>CM069139.1:21405720-22108220 GCA_035221665.1 Okamejei kenojei
CCCCCCCCCCCCCCTCCTGTTTCTGAATGGAAGCTTTGATAAACCGAGCAATTGTGTTTCAATCTTCCTGATTTCCTTTGATTTTCCAGTGCTATTAATGTTGCTTCGGCAGTCTACGCAGCTTGAATTTGCAGAATTTTATGGCATTGACAAAAACAGATTAAAACATTTCCCGGGTACAACTAAACATCATCTGTGATGCAGCCAAGAAAACAATGAGCCTGTTCTGAACCGAAGATAGACACAAAAAGCTGGAGTAACTCAACGGGTCAGATGGCATCTCTGGATGAAAGGCATAGGTGACGTTTCAGGTCGAGACGCTTCGAAAGAGTTGTGAATCTGTGGAATTATCTGCCACAGAAGGCAGTGGAGGCCAATTCGCTGGATGTTTTAAGAGAGAGTTAGTCAATAGACAATAGACAATAGACAATAGACAATAGGTGCAGGAGTAGGCCATTTGGCCCTTCGAGCCAGCATCGCCATTCAAGGTGATCATGACTGATCATCCCCAATCAGTACCCAGTTCCTGCCTTCTCCCCATATCTCCTGATGCCGCTATTTTTAAGAGCCCTTTCTAGCTCTCTCTTGAAAGCATCCAGAGCACCTACCTCCACCACCATCTGAGGCAGAGAATTCAACAGACTCACCACTCTCTGTGAGAAAAAGTGTTAGATTTAGCTCTTAGGGCTAATGGAATCAAGTGATATGGGGAAAAAAGCAGAAACGGGGTACTAATTTTAGATGATCAGCCATGATCACGTTGAATGGCGGTGCTGGCCTACTCCTGCACCTATTTTTCCATGTTTCTATGAATGGCGGTGCTGGCTCAAAGGGCCGAATGTCCTCCTCCTGCACCTATTTTCTAAGTTTCAGACCCGAAACACCACAATACCTTTCTCCAGAGATGCTGCCTGACCAGCTGAGTTATTCCAGCTTCAGGTGTCTATTGTGTTTTTTGTTTCCCGTGTACAATTTTAATCACAAAGAAAATGATCGTTTGCGCAGCGTATATTTTTTTATAAACAGCGCAAATTTCCTGGCACAATCTACACCATCACTTGATCTTGAAATACTCAAAAGCTTTTTTTGTTTACCAGCTACCTGTTTGACATGGCAGAAATTGGAAACTTACGCCACAGGAATAAAAGAGAAAAGGCTTGAAATGACTACAGGATATTATGTACGTGGTACTCAGAACAGTCACAATCCCACATTTTTTTAAACCTTTAAATGGATTTCTCCAGTTAAAAAAAAAATGAACAGACATATCAACACTAATGTAAAAGGGTCTACCTCTCATTCTAATGCTTCATGCTGTCAGCTCCAGGCTGCACCCTCAATGCTATTTACTGCCTCTAATGGAGTCCTGTTCTTGCTCTGTTTCCACTTTGCTTCTCTGAGATGCTAATCAGAAGTGAGGAATCAAAGCTCCAGAGTCGGGCATCTGTTTGTGTTTGTGAAATCGGACGAGGTGCACATTTAAAGAAACAAGTCTTCAAAATGACAGCTTGGGACCTGGTCATAACAAAAATAAAATTTGAGACGTGGATCTTTGACTTTGGCTCTAATTTTCCAGATGTATTGTAAAAGGAAAGCTCTTTGTGGAGTATTTTAATTCATCCCGCTTCACTGAACTTGTCCCGAAACCTGGCCTTACTGCATTGATTTTTTTTTCCTCTCCATTACTTGCATTCTCTTTTTCTGCATCAGTAATAACTGGTGTAGAAGTGGAAAAAAAAGCATCCACGACAGATGGCAGCTATGGTTCTTACTGATCGGGATGCCATTTCAACATCAGTGATATGCTCATTCCCGTGCACGGATATAGGACATTGCCGTGGGGTAGGCAATGTAGGAACCAACATTGCAGTTCAAAGGAGTAAGTGGGTGAGGGCCACTAGATAATTTGATAATGAATTGAAGATTACAGAAATAACTTCCTTGAAAGCCCCCCATGATTGAATGTCCAGATACAATTAATTGCTTGGCTAGCCACTCTATCTGGGCAAGTAATTTAGTTTAGTTTAGAGATACATCATGGAAACAGGCCCTTTGTAACACTGAGTCCATTCCAACTATTGATCACCCGTTCACACTAGTTCTATGTTATTCCACTTTTGCATCAACTCCCTACACACGAGGAGCAATTTTACAGAGGTTAATTAGACCATAAACCCCGCACCACCAGTTCTTCTTCAACAGTTCAGTGGTGCTCTTAGTGCTTAATGTGCAAACGCCGAGTGTGTTTCTTTTCTTACATACATTCCAGTACAGTATTTCCATACCCAAGCACATCCTCAATTAGCAAGTGTACAGAAATAGCCTACTGGGCCTGCATATGAGAGGCGCCATGTTTTGAAGAAGGTCATGGAATTAGAAACCCAGAAGAAAGAACGCAGAACAAATATAGCACAGAAGCAGGCCATTTGGCCTACAATGTCTATGCCAAACTTAATGCCAAGATAACCTAATCTCATCTGCCAACAACTGATCCATACCCTCAATTCCCAGCATATCTTTTGGTCTATCTAAAAGCCATTGTCGTATCGGCCTCCTCCACCACCTCTGGCAGCATGTTCCAGGCATTCACCACTCTCTGCGTGGAAACCTTGTTCCGCAAATATCCTTTAAACTTCCCCTCTCACCTTAAAGCAATGTCCGCTAGCCTTAGTGAGTTTCTGACTGTATTCCCTATCTATGTCTCTCAACATTTTATATATATTTCTATTGAGGGAGTGCAGTGTAGGTTCACCGGGTTAATTCTCAGGATGGCGGGACTGACATATGATGAAAGAATGGATCGACTGGGCTTCACAGGAATTTAGAAGGATGAGAGGGGATCTTATAGAAACATAAAATTCTTAAGGGATTGGACAGGGTAGATTCAGGGCAAATGTTCCCCATTACGGGGGGGTCCAGAACCAGGGGTCACAGTTTAAGAATAAGTGGTAGGCCATTGAGGACTGAGATGAGGAAAAACATTTTCAGCCATAGTTGTGAATTTGTGGAATTCTCTGCCACAAAAGGCAGTGGAGGCCAATTCACTGGATGTCTTCAAGAGAGAGTTCAATATAGTTCCAAGGACTAAGGGAATCAAGAGATATGGGGAGAAAGCAGGAACAGGCTACTGATTCTGGATCATGTGCAATGAGGGTGCTGACTCAAAGGGCCGAATGGCTTACTCCTGCACATCTCTTCTATGTATCTATTTTTAAATCTGGTTCCCCCCCCCCCCCCCCCCCCACCCGCCCCCCCCCGCCCCCCCAATCTTAGGTGTTCTGGAAAACTTGTTTTATATCTTTGATTGGACTTTACTGGCTTTATCTTGCACTACACCTTATTCCCCTATCATGTATGTGTACACTGCGAATGGCTCGATTGTAATCATGGATTGTCTTTCCACTGCCTGGTTAGCATGCAACAAAAGCTTTTCACCGTACCTCAGCGCATATGGCAATAAACTAAATCAAACTGTGTCCGCCTGTTAAAGCTATAAGGTTATCGATTCACCTAAAAGACAGTGTGACATTCCCTCGGGGGTACACAAAAGGCTGGAGAAACTCAGCGGGTGCAGCAGCATCTAAGGAGCGAAGGAGATAGGCGACGTTTCGGGTCGAGACCCTTCTTCAGACATTCCCTCATTACTGCTTTCAAGTATCAGCCCCATGTTCATCCACTGTAAGTTGCATCAGGAACCTTCAGACGCAAAGTGGAACAACAAACAAGATGTGAGCAAAAGTCTGAAAATTGGGGTGTGGAGCTTTTGACATGGTTGGGGTAGAAATATAGACATTATTAAGGGCTTATGTGATAGGAGTAGAATTTTGGCCCATCAAGTCTATGCCATTCAATCATGACTGATCTGCCTCTCCCTCCTAACCCCATTCTCCTGCCTGCTCACCATTACCTCTGACACCTGTACTAATCAAAATCTATCAACCTCTGCCTTAAAAATATCCACTGACTTGGCCTCCACAGCCTTCTGTGGCAAAGAATTCTACAGATTCGCCACTCTCTGAATGTTGAAATTTGTCCTCATCTCCTTCCTAATAGAACATCCTTGAAATCTGAGGCTATGACCTCTAGAGCTAAACTCTCCCACTAGTGGAAACATCCTCTCCACGTCCACTCTATCAAAGCCTTTCACTATTCTGTATGTTTCAATGAGGTCCCCCCTCATTCCTCTAATTAGTGGAAAGAGCGAAACTGGAATGCGGGAAGGGAAAAAAATGGTTTGTTTATTTTGTAATAACAAATATATTAATATTTTACTAATTGAAGAACAGTGTGCAAAGTACTCTGCTATCTTTAAGATTGATTTAAGAATAATAATAATTATAACCATATAATAATTACAGCACGGAAACAGGCCCTCTCGGCCCTTCCAGTCCGTGCCGACCATTTGTTTTCCCCTAGTCCCATCTACCTGCACTCAGACCATACCCCTCCATTCCCTTCACGTCCATATACCTATCCACTTTACTCTTAAATGTTAAAATCGATCCTGCCTCCACCACTTCTGCTGGAAGCTGATTCCACACAGCCACCACCCTCTGAGTAAAGAAGTTCCCCCTCACGTTACCCCGAAACTTCTGTCCCTTAACAACAGATTTCTGAACAACTTTGCTGAAAACCCTTTGTTCAATTGCTCCATCTTTCTGATTCAGCGAGTTTTGTTTTTAGAGTTGTTAAAAGGGATCATCTCTCCAAACTTTTCAAGAAAGGCAAAAGGCAGGATTAATTAGCGGCTTTCAGAGCCCCTTGTAGCATCATAAAAATGACTTTTAGAACACTTCAAATTCCACGGGCTGTATCTATATAATTAAAAGTCTCATCTTGACCACTTCCTGTCTGCGCTGTATATTGATTTTAGAAAAAAACGCTACCATATATTGTTATAATTTTTGGCCATCTTATCAGGCCCTGAGGATTTTTCCCATCGATGAAAAATAAAAGAGTTATCAGCGTTTAAAAAACCTTGAGATCCTCTTGCCTGTCAATCACCGCGATGAAGGCAACGCCCCTTCCAGGGAGGGGGCAGGACTACAAAACCCTGGATGTCTGGACGTGACTCAGTCTCTCTGCAAGATGGTGAGGGAGAGGCCACAACTCATTCCAAGCTGGGAATAAATCAAACTGAACTGTGAGTCTGCAATGTACTTGAATAAATGATTTGTTTGCCCTCAATGAAAATGAAAGGAGTTGTGTGGATTGCTGCCCTGCCTGTACTTGAAACTGCATTGCCTTATTAGATCCGACTGTGTTTGGTTCAAAAGTCCTGCTCATTTCGTGACTTAGTGGACAGGTCACGCTGATTGCGTAATTTCCGGTGAGTGCAGAGGTCGCATAGATTGCCGAAGTGCTGCTGACTGAGGAGGCCCGAAAGTGGAGAGCCGTGCTGAGCCTTGTGAGTAAATTCAAGAGAATTTACTGCCATAAAAATGGTGTGTGTCAGTGTGTGTGAGTGTATGTGTTTGTGAGTGTATGTGTGGGTGTGAGTGTCTGTGTGTCTGCGTGTGTGTGTGAGTGTATGTGTTTGTGAGTGTATGTTGGTGAGTGCAGGTGTTTGTGAGTGCGTGTGCGTGTGCGTGTGCGCGTGCGTGTGTGAGTATGCTGCATTCTCCTTGAAGTGCTGTGACATTGGATTTGTGGCCTGTTCTCTGTTTGTAATGCTGTGACATTGGATTTGCTGGCCTATACTCTGCTTGAAGTTCTGTGATAATGGATTTGCTGGCCTGCACTCTGCTTGAATTGCAGTGACATTAGATTTGCTGGCCTGCACTCTGCTGAAGTGCTGTGACATTGGATTTGCTGGCCTACACTCCACCAGCCATGAGTAAGTGAACTGCTAGCCCACCAGCTGTAAGTGACTGAAGTGCCAGCCCAACAGCCATAACTTAGTGAACTGCCAGCCCACATGCCATGACTCAATGAACTGCAAGTTCAAGAATCTATTCAGTCCGCAATGTGGAACTCAACCATATTATGGTCACTCTTGCCCAAGGGGGCACGTACAACAAGACGGCTAACTACCCCTTCATTATTACTCAAAACCCAGTCTAAAACAGCCTGCTCTCTCGTTGGTTCCTCTACATGTTGATTTAGATAACTATCCCGCATACATTCCAATAAATCCTCTTCCTCAGCACCCCTGCCAATTTGATTCACGCAATCTATATGTAGATTGAAGTCACCCATTATAACTGTTTTGCCTTTGTCGCACGCATTTCTAATTTCCTGTTTGATGCCATCCCCAACTTCACTGCTATAGTTAGGTGGCCTGTACACAACACCCACCAGCGTTTTCTGCCCATTAGTGTTTTGCAGCTCCACCCATACCGATTCCACATCCTCCAAGCTAATGTCCTTCCTTTCCATTGCGTTAATCTCCTCTCCAACCAGCAACGCTACCCCACCTCCTTTTCCTTTCTCTCTATCCCTCCTGAATATTGAATATCCCTGGATGTTCAGCTCCCAGCCTACGTCACCCTGGAGCCATGTCTCCGTGATCCCAACTATATCATAATCATTAATAGCTATCACAGCCATCCCTCTTTAATCACTCACAATCTCTCCATTCTCACTGTATTTGTGGACTTCATTGGCCGTGAATGGCGGTGGAGGCCGTCATTGAATATTTTCAAAGTAGAGTTTGATAAGTTCATCATTAGTGAGAGTGTCAAGGATTATGGGGCGAAGGCAGGAGAATGGGGTTGAGATGAATAGAAAGGTCAGCCATGATCGAGTGGTGGAGCAGACTCGATGGGCCAAATGGCCTGATTCTGCTCCTATGTCTTAAGGTCTTATTGTCAGCAGTTTCATTTGAAATTAAGTCCTGAACAAGACACATGTTCTTCCAGTTAAATACAAATATTTAGGCTCCATCGTACCGTTTGTCCACTCAATTCACCTCTTCTGTCCCTTGTCTTATGAAATGTTTCATTTAAATCTGTTTAATTTTAAACTGAGTTTCTGATTTATTTTCCTCTTCACAATGGGATCTGTAGGAGACAGGGATTATTGTTTGAAAGCCATTAAATATCCTTCATAAGGTCGATTATTGCAAAATCTCACAAAATGAAGCTAAAATATTGCAATTTAAAATTATTATGATCCCAAATTTGAATGCACGTAACATTGATAGAAACATAGAAACATAGAAAATAGGTGCAGGAGGAGGCCATTCGGTCCTTCGAGCCAGCACTGCCATTCATTGTGATCATGGCTGATCGTCCCCTATCAATAACCCGTGCCTGCCTTCTCCCCATATCCCTTGATTCCACTAGCCGCTAGAGCTCTATCTAACTCTCTCTTAAATCCGTCCAGTGATTTGGCCTCCACTGCCCTCTGTGGCAGGGAATTCCATAAATTCACAACTCTCTGGGTGAAAACGTTGTTTTCCCACCTCAGTCTTAAATGACCACCCCTTTATTCTAAGACTGTGGCCATTGGTTCTGGACTCGCCCAACATTGGGAACATTTTTTCCTGCATCTAGCTTGTCCAGTCCTTTTATAATTTTATATGTTTCGATAAGATCCCCCCTCATCCTTCTAAACTCCAGTAAATACAAGCCTAGTCTTTTCAATCTTTCCTCATATGACATTCCCGCCATCCCAGGGATCAATCTCATGAACCTACGCTGCACTGCCTCAATCACAAGGATGTCCTTCCTCAAATTATTGCATTGCAATGCATTATGATATTGCATTGTTTCCTGCATTCCAAGCACAACATTTACTACTTAAACCGATGGTCAAATTTATGTACTTAAGCAATTATAAAAAGCCTTGTCATACTTAAAAGTGTTAATTACTTTGTCTAAACTAAATAAATACATAATTACTGTGTGTAAGTAGCTCATTCCCATTAAAACCTTCAAATACTGTCATAACACTTTAAAACACAGCTTGAAATTTCTACTAATCATTCCTTCAATCCAGACATTAAATATTTGCTAGTGCTTGATCAAACATATTAATTTAATATAACAATCTCGAGTGGTGGTGCCATCAAATGTGGCTGCCTCGCTTGCAGCTGTCTGTCCTCTCATCCTTTTTGTTATTTTTAGTCTGTTTTAAAGTTTGCATTTGGAGGTCTTTAGTCTTTTTTTATATGGGGGGGAGGGAGGAGGGGGAAACCGTTTCTCTTAGTCACTTCCTGGTCGAGGATGCGTCTATCCTCCGAGCCGTATCTTCGCCCCCTCCTCGCGGCCTCCCATCTGGAGTGGCGCGTCCTTTCCAGCTGGAGACCGGCCAGAGCGTCGACTTCAGCAGCGGCACAGTACGGGATTCCATCGCGGAGCGAGCGATGCTTTGCCGGGAATCGCCGTGTTGGAGCTCCGGAGTGCTGTCATTGCCGACTTCAACACCGTAGAGCTGTGGTCTGTGGAGCCTCCAGGCACGGGCGTTGGGCGCTTCCAGCCACTGGCGGCGCTGACTTTGACATCGCGGAGCCTGGAACCCGTCCCTCACAGTGGGAAACGCAGATTCAGCTGTGGCGGGATGTTTTTTATGTTTTATGTTAAATTCTTAAGTGTGGTGTTTATCTTGTTTGTGTGCTGCATGGTAACTCAAATTTCACTGCACCAATTGGTGTATGTGACAATAAATGCCAATTGTCCTTTGTCCTTTGGCCTTTGTCCTTTGTAATATTTTTTTTTTGCCTTGGATATGATTTACAGAGTTTTAGATCAGCAATACATCCCCAAAACATTTTCCAAAAGATAAAATCACAGGGGCTATATAATTCATATACTAAACAAGATAAAAGCTGGCAGGCTAATGCATCCAATGCCATGAATAGATCAATATGTTTCAGGTACTGCAACAATGCAAAGATAGAAGCAAAATTCAGAAGCAGATACACAATCCACAAATGCTTATTGTACCATGCATTTAGTTACCAAGCAGAGATGTAATGCTGAGGCTTTATGAGGCACTGGTCAGAACACATTTGCAGCATTGTGAGCAGTTTTGGCCCCCATATATGAGGAAGGTTGTGCTGGCATTGGAGAGGGTCTGGAGGAAGTTTACGAGAATGATCCAAGGAATGATTGGGCTAACATATGATGAGTGTTTGAAGGCATTGGGCATGTACTCGCTGAAGTTTAGAAGGATGAGGGGGAACCACATTGAAACATCGAATAGTGAAAGGCCTGGATAGAGTGGATGTGGAGAGGATGTTTCCACTAGTGGGAGAGTCTGGGACCTGAGGCCATAGCCTCAGAATAAAATGACATACTTTCAGAAAAGAGATGAGGAGGGATTTCTTCAGTCAAAGGGTGTTGAATCTGTGGAACTCATTGCCACAGAAGGCTGTGGAGGCCAAATCAGTAGATAGTGGGAGAATGATAGATTCCTGATTAGTATGGGTGTCAGGGGTTATGGGGAGAAGGCAGGAGAATGGGATGAGAATAGATAGAACCTGTTGAATCGTTGTAAATGGCCAGTAAATTTAAAATGTGATTTGACCCCCATTTAATGATTTGAATGCATTTGAGTAAATCAAAATGAAAGGTTTCATGTCATCGGAAATGTCCTCCTTTGTATATGCTGGCAAACTCCTCAAGTGAATTTGAACCAGCAAAATAAAATGGCTGCTCTCCATCCTGTTCTGGTAAAGATAATCATGAGTTCAACTTTCCTGTTGAAGTGAAGCTGGTTCTCCAAGTACAGCGAGAAACCATCATGGTCTCACACTGATGGAGACCTTGTCAAGTTAAATAATGTTACCAAAAATTAAATGTGTTCCCTGCACTGTTTCTTTCTGCACACAGAGCACAGAGGGCAGCAGGTGAGAGAAGTAACTCGCGCACATATTACACATTTTACAACCACAGGGACCCCACCCCAAGTACTTTCCAGCAAATGAATTACCATTTGATTACTTCTGAAGTAGAGCCATCATCATTCCATAGCCAAACATGACAGCCAATTTGCCCTCAGCAAGGACTCAAAAACAGTGCTGAGATAATGACCAGTTAATTGTTTTCAAATGGTTTTAATGTTGACTGGATAGGTGGGAAATCAGTACTGCAGAAGCCACTAAACAGGTATTCTTTTCTTGGAAAGCTCGTGTTAAAGTGGATGTGCCTGCATTCTGCTGACATATAAACTAGCTGCAAAAGCAAACATCTTTTTCTTCATGCATACACAGGTATTATGTTGAAAAGCTTGTGTGGGATTCTATGCAAAATCAGGAATATGTTAATCTCTGATTCAAATAGCAATTGCCTCCCTACATCTAATGCCGGAAACATTGTAAAATCAGCCAAGAATGGTCACTAAGGACCAACCATAGTGGCAAACTTTGAAAGGAGAGAGAAGTAGAGAGAAAGACTTTGGGGTGGAAATCAAGATTTAGTAGACTGGGTGCTAGAAAGGAATGGAGAATTGGAGACATATGGCAGAGAGGTAGAATTGAAGAATATGTAAAAGCTGCCTGTCTGCTTGGCATTTCTGTCTCTACAGGTGGAGAAAGGATAATATTTGGTATGGAGGTGAATCCAAGAATGGATCAGGAAAAGGCTAGCTGATAAGGGAGCATGGTGAAAGAGATGTGTAAGAAGGAACTGCAGATGCTGGTTTACACCGAAGATAGACACAACATTCTGGAGTAACTCAGCGGATCAGGCAGCATTTCTGGAGAAAGGAGTAGGTGACATTTCGTGTCAAGACCCTTCATCAGACTGAGAGTCAGAGAGGGGGAAAGAGATACTATTTCTGTAAAGAATGTGCACTTAAATGAATCATTTTATTGAATTGATTGGCAAGTAACCTCTGTTCATTCTTCTTGTAGTATGGAAAGGAGATGTTATTGTGATGTACAAGATCATGGCTGGCTTGGATAGAGCGGTGTAGAGAGGACAGTCCAGGACCAGAGAGTCCAGTGGGAGAGTCTAGGACCAGAGGTTATCATGTCAGAATTAAAGGACATTCCCTTAGGAAAAGGATGAGGAGAAATGTATTTAGTCGGAGGGTGGTGAATCTGTGGAATTATTTGCCACAGAAAGCAGTGGTGGCAAGTCAATAGATACTTTTAAGGCATAGATAGATAGATTCTTAATTAGTATGAGATAGATCAGCCATGATTGAATGGAGTAGACTTGATAGGCCGAATGGCCTAATTCTGTTCCTATCACATTCCTTTAGGAAAAAGATGAAGAGAAATGCATTTAGTCGGAGGGTGGTGAATCTGTGGAATTATTTGCCACAGAAAGCAGTGGTGGCAAGTCAATTGATACTTTTAAGGCAGAGATAGATAGATTCTTAATTAGTATGAGATAGTTCAGCCATGATTGAATGGAGTAGACTTGATGGACCGAATGGCCTAATTCTGTTCCTATCACATGACCTTAAGCTATTCCCATTAGCATTAATTCAAGGACCAGGACCATAGGTTTACATTTTTGGACAGAGTACAGGAGGGGTGATGGTGGAAAAGTGGTGGAAACAATTCATCAGAGCTTTCAATATGGAACTAAATGGGCACACCAAAGGAAATAATTCACAGAAAATACAGGAAAGAATAAAGGAAATTGTTCTAACAGGATGCTCCAATAGGGATTGGCACAGCCTTGATGGGCCAAATAGCCTCTTTCTGCACCCTGGCAATACTATAATTCTACAAAAGTCATGTAGATGAGTGATGGATCATTGCACCACAGACACAATCACAGAGCTGACTGTGTTAGCTGTCAGCAACATCAACTGCGACTGAGTTTTTAACACCTTCCAAACTAGTGTTAGAAAAATCCATCCTTTTTAACAACCAGTCCAATCAGAAACAGCTGTTTCTAGAGCATTAAATCAATCAGTGATTAACCTAATGACAAATCCCTGCACATTTAAGCATATCTCATTAGCTGATGAGGAACACACTTGAAATTCACTGCTCGGCACATTGTAATGTTATCATGGAAGGCAACAACAATTTCTTCTTGAAGATAGACATGAAATGCTGGAGTAAAGGGGCTGTCCCACTTGGGCAACCTAATTGGCGAGTTTAGAAGTGTTTGAAAATATGACATGCTGAAGACCTCCTTCAAACTCCTTCGACTATGTTGAAGACCAGCTTCAACCAGCTACGACTAACTTCGGGAAAATTTGACACCGATTAGTGGAGAGTGAAGACGATCTCCTTCGAGCTCTCTTAGAACTCCCTTTAACTATGACGAAGATTATCTACGACTACCTTCGACTAACCTCGATTACCTACGACCTACTATGACCTACTATGACTAAACTGCCGTCTGGGAAGAGGTACAGGAGCATCAGCTGCAAAACCAGCAGGATGCTTCTCAGCTTCTTCCCGCAGGCTATAAGACTGATAAACGGACTTTGCCCCCTGCCAAAGTATCGCGCACCAACCACCAACCTGGACACACTGAAGCAGAGCCATTGTCGTGCCGCTGCCAATTGGAACTCATGATATATGTATTTTTATTTTTATTTCTATTTATTTTTTACCGCACACTGAATGGACACTGGTTGCGCAAGGTTTTTACGTTTCCTCTGAGTATGTAAGTACTCAGGAAAAATGATAATAAAGATATACAATACAATAAATGTACGAGTAAAAAAAGTATAGATTTTTTCCATGGCGACCTTTTTTCACTCGTGGGCATTTTTTAACATATTGAAAAAAAAAGCGGCAACCTAACTGAGGCCTCGAGTACGTGGAGACCACTCTCAGGTGTGAAGACCTCCTATGACCTCGTGTCGGCCATGCTGCGAGTATGAGTCGAGGTGCAAACTCGCCAGAACTCTCGATTAGGTCGCCCTAGTGGGACAGGCCCTTAACTCAGCGGGACAGGTAGCCTCTCTGGAGAGATGGAATGGGTCAAGATCCTTCTTCAGACTGCCTGTCCCGCAGAGTTACTCGAGCATGTTGTGTCTATCTTTGGTTTAAACCAGCAATCTGCAGTTCCTTCGTAAACATTTTTTTCTTAGTCCTTATTTCAATTTTTTGTTCTTTTAAAAAATATTTTATGAATAATCAATTCATTTGCAAAGCAAATCTAAGATTATGTTTTGTGCAACATTTGTAACTGCCTGAATTTTGTTGGTTAACCCATTGCCAAAATCTGCAAGTTTAATGAAAGACAAAAAAAATGCTACTCGCTGAAACCTTCATGCGGTTAACAGATGTTAGCAGTAAGCTTGTTCCATAAGTATTCTTTAAAGGGAAGAGAAACAGCATTGCTTGAGTGTCAGTTTTTAAAGTGCTTCAATGAGCATTTTTCTTGTATTGTTTTTATGAAAGTATGCCTGTTTGCAAAAATGCTGCAGCATACAGCAGAAATGGGCAAATGGTGTTGCACAGGCTAGGTTCACACTGCTTTGGAGAAGATACACATTTGCCCTGGGATCATAAGGTCATACATGCGAGGAGCAGAATTAAGGGCCTGTCCAACTTAGGCGACTTTTTAGGCGGATGTAGGAGACGCTGCGCTCGCCTTAAGATGAGGAGCATTGTCACATGGTCACCGCAAATTTTTCAACATTTCCTGCGTTGGGCGCGCTAGTTAATCGCCTTTGAGCCTTTCTGACGCATTTTCTCTCATGGTCAGTAACAAGGATAACCGACCAATAATGTTAAATGTCTGCCAAATTTCACAGATGTGTATCCTGGCTTATTAAAAGTTGTTGGCTTCTTAAAGTGGCCCCCCTTCCTCTTCCCCCACCCCACCCCTTCTCTCTCTCCCCCCATTTCCCTGCTCCCCGCCTTTGTGATGTAACTCTGACAGTGCGGTTCCAGTTTTTCAGGCAGTATGAGTCGCAGGCGGTCTGCAAAGGACAGGCTCTTCAAGCCATTTGGCCCATCAAGTCTACATTCAATTTGAAAACCATTTCCTGCCTTTTCCCTTACCTCTGACACCATCAAAATCTGGACTTAGAAATATCCACGACAACCTCACTGCCTTCTGTGGAGAAAATTTTCGATAAAGGAGCGTTCTTTCTTCTGAGGCTATGTCCTAGTAGGTGCAGTTGTAGTGGGGTTCATTAGTGGTTAACCCACTCATCCCTGGGATCATTCTTGTGAATTTCCTCTGGACCCTCTCCAGAGCCAGCGCATCCTTCCTCAGATACGGTGCCCAAAATGGCTCACAATTTTGCTCACAATTGCTCACAAAACCACGCTCGGGTTACTCAAAAGAGTGAGGAGCAGGAATTAAACCACGCAAAGAAACGGGTGATTTCATCTAAACATGAATTTAGATTAATATATTAAATATGCCAGCTTGGAAATTAAAGTAAATACATGACTAATGTGCTTGTATTCATCACCTAATGGAGCAAATGATGGAAGAATGATTTGTCCTCCAATGGATGCATTAAACCTGTGGTTCGTGCACATTAAACTGCTTCTGAAGTTTGGTTCCATCAGCTTCAAGAGGACTGATTGTTGCTGCAGTCAAACTGTTAACGTGGCACATTCAGGACTTTGGTGGTGGGTTTGATCGCAGATCTTCTAGACTTTAGTTTTAGTTTAGTTTAGAGATACAGCGTGGAAACAGGCCATTTGGCCCACCCAGTCCGTGCCGCACACTAACACTATCCTACACACACTAGGTACAATTTACAATTTTACCCAGCTAATTAGCCTGCAATCCTGCACATCTTTGGAATGTGAGAGGAAACCGGAGCACCCGGAGAAAATCCATGCGGGTCACGGGGAGAACATAAAAATTCCGTACAGTCAGCACCTGTAGTCAGGATCAAACCATGGGTCTCCGGCGCTGTAAGGTGGCACAGTGCCGACTATTGCATATTATTTTAATACTCCAATACACTTTCAATCACTCACTTTATTGAAAGGTGTTACACAGTAGTATATCAGTGAACCTAGTAAGATATTAGCAGAGTACAGCTGATAGTGAGTTGAAAGGGAGCGCAGGAAGCAGGGCCGTGGTGAGAGCAAAGCAAATGAGCAGGAAATTAAGCCTTGGGAAGTGGACAGGGAACACAGGATATCCGAGTACCTGGGGTGTTAAAACTGGGCTAGTGGATTGGGATGATTGAAACTGGGCCCCATCGAGTGGATGGAAGGTGTAGGGACTGGAGCCTCAATGAGTGGAAATTGCAACGTTTTAAATTGCGATGCCGAAGATCTCCAATATGTCAGGTAGCGGATTATTAGCGTTTTATTGTTCATTTAACTTTTAGTGTACCCATAGCTGAACGGCATTCTACCCAAGTGTATTTAACATTCTGCTTGTGGTGACTATTGTTGGAAGAGATACGAGGTGGAAGAATCTGACTGGTAATTGAAATTACAAAGATGCCGCTAAAATGGCTTAATTGGATGCGCGGGGTTAAAGGTAATTGCCAGGTCAATTCCAGCTTAGCATATCAAACAGTAAACCTAAGTCAAAGGTTTTCTGCTTTGTTTCTGCCCTCACAATGCAGCCGGAATGAATCTGACAGATATATTCAATTGAGAACTTCATATAAGCGCTCAAGCCTGGAACAATTTTCACTTGTTAATGTAAGTTTGCCTTCTTATCATTGGTTTGCAGTCGCGTTGAACCTGCGATGGGCTATGATACACTTTAACTGGCGTCCGTTGTCCAGTGTTGGCATGTAGTCTATTCTGCGGTCAGCGCAACACTAGATGTACACATGTGGCTCGCTTGAAGACATCCTGTCAACTTGTACAGATGTTCAACATGTTTCCCTTGTGGGCTGCAGAGAAGTGCTCTTGTTTTCCTTAGCTTTCAGTACATGCTTCTTTTGATTAGACCACTTGCTGTGTGGTCTGGGTAACTTCCTGTATCAATTTTAGCCCTTTGGTAGCGCTTTGTGTGTGCGTGTTGTCTCATTATATCATCTTTTCCCTCAGGAGATCTCCTCTTTCTATTGATTTTGCTGCAGCAACCATGCTTTGCAGAGTCCTCTGTTAAAAAACAAATGGCATTTGAAATCCTTCCTTCAACCTGCTCACTAATTCAAACAATCATCTACCTTCAGACATCTCTACAGTAATGAAACGTGCTTTCTCAGTTGTATGTAATATCCAGATGTAATAGTACATTTTCACCATATTTAGGGATAGGTAAGAAATATCCTTCATAATCACTTTCAAGATATTCCTCGCCTGGCACTGCAGACATATTCCAGTGTTTTGTGTCCATTTAATTTAGTTTGGTTTACAGATACAATGTGGAAACAGGCCCTTCGGCCCACCGAGACCACGCTGACCAACGGTCTTGTGCGCCCTAACACTATCCTACACACACCAGGGACAATTTACAATCTTTAGTGAAGCCAATTAATCTACAAACCTGTATGTATTTAGGGTGTGGCAGGAAATAAGGAACACCCTGAGAAAACGCACGCATGCCACAGAGAGAATGTACAAACTCCATATAGACAGTTCTCGCAGTCAGGATCGAACCCGGGTCTCTGGCGCCGGAAGGCAGTAACTCTACCACTGTGCCACCGTGCCAATATTTTTGCTGTAAACCAGCATCTGTATTTCCTTCTTAAACAGCATGAAAATGTAGTATTCCTCACTTAACCTGACATTGATGTCCAGTCGAAACCAGAAAATGTTGGAATCGATACCCAGACGTGGCGTCGAAGGATGAGAAGCCGAAGCGAAGAAGCCAGATAACCGAACGGAAACAAAGCCGAAAAGCCAAATAACCGAAAGCGTACGGAGCCGAAAAGTTAACCAACCGAAAGGGCGGGACACCTAAAAGCCAACTCACCGAAAGTTCCCAATGCCTAGAAGTCAACGCGCTGAAAGGTTGCAATGCCGAAAAGCCAAATAACAGACATGATGTCGCTGGGGAGGGAGGGGGGGGGTTGGGACTTGTCAATGATGGATCTGGACCCCCACGTCCATCACATCACTGACCGGTGGAGACGGGAAGGTGGGGGTCATGTTCCCACACAAGCCATAGGTGACTGGCACTCTGAACCCGAGCAGCAAGGTGTAAGCAGCCGAAGGAGAGCACCTTGGGACAGCCCCCACTCTCCAATGGCCAAGGCCGCCCTGCGCCATGTCTCCCCCGTGCTGTCGCACTATGACGGGCTGTGGGTCGGCAGCGCACACACACACACACACACACACAAGGCCAGCTGGAGCAGATTTGGGGACAGTCTGGTCCCTCCTCCCACCCAGAGTCACTGACCGCGATGCACCGCCACCGGACCCCCGACCCCCACATCAGGATGATTCACCCCACTGACCCCCGGACCCGGACCCACACACGGGGTGATTCACCCCCCGACACCCATAATGGTTGATCAACCCTCCCACCCCCGGCCACGGGGAGAGACGGCCCGGGACATTGGCAGCCATAATAAATCGTATTTAAAACATGGTGGGGAACACAAATTCCCTGGCAGACCGATGACAAGTGTGCATGACAACGAAATATTTTATCTTCTCCCACTCCACCCCCCCCCCCCCCCCCGACAAGAAGAAACACATTTTATTTATTGTTTAAACACAGTAATACCGTCTGGTTGCCGGTGTAACACACACACAACAAGCTTGCACGCACAAAACACCAGATAATCTGTAATCTGTTTTAACCGGAGAAGGACACAAAATGCTGGAGTAACTCAGTGGAACAGGCAGCATCTCTGGAGAGAACGAATGGGTGACGTTTCTGGTCGAGACCATTCTTCAGACATGAAGACTGAGTCTGAAGGGTCTCGACCCGAAATGCCACCCATTCCTTCTCTCCGGAGATGCTGCCTGTCCTACTGAGTCACCTATCCCCACCACTTAATTAACCAGGTTCTTGAATGTACGAACTATTTATACATGTAACATGTTTGTTTTTAAATCAATGTAACTCTTTTTTGAGTTTTAATGCCGAGCTAAAACCCCGTCCTATGGGAAGGGCTTGCATAGTTTCATAGAGCCTTCATTGTTGGTAGGTGCTGAAAGTGGAAGTGGTGGGATTATTTCCCTTTCCTAACTATGCCTTTGCTTTAGCCAGTGGTTACATCCAATCTATTCCTCCCTTGTAAAGATGTGAGATTTCATTAAGAGCACACTTGGATGAATAGTTGCAAGCGGCATGTAAACATCCAGCGTCACTTCCATGCGCGCAACACATGAAGCTGATGAAATGAGACAACTGTCACACCAAAGATAGATACAAAAAGCTGGAGTGACATAGTCGGACCTTTCGATGACTTGGCTTTAAGGCGCCCTGCCGTTTCGATTAGTTGGCTTTTCGGCTTTGTACGCTTTCGGCTATTTGGCTTTTTGGCTTCGTTTCCATTTGGTTATTTGGCTTCCACTTCTTCGCTACTGCTGCTCATCCTTCGACGCCACGCCGTGAAGCGGTTGGAATCACTCCACAGTTCAGGGAGAAGCAAGGTCGATGTTGGGGGTCAAAGACCCTTTGCCAGAACTGGAAAAACGAGAAGACGTGTGTTTTGTTTTAATTTGCCAAATCATGAAGAGAACAGTCTGTGATAGCATTCCTTCGGCTAAAGTTATCCAGCTATCAATACATTTCAAAACAGCAAATAGCTGATAAAGAAATAAACCAAAATATAACAAATTGAAACGGTGCAACCACATCTGTGAAAAATGAGGGAAAAAATGCAGGAGGGAAGTTTGCCTGAAATTGTTAAGTTCTAATCAAAGTCCCAAGGTTTGTAGCGTGCTGCGTTAGAAGATGAGGGTGGCACGGTGGTGCAGTGGTTGAGTTGCTGCCTTACAGCACCAGAGACACCCTGTTTGAGGCTGACTACGGATACAGGCTGTACGGAATCTATACATTTTCCTGGCGACTGCGTGGGTTTTCTCCGGGTGCTCCGGTTTCCTCCCACACTCCAAAGATGTACCGATTTGTAGGTTGATTGGGCAGTAAAATTGTAAATTGTCCCTAGTGTGTACGATAGTACTAGCGTGCGGGGTGATCGCTGGTCAATGTGTCGCCACCCCTTGTTGCAATCTTTGTAAGGTTGTAGGTTAATTGGCTTCTGTAAATTGTCCCAAGTGTGTAGGATAGTATTAGTGTACCGGGTGATCGCTGGTCGGCACATGCTTGGTGGACTGCAGGGTCTGTTTCCACGCTGTATCTCTAAACTAAACTAAACAAAAAATGAGATGTTGTTCCTTGAGCATTGATGGAGCAATACAAGAGGAGCAGGACAGTGGTCTGAGTGGAGGTGGGCAAAGTTAAAGAGGCAGGTGATTATAAGCTCAAGGTCGCCCTTGAAGACTGTATAGAGGTCCTCTGCAAAGCAGCACCAAATCTACACCTGGTTTCTCCATTGCAAGGGGGACCTCACCATGAGCTGTTTACAGAATTTGAAGAAGTACAAGTGAGTCACTGCTTCACCTGCTGGAACAGTTTGCATGTGCATGTACACAATGTACAAACTCCGTACCAACAGCACCCGAGATCAGGATCGAACCTGCGTCTCTGGCGCTGTGATGCAGCAGCTCTACCACTGCACCACTGTGCCAACTGTTGTGTTAACTTCTATCACTGTTACCTTGACAACACTGCTTCCACTATTCCCTCCATCTCACCTTGTTCCTGCAACTTAAATTACATCAGTCTCCTTGCTGTTTCAGTTGCCAAGAAGGATTCCGACCCAATATTTCTTCTTTGTTTCTCTCCCAAGAGAAGCTAAACATTGCCAGCCTTCTCTGTTTTGTTTCAGGCTTACAGCATAGAGTCATAGAGTCTTACAGCTTGGAAACAGGGCCTTCGGCCCAACTTGTCCAAACATGTCCCCAGCTACACTAGTCCCACCTGCCTGCATTTGGCCCATATCCTTCTAAACCTGTCCTATGCATGTACCTTCCAATTGTTTCTGTAACGTTATGATAGTCCCTGCCCCAACAACCTCCTCTGGCGGCTGGATCCATGCCCCCACCACCCTATATGTGAGAAAGTTACCGCTCAGATTCCTATTGAATCTTTACCCCCTTCACCTTAAACCTTTGTCCTCGGGCCCTCGATTTCCCAACTCTAGACAAGTGATTGTGTTTACCTGGTCTAATCCTCTCGTGCTTTTGTGCACCTCCATAAAATCGCCCCGCATCCTCCTGCCCTCCAAGGGAAAGATTCCCAGCCTACTTAACCTCTCCTGATAGCTCAGGCTCTCAAGTCCAGGCAACATCCTTGTAAATCTGCGGGGGGGGGATTTGGCACCAACTCCTGACTCCCAGCCACCTGGGAGGTAACGTCTTGTTAGTCAGGCTTCAATCAGTGACCAAATTCCTTTCTCACTTCTGTCTCATGCCCTGCACGATTGCAAATGTGCTGCTGCCAAACCCTGCTTCCTGTCTGTCTACTCATGTATTCCTTCCTCTTCCTCTCCCTCTTAACTTCCTGCGTTACCTTAACCCTCTGTGTTGCAAAAGATAGCTATTGGACATTCTCTGAACTCTTGCCAGACATGGTTTCTTTCCAATGTCTGGTTCAGTAAAATAAAAAATAATAGGAGGCGACTCATTGAACTTAACAGTCATTTCTACCATGTGTTGTGTGTTATATTTCAATGCAAGTTGTATAATACTTTGACATGCTACTGTTATTCCACATTTTTGTCTGTACCTTTTGCCAGTATAAAAATGAGTCACAGCCCTGCATGAGTTCTACTCTATTTTCAGCCATAAATTGCTTCAAAGTGTCCATACATGGGTCTATTTTGACTTGGGGGAAACAAAATAGGCTCTTGTTTTTCTAATTGACCTCAGCTAACTGGAAGTAGGGTGGTGCGTGAGGGGAATACACCCCTCCTGTTATTATAACATCGCTAAAATATGACCAAGGAATTACCCACTGCTGAACAAAATTGTGGCTCTGCTTCACAATCCAACAACCTGCAGTGGTATAATAAGGATCTGGGGAAAAATGGCAAAGTTGTGGGGAGGCACGATGGCAGAGCAGTAGAGCAGAGCCAGGACTTGGGTTCCGTCCTGATTATAGATGCTGCCTTTACAGAGTTTGCACGTTCACCCTGTGACCGCATGGGTTTTCTCCGGGAGCTCCAGTTCCCTCCAGTTTCCAGTTTAACCTACAAACCTGCACTCCAAATAGTGCTAGGATTGCTGGTCTAGGCGAATTCGATGGGTCAGGCAGGATTTTGAATGACCCACTGATGTACTCTAGCATTTTCTGTCTTTTTTTGTAAACCAGCATCTGCAGTTCTTTGTTTTCACAACTTTATTAAAACTGCCTACACAGAGTACAAGAGACCAAAGACAGACATCTTCTTTAAACCATATAGGTTTGCTGGTAGATGCCTCTGCAGCAGAAAAGGTTCTCTTTGGTACTTCATGATTTCAGTGGGATTTTAGATTTTTTTTTTACTTTTTAGTTTTAGTATTATAGATACAGTGGAAAAACAGACCCTTTGGACCACTGAGTCCATGCCAACCAGCGATCCCCGCACTATCCTACACTACAATAAACAATAAACAATAGGTGCAGGAGTAGGCCATTTGGCCCTTCGAGCCAGCACCGCCATTCAATGTGATCATGGCTGATCATCCCCAATCAGTACCCCGTTCCACACAAGGGACAATTTACAATTTTACCACGCCAATTAGTCTACAAACCTGTACATGCTTGGAGTGTGGGGGGGGGGGGGGGGGGGGGGGGGGGGGGGGGGGGGGGGGGGGGGGGGGAAACTGGAGCACCTGGAGAAAACCCACGCAGGCTATGAGGAAAATGTACAAACTCCGTACAAACACGCACCCATAGTCAGGATCAAAACTGGGTCTCTGGCATTGTAAGGCAGCAACTCTACTGATGCGCCACTGTTTGTCAGTGAGAATAAGATAAAACACGAATTATTGCCAATACCACCTCCACTGTTTGATGCAGTCAATTTAAGAACCTTACAAAACCAAGGCAGATAAATGAACCGACACTGTATTTATGCGCACTAAATGTGATGTGTCCTTACACTTATCATTTCACCACATCTTATCGTTTTTTTTTCTGCCACACATCATTCAGAAGATTGAGGAGATTCAGTATGTCGATGAATATGCCCTTAATCTTCCACAGGTGTACAGTAGGGAGCTTATTCACTGGCTGTGTCCTGGCCTGGTTCAGAAACATAAATACTCAGTAATAAAGGAGATTACAAAAAAAGTGGTGAACATTGCCCGGTCCACTGCAGGTCGTGACCTCCCCGACATCGAAGGGAACTGTAGGTGGAGCAGCTTCAGAAAGGCAGCCAGCAACATCAAGGACCCACACCACACTGGCCACATTCTCATTCCATTCCGCCAATTATGAAGGCAATACAGGAGTCTGAAAACCATGAGCTCCAGGTTCAGGAACAGCTTCCTCCCAAAAACCATCAGGCTATTGAACATTACAAACACCAACTAAACACATTACAAACACCAACTAAACTCCAAACTAGGAATTGTTAGAACAGGATTCTGAAGCCATTCAAGGGCCCATCTAACTCGCCAGCACCGCCATGATCATCTGCTGCTGATGAGCATGCCAAATCTGTTTCCATGTATATCTAAAGTGTTCTAAAGCCCTCAGCTTCTTGCTCCAAGGATGAAAATACTCAATCCAACCTCACTCCAGAAGACTCTGAAAATCTGACTTACTTCCAATGGAAGGATGAGCAGAAGTGTACACAGTACTGTGAACCCTGGGCTTTCGCTGATCCACTTTTACTCACCAGGTGTCCAAGTGTGCTTCACTTACCAGGCATCTACCTGTGAACAGCCTTCCCCAATTAACTTCTGAAAGTTCATGTCTAATACCATCTATGGCAATCCTGGATGATATTTGGAAAGAGTGTGTCCCTTCAGTCCAATGTGCCCACACCAACCATCATGTCCCATCTACACTAGTCACTAAGAGGGATATGGCCTACATTTAGCCCATATCCCTATTATCTTAAATGCTATATAACCATATAACCATATAACAATTACAGCACGGAAACAGGCCCTCTCGGCCCTTCCAGTCTGTGCCGACCATTTGTTTTCCCCTAGTCCCATCTACCTGCAATATAACCAAAATGCTGTTTTATTCCATTGCCATGTTCCTGAGTTTGACTTACCTGTCAGGCCTCTGGCATTAAAATAAATGCATTTTAAACCATCAGACGTCCTTCACTCCTTGCCATACTCATGTATGTCCTGTTTACTGAACTTGTCTTCTTTAACTTCTGTATTTTCTTGACTTTCTCATCTGCATTAATATTGCTTTGGGTCTCACTGCACTACCAAACTAGATTTAAATCCTCCCCAGTACGTCAAACTAAACTCCCTGCTAGGATATTGGTCCGTCTCCACTTCATGCGCAACCCATCTCTTTTGTATAGGTCTCCTCTGTCCCAATTATCCAAAACATGATCTCCTGCCCTCTGCATCAGCTTCTCTCTTTCTCCCGATTATATTGGTACCAATGTGCTCAAAGACCTCTGGCTGCTCACCCTCCTCCTTGAGAATTTTCTGTCGCTGCTTAAAGACATCATTGACCCTGGCAGGTAACTTACCATCCTAGTAACTCTTTTGACCTGAATATCCCATAAACAAATCAAGAGTATTGAATTGTCATCTGTGCTGACAACAAAATAATTAATTTCTTACTAGCTGCAGCATACCAAGTCAGTAACACTGTACACAAAGATAATATATAATAAACAAAAAGAATATCAATAAATTAATAACCCCCAACACTGATTCAAAAGAAAGCCCCAATTTCTTTGTGCAATCAATCAATGACTATCCAAAGTTCATCGGATAGTGTGGTACAGTTTTCAAGAACCTGATGGGTTTTAGGGAAGAAGCTGCTCCTGAACCTGGATGTTAAACGCAATGGAAAGGAAGGACATTAGCTTGGAGGATGTGGAATCGATATGGGTAGAGCTGTGAAACACTCAGCGGCAGAAAACGCTAGTGGGAGTTGTGTACAGGTCACCTAACAGTAGTAGTGGAGTTGGGGATGGCATCAAACAGGAAATTAGAAATGCGTGCGACAAAGGTAAAACAGTTATAATGGGTGACATCAATCTACATATAGATTGGGTGAATCAAATTGGCAGGGGTGCTGAGGAAGAGGATTTCTTGGAATGTATGCGGGATAGTTTTCTAAACCAACACCTAGATGAACCATTGAGAGAGCAGGCTATTCTCGACTGAGTATTGAGTAATGAGGAAGGGTTAGTTAGCAGTCTTGTTGTGCATGGCCCCTTGGGCAAGAGTGACCATAATATGGTTGAGTTCTTCATTAGGATACAGAGTTACATTGTTAATTCAGAAACAAGGGTTCTGAACTTAAAGAAAGGTAACTTCCAGGGTATGAGACGTGATTTGGCCAAGATAGACTGGCAATTGATTCTTAAAGGGTTGACGGTGGATATGCAAGGGAAGGCATTTAAAGACTGCATGGATGAACTACAACAATTGTTTATCCCAATTTAGCAAAATAATAAATCAGGGAAGGTAGTGAGTGCATCCATGGATAACAAGGGAAATCAGGGATAGTATCAAATCAAAAGATGCATACAAAAGCCAGAAAAAACAGCCTACCAGAGGACTGGGAGAAATTCAGAGTCCAGCAGAAGAGGACAAAGGGCTTAATTAGGAAAGGGAAAATAGATTGTGAAAGAAAACTGGCAATGAACATAAAAACTGACTGCAAAAGTTTTTATAGATATGTGAAGAGAAAAAGATTAGTTAAAAAAATGTAGGTCCCTTGCAGTCAGAGGAGAATTGATCATGGGGAACAAAGACATGGCAGACCAATTGAATAACTACTTTGGTTCTGTCTTCACTAAGGAAGACATAAATAATCTGCCAGAAATAACAGGGGACCGGAGGTCAAATGAATTGGAGGAACTGAGTGAAATCCAGGTTAGTCGGGAAGTGGTGTTAGGTAAATTGAATGGATTAAAGGCCGATAAATCCCCAGGACCAGATAGCCTGCATCCCAGTGTGCTTAAGGAAGTAGCCCCAGAAATAGTGGATGCATTAGTGATAATTGTTTAAAACTTTTTAGATTCAGGAGTAATTCCTGAGGATTGGAGGATAGCTAATGTAGCCCCACTTTTTAAAAGGGAGGGAGAGAGAAAACGGGGAATTACAGACCAGTTAGTCTAACATCGGGGAAAATGCTAGAGTCACTTATTAAAGATGGGATAGCAGCACATTTGGAAAGTGGTGAAATCATTGGACAAAGTCACCATGGATTTATGAAAGGTAAATCATGTCTGACGAATCTTATAGAATTTTTCGAGGATGTAACTGGTAGAGTGGATAAGGGAGAACCAGTGGATGTGTTATATCTGGACTTTCAGAAGGCTTTCGACAAGGTCCCACGTAAGAGATTAGTATGCAAACTTAAAGCACATGGTATTGGGGGCTCAGTATTAATGTGGATAGAGAACTGGCTGGCAGACAGGAAGCAAAGAGTAGGAATAAATGGGTCCTTTTCAGAATGGCAGGCAGTGACGAGTGGGGTACCGCAAGGGTCAGTGCTGGGGGGCAGTGTCAGCTGTGAGGCAGATGCTAGGAGGCTGCAAGGTGACTTGGATAGGTTGGGTGAGTGGGCAAATGCATGGCACAGTATAATGTGGATAAATATGAGGTTATCCACTTTGATTGCAAGAACAGGAAAGTAGACTATTATCAGTATGGTGGCCAATTAGGAAATGGGGAGATGCAACGAGACCTGGGTGTCATGGTACACCAGTCATTGAAAGTAGGCATGCAGGTGCAGCAGGCAGTGAAGAAAGTGAATGGTATGTTAGAATTCATAGCAAAAGGATTTGAGTATAGGAGCAGGGAGGTTCTACTGCAGTTGTACTAGGCCTTGGTGAGACCATACCTGGAGTATTGTGTACAGTTTTGGTCTCCTAATCTGGGGAAAGACATTATTGCCATAGAGGGGGTACAGAGAAGGTTCACCAGACTGATTCCTGGGATGGCAGGACTTTCATATGAAGAAAGATAGCCTTCGCTTGTACTCGCTAGAATTTAGAAGATTTAGGGGGGATCTTATAGAAACGTACACAATTCTTAAGGGGTTGGACAGACTAGATGCAGGAAGATTGGTCCCGATGTTGAGGAAGTCCAGAACAAGGGGTCACAGTTTAAGGAAATGGGGGAAGTCTTTTAGGACCGAGATGAGAAAAATATTTTTCATACAGAGAGTGGTGAATCTGTGGAATTCTCTGCCACACAAGGTGGTTGAGACCAGTTCATTGGCTATATTTAAGAGGGAGTTAGATGTGGCCCTTGTGGCTAAAGGGATCAGGGGGTATGGAGAGAAGGCAGGTACAGGATACTGAGTTGGATGATCAGCCATGATCATATTGAATGGCGGTGCAGGCTCGAAGGGCCGAATGGTCTACTCCTGCACCTATTTTCTATGTTTCTATGTTTCTATGTTAAATTTGTCAGGCTTCTTTACCTTCTTCCTGATGGAGCAAAATGAGAGCATGGATTGGGTGGGGTGAGTCTTTGATGATGCTGGCTTCCTTTTTGAAAAAGCACCTTGTATAGATTTTTCTGATGGTGGGGAGGTTGATATCAGTGATGGACCAGGCTGTGCACACCATTTTTTGTAATCTCCTTTATTTTATGGCCATTTGAGTTGCTGAAACAGGCCATGATCCAAACAATTAAAATGCTCTCTACCATACACCTGCGGAAATTTAAGAAAGTATTCATCGACATACCAAATCTCTTCAATCTTCCAGGGAAGTAGAGGCATTGATCGGCTTTCTTTATGATTGCATTATGATTTTTTTTTTTATGGTAAGTCTCCTATTACAATAGCTCTCCGTGTCTCCACATTTCCTTGCTATAACTCTAGTTTCCTCTTACATCCCAAAGATATGCAGGTTTTATAGATTAATTGTTAATTAGTGAGTGGTGGAATCATGCAGTAGACAATGGAAGTTGATGAGAATTAAATGGGATTAATGTGGGATTTGTATAATATTATATGGGATGGTTGTGATCCAAAGAGCCTATTTTCTGTGCTGAATGAGTATGACTTAACAATTATTGGAAAGATACTTTCCTATGTCCAAGATCCTTTTACAGTTTTCTGGATCAGCGTGTTGATTTGATAGGATAAGAAACAAAAGCAGGCATAGGTCAAATAGTTCCTTGAGCTAGCTACATAAATAAGATCATAGCTGATCTGATCTTTGGCCTCTTCTCCACTCCGCTGTGTGATCTCCAGAACCCTCGGTTTCCCAAAAATTCTGCCTATCTCAGCCTCAATATACATAGCTGTGTGCAGCAGTAAATTCCTAAGATTCATGGTTTTCTGAAGGTAATGTATATGCTCCTGTGAGTTACTGATTTGTGGGGAAGCAACATGCAATGTGCAGAGTAATATGTGGTACACTCAAAGAGCTCTAAAGCTGTGTTTTGTTTATTCAGGGTTATTCACAGACTGCACACATGTGCATGAGACAAGACGTCACTTACTTATGGGCACTATATTTTTTTTCTTTTTTGAAGAGAAAATAAAATAAATCACTATATACACATATTATAATTTATAATCGACTCACTAATATTGAAATTCTGTAGAAAGTTTTGTAACTTTACTGTTGAACCTTGTATTAAGCATTGAAACTCAACGGATGTTGTTGGTGCAACAAGCCATGATTCATAGCAACAGGGAGCATGGAAACTCAAAGATCATTATCAAAGATCAATAACCAGAACTGGGAACCTGCTTTCTATTTTCACGGTCATTTTGTTCTGAGATCAGGGCATCTTCATGAGCCTACGAATTTCTCACCCATTCTTCTAAGATAATTATTGGAACTATCTATCTCGCTAATCCCTTCCTATCCATATATCTGTCCAAATGTCGTTCGAGAGGAGTGTCACGGTGGTGCAGTGGTAGAGTTGGACGTTAACAGAATTAACAAGCTCATCAGGAATGCTGTCTCCAACCTGGGGGCGTAGTTTGATTCATGGGAGGTAGTCTTTGAGGGAAGGATGCTTCTCAAACTACAGAGCATCTTAACAATACAGCTCACCCCCTCCATGATACACTGCTTAAGCTGAGGAGCACCTTCATCAGCACACTGGTTCCACCCAGATGCAGCACAGAATACCACAGGAGATCCTTTTTCCCTGATGCTATCAAACTGTACAACTCCTCCCCCTTCTGTAATGGGGTAGACTGACTGCCTTTCCCCCCCACCCTCCCCAATCTTTGCACATCCCCAATCCTGGACTTTTCATTCGTCTTTCACATTTCATGTATCTTGTTGTGTTTTATGACTGTTGGCAGACCAATTTCCCTCCTGAGATAAATAAAGTTCTATCCTATCTATCATTACAGTGCAAACACCCAGGTTCGATCTTGGCCATGGGTGCTGTCTGCATGGAGTTTGTACGTTTTCCCTGTGATCACATGGGTTTTCCCCGGGTGCTCTGCCTTCCTCCCATACTCCAAAGATGTACAGGGCTGTGGGTTAATTTGACTTCAGTAAAAATTGTAAATTGTCCCTAATGTGTAGGCGTGCTAGTGTACAGGGAACGCTGGTCGGCGCAGACTTGGTTGACCGAAGGGTCTGTTTCCGCACTGTATCTCTAAAGTCTAAAGTCTAAAATATAGAAATTAATAATTATATCACTTCTATAGCTGTCTCTCCCTCCTAATCTCATTCTCCTGCCTACATCTCATTACTCCTTACAATCTTCATGTCTTCATCAACCTTCTGAATATCTCACCCACTCTTATCAAATAATCCTTGGAACTAGCTATCTCATAATGTCTCAGATCTCCTTCTCATCTGTTACTTGCCTGAAGGTCTCAGTGAACTAAATTTCTAGCTCAATCTGAACTCCCTCTCTATACATTAATTGTGGGTATATATTTGGCTTCAACTGGCTATCTTTCACCTTCCCTCCCAGGCTCAGACTCAAACACTTACTATGCATGTTGTGCTTTTGAGGAGGGTATCTTGCCATGGGCTGTGGCATTGACATGTAGCTTAGAAAAATATCTGAGAGTCAATGGTTCGTGGTAAGACCTGACCTGCTTTGCACATCTTGTTTCTTTAGGAGTCAAAATGAGTAGGAAGGAACTGCAGATGCTGATTTATACCAAAGATAGACACAAAATGTTGGAGTAACTGAGCGGGTCAGGCAGCATCTCTGGAGAAAAAGAATAGGTGATCCTTCGTGTCGGAACCCTTCTTCACACTTCGTCAGAGTCTGAAGAAGAGTTCCAACCCAAAGCATAACCTATTCTTTTTCTCCAGTGATGCTGCCTGAGTTATTCCGGCATTGTGTCTATCTTCATTGTAAACCAGCATCTGCAGTTTATTCATTTTGTGCCTTATTTCTTTAGTGTCTCTTTTGTCTACATGCTGAGTTTCTCTGTGGCTTGACGATTGGGAGATAGGAAGCAATGTATATTCCCAATTTGTTTTGAATCCTGCAAAAGCGCACTCAGCTGCAGTGCATGTTCTCACATACTTCAACCTCATCTCATTTGAATGGCTGGGAAGCTGTCTATACCTTCTCAGAGGACTAAGACACCACAGGAGTGACCTCTGTGGGATACTTTCATATTTGGTTTTGTGCTTTCAATGGCTGTGATCTACAGGTTTGGCACACTGTGAATTGGCTGGATAGCTCTTGCAGATTGCTGTCTATGTGAATCCGATGGATAAAGCTTCAAGCCCCTGCACAAATTAGTAATGCTCAGAATGTAGTCCTCCAATAATTTTGATTTTAATCTTCTCATACTGCCTCCAAGACAAATATATCCTTCCTTGAAAAAAGGATATCAAAAATGAAAATTGCGTTTCATGTGTGGTCTTACAAAATATTTTATGGTTATACAAACACATTCTTATTCTTGTACTCCAGTTTCCCTTGCAATAAAGTCAATTTTCCATTATGTTCTTAATTACTCAATTCACTCTAACTCTCTGTATTTCTTGTATGAATACCAATAAGTAATTATTTCACATTTTTTAAGCAGTTCTTTAATTTTCTATTTTTAGTTTAGTTTTAGTTTTAGAGATACAGCGTGGAAATAGGCCCTTCCATCCACCGATCCCCGCACATTATCACTACCCTACATACACTAGGGACAATTTTACATTTTATACCAAGCCAATTAACCGACAAACCTGTCTTTGGAACGTGGGAAGGAACCGAAGATCTCTGAGAAAACCCACGCAGATAACGGGGAGAACGTACAAACTCCATACAGACAAGCACCCATTGTCAGGGTGGAACCCAGGTCTCTGGCGCTGTAAGGCAGTACCACTACACCGTGTCATCCTCAGTTCTTCTACAAAAGTGGAAAACTTAACATATTTGATCTGCTATCTTTTTTTTTCCCAGTCCTTTAACCTTTGTATGTCCCTTTGTGGCTTTGTTATGTCCTATTCACAATCTATTTTCCCACCTACATTTGATTAATCAGCAAATTTGGATTCAATGCACTCGCTACCCACTAAGAAATGAGTACGGACTGTATACAGCTGAAACCCTTGTTCTGATCCCTGAGGCACCCACAAATTACAATTTCCAAACATAAATGCTGTCCTGTCAAATGCCTTGTCCTGCTGCCATCAAAATGGCACCTGCCTACAGTTCTGTGAAAGATATACGCAGTTGCACGTGAAGAATAAGGCCATAGCGCAAAGGAAACATAAAGGGATTACTCGCAACTTAGCATCACATGCAGACAAAGAAGTCATTGTTGAATACTGTGGATGTTTTGGAGCATGAAGCAACAAAGAGCTAGTGGGCAATAACAAGGTGGTCAGTAGGATAAATAATGTTAGACTTGTATCAAACCAGACTACACAACTCTGGTCTGTTGCAAAGAGAGTGTTGAATGGGAACATAATGAAAATCACATTTTGCAGTGATGATTCAGAAAGATGCAACTATCATTGAAATAGCTTGAATTTGCTGCTTTATGAAAATGGTGACCTGAAAATAGCCTTTAAAATTATAAAAGGATTTGTGAAGAAATTCAGAGCGAAAATATTCCGTTCTTGAGTATCCAAATTTATAAGATGGTCCTTCATAAATCAAAGGCAAAATTCAGAATGAATTTATTTTATCCAAAGAATGTTTGGATGTGTTAATGGAATGTTATTCCATTAACACATGGAATAGTTTTTTGAACAGAGTGTCAAGAATGTCATTGTTCTGTTTTGGGACATACGACAATAAATATGTATTGGCCGTTCAAGATAGCGCCCAGGCTAGGCGACATTCCGTATGCTGGTCCCAGAAGCAGATTCGCAATCATTCATTACAATCGCTCCACTCTTATAAATCTATTCCCTTTAATCTGCATCTGTACATTGTGAACATCTTGATGTTCCATTGACTGGATAGCACGCAACAAAAACGCTTTTCACTGTACCTTGGTACAGGCGACAATAAACCAAACCAAACCGCACGACACCACACAACTAAACTAAACTAAACAACTAAACTAAACTAAAAAAAAAGACTCTTGAATGTAAAATCCATTAACACATGGAATAGTTTGTGAAACAGGGAAATGGTAGCTGAGTGGTGATGTTTTTGGACTGGTTTCCAGAGGCATGGATCAGGCATGGATGAAGAGAGATACAAAACACTGGAGTAACTCAAGGAGTCAGGCAGCATCTCCAGCCAGAATAATTCTGCTCCTCAAACTTATGAACTATTAATTTTGTTTTGCTTCATTTGGATCAACAAAGGCTGCTTTTACACCGCTTATCAATTTAACTTTCAATTGCCTGGGAGCTTTAGCTATGAAATGCAAGTCTGGGCCTGTGAAGCAGACCTCCTGGCCGTGATTGTCATAGTTGAGGCTCCAGTCTGCTAGTGTCACATTGCAAATCGACCACATAACATTTTGCAAAGCCTTGTGTTCAGCACATTCCACATTAACCAACCGGTGTGATTTATGCTGATCGTAATATTGGACAATTGTTTTAAAGCATCTTTGGATAAGTTGGCAGGCACTGCACAGGGTGTTGCTTCCCGATACAAGCCCAACCATAAATTATCATTAGTTTGAATCTGAGATATGTTAAGGGAATCATTGAAAAGAAAAGCAGAAGGTATGAAGCAATACACTGTTGAGATATTTTCTCTTTGAGATCCACAGATACACAAGTTTATTGCAACAGTAATTCTAAACTTGCCTCAGTGCGAACGCAATATTGAGTTACAAATCATAGACCTGTTTACACAAAGCTTTGGGTTTTGAATTCCATTTGCAAAACACAATCTTCACCACAATGTCTATTTACTGCGTTTATTAAGTCATTTAATTGTAAGAAGTGACTTGTAAAGTGATGCATTTAATCCATTTTTTTTCAGTCTTCAGAGATGACTTTCTGAAGTCCTGTAGGTGATTTTACTTTTTCATCCAGTTTCATCCTTTCTCAGACATAACGGTCTAGAACTTAAATTTCCATTTATATAAGAACAAGCATATGAAGATTGCTTGAAGTGTGTAGCTTTCTAAATCAATCTCCGGAACACCAGTGTATTATCCATGGCTTCATCATGGTGCCGGTCCACAAGGGAATAATGAAGGTCAGCAACTCTTTTTTTTCTAGGTACCTTTGAGATACTTGAGTACTGACCACCACCGCACATAGTATAGAGGACCCCATTGTGCTGGGCCTCTTTGTTCTCCGAGTGAAAGATGGGAGGGGACAGAACCATGAAATAGAAAATGAGATGGCTAGGATAGTGATAAATGTGAGTTGCTTAGTACAGGTGTCCGGTTATGGGGAGAAGGCAGGGGTGGGGAGAAGGCAAAAGAGTGGGGTTGAGAGAGAAAGATAGATCAGCCATGACTGAATGGCAGAGTTGACTTGATGGGCCGAATGGCCTAATTCTGCTCCTATATCTTATGAACATGAAAAATGGAACAGTCATAGAGTTATACATCACATAAATGGGACTGATCCAATTTGCCCATGCCAACCAAAATGCCCCATCTAGACTAGCCCCACCTACTTGCATTTCCCCCATATCCCTCCAAACCTTTCCCACCCATGTATCTGTCCAAATGTATTTTAAGTGTTGTTCTATAATGTGGAATGTGGAAGAAGAAACTAAAAACGAGAGAGAAAACCATGATGTACCAAAATGTAAATGCTGCAGGGAGGATAAGAGAGAAAACATGCTAAATCCCAATTTATGTTTAAATAATATATTCATTGTGAAACGACTTAAAACGAGTACCTGAGGGCTTCATCGCGCTTAATTAACTGCAGCTACAATTGATATTATGACACCAATCACATATACAAACAATAGTTTGTAGTAGTTTCACTGTAGCTCCAGGGTGGCTGTCTCCAAAATTAAAAAGACAATGTTCTTAATTCATTGGCATATTATCTTAAATAGGTGAAAATAGTGCAATATATATGCATGTATAAATGTTGATTGTTGTTTAAAGCATCAGTTCAAAGAGTCATTGGAAGAGATTTACAATGAAGCTATAACAATTTTGGGATCTATACATAATTCTGAGTACACTGCTGTTAAATGAGGGCTTGGTTAAACTGCCCAACAAATAAAACCTGACATTTAAACACATCTGAGCTATTTAGCAGGTAATTGCTACTAAAGCTACATTACATGCTACATCACTCACAACATGTAGGCCGCAACCTTAGTATGGCATGATTGTGTTTTTTTTTTATATCTCAGCACTGAGATATAAAAACATTGTGTAGGACGTCAATCGTTCTGCTGCCATTGAGATGACTGATTTATGATTAGGACAGGTTTTAGATGCATCTTGTCAAATGTCTAGATATACTTCTGATTTTCATACACCTTTCAGTGAAGTCACATTCTTGTGTTCACATAAGTGACCAGAAACATCACAACATCACATTAATGGGTAAATAACTTGTCTGAAATGTTTAATGTTGTGGTTATAAATGAGTATCATGTAGGTGTGTCATGCACGTGTTTTTTCTATATGTATAAAACCACAGTCTGTTAAAATTTAGTTTAGTTTAGAGATACAGCGCGGAAACACGCCTTACAACACACCTAGTCTGCACCGAACAGCGATCCCCGCACGCTAACACTATCTTACATATTAGGGACAATTTACACTTATACCAAGCCATATAGCCTAATAACCTGTACATCTTTGGAGCGTGAGAGGAAACCAAAGATCTTGGTGAAAACCCACGCAGGTCATAAGGAATAGGAATAAAATTGGGCCATTCGGCCCATCAAGTCTACTCTGCCATTCAATCATGGCTGATCTATCTCTCCCTCCTAAACCAAACTCCCGTCTTCCCTCCATAACCTCTGGCACCCATAGTAATCAAGAATCTATCTATCTCTGCCTTAAAATATCCAGCTGGTCACAGGGAGAAGGTACAAACTCCGTATACTATATATACACATTTACTACGTGTATATGCTGCGCTACTGTGCCACTGTAGTATATGTACATATATCACTGCAATCTTGTTGGTTGAGTGAACCATGCAGCAGCAGCTCTCCTTATCCTCTTGCACTTCTCAATATGCATTTCACTTCACGGGTTTGCAGTAAAGAGTGTGCACATGCAAGTGTGTAGGAAGGAACTGCAGATGCTGGTTTACACCGAAGATAAACACAAAATGCTGGAGTAATTCAGTAGATCAGGCAGCATCTCTGGAGAAAAGGAATAGGTGACGCTTCAGGCCGAGACCCTTCCCCAGACCAATTGCAGGTTGGCAGCAAACAAGTAAAAATAAGGTACAGCAAAGTAACATAACAAAACTAAAAATATTGTCTCCGAGTCAGTCGTCAAAGGTGAATGAACAATCGGTATGATGAGTGATCACTCACTTTAACTTCAGCCTCATATAGAGATTAGTCTAAATCCACAGTAAACACTGTGTTGTGAGGAGCAGCACTAATCAAATAAACAGCCCAGGATAATTAAGAACATGGGACATAATGGTTTTCAAAGTAGAAACCGTGAGAGAGTGAAGTTTGACAAAAAGGCTACTCTGTCGCGCTGGTTACATTGGACGCCTTGGTGTGTGTGAGAGATGTATATCAACTGACTTTTATTCTATACATAGAAGGTTTGGACATATTCTTAAGGGCAAATAACAAAATGGAAATGGATGGTAAGGATGAGAATTTGTTTCCACAGTAGAGTGATATTTGGGGACAAAGAGGGGCGTTCTCGGTGAAATTTGTTCCAAAACACAGAGAATAATAGAAAATCCTGTGAAAGGCCCTAGAAAGTAAATGGTGTTTCATTCTGTAAATGAGTATAAAAAGTTACAGAGTCAGTGTGGAAACAAGCCCTTCGGCTCATTGAGTCCGCACAGACCTGTGATCCCTGTACGCTAGTACTATCCTACACACCAGGGACAATTTACATATATACCAAGCCAATTAACCTACAAAGGTGTACGTCTTACAATGATCCTCCTACAAAGATTTCAGAGAGAACCCCTGCAGTTCACGGGGAGAACGCACAAACTCCATCAGTTCAATCCTAAACCATTGGAAACTGTGGAGAGCTACAAATCAGGAAATAGGAATCAGGTAGTTCAGGAAGGAACTGCAGATGCTGGTTTATACCCTTCTTTGCTCATCTGTGGTCGCCTCTGATTTGTTCTGACATTTTCCTACCTCTAGTAACCCCCCTAACCACCTTCAGTCTGAAGAAGAGTTCTGATCAAAAACATTACCTGTTTCTTCTCTCCAGAAATGCTGCCTGACCCACTGAGATGCTCCAGCACTTTGTGTCTACAATAGACAATAGGTGTAGGAGTAGGCCCTTCGAGCCAGCACTGCCATTCAATGTGATCATAGCTGATTATCCCCCATCAGTACCCCATTCCTGCCTTCTCCCCATATCCCGACTCCGCTATTTTTAAGAGCCCTATCTAGCTCTCTCTTGAAAGCATCCAGAGAACCTGCCTCTACCGCCCTCTGAGGCAGAGAATTCCACAGACAATAGACAATTACACAGACAATTCTACCTTCAATAGGAATCAGGTGTTGGATGAGATAGTCAGCAAGCATATCATGTCATTAAAGGATTTATCTTGACAAAGCTTTTGACGCATTTTGCGATTTTGAATGCAAATTAACAGAATTATTTGTGGATTAATTGACTGGCAAATTCAATCAAGATTCTTATATTTTGGTCTTTTGTACTAAATTATTGTGTCCATGGAGATGGTCAACAGGAATGCAATAGTCAGAGGGCATAGCAAAGTCTACAATTTGAAAGTAGAACAAAGAACTGCATTTCTTGCTTTATGTCGACTTCAGAAAGAACAGAGGGGGCAGACACACCCCCATCCATATAAACGGGACTGAGGTGGAGCGGGTCTCCAACTACAAATTCCTCGGGGTACACATCTCGGAGAATCTGTCCTGGTCCCTCAACACCTCCAAGCTGATCAAAAAGGCGCAGCAATGCCTTTACTTCTTGAGGAGGCTCAAAAAAGCCCAACTGTCCCCCCAGATCCTGACCAACTTTTACCGCTGTACCATTGAAAGCATCCTGACCACCTGCTTTACGGTATGGTACAGCAGTTGCACCGTAGCAGACAGGAAGGCACTACAACGGGTGGTGAAAACCGCCCAGTACATCATCGGTGCCCCCACTCCCTGCCTTGGATGCCCTCCACCGAAAACGGTGTCTGAGACGGGCTGGGAAGATCATCAAGGACCCCTCCCACCCTAACCATGGACTGTTTGCCCTCCTACCATCGGGGAGGCGGTACAGGAGCCTCAGGTCCCGCACCAGCAGGATGAGGAGTAGCTTTTACAATAACACCATCGCACTGCTGAACTCGGAGTCCCGCCGATAGATTCCCACATCTGTATTTATTTATCTGTATTTATCTAAACATTGCTATCACTACGTACTGACACTAAACTGCATTTCGTTGTACCCATACTTGTATCTGTGCAATGACATTAAATTTGAATTGAATTGAATTGAATAGACACAAAGTGCTGGAGTAACTCAACGGGTCAGGCAGCATCTCTGGAGAAAAAGGACGGGTGATGTTTCAGGTCGGCACCCTTCTTCAGACAAAAGAGAAGGGTCCCAACCTGAAACATCACCCATCATTTTTCTCCACAGATGATGCCTGACCCACTGAGTTACTTGAAAGTAGAATCTAAAGCTTGATGATGGAACAGTTGTGACTAACTACTACAGATTCAACAGAAATCATCCATCATATACTTGTTAATTAAAAAGGGCAAAATGTTTAACAGCCATATAAACAGGTACCGCCCAGCGTCAGCGAGCACATCTAAAACAAAGGCAATCAACTAAATCAATTTCCAGTAATGTGATTTATTTACATAAGAAATATTACATAACAAAAAGGGGCGTCTCCACGTGTTAAAGCCAAGATAAATAATGGAGAATTCAGATAATAAAGAATTTATAACCAGTGGCAAATGATGGAAAACAAGACAACGTGAGGTTTAATGGTCAGTATAAAAGGTATAGTGGATTAACCCGCTGAGTTACTCCATCATTTTGTATTTACCTGCTGATTAACAATCTAGCTAACCATCAACAGTCTAGATCTGTAGCTATCGATCTAGCTATCAATCTACCTATCTAGCTATCTGGCTAGCAGGCTATCTAACTAACTAATTAGAGTAAATGGGGGTGAATCAGGGGAGGGCACCGTTAAATTGAGAATTAGAGGAGGCCACGTACCAGGGAATTAGAGAAGGGCGCCAGTAAATTGAGAATTAGGGGAGGGCACCCGTAAATGGGAATTAGGGGAGGGCACCAGTAAATGTTGAATTTGGGGAGGGCACCAGTAAATGTTGAATTTGGGGAGGGCACCAGTAAATGATGAATTTGGGGAGGGCACCAGTAAATGATGAATTTGGGGAGGGCACCAGTAAATGATGAATTTGGGGAGGGCACCAGTAAATGGGAATTAGGGGAGGGCATCACTAAATGATGAATTAGGGGAGGGCACCAGTAAACAAGGAACTGGGGCAGGGCACCAGTAAATGGGGAATTAGGGTAGGAGAGGGGAAAGAGGGGAGGGGGAAAAAGAGAGGGGAGGGGAGGGGGTGGGAGAGAGGGGAGTGGAAGAGGAGACCTCTGACATTCAATCATGACTGATACATCTTTCCCTCAACCCAATTCTCCTGCCTTTGCCTCATACTAATCAAGGTGAGTACAGGAAAAGTTACAAAAGACCCGAATTAATGGGAAGGAAAGTTCAAGAAAGGATAAGAGAGTAAGGTCAGTACTAATTGCGAGCGGTGCGAGAGGGGAGGTGAATACCAAGGTCAAAGTGTTGTATATGCATACGCGAAGTATAAGAAATAATGTGGACAAATTTGAGGCTCAGTTAGAAATTGGCAAGTGTGATGTTGTGGGAATAACAGAGGCATGGCTGCAAGAGGGCCGGGGCTGGGAACTGAATATTCAAGAGTATAGCTCTATCGAAAAGAGACAGGTGGGCAGAGTGGATGGGGTAGCTCTGTTGGTGATGAATGAAATTCAGTCCTTGCAAGGGGTGACATTGAAACAGGAGATGTGGAGTCAGTATGGATAGAAGTAAGGAATTGTAAGGGTAAAAAGACCCTAATGGGACTTATCTACAGGTCCCCAAACAGTAGCATGGATATAGGGTGCAAGTTAAATCAGGAGTTACAATTGGCATGTAGTAAAGGTAATGCTGTGGTTGTTATTCAACATGCTGGTAGACTGGGAAAATCAGGTTGGTACTGGACCCCAAGAAAGGGAGTTTGTGGTGTGCCTTCATGATGGATTCTTAGAGCAGCTTGTATTGGAGCATACCAGGGAGAAGGCAATTCTGGATTTAGTATTATGCAATGAACCGGATTGGATAAAGGAACTTGAGGTTAATGAGCCATTAGGAAGTAGTGACCAGGTTTAGATTAGGTGTAATCTACAATAGGAGAGGGAGAAGGGGAGATGGGAGGTGTCAGTGTTACAGTTGAACAAAGTGGACTATGGTGCTATGAGGGAGGAGCCGGCCAAAGTTGACTGGAAAGATACCCTAGCAGTGTTGACAGTGGAACAACAATGGCAAGTATTTCTGGAAACAATACAGAAGGAGCAGGATCAGTTCATTCCTAGGAGGAAGAAAGATTCCAAGGGGAGTAAGGGTCGACCGTGGCTAACAAGGGACATCAGGGACAGTATAAAAATAATAGAGAAGTACAACGCATCAAAGATGAGCGGGAAGCAAGAGGATTGGGTAATGTTTAAAGCGCAACAGAAGATAACTAAAAAGGCAATACGGGGAGAAACGATGAGGTACACAGATAAGCTAGCCAAGAATATAAAGGAGGATAGTAAAAGCTTCTTTAAGTATGTGAAGAGGAAAAAAATTAGTTAAAACCAAAATTGGAACCTTGAAGACTGAAAAAGGTGAATTTATTATGGGGAACAAGGAAATGGCAGATGAGTTGAACAGGTACTCTGGATCCGTCTTCACTAACAATCTTTCTAATATACTAGTGGTCAGAGGATCTGGGGTGAAGGAGGAACTGAAGGAAATCCACATTAGGCAGGAAATGGTGTTGGGTAGACTGATGGGACTGTAGGCTGATAAATCCCCAGGGCGTGATGGTCTGCATCCCAGGATACTTAAGAAGTGGCTCGAGAAATTGTGCACGCATTGGTGATCATTTTCCAAATTTCTATACATTCAGGATCAGTTCCGGTGGATTGGAGGGTAGCTAATGGGAAATCATGCTTGACTAATCTTTTGGATTTTTTTTGAGGATGTAACTAGGAAAATGGACAAGGGAGAGCCAGTGGATGTAGTGTACCAGGACTTTCAGAAAGTTCTTGATAAGGTCCCACAGGAGACTACTGGGCAAAATTAGGGCACACGGTATTGGGGGTAGAGTGCTAACATGGATAGAAAATTGGTTGGCAGACAGGAAACAAACAGTAGGAATTAACGGGTCACTTTCAGAATGGCAGGCAGTGACTAGCGTGGCACCACAAGGCTCGGTGCTGGGATCACAATTATTTACAATATACATCAATGATTTTGTTGAAGGGATTCAAAGTAACATTAGCAAATTGGCAGGTGACAAAGCTGGGTGGCAGTGTGAACTGTGAGGAGGATGCTATGAGAATGCAGGATGACTTGGATAGGTTGGTTGAGTGGACAGATGCATGGCAGATGCAGTTTAATGTGGATAAATGTGAGGTTATCCACTTTGGTAGCAAAAACAGGAAGGCAGATTATTATCTAAATTGTGTCAAGTTGGGAAAAGGGAAGTACAACAGGATCTGGGGGGTCCTTGTTCATCAGTCTATATAAGTAAGCATGCAGGTACAGCAGGCAGTGAAGAAAGCAAATGGCATGTTTGCCTTTATAACAAGAGGAGTCAAGTATAGGAGCAAAGAGGACCTTCTGCAGTTGTACAGAGCCCTAGTGAAGACCACACCTGGAGTATTGAGAAACTGTTTCCTGCCTCTAGCATGTCCAAACCCTTAATCTTATACATTTCAATGAGATCTCCTCTCACCCTTCTAAACTCCAGAGTATACAAGCACAGCCGCTCCATTCTCTCAGCATATGACAGTACCGCCATCCCAGGGATTAACCTTGTAAACCTACACTGCACTCCCTCAATAGCAAGAATTTCCTTCCTCAAATTAGTGGACCAAAACTGCACACAATACTCTCACTGGGGCCCTATACAACTGCAGAAGGACCTCTTTCCTCCTATACTGAACTTCCTCTTGTTATAAAGGCCAACATGCCATTTGCTTTCTTCACTGCCTGCTGTACCTGCATGCTTACTTTCATAGACTGATGAACAAGGACCCCCCAGATCCTGTTGTACTTCCCTTTTCCCAACTTGACACAATTTAGATAATAATCTGCCTTCCTGTTTTTGCTACCAAAGTGGATAACCTCACATTTATCCACATTAAACTGCATCTGCCATGCATCTGTCCACTCAACCAACCTGTCCAAGTCATCCTGCATTCTCATAGCATTCCCGATGGTGGGTGGACCCAGAACCAGGGACCACTGTTTAAGGACAATGGGTAAGCCATTTAGAACGGAGATGAGGAAAATAAAATTTCACGCAGAGAGTTGTGAGTCTGTGGAATTCTCTGCCTCAGAGAGTGGTGGAGGCCGCTTCTCTGGATACTTTCAAGAGAGAGCTAGATAAGGTAGCGGAGTCAAAAGATATGGGGAGAAGGCAGGAACGGGGGGGTACTGATTGGGGATGATCAGCCATGATCACATTAAATGGCGGTGCTGGCTCGAAGGGCCAAATGGCCTACTCCTGCACCTATTGTCTATTGTTCATTGTCTTATTGTAACCCCTCACTAATCAATAATCTATCTCTGCCTTATTATTATCCATCGATTGCCTCCACAGCCTTCTGTGGCAAAGAATTCCACAGATATTCCACGTGTGTTTAACAAACACAAGTGTAGACAGAATAATGATTGTCCATATTGTCAAGAGTAAAGTCAAGAGTGTTTAATCATCATAGGTAACAAACGGATTAATGAAATTCTTACTTGCCAAATTAACTTGTTTTCATGTTTGTAAACAGGTGTAGGAAGGAACCACAGATGCTGATTTAAACCGAAAATAGTCTCAAAACACTGGAATGACAGCGGATCGGGCAGCATCTCTGGAGAAAAAGAATAGGTGACATTTTGAGCCAAAACCCTTCATCACACTGAGGAACATTACCTAATTATTTTCTCCAGAGATGCTGCCTGACCCGCTGAGTTGCTCCAGCTTTTTGTACCTATCTTCAGGTTTATAAAATCATCATTCAATAGAAAATAATATAGAGATAACAAGTAAGAAGTCACCTTCTCTAACTTGTAACCCTTGCTTTCCCTCTCCCTCCATTCCTTCCTCTTCCTAGTTCTCCGACCAGATTGATTGTTCCCGATTACTTTTTATCTCTGTATGCTTCGTTGTCACCTTCTCCCAGCTAACAATGATCTATTCTACATTTTCCTTGATCTACATGTCCTTTGATATCTTGTTTTCTTATCCCTGTGTCTCACCACCCCTGAATCTGAAGAAGAGTCTTGACCCAAATCGTCACCCACTCCTTCTCTCAAGAGATACTGCCTGTCCCGCTGAGTTGCTGCGGCATTTTGTGTCCATCTTCGGTGTAAACCAGCATTTGCAATTCCTTCCTACACAAGATGTCAACTATCTCATCACAGTCAGTGATTGACTGAAGACTGGGTCGGGGGATGGAGTCCACCTACCACCACCGTGAGGATGAACCCAGTGCAGAAGAGAGCAATTGGTAGGCCGAAGGCAGCTTTGATGGTCGACATGCAGCCATTACTCTTGATTGGCAGATATCTACTAAATTAAGAATGTTTTTAGTTTTTAGTTTAGTGTAGAGATACAGCACGGAAACAGGCCATTCAACTCACCGAGTCCATGCTGGCCAGCGATCCCCATTACACTATCACACCCTATAAACTAGGGACATTATACCAAAGCCAAATTAGCCTACAAACCACTTTGGAGTGTGGGACGAAACTGGATTACCCGGGGAAAACCCACACGATCACGGGGAGTACGTACAAACTCCATACGGATGGCGCCCGCAATCTGGATCGAACCCAAGTCTCTGGCGCTGCAAGGCAGCAACTCTACTGCGGCGCCACCCTTCTGTATTGATTACGGAAAATGTATTGCTACAATAGTGTAATTTTGCCATGTCATTGAATAAGATAAATAAATAGTACTGACTAGACGAAGTGGGACCCGTTGGGTCCCATGTTCACACAGGAGGGCTGGTCCCCCGACGCAATATTCTACCTCTCCACCAATTCCAATATTGGTGGCTAGTGGGGGGGCTTTCTGGAGCACTGGTATGGGTTCTTGGGGTGGCAGCTCAGTCCCTCAAGCCTGATGTGCTGGCACATCAAGCCTGATGTGCTGCAGGCCACCAAATTCAAATCCATTTTCCTACCACTTCAAGGAGGGTGCAAGGCCACCAAATTCAACTGCAGTTTCATAACTCTTCAAGCTGGATCCAAGGCCACCAAATTCAAGTGCCGTTTCATATCACTTCAAGCAGGGTGCAAGGCCACCAAATTCAAATGCAGTTTCATACCATTTCATGCAGGGTGCAACACCACCAAATTCAAATGCAGTTTCATACCATTTTAAGCAGGGTGAAACCACCATAAAACCACACAAAACACCAAACACACAGTTCAGTAGACATTCAGCGTGTTCAGTTTATTCACAGCTCAGTCAGAGTCGTGACCTATCCCTCCCCCATCATGCAGAGATTGAGCCACACCCACACTTCCATGTTTTATAACCCCTCCCACCGGAAAAGGTGTGGCCTTCATGACAGGAGAGAGATTCTCAACATTTTTAAAACACTAATAACACTTTTATTTTTCATTGATCGGAAGAATCCTCTACACCTGCTGAGCGGAAGGGGACTGTGTAAGATGTCCAAAAATCACAGCCATAAGTGGTAGCGTTTTATCTAAAATCAATATACAGTGCAAACAGGAAGTTAGCCAAAGCCCTCAAGCCACCATTTGCAGCCTGTGCCTTTTCACTTCAAGCCAAAGCCCCCAAGCCACCATTTGCAGCTGTGCCTTTTCACTTCAAGCCAAAGCACCCAAACCAACATTTGCAGGCAGTGCCTTTTTACTTCAAACCAACCATATTTTCATTTTCAAACCACATTATGGGCACTCACAGTTGAGTAGACATGTGTCCAATGCTATTCAGAGCACAGAAAGACATGAACCTCTTATTCCTCCATCCTGCAGAGACTGAGTGAGGCACACCACTTCCTGGTTTTATAGTCCCTGCCCCTCCCTCCAGCAGGGGCAGCAGAGAGAATGGGAAATTTGTTAAAAACATTAATATCTCTCTGATTTTTCATTGATGGGAAACATCCTCTGGTCCCGGAAGGCGGAGGGGGGCTCTGTGCGAGCTGGCCAAAAATGACAGCCGTAGGTGGCGGCATTCTCTCGGAAATCACAGCACAGCGAGCCAAAACCGGTCAAGATGAGACTTTTAGTAATATATAGATAGAAGATAGATGTTACTGAGATTAAATTAGTTGTGTTCCAAATGCATCGATGGGTCCAAGAGTAGACTGGATGACCATTTTGCCAAACATTTGCACTCAGTCCCTTTAGGCATTCTGAACCTCCTGGTTGCAAATCCTTTTAACTTCTCTTCCCATTCCCCTACGAATATTTCTAACCCGAGCATCCTCTGTCTCCAGAGTGGGGCTACACGTAAACTGGAAGAGCAGCACCTAAATCTAAATATTCCATATGAATTTCTTACAACTCAATGATATGAACATTGAATGTTCCAATTTTACGTCACCCCCTTCCTCCTTTCTTCTTCCTTCTATCACTGTATATTTACAGTGTATTTACAGTGTATATAGTATACAGTGTACATAGAGTATACCGTTATAAATGTAATGTATGTATGTACCTGTACACTGTAAATGGCTCGATTGTAATCTTGTATTGTCTTTCTGCTGACTGGAGAGCATGCGACAATAGCTTTTCACTGTACCTCGGTATACGTGACAATAAGCTCAACTGAAACTGAAACTGAATTCTCTTCCTTGTGCCCCACCCTGTTTCCCCTCTTTTCTCTGCTATCCTGCCCCCCCTTCCCCTTTGACCTATATCCCTCCCTCTGGCTACATATTTAATATTATCCCACCACATGAATTAGAAGCCAGTTTATCAGTTGTATATGTAGGCACCAGAGAAATTTGCACAAATACGTTGTGGCGAGGATTGAACTTAACCAAATTCCTCTCTGATTTGCTATCCTACAGATCCTCTGGTCCATCCGTTCTTCATGTTCGAACTTAGGCAACTGATGACTTTGATGAGGTTTCCGAGCCTAGTCCAAACCATTTTTCAACACATGACAACACACAGGCACAATGAAGGGAAGATAGATACAAAAAGCTGGAGTAATTCAGCGGATCAGGCAGCATCTCTTGAGAAAAGGAATAGTCCTTTTGTCCAGAGATGCTGCCCGTTGAGTTACTCAAGCTTTTTATGTCTATCTTTGGTTTAACCCAGCATCTGCTGTTCCTTCCTGCTCTATGAAGGGATGACCCTGGATATTGAAAAGGGGCAGTCTGCTTTATCTTCTTTCTCCTGGAGTCAGTGAGACCGGTTCCATTTATTCCATTGATGAAGCATTAAATCAGTTGAACATAGTTCAACAATCTAGCCAAGGGAGAACACAATAACATTTTTCTCGTTATTATCGGACAAAACTGGTGTTAAGCAGACAGGCACTTTAATTCACTGCAGATCAAGCAGAACCCTTGCTGTTAGTGTTACATTACCAGAAAAACTGTTCAACCTGCAGATCCCCATTCCAGCACCTCATTTATACGTTACTAAAAGCTTGGTAAACCAGGCAGAACCACCTGCCAGGATTACCACTGCATAAAACATGGCAAATGTGTTGGTGGTGAAACCAAGGAATAACTTAATATCTCCACTGATAGAAAAACAAAATAGATGGAGATCTGAAATAAGACCAGCAAGCATAAAAGTGTCTGAAGAAAGGTCATCAATCTGAAATGTTAACTTTAATTCTTGCTCTGCAGGTGCTGCCTGGCCTGCTGTGTATTCACAGCATTTTTTGCTTTCATCTCCACTAAAAATAACAAAAAAATAGATAGCTTTTTCCTCAAAGATCACCCACATACATTGAAATAAAGACAATGTATTGGTACCTGTGTGGAGGCAGGAACTGCAGATGCTGGTTTAAACCAAAGATAGACACAAAATGCTTGAATAATTTAGCGGGACAGGTAGCGTCTCTGGATAGAATGAATGGATGACGTTTCGTGACAAGATGTCTAATGAAGCAACTCGACACAAAACATCACCCATTCCTTCTCTCCAGAACTGCTGGCGGTCCCGGTGAGTTACACCAGCATTTTTTGTCTATAATTGGTACCTATAATGGAAATCAATGGGCTACAATATTTTCCACAGTGGACTTATGACAACAGAACATAGAAAGGTACAGTGCAGGAACAAGCTCTTTGGCCCATAGTGTCTGTGCTGAATATACTGTAATGCCAAGATAAACTACTCTCAGCTGCCTGCACATGATCCATGCACCTTCATTCTCAGCATATCCATGTGTGTGCCAACATAACCAATGTACAACCAATTTCTCTGCTTTTCCTTTTCCCTCTTTTTTTTAACCTTTTTTACGCTCTATCCTTTCCTGATTCATCCTCTCCTCTTTCCTCTCTTCTCACATTTCTCACTGGCCTCCGTACAAACTTTGCATACATTGTTCCTGATGTCAATTTTTATGGTTGGGGCACACAGTTGGTAGAAACATAGAAACATAGAAAATAGGTGTAGGAGTAGGCCATTCGGCCCTTTGAGCCAGCACCACGATTCAATATGATCATAGTTGATCATCCAGGATCAGTACCCCATTCCTGCTTTCTCCCATATCCCTTGATTCCGTTAACCCTAAGAGCCACATATAAAACCTCTTCTCAAGCTTTCAGACTCACTTTACATTGTGACAGAAAAAATGGGCAACGCTACTGAGTCAGGTCAGTCGGAAACAGTGAAGACATTTGGAGATAGACACAAAATGCTCGAATAACTCAACAGGTCAGGCGGCATCTCTGGAGAGAAGGAGTAGGTGATGATTCGGTCGAGACCATCAAACCTCATCCAAACATTTGGGGCTTCCATTATGTTAACACTCATCCATGATAGCTCCATTGGCAGTCCAGAGAGACCTAGTCATAGAGCCATGCATCATGGAAACAAGCCCTTCAGCCAACTTGTCCATGCCAACCAATTTTCCCACCTGAGTTTATCCCATTGCTTGCATTTAGTCCCTATTGCTCTAAACCTGTTCTATCAATGTACTTAGACACAAAATGCTGGAGTAACTCAGCGGATCAGGTAACATCTGAAAAAGGAACTGAGAAAAGGAACAGGTGACGTTTCGGGTCGAGAACCTTCTTCAGACTCTTTGGCTGTGGCGGTGAGTCAGAGTTAAAACATGGGCCAAGAACCAGAGAGCAGGAGGAATCACAAAGGTAAGTCTAAGGACTTGTGATTTAAAGTGTTTATCAAAAACTTGTGGTTCTCTGAACTATATTGTCACAAAATCATTTTTTAGTAGTGTCATTGTTGAGCATACACACCCTGACAAATACCATTTAAAAAATGCACGCTCAATGAATAACCAAGAAATTATCTTTTAGTGGTAATATGATCACCAGTATTAATGAAACCTAATGCCTTGAATCTTGATAAACAGTGTTGACATCTGAGCAGATGTCACAGTGTGACAGCCTCGGTGGTATTTGGTTTCATGTTGCTTGTCCATTGGAGCTAATCATATGAGAACAGCAGAGATGCAAAGTGGTTCTCACTGGTTCTTGAACCAGATCCTCTTTTCACTCTCGAAACCTCTGAGGTTCGGGTGTGTCTGTCAATTCACCTGCGAGAGTTCTGCAAAAGCAAAGACGTTAATTGTTCTCTGCCGTCACAGCGAAGAGACTGAAACAAATTATTTTTACTCAGTGGTTGCGTATAATATGTTGCAGCCACCACCTTTTCTGAGGTAGCATTCAATGCAGTAAAAGGGAGATAAGACAAAGGTTAGAATTAAAATTCAGCCCACCATGTCTACGCTGACCATCGATCACCCACTCACACTATTTCTATGTTATTCCACTTTCTAATCCACTCCCTACAGACTAGGGGCAATTTACAGTGGCCAATTCACCTGTAATTTGCACGTCTTTGGGATATGGGAGGAAACTGGAGTACCAGGAGGAAACCCTTGCTGTGACAGGGAGAATGTGCAACCTCCATACTGACAGCACCTGAGGTCAGGATAGAACCCAGGTCGCTGGTGCCGTGAGACAGTAGCTCTACCTGCTGTGCCATTGAGCCACCCTATTGCTTGGTATCCTTTTCTTCATTCTTGTCTGCCCAAGAATATTTCCTAAAGAGACCGGACAAATCCAAATTATTCTTGCTGCTGTCACTGTACAAATTAAACAGTGTATCTCCATTCAGTTCTCAGGCATGATCCTAGACTTCAGCTCACTTGTCACTTTCTTTCTCTGTTCCGTGTCCATTCTGACAGGGAAGAGTGCATCAGGCCAAATGGATCAGAACACAAGACCATCAAGGAATGACACATAAAAAGATGCAGAGTGCCTAGAATATCTCTGAATGGGTGGCACGGAGTCGCAGCAATATAATTGTTGCCTCACAGAGCCAGAGACCCGGCTTTGATCCTGACCCCGGGTACTGTCTGTATGGAGTTTGTACGTTCTCCCTGTGACCTGCGTGGGTTTTCTCCGGGTGCTCTGGTTTCCTCCCACACTCCAAAGACGTGCAGGTTTGCAAGTTAATTGGTTTCTGTAAATCGTACTCAGTGTGTAGGATAGAATAGTGTTACGTTGGTTATTGGTTGATGTAGACTCAGTTGGCAGTAGGGCCCATTTCCACGCTGCATCTCCAAACTAAACTAAACTAAACTCAGCGTGGGATGTAATTGTATCCTATACAAAATTCTGTTAAGAACCATTGCTGTTTTAGAGTTGTACCACTCTGAGACGTATAACAAATGAGTTACTAGTCTCTGTGTTTTGGTAACATTGTGTGGAAAGTTGCAGTCTCTGCCAAGAAACCGCATAGGAAGAAATGTTGACCAGTGCTGTAGCTTTTTAAATAAAAAAAAAGAACCTTGCAACTATTTTAGCGACAAAGAAACTTGAGACAATAAAGGGAGGATATTCTGAAGGACCTGTGTACATTATAACTGATGTAAGGTCACTGGTGGGAAATGTTTATTCTGCTTCCTTTTCCATAGATAATGTCTGACAAGTCAAATATTCAGAACACTTCCTGATATCAATCTTCAGATAAAACTGCATTTTAATTCTTGCACTGATCGCTGGAATTTAATGGAATTAATTTTTTTTTTAAAGCTGGACTAATACTGTCAATTTACAAGCATGAAAATATCAATATATTTTGATTTCTAAAGCAGGAACTATTGAGACTTATGAAATGTTAAACCTAATAAGTTTGCCTCTGAGCAGGCAATACTGTTATAGACGCTAACCCAGTCATTCAATTGAGATGTCATTTCTCATTTAATTTTAATAGTACATCCAACTGCAGTTGAGCTCTGCTAAAGATAAAAATTAATAAACTAAATTTGCAATTTTGCAATTATAAGAGGTCAATCTAAGCTAATACGATTGCAGAATGTGTTGCCTTATTTATTTGCTTCAACAGACATTGACTTCTGAAATTATAGTAAAAAATGCTCAACAGATCTGAAGGAGAAAATCTGTTTAAAATTGTAGTGTGACCATGATTATTGTCAGGCAAGTGTATTAAATATTATACAAACAAGGTTTCTTGACAGAGTTAAGATACAAATCAACCATAATCTGATTCAATGACCGATTCATATCCTTATGGTCATTTGAATGGTGAACATCAATATATTATTCTCTTTTCAAAGTTATTGAGTTTGTCTCTACTTTGCCATGGTTACTATGAATATGTTTTTTAAACTTTCATAATTGTAACCATCGCCATTTTAACTAATAGCAGTTTTGCACAATTAACGTTGAAAACTTTGGAACAAATCTCGCAAGCAAGGCTGCTTATCGTACAATTTGAAGGCAAGGCAACATTGCTGTGATTGATCTCATGCCATTACTTTTACTCACCGAGATCAATGGTGGCATTGGTCGGAGATACTGTAAGTGATAGGCTGCTATGTTCTACAAGGTCTGTTGGCCTTGTGGACTAATGCATGAGATCATTGCCAATGCAACATTCCTCATGTTCTTGCACTTTAATCCCTCCACCGACAGAAAGACAGATGGGGTGATTTTCCTCAGGTGCTGTGTACAGGGCGATTGTACATAAAAAGTAGGCCATTTCTTCTACACGGTGTTTGTGAAATTGGAATTACTTAACATGCCCATAGTTTGAAGCAAAAGTGAACTTCTTGCATTTGTTCTCAAACGCATGACTTAAATAGACTCTAATTCACCTCCAAGAAAAACAGGTGAATATTCAGCAGGCAACGCATTTGTTTATACTTCAGGAATAAATGCATACATTAGTTCTACTCGGTGTGAAAATGCCTCTCGCTCGTATGACTCACCCTAAACCCCTCCATCGAAAATATCCAAAGTTACGCATTGGACCAGAATTTAATGGTAAATTGATAGTGAGTTTAAAGCACTCTTTTTAATGCACACCCACTCCTGACAACAACAAGATACATTGTGGATTGCAAATTGCTCAACAACTCTGCAGTTAGAATTTAAAGTAAATGGGATTTCATTTTTAAACATCTGATGAGATATTTCTTTTTTTGCTTTCCTGTGTTTTTTATTGATTTGGCTCTAATTTGCTCCAGTGCAATAGACACCACGTATCTACAGTATTTCAATACACAGCCCCTCAGAGACTGAAACAGGAACTACTGAACACATCTTATGCATTGACTTCTTAAGGACAAATAATAACTTGCATTACTCAAAGCAGAGGTAGACGACAAAGGACCTTACAAAGTTATATATAGGTGATGAGAAAGAGGTTTAGAGGAGATCTGACGAAGAATTGGTACATCCAGACAATATTTGAAGCTTGGAACACACTGTCAGAGAAGATGATGGAAGCAGGTACTCTCACTTTAGTAGATGTAAGAAGCATCTCAATGAGCATTTAAATTGCCAAGACTATGTAATCTATGTACTGATAAATGGGACTAATAGAGATAGGCAGCATTGACACGTTGGCCTGATGGTTCTGTTTCTGTGTTGTATAATTTATACTGTAACTTTAAGCATGTGTCAGGCAATTAACCTCTCTCATAAAGACTCAAGATATCAGATGAACTCCAAGAATATTTAATTAAATTCCATCTCACAACACAAACAAGCATCAAGCCATGAAAAAAGATATTTCACTGCCACGGGGGTTAATGCACCCTTGTTTCACTTCCTTGTGTTTCTGTTATTTTTGCCATTTATGGGTTCAGATGGAAAGACCTATAGATAAGATTATTACTAATCTTCGTCCTTGACTAAGGTAGTGGAACATTCATGATTAGGAGAGCCTAGCTGAACCAAAGCAATTTCACAGGCATTCAAAATCAAAAGTAGCAACGATAATGATGTTTGGAACAATCAAATGAACATATCGGAAAATCAAGAGAAAGTTTTACTTGCTTTGGCTTTGATGAACAGTCAGGCCAATAGGCTATTAAACAGCAGAAAACCCAATTATGCTTCATAATGAAACGGAGCAGAGTTGGACATTTAATGGAGGATTTCACACATTTCTTGGAGGACATCTGAATTAATGAAAGAAGTGAAAGGTGACTGAAGTAAGGTCTTTTGTTTTGGAAGACCACAATTTTTAATTTCAAATTGAGGTCAATAAGGTAATATTATAAATCAGAGGGTAATACAACAAAGTGGACAAGGTGCCAGCACCAAAAAAAAAACCTAATGGTTCTTCGTTTGCAAAGACATAAAATTCAGGAATTTCCATATGGAGCAATAACAACAGGCATGAATTAATGTGTTGCAAGGAAGATAACCATCTTGTTCATTAATCATGTAGTAACCCTTGCAAGTCATGGTTTATGTTTATGACATATTGGTTTCTCCAGAAGCTGTAAAACATTGAATTTGGTCATCATAAAAAAAATAAAGCAAAGTCACATCAAGGACAACACAACAATTTATCCCTGCATTGACAAACAAAGAGTTATTGTTTGTGCATTGCATCGTGATGAGGTTAGCACTGAACTGCCCTCTTAATGTCATGGTAACTTAGCTACTACCATAGAGATGAGAAACTCTATGACAACAATATACAGAGGTGATCTCTGATAGAGAGAATGCATGGAGGAACATTCTGACACAACTTCCTTTAAAAACAAAGAGTGACTTCTGAAGTGTCCCATTTGTTGCCATTTCTTTCCCTATTGCTGAGAAGATTGCGGTATTATTTTGTGAAATGCAGAGGCTTTTAGAATTATATCTTGTCAGCCTTATCTAGCCTATAATTTATCTGCATCAGTATAATTCCAGGCATATTTTCTTTTCATTTCATCTGCAATGTGGAAAAAAAAATCAAGGTTATTTGCTGTAGAAGATGTAAAAAAACTATTTTACAAAAGCATGCTTCCAGTATATGGAAATTTTAAAAAAATCCTCCGTTTGTCAGTGTAAAGATAGCAAAGATTGTGGACGATTGATAATCTCATCTGTCATTTGTCTTGGTCAATAACGAGTTGTGACGGTGTTTCTTTGCTTTGTCAAGGTTGTCAAATCAAGGTTATTAGCTGTAGAAAATATAAAACTATTTTACAAAAGGGTTGGAACTCAGGTGAGCATTACCACCTTGCAGTCCTTCAGAAAGACTCAGGGAATGTGCTATTTTGTATAATAGAGCCTGTGCCCTGAAATTTAACTGGCAAGTAAGACTAGGTAGGTCGGAAAGTATTAATACTCCATTTTATTCTGATCCCAAAATTGGAACTGAAATTTGGAAGTTTTAATGAACATACAACTGCCAATCCAGAACACAGTTAAGGCTATTGACCACAGAGAGTTATAGAGTCTTGGAGTCATAAAGCACAGAAACAGGCGCCTGAGCTCAACTTGTCCTTGCCGACCAAGATACCCCCTCTAAGGTAGTTCCATTTGCCATTGTTTGGCCCATATCCCTCTAAACCTTTCCTATCCATATTCCTGCACAAGTGGCTTTTAAATGCTGTTATAGTGTTGTCAAAACTTGGGGCGGCATGGTGGTGCAGCGGTAGAGTTCCTGCCTTACAGTGGCAGACATCTGGGTTCGATCCTGACTACAGGTACTGTCTATACATAGTTTGACATTTTCCCTGTGACCATGTCGGTTTCATTTTCAAACTCCTAATGAGATATTTTTGTTTTTTTGTTTTTCTGTCTTTTATTGATTTGGCACTAATTTGTTCCTGTGCAATTATTCCACATTATCTATTTCAATATACAGCTCCCCGGGACTGAAACAGGAACAACTGTACACATGTTCAGCAAAGATACACAGGTTTGCAGGTTAATTGGGTTCTATAACTATGGTATGGGGTGGTCGGTGCGGACCCGGTGGACCGAAGGGCCTGTTTCCATGCTGTGTCTGTAAAGTCTAAATAACCTGCCTCATTGCCTCCTCTGACATCTCATTCAATATACTCACTATCCTTTGAGTGAAAAAGTTGCCCCTCAGATTCCTACTAAATCTCTCCCATCTTACCTTAAACCTATGTTCTCTGGTTTGTCATTCATCTACCCTTAGTAAAAGATTCTGTGCATGGACGAGGAACTAGCAAAGAACTTCCATGGATGTAAGAGTTAATAACATGTTGGATTGGACTGATGGGTTGTTTCCCAGTTTCACTTTTCAGATTAGTTTATTGTCACATGTACCAGAGTACAGTGAAAAGCTTTTTGTTGCGTGCTAACCAGTCAGCAGAAATCCAATACATGGTTACAATCAATCCATTTACAGTATAGATACATAATAAGGGAATAATGTTTTGTGCAAAGGAAAGCCAGCAAAGTCCAGTCAAGGATAGTCTGAGGAACATCAAAGAGGTAGATAGCATTGAATCAACAGGTTTGAGATACAGTGAAAGACCTTTGCCGGCCAACCTATGAAGGATTGAGACAGCACTCACCAGTCAAAGGTACCTTATTACAGATGTAAAGCCTCTTGTGGGTTAATTGTAAGCATTGCCCAGCAGGCTATAAAAATAAATCAGTAAGATACTTCTCTTTTTGCCTTGACTAATATTTACCACCTTCAACCTCGTTAAAACCCTAGTAATTTATCTCTTGCTGTTTTGGGAATTCTCTGTGCGTACACGGGCAACTGTGTTATCCACCATTAGAATAACACTTCAAAAGTAATTCCTTCCTTTAATATACTCATCCAGGTCCTGTAGTCCTGAAGTGCTACCATTTGCTTATGTTGAATGCTAAGCTGTCTTTCTATCTTACTCTGTTCGACAGAAACTTGAAAAACATTATTTGTAGGAAGGAACTGCAAGTGCCGGTTTTCCCAGTTGAGGATGGGTCTCAGCCTGAAACATCACCTATTTCTTTTCTCCAGAGATGTTTGGAGACATAGGACAGAACCAGGCTATTCGGCCCACCGAGACCACGCCGACTATCGATCCCCGTACACTAGCACTACCCTACAAACTAGGGACAATTTTACAGAAGCCAACAACCCTATACATCTTTGGTGTGTGGAAGGAAATCGGGGCACCCAGAGAAACCTCACGTAGTCACAGGGAGAAAGTACAAACTCCTTCCATACAGTATACATAGTCAGGATCGAACCCAGGACTCTAGGGCTGTGAGGCAGTAACTCTGCTGCTGCCCACCGTGCCACCCCTCACCACAGATGATACACAACTATAAAAACTATACATTAGCAACTCAGAGACCTATTGATAATGAGCTGAAACTCTTCAATGCCAATATTACTGTGGCACATTAGATTAGATTAGTTTATGGTAATATACGCCAAGGTGTAATGAAATTCCTTAATTGCAGGGTGCAATGAAATGCATTATACCTGCAGTGCAATGTATTAATAGCAGAAAGAACTCCCTGTGCAATGTAACCATTGTATATATTTAGAATTTAATTTTGTTTTTCCAGGTTTCTATTTAGCAAGTACAAATTAATTTTATTTAAATGACTTTATCTAAGTGCAATTGTATTCACAACACTTTATGTCGTTAGTTCTCCACATGTTCAGCCACATATCTACTTAAATCTAAGGTGCAAACAAAAAAAGGAATAGGTGACGTTTCTGGTCGAGACCCTTCTTCTAACCTGTCCGAAGAAGGGACTCAACCCTAAACATCATTGATTCCTCTCCAGAGATGCTGCCTGTCCCACTGAGTTACTCCAGCATTTTGTGTCGATCTCGGTGTAAACTAGCATCTGCAGTTCCCTCCTACACTTGAGTTCAACTCCTATCATAGCATCTGGGGAATTCGGTTGATTAAAAAAACATAATGCAAAAATATGATATTGGTAATGAAATTATTGGATTATTGTAAAAACTCATCAGGTCCATTGACCTCTTTCTGAGAAGGAAATCTTACCCACTCTGGTCTACATGTGACTCCAGGCCCATCAACATGGTTTGACTTTCAGCAAACCATTCACTTCAAAGGTAATCAATCCTGATTTCAGTTCCCACACGTCATTAAAGAGCAATGTTCCTCAATCAATTAACTCTTTATGTGCACGTCATAGTCGTTGAGTCATAGAGTAATACAGTGTAGAAAGAATGGGAGACATTTTGGACGGAGTCCCTTCTTCAGACCTTAACTCATATGTGTATAGATTATTAGTCCAGTCCTATAGATTACACATCCAGTAATGTACCTTCCATCTGATCATACCCCATTCAGCAACGTGTTAAAGACCATCAGCTTTCTCATTCCAGAACCCTGGAATTCTCTCTTAGATCCTCTGCCTTGCATAGAGGTCTCGGAAAAACCTTTATGGTACATTTCATTATTCTTCCAGTCTCTGCTCTATTCACCCCATTGAACAGTCATCACAGCCAACTAGTACTTTTAAGCCAGTGTTTTACCGCAGCACTGTTTAGTTTTAACTTGGTGGTGAAAGATCACTCTTCTTTGCTGAAGCCTGTGCAGGTTCTTATCTGCTTTCTGTAGTTAGCATTCTTTCAAATGTCAAGGCTGTGACTCACACAGGAGTCTAACAAAATGCAAAATCAATTGACCATGCTTGTGTCTGAGCGTGTGATCCTTCTGTGGATCGTTCCTGCTTATTAACTGAAAGCCACATGGAATGAAACTATTCCCCGCAGAACACCTCAATCAATTAACTCATTCTATACGCATCATAGTCAGAGAGGCATACAGTGTGGAAACAGGTGCTTCGGCCCAACTTGCCCACACTGACCCACATGTCCCAGCTACACTGCAGATGCTAATTTATGACAATAATAGACACAAAGTGCTAGAGCGACTCAGCAGATCAGGCAGCAATTCCAGAGAAAAGGAATACATGACAAAAATGTCACCTGTTGGTTTTTCCAGATTCGCTGCCTGACCCGCTGAGTTGCTTCAGCGTTTTGTGTCCATAAAGTATATATCTACTCAATGTGCTTAATCTCAGGAGAAACATATGAACAAAACAAAGCTGATGCCTTTATCATTTGCTGTGAAGATTTAAGGAGAATTTCAGATATAGCACTTCGTAGCGCATTTTGGCTTGTGTTTTTTCCAAACAAAAAAAGCCAGTTACTTCCCCATTGTCCTTAGAAACATATAAATATAGAAACATAGAACATAGGTGCAGGAGTAGGCCATTTGGCCTATCAAGCCAGCAGCACCATTCAATATGATCATGGTTGATCATCCAGAATCAGTACCCCGTTCCTGCTTTCTCCCCATATCCCTTGATTCATTTACAAGTACTGTGACCCCTGGTTCTGGACTCCCCCAACATCAGGAACATATGTTTTTGGTGACCTGAAGCTAGGAATTCTCTTCTCCAGCAGCTTTGAATTTATACTGCCTGCACCATCAGAGATGAGCCCCTGAATGACCTTGGGATATTCTTATTTACTGCAATTAGTGCAAGTCTCCATAAAGAAGCAATGTAGGCTACCCATCACTGAATGTCATAGTATGGCTGCTTCCCCCATCTAGGGAGCTATTTCATCTGACCTATCATTGTGTACTTATAATAATAAGTGTAAATACGTCAATGTGAATGTATTATAAAACATAACAGTCAAGTCAAGCATGTTTAATTGTCATAATTACTGAAATGGACGTGAACTTCTTACTTGCAGCAGCATAACAGATCTGAAACACAAAACGCATAGATGATATATAAGAACCAAAAATAATCAATAAATTAGCAACTCCAATATTAGTGCCACAAAAAACTCAAAATCAGTACAACCATAGACAGTCCATATTTCATATGGTGGTGCTGTGTAGTGTTCAAGAGCCTGATGGTTGTTGGGAAGAAGATATTCTTGAACCGTGTGGTCACAGTTTTCAAACTACTGTACCTTCTTTCCGATGGTGTGGGTGGTGTTTGTCTTGGATGGTGCTAGCTGCCTTTGAAGGCTTCCTATAGATCCCTTCTATGGTAGGGAGGTCAGTACCTGTGATGGCCCAAACATTGTTCACCAATTTTTGCAAATGTCTTTGTTGCTGTGCACGTAATGTTGCCTATTATTGTTTTTATGTTGATCAATGCTAAGAGGGATTGATTTCTTATAATGAGGGAAGTAGCACATTATGGCCCGGTCAATAACTTAATCTCATTCTCCCCTCCTGTTCCCCCCTTCCCCCTTCATCCACCCCAGCCTTTTTACCTGTTCCACAGTTCTCCACATTGTTTCTCTTCAGATCACATCTTCCCTAGCCAACTGTGGACCTCCAAGGCAACGCTCTGACAGAGGTCATTTGTGGGTGGCCCTGGTCTTTTCTCACCTCCAGCTCTTCACCTCCAACCTCCCCACCACCTACTTTCAATCTGAAGATGAGTCCCGACCCAAAACGTCACCCATCCTTTTTTCTCCTGATATTCTGCCTGATCTGCTGAGTTATAGTCATAGAATCGTACAGCGTGGAAACAGGCACTTCAGCTCAATGAGCCCACATTGGCCAACATGTCCCAGCTACATTAGTCCCACTTGCCTTTGGTCTATATCCTGCCAAACCTGCCCTATCCATGTACCCGTCTGTTTCTTAAACGCTGGGATAGTCCTTGCCTTAACTACCTTCTCTGGCTATTGTCTGCAGTTATTGGAGTTGCTAATTAATTTATTATTTTTGTTTAAGCTCATAAGGAATAGGAGTAGAATTAGGCCGTTTGGCCCATCAAGTCTACTACACCATTCAATCATGGCAGATCTATCTCTCCCTCCTAACCCCATATATATTTGTGAAATATCATCAATGCGTTCTTGTGTTTCATTTGTCTTTCTATGATATAAACTAGCATCCGCAGTTCTTTGTTTCTACATAATATCCTGCTCTGCCAGTTAAACTTTGCATAGTGGGCCATGCTTTGCAGCTTTTTGAACCTCTTTATTTTATCTTCCTCGCGTAATCTGCACGTAAGTTTGTTATTGCTTAGAATAATTCACTTGATATTCCCATGCAGTTCATTTTTAGTCTTAGTGCTACCCTGTTCAGCCCTTTTCTTTGCTTTCTAAACTCTGGTTTCTAATTTGGTCCGAAGTTATGTGTCTGGAGAAAATAAATTACATTAGTTAAATAAATGCTGAAACATGTTGAACATGAATGAACAGGAAGTGGTGTAATGGTGAACAAACATTTGATTGCTACCATCTAGATTAATGATTACGTAGCCCTTGGTCACATACTCAGAAAAAAAAATGCAATGTGATAGCTAGCCTTGTGAGTGAACCGGCCTCACAACTATCACAAGTTGATAAAGTCAAAACCAAACTATAGGCAACACTATTGCCCAATTACACATGGTAAACTTACTATCATCTTCAAAGTGGACCTTGCAGTAATGATCCTCCTCCTTAGTCCTGATTATATACTTCTCCTGGAGTGCTTGGACTCTAATTTAGGGCAGCACAGTGGCACAAAGTGAGGTACATGTGCAATGGTAGAGTTGTCGCCTTACAACGCCAGAAATCCCAGTTCGATCCTCACCCCGGGCGCTGTCTGTACGGAGTTTGTACATTCTCCCTGTGACCGTGTTGGTTTTCTCCGGGTGCTCCGGTTTCCTCCAACATTCCAAAGACGTGCAGGTTTCTAGGCAAATTGGCTTCTGTAAATTATCGCTAATTTGTAGCATAGAACTAGTGTATAGAAACATAGAAATTAGGTGCAGGAGCAGGCCATTCGGCCCTTCGAGCCTGCACCGCCATTCAATATGATCATGGCTGATCATCCAGCTCAGTATCCTGTACCTGCCTTCTCTCCATACTCCCTGATCCCTTTAGCCACAAGGGCCACATCTAACTCCCTCTTAAATATGGCCAACGAACTGGCCTCAACTACCTTCTGTGGCAGAGAATTCCACAGATTCACCACTCTCTGTGTGAAAAACGATTTTATCATCTCGGTCTTAAAAGACTTCCCCCTTATCCTTAAACTGTGACCCTTGTCCTGGACTTCCCCAACATTGGGAACAATCTTCCTGCATCTAGCCTGTCCAACCCCTTAAGAATTTTGTAAGTCTCTATGAGATCACCCCTCAATCTTCTAAATTCCAGCGAGTACAAGTTCCAGTCTAAATTCCAGCGAGTACAAGCCTACAAGTCTATCCAGTCTTTCTTCATATGAAAGTCGTGCCATCCCAGGAATCAGTCTGGTGAACCTTCTCTGTACTCCCTCTATGGCAAGAATGTCTTTCCTCTGATTAGGAGACCAAACCTGTATGCAATACTCCAGGTGTGGCCTCACCAAGACCCTGTACAACTGCAGTAGAAACTCCCTGCTCTTGTACTCAAATCCGTTTGCTATGAATGCCAACATACCATTCGCTTTCTTCACAGCCTGCTGCACCTGCATGCCTACTTTCAATGACTGGTGTACCATGACACCCAGGTCTCGCTGCATCTCCCCTTTTCCTAATCGTCACCATTCAAATAATAGTCTACCATCCTGTTTTTGCCACCAAAGCGGATAACCTCACATTTATCCACATTATACTACATTTGCCATGCATTTGCCCACTCACCCAGTTTATCCAAGTCATCCTGCAGCCTCCTAGCATCATCCTCACAGCTAACACTGCCCCCCAGCTTCGTGTCATCCGCAAACTTCGAGATGTTTGCATTTAATTCCCTCGTCCAAATCATTAGTGTATATTGTAAATAGCTGGGGTCCCAGCACTGAGCCTTGCGGCATCCCACTAGTCACTGCCTGCCATCCTGAAAAGGACCCGTTCACTCCTACTCTTTGCTTCCTGTCTGCCAGCCCATTCTCTATCCACATCAATACTGAACCACCAATACCGTGTGCTTTAAGTTTGTATACCAATCTCTTGTGTGGGACCTTGTCGAAAGCCTTCTGAAAGTCCAGATATAACACATCCACTGCTTCTCCCTTATCCACTCTACTAGTTACATCCTCAAAAAATTCAATAAGATTCGCCAGACATGATTTACCCTTCGTAAATCCATGCTGACTTTGTCTAATGATTTCATCACTTTCCAAATGCGCTGCTATCCCAATTTTAATAACTGACTCTAGCAGTTTCCCCACTACCGATGTTAGACTAACTGGCCTGTAATTCCCCGTTTTCTCTCTCCCTCCCTTTTTAAAAAGTGGGGTTACATTAGCTACCCTCCAATCCTCAGGAACTAGTCCAGAATCTAAAGAGTTTTGAAAAATTATCACTAAGGCACCTGCTATTTCTGGGGCTACTTCCTTAAGTACCCTGGGATGCAGCCTATCTGGCCCTGGGGGTTTATCAGCCTTTAATCCATTCAATTTACCTAACATCACTTTCCAGCTAACCTGGATTTCACTCAGTTCCTCCATCTCATTTGACCCGTGATCCCCTGCTATTTACGGCAAATTATTTATGTCTTCTTTAGTGAAGACAGAACCAAAGTAGTTATTCAATTGGTTTGCCATGTCCTTGTTCCCCATGATCAATTCACCCGTTTCTGACTGCAAGGGACCAACATTTGTTTTAACTTATCTTTTGCGCTTCACATATCGATAAAATCTTTTGTAGTCAAGTTTTTATGTTTCCAGCCAGTTTTCTTTCATACGCCATTTTCCCTTTCCTAATTATGCCCTTTGTCCTCCTCTGTTGGTCTCTGAATTTCTCCCATTCCCCTGGTAGGCTGCTTTTTCTGGCTAATTTGTACGCTTCATATTTTTCTTTGATACTATCCCTGATTTCCCTCGTTATCCACGGATGCGCCACCTTCCCTGATTTATTATTTTGCCATACTGGGATGAACAATTGTTGTAGTTCATTCATGCAGTCTTTAAATGCCTTCCATTGCATATCCACCGTCAACCCTTCAAGAATCAATTGCCAGTCCATCTTGGCCAATTCACGTCTCATACCCTCAAAGTTACCTTTCTTTAAGTTCAGGACCCGTGTTTCTGAATTAACAATGTCACTCTCCATCCTAATGAAGAACTCAACCATATTATGGTCACTCTTGCCCAAGGGGCCACGTACAACAAGATTGCTAACTAACCCTTCCTCATTACTCAATATCCAGTCTAGAATAGCCTGCTCTCTTGTTGGTTCCTCCACATGTTGGTTTAGAAAACTATCTCGCATACATTCCAAGAAATCCTCTTCCTCAGCACCCCTGCCAATTTGATTCACCCAATCTATATTTAGATTGAAGTCACCCATTATAACGGTTTTACCTTCGTTGCACGCATTTCTAATTTCCTGTTTGATGCCATCCCCAACTCCACTACTACTGTTAGGTGGCCTGTACACAAGACCCACTGGCGTTTTCTGCCCCTTAGTGTTTTCGCAGCTCCACCCATATCGATTCCACATCCTCCAAGCCAATGTCATTCCTTTCTATTGCGTTAATCTCCTCTCTAACCAGCAAAGCTACCCCACCTCCTTTTCCTCTCTGTCTATCCCTCCTGAATATTGAATATCCCTGGATGTTCAGCTCCCAGCCTTGGTCACCCTGGAGCCATGTCTCCGTGATCCCAACTATATCATAATTATTAATAGCTATCTGCACATTCAACTCATCCACCTTATTACGAATGCTCCTCGCATTGAGACACAAAGCCTTCAGGCTTGTTTTTACAACACTCTTGGCCCTTTTACAATTATGTTGAAAAGTGGCCCTTTTAGATTTTTGCCCTGGATTTGTCTGCCTGCCACTTTTCACCTTGCTACCTATTGCTCCTATCCTCATTTTACACCCCTCTGTCTCTCTGCTCACACATTTAAGAAACCCTCCACTTCTTATTCTCCGTTTGTTATTTTTTTCTTCTTTGCTCCCTACGTGTTGCGTCTGACTGCTTCTCTTCTCTGCCTCCTGCCTCACAAACGGACTACTTGCCTTCTCTATTTGAGTCCCTCCCCCAACCGATCTAGTTTAAAGTCTCCCCAGTAGCCTTTGCAAATCTCCCCGCCGGGATATTGGTTCCCCTCGGGTTCAAGTGCAACCCGTCCTTTTTGTACAGGTCACACCTTCCCCAAAAGAGGTCCCAATGATCCAGAAACTTGAATCTCTGCACCAGTCCTTTAGCCACGCATTTATCCTCCACCTTGCTCCATTCCTACTCTATGGATGATTGTTGGTCCCTGCAGACTCCGTGGGCCAAAATGCCTGTTTCCACTCTGTATCTCCAAATACTATATGATAATTAGACTAAAAGATGCATTTAACCTTGGGCCGATAACTTTCCAGATCATTGTCGGGGGTTTTGGAGAGAAGGCAGGAGAATGGGGTTAAGAGGGGCAATAGATCAGCCATGATTGAATGGTACAGTAGACGTGATGGGCCGAATGTCCTAATTCTTCTCCTATCACTTATGAACGTAGAACTTAACAAAGGAGCCGGTGGAGACCATTCTGTCCCTCAAGCCTATAACATTGTTTGCTACCATCATGGCTGATCTTTCCCAGGCCTCAAATTTGTTTAGTGCCAGTTTCCCACGGTCCTGAATTCACAATCTTTGAAAATATATATGCACCTACTCTATGAATGCCTCCAGCAATCTAGCCTCGACAATTCTCTGGAATAGAGAATTCCAACGATTCACCACCTGCCAATGGTAATATTCAAAGCCTACAAAGCACGCATGGTAGAAAAGTCCATTTGCACTCTCAAATTACTAATGCACTTTCCAACGTAGGCTCACTATGGGTGAAGATAAGCAGGCAAGTCGCATCTTCTTCATTGTTCTCAGACTGGGAGTCACAAGGAAGAAGGATTTAGAAACATAGAAACATAGAAATTAGGTGCAGGAGCAGGCCATTCGGCCTGCACCGCCATTCAATATGATCATGGCTGATCATCCAACTCAGTATCCCGTACCTGCCTTCTCTCCATACCCCCTGATCCTTTTAGCCACAAGGGCCACATCTAACTCCCTCTTAAATATGGCCAACGAACTGGCCTCAACTACTTTCTGTGGCAGAGAATTCCACAGATTCACCACTCTCTGTGTGGAAAATCGATTTTCTCATCTCGGTCCTAAAAGACCTCCCCCTGTATTATACGATTTGTGGCATCATTCAGAGAGGGATAGGCAACCATTAGGTTGGGGAGTTTAGTTCAGTTTTAGTTTAGAGATACAGCGTGGAAACAGGCCATTCGGCCCATCAAACCATGACCTGGAACCCCCTTGGAAACAATCAAAGCTGGCAATCAATGCACGTTTCTGCAAAAGTGTCACACACTGTCTATGAGCCATGTTTGTGCAACAGACGTACAGCCAGGCTTCATTGAATGTCATTGTCCACCACTGGGCACCTCTCTGTATTAATCCCTCAGATGCACAAACCACCTGAAAGTGATTTGACAGCTTTTTGATTGTTTCTGCAAGTTCGTGATTTTCGTGAAGTGTTATTTTTCATAGGCTACCGATCATGTAGTGCACATGGTCATTTCACCTCCTGTTGGATTTATCATTGTGCGTCCAATAACAGTAAAGGTAAAAACAAAACTATGGATGTAAGATAATAAAAATAAATTGCAGGTGCTGATTTATACCAAAGATAGACACCAAGTGCTGAAGTAACTCAGCTGGTCAGGTAGCATCCCTGGAGAAAATGGATAGGTGAATTTTGGATGGGTCTGAAGAAAAAACTCCTGACCTGAAACCTCACCTATCCATGTTCTCCAGGGATGCTGCCTGACCCACTGAGTTACTCCAGCATTTTGTGTCCTTCTATGAATAAAAGATCCTGTCTCAGCAACAGAATAGTACATACTTCCTCTTGCACTAACATAGACATAGAACCATAAAAACATAGAAATATAGAAAATAGGTGCAGGAGTAGGCCATTTGGCCTTTCGAGCCAGCACCGGCATTCAATATGATCATGGCCAATCATCCAAAATCAGTAGCACGTTCCTGCTTTTTCTTCATATCCTTTGGGGCCTAGGAGCCCTAGGAATTTAATTCTCCCTTGAAAACATCCAGTGAATTGATCGCCACTGCCTTCTGTGACATGTTTTCTGATTGTGTATTACACTTACGTCTTGTTTTTTTTACACAGTTTGTTTATTTCTTTGTCTTTGTGTCATGCAGAATGTATGAGTGATGTATGTACAAGTTACCTATGATTTATGTTTTTGTGTGTTTGTCTGAGTGTTTTGCCAGTGATGTAACTACAAGCAAGATTTCGATAGTAGGTTACTTCACCTTACTTGAGCATATGACATTAAAATCGGCTTGGCTTGACTTGAGATAGAGACAAGAAGTTAAAGCGCATTTCACTTTCCATATTTATGTTGCTGCATTATTCCGACAGGGACATTACTGGTGGAAGTCTAGCTATTCCCCTTAGGAGACTTGACATAATCTTGTTCCTGAGGAATGTTACAAGCATATGAACATATGAATGAGGAGCAAAATGTGGGCCATTCATCCCTTGAGCTTGCTCCACCATTTAATGAGATCATGGCTGGTCTAATTCTCATATGAACTCTGCATTCCTGTCTCCCAATGACAATCTTCACCCAAAAGGACACAAAATGCTGGAGTAACTCAGCGGTTCAGGCTGCATCCGTGGAGAACATGGATGGGTGACATTTTGGATGAGGACCCATCACCTTTTCTAATCAATTATCTTCCTACCCGACAAGCAGAGATAGCAGTGAGAAAAAATAAACATTAATTTAATTATTTTGTAACATTGAAAGACTTTGCATCCTTTTGTGGAAGTGAATTACAAATACCAATGACCTCTAAGAGAAAAAAAAACTGTCTCATATCTGTCGACCCTTATTTGAGCCCTTATTTTTAAATGGAGACCCTGATTCTAGGTTTGCCTACATTTGAGAAACATATTTTCCTTTTCCACTTTGAGAGAAGCCCTCGTGATCTTAAATGTTTAATTCAATTTGTTTTGAACCTTTTTTTTAATTCGAGTGGATAAAAACCCCACCTGCCCTGTCATCCATCACAAGGTGACCTGGCCATTTAACATATCAGTCAGGTGGACCACAAGAATAGTTAATGTTTCTCTCAGCCACTTTGCAAATTCAAATAATTCAGGTAGCGACCATTACACTTCAATATTCTTGTTTCTCAATAATCTTGTTTTTTTAAGTTGGTTTTCATACTCTGTTTTGCAATTTGTTGTACAATATGCGGGAACAATCTGACCACCTTGAGTGTTAATTTTTTCTCTCTCTCAAAGATCGCCTTTTAGTCAATATCATAAGGTGATGCCATTTATCTATTCCACATTCAATCAATCAGTCAGTAATTAACTTATCAGAATCTACAGAGAACAGTACAGCACAAGAAAAGGCCCTTTGGCCCACAATGTCTGTGTCGGACAAGGATAAGTCACACCCTGGCCACTCCCCCGTCTCCCCTCTCCCATCAGGCAAAAGGTATAGAAGTGTTAAAACGCACACCTCCAGATTCAGGGATTTTCATCCCAGTTGTTATCAGGCAACTAAACTATCCTACCACAATCAGAGAGCAGAACTGAACTACTATCTACCTCATCGGCGACCCTTGGACTATCCTAGATCGGACTTTGCTGGCTTTACCTTGCACTAAAAGTTATTCCCTTATCATGTATCTACACTCTGTAAGTGGCTCGATTGTAATTATGTACTGTCTTTCCGCTGACAGGATAGCACATAACAATATCTTTTCACTGTATCTCGGTACAAGTGACAATAAACTAAACTAAACGTGATATCAAGACCATCACTTATCCCTCCATTCCCAGAATTTCTATACGTCTATATCCATATATCTTGTATCCGTATCCATGTATCTTTTAAATGCCACTGATGTATCTGCTTCAACCATCACCCCCGGCAGCACGTTCTTGACATTCACCACCTTATCTGTATGAAAATAAAAATAAATCTATCTCCAAACAGGAGAGCTGGAGGGGAATCACCTGCAAATTCCTTTGATATAAAGGTGCATGTAGAGGTTTTGGAAATGTATAGACTGATATAAATGCAAACTGAACTGCAAATGAACTGCAAATTGAAATGGACCTGTTTCCTGAGTCAAGAAATTCTAAGTTTGTACGTTCTCTCCGTGACCGCGTGGGTTTTCCTTGGGTGCTCCTGTTTCCTCCCACACTCCACAGACATTGCAGGTTTGTAGGTTAATTGGCTTTGATAAAAAGATTGTAAATTATTCCTAGTGTGAAGGATAGTGCTAGTGTATAGGGATCAATGGACTTGGTGGGCCAAAGGGCCTGTTTGCATGCAATATCTCAAAACTAAACTAATTAAATATGTTTAATTCTACATTCTGACAACACATACAATATAGTGCAACTGTGAATGATGTGGTAAAACAAGTATAACACAGTATATGGATGCATTACAATATAACAATATAGTTCATTATTCAATTTTACAGTACACCGTTTTAGGCGGCACAATGGCACAGCTCATAGAGCTGCTGTCTCACAGCCCCAGCCAACCTGGTTCAATCCTGACCTCGGGTGCTGTCTGTGTAGAATTTACATTCTCCCTGTGATCGCATTAGTTTCCTTCGGGTGCTCCAGTTTTCTCCCATGCCCCAAAGACGGTATGGGTTTGTAGGTTAATTGGGCTTGGTAAATTGCCATTAGTGTGTAGGGTGTGGATGAGAAAGTGGGATTTTACTTTGGAGTCACGGGAGGCAGGCCAAGAGTAAATTGTCCAGGCCTGTCAACTCTGATGAGTGAGGCCAGAAAGACTTAACCCCTTCCAAAAATAAAGGTTGGGGACGATTGGACAACTTGGAACACCTCACAGATGAAATGATCAACCAGGAGGTGTTCCAGCCGGGGTTTTATACCCCTGGGCCCCCAGCAGCTTTTAGCAACCTCTAGCAGAGGTCCGTATAGCAAAAGAGCTGTACACCTATGAAGGATAATATGCCTACGAGTCTGCATGGGGATCCATAACAGCAGCGCCTTTTTAAGGGCTGCATGATACTTCCCATGAGCATGAGCCGGGAGAGCCAGGGCAGTATGAATCTGACCCTGAAGTTTGGTGTCACTGCTTATGTGCATACAATGAGCTATGCTCCAGGTGTGCCAGATGTGGCCAGCAAATTTGCCATAACGGCGGGAGCTGGTGAAGTCATGGATGACAATCTGGCCAGCAATTTAATTATATGGCCTCTCACCGGCTTCAGGACTCCATAATGGAGGAAACTTCGAAACAAGAGTTATCAGACACATGTTAACTGTGCATCGCTCTAAAGGGGTGCATCATGAGGGCGCATGAGTAAAGGCTGCAGGAAATCCTAAAAACTGGTTAGAGCAGGAATAATGGCGTTTGGGCAAATGGTACTAGGGCACCACTATCAAAACACAGCAGGATATGGACCCTGCTGTGTAATGCCCATTTTGAACATTAATTATTCACAAAATAGCCATCAAGCCTACGCTCAATCCACGGTTCACAGCCTTGCGCAGATCCTCTAATATCTAGGAAAAGACCTGGACGATGAGGCAAAAACAATCGGCTTCATCAAAACCTATCCTGAGACCAGGATGCCACCTCAAAAAGCATACCCTTTCAGAACGGGAAAGTGTAATTGAACTAGAGACAATGGTGCAGGTCAAGTACCAAGCCGGGCAACCCCAGCTACACGTATCGCTCTTCGGGGTTTTGGCTAAGATCAAGTGTAGCATCTGTGCTTATCAGTTTAATATCTGATACATCCCTTAATTAGGGACCAAAACATTGGCACGCTCTTATGCACACCCCAAACAGGGCCAGGAGACCGAGGAATCCAGCAACCATGGAGGTACAAGTACTGGACTAGTCCAGGATATATCCTCTAGAGGTCAGTCACCGGTCGGGGGTAGGTTGCAATTGTTCTATGATACCTGGTGCTGCATAACATCAGATCTGTTCATTCTGGACTGTATCTGGGGGTCTCGAATGGGGTTTATCTCGGAGGTACATCCACCCATACAAAATACACCTAGTCAGGTATTGGGTTGTCAATACCAGAAACACTGCAGGTGAATGATGAAATTGGAATATTATTCCAAAAAAGGGGTAATGGAAAGGATGGCATATCAGCCTCAACAATTTGTGTCAATTTTTCCCCCGGCAAAAGAACGATGGTGGGTGTCGAGTCATTCTGGACCTAACCAGACTTGACTCTTAGGTCCAGTATAAACATTTTTAAAACAGAAACCTTCAGTACTGCTAAGCAACTGGTATCAAAAGGGTGTTATATGGCAACCATAGATCTGAAAGATGCATATTATTCAGTACCAATACCGTAGATACTTGAAAATTTAGTTGGATGAGACAGCTGTGGCAATTTAAAGTTTTGCTCAATGGGTTAACCTCAGCCATAGGTTATTTACAAAATTGTTGAAACCAGCATCAGGGCGACTCCGCGCTCAGAGTCGCATTGTATGGCACACTTGGATGATGTTTCTGATCATAGATAAAACTCAGGAAGCAGCTGAGGAATTGGGTTCAGTTACCAAACACCTGTTTGAGAGATTAGGTTCCTCACCCATCTAATTAAATCCAAATTAGTACCATCTAGAATGATTGGCTATTTGGGGTTCATCATTGATTTAACTAACATGTCAGTTACTTTGCCTACGGCCAAAATTGTAAATTATGAAGGCTGTAGGAATCTGGTTGATGAACAACAACCCTCCACCCGATGAGTAACCAGTGTTATTGGTAAATTACTGGTGGGTTTTCCCTGCAGTACAGTTCGGACGTCTGCACTATCAGAATGTGCAATGAGCTAAACAACAAGCACTAAAAGAACATGCAGGTCATTTCAATAGACCAATGCAGTTGTCAGCCGAAGCTATCGCCCAGTTGCGGTGGTGGATAACTAATGTCTCACGATGTACTAGAGACATTCTGACTCAATAACCTTCAGTTTACTAACTGATGTGAGTGCTTCGGGGTGGGGAACCACTGATACCGAGTCTAGCTGTGGCAGCAGATGGAATGTGGAAGAGGCATTAATCCTGCAGAGGCATGGGATAAACTACGTTGAATTGCTGGGTGCATTCTATGGCTTAAAAGCATTCTGCTCAACAATGCATGATTTGCATGTGCAGCTTCAGATTGACAATACCACAGCTGTTGCATATCAATCACATGGGCGGAATTAGGTCATTATTATGTGACAATCTGGCTAACCTCATCTGGCACTGGTGCATTACGAGAAACATCTAGGTCTTAGATATCTACCTACCAGGTAGAGATAACATGAAAGTGGCAGACACCAGGTTACGTAAATTCAATGACAACACAAAATGGATGCTGAATCCAAAAGTTTTCAAAATGATTGTCAGCCGGTATGGATTGTCAGACATAGGTCTGTTGCATCCAGGTTAAATCACCAGTTACCTAAATATGTCTCATGGGAACCAGATCCAGGGGCAGTAGCGCTGGATGCATTCTTGCTACATTGGGGACGTACGTTCTTACGCTTTTCCCCCATTCTGCCTTATCAGTCAATGTCTCACCAAAATAGAGCACAACTACACTTTAGGCGTTTGGTAGTTCCTAACTGGTCCACACAGCCAGTGTCCCATTGGTTCTGAGACGGATGACAGCCATTCATGACTATCCCCAAATGCAGCAACTTGTTGGTTCACCCTGGGAAAAGAGAGAGTCACCTTTTACATGATCGTATTAATCTATTGATTTGTATTTTCTGACCAGGGACTCGGACTATCGAGTACGACCGTGGATGTGATTACAGTGGCCTGGAGAGATAGTACTAAACAACGATATGTATCTCATATTAGAAAATGGGAGATTTTCTGTTTACAGTCAAATATACCGGATGGATTGGAGTTCCTTGCTACATTGCATTTTTACGAGCAGTTACGCTATAGTGCCATTAATAGTGCTCAAAGTGCTTTGTCCTCCTATTTAGGGCAAGGGTCCAGACAACACTGTCGGATCATTTATTGGTGGCCCGATTCATGAGAGGTATTTTAACAAAAACCCTCCCAGACCTAGATATACGGAAATCTGGGATTTGAGCATGGTTCTCACATTGCTTCGGCAATGGGTTCCAATTACATCTCTGCCTTTCCAGAAGTTAATGCTCAAAGTGGTCATGTTCATGGTGCTAGTGTCAGCACAATGGGTCCAGATATTGCAAAAGTTACGACTGGACAGCATGCATTCTTCTGTAGATAATATTATGTTTTACGTATATGATCTAATCAAACAAAGCAGGCCAGGGATGGCTGGAACCAAAATAAGCTTAAAGTACACCCCATTGACCTGAGACTATGTGTAGTTATGCACCTGAGTCAGTATGTCAAGGTCATCAAGAGTATCAGAGGCTCTGAAACAGCGATGCTCATCAGCCACAAAAAAACCTCATACAAAGTTATCAGTACAAACTATTTCTAGATGGCCGAAACAAGATTTGCATTATGCTGGAGTGGACACTGATGTGTTTGGGTCTCACTCTACCAGGGCAGCGTCAACGTACGCGGCAAAGGCGCAGGACGTGCCTTTAGATCAAATCCTCACCGCACGATGGTCCAGTGAATGAACCTTTTTCACGATTTATGATAAACTTGTCTTCGCAGTGTAAGGATTTGGGCATGCTGTTTTGGGTACTGTTTTAGTTCTCCTTTGTAATTTCCCCTGTGAAAGAGGGGTTATTACTGTTCTTTTATTGTTTAAAACGTTCATTGTATAGTTTAAACAATGTTCAATACATTATTTGTTTATCCTGTGTCAACCAAAGCAGTGTGTCATATGGAACTGTATCTACGGCATGAAATCCCAGAGCTTTGAAATCTTCACGGAATCACTCACGTGACTCCAAAGTAAAATAATAAGATTTACGAGAACTTACCAGTTTGAAGTTTGATCTTTATTTTATGAGGAGTTACGATGAGGGATTACGTGCCCTCCGCTCCCGGCCCTCATAATCGCAAAGATCATCTAGTAGTTCTAGTCTTCTGAGACTTACTATATCAATTTGACTATAGTTACTGTGATTTCACGCCGCTGCTTTGAAGATTGATGCGCAGGCGCTCTGGCGGGGCTTCTTCACGTAATCCCTCATCGTAACTCCTCATAAAATAAATATAAAACTTCAAACTGGTAAGTTCTCATTTAATCTTACTATTATGTAGAACTAGTGTGAGTGGGTAGAACCAGCATGATGATTGCCATGGACTCCATGGGCTCAATGGCCTGCTTCAATTGTGTATATTTCAATTCAATTATTTTCAGCTGACTCAATTAAAACAACTCTCACAATAATATTAAGTGGTACATTGGTGCAGCTAGTAGAACTCTTGTCTCATTGCAGAGATCTGGGTGCATACTGACCCCTATGATATTTGGGCAAAGTTTGCTCATTCTCCCTGTGAGTGTCAGGAGAATAAAATGGGATTTGTGCAAAAGGCAGCACAGTGACGCAGCAGCAGAGTTACTGCGTTGCAGCTCCAGAGACCCGCGTTCAATCTGACTATGAGAGCTGTCTGTACAGAGTTTGCCCGTTCTCACATGCACAAAGGGTTCTGACCTGAAACATCATCCAATCCATGTTCTCCAGGGGTATAGCCTGAGCCGCAGAGTAATTCCAGAATTTTGTGTCTATCTTATGTATAAAGCAGCATGTACAGTTGTTATTAAAAAATATGCGTATTATCGGAAATAATTGATAGAGCATTCTGGTGAAGCTTCTTCACAGAATAAAAGGATTTATTATCCCTCTACTGTATCAAGCAGAACGGTTTCAGAGAGAAGAGGAACAGGGTCACACAGATCCTTGCGCTCTGAAGAATCTTTGAGGAGATGAAGAATAACAACTTGCCGGCCATCCTAACCTTCACAGACTTCAAGAAGGTGTTTGACTCGATTCATCGATGCAAAATGATGAGGATTTTGAAGGCTTGTGGTATCCCTCCTCGTCTCCTGAGAGCTATTGAGGATATGCACTTGGGCACCAGGGCCAAGGTTGTCACCAAGGATGGCGAGAGCAAAGTGTTCGAGTTCCTCGCAGGGGACACACGCTGGCACCCTTTCGCTTCGTCATTGTCCTTGGTTATGCCATGAGGCAGGCGCTCAAGGAACATGAGGACCTCGGCTTCACAATCACCCCAAGGCGCTCGAGAAGAATTGGGCCAGTCAACTTGTCAGACCTCGACTTTGCTGATGACACAGCAAAGGGGCCTGATGGTCTGCATCCCAACGTACTTAAGGAAGTGGCTCAAGAAATCGTGGATGCATTGGTGATAATTTTCCAATGTTCTATAGACTCAGGGTCAGTTCCTGTGGATTTGAGGGTAGCTAATGTTATCCCACTTTTTAAGAAAGGTGCGAGAGAGAAAACGGGGAATTATAGACCAGCTAGCCTGACATCGGTGGTGGGGAAGATGCTGGAGTCAATTATAATAGATGAAATAGCCACACATTTGGATAGCAGTAACAGGATCGGTCCGAGTCAGCATGGAAATCATGCTTGACTAATCTTCTGGAATTTTTTGAAGATGTAACTAGAAAAATGGACAAGGGCGGGCCAGTGGATGTAGTGTACCTGACCTTTCAGAAAGCAATTGATAAGGTCCCACATTGGAGATTATTGGGCAAAATTAGGGCACATGGTATTGGGAGTAGAGTGCTGACATGGATAGAAAATTGGTTGGCAGACAGGAAACAAAGAGTAGGGATTAACGGGTCCCTTTCAGAATGGCAGACAGTGACTAGTGGGGTACCACAAGGCTCGGTGCTGGGACCGCAGCTACAGTATTTACAATATATATCAATGATTTGGATGAAGGGATTCAAAGTAACATTAGCAAATTTGCAGATGACACAAAGCTGGGTGGCAGTGTGAACTGTGAGGAGGATGCTATGAGAATGCAGGGTGACTTGGACAGGTTGGGGGAGTGGGCAGATGCATGGAAGATGAAGTTTAATGCGGATAAATGTGAGGTTATCCACTTTGGTAGCAAAAACAAGAAGGCTGAGTACTATCTAAATGGAGTCAAGTTGGGAAAAGGGGAAGTACAATGGGATCTGTACATCAGTCTATGAAAGTAAGCATGCAGGTACAGCAGGCAGTGAAGTAAGCGCATGGCATGTTGGCCTTTATAACAAGAGGAGTCAAATATAGGAGCAAAGAGGTCCTTCTGCAGTTGTACAGAGCCCTAGTGAGACCACACCTGGAATATTGTGTGCAGTTTTGGTCCCCTAATTTGGGGAAGGACATTCTTGCTATTGAGGGAGTGCAGCGTAGGTTTACAAGGTTAATTCCCGAGATGGCGGGACTGTCATATGCTGAGAGAATGGAGCGGCTGGGCTTGTGCACTCTGGAGTTTAGAAAGATGAGAGGGAATCTCATTGAAACAGATAAGATTGTTAAGGGTTTGGACACGCTAGGGCAGTAAACATGTTCCCGATGTTGGGGGAGTCCAAAACCAGGGGCAACCGTTTAAGAATAAGGAGAAAGTCATTTAGAACAGAGACAAGGAAATACTTTTTTCTCACAGAGAATCGTGAGTCTGTGGAATTCTCTGCCTCAGGAGGGCGGTGGGGGCAGGTTCTCTGGATGCTTTCAAGAGAGAGCTAGATAGGGCTCTTAAAAATAGCAGAGTCAGGGGATATGTGGAGAAGGCAGAAACGGAGTACTGATTGGGGATGATCAGCCATGATCAAATTAAATGGCAGTGCTGGCTCGAAGGGCCGAATGGCCTATTCCTGTACCTTTTGCCTATTGTCTATCTATTGTCTATTGACATCGTCCTGCTGTCATACCAGATTAGGGAGGCACAGGAGCTGCTCAGCAAGGAAGTGAGCCTCAACCTCAATGCCAAGAAGACGGAGTACAAGACTTTCAACATTGGTGACCATGAGCCTCTCAAGACCAGTGGCGGTGCATCTCTGAAGAAAGTGGAGAACTTCAAGTACCTGGGAGCAAGGATGCAGAGCTCGGAGAATGACATCAAGGTCCGGAAAGTGCTCGCATGGAAAGCCCTCAATAACATTGGGAAAATCTGGACATCTGAAAATCTCGGTTGTCCAATGGTCTCAAACTGAGATTCTTCCATGCAACTGTAGAGACCATATTATTGTTTGGGTGTAGGGCATGGACTCTCACTCGAGAACTGTCCAAGTCTCTCGATGGTACCTACATCCGAATGCTCAGAAAAGTTCAAAATGTCAGTTGGGGGGGAACCACATCACCAACGCCCATCTCTAAGGGGAGATTCCACCTCTGCCAAGAAGATCAGGTCGAGAAGGATGAGGCTCGCTGTTCACTTCCATCGCCACCGCCACCCAGAAATGCCAGCAAACAGGGTTGTGCTGTGGGAACCCACCCATGGAAGACGTGATGCGGGACGGCCAATCAAGACGATGCAGAAGATGTTGATGGAAGACACATGTGTAGAGACAAAAGAGGAGCTTGCCAGCTGCATGGAGGACAGAGATGTGTGGTCACCGTACCCGTCGGAAACCAGCATCACTGCATCGCAAATGTTTTTAACGATTTAATAATAATAATAATAATACTGTAGAAATATCTGTAGCATCTAATAAGATTGGAGATTTTTGTATTGCGGGAATCAGGATGCAATGAAGATCAGAAGATTGTTGAGAGATGAAAATGAGAGCATGTTTAGTGGGTGTTTTTTCAAGATTCGTTTTGTTTTCATAAAATTGGAGTGGTAGGAAATATTTTCTTCATCCAACTCATATTTTTGTTGGAATATTAGGAAATTAGTTCTAAATTATAGCATGGACAGAGAGAAATACCAACATAAGTCGGTTTGCTGCTATGGTTTTGACAAGTTTCAGGACTGCAGCTCCAATTAAATTCCGAGAAACATATTTTTGGTTCCAACAGTTGTCCAGTGGTTAATGAAGTTACTGTCCCCAAGCCTACCCAATGCAATCCAATCAAGGAACTTTGAATGGGAATTTTGCAATGCTCTTGAACTTTATGTGCTTTGAAAATAAATATTCATTTTTTATCCTCGTGCTTTTTCCAAAAAATAAGTTAATGCATATCACCATTGTTATAATCACCTAAAAAGCATTGTGACGTTAGGAAGGCTGTTCTAGTAGAAAATTTCTGTATGAACCTAATTACAATGGATGTCACTCTGAGAGGCAGTCGCCTTTAGACTTGTTATTACTTTCTTTTATGCTGTTCAGGTGAACATTAGTGTTGTCAAGGAAGATCATGTTGAGGAATATAAAAGTAATGTGCCGGTGTCATGTTCCTGCACTTTCCCCATTTCCCTTGATTTCTTTCATTTGCCAAAAAAATTGCGATCACAATGGCTGAGCCTCTGCAGTTCTCCAAGGTAGATAATTTCAAAGGACTCTGAGTGAAGAAAATGTTCCTCGTCTCAGTCCTAAACAGCCTATCCCTTTCATGAAACTAAACTATGACTTCTAATTCTAGATTCTCCAGCCAGGGAAAACACTTTCCCTGCATCTCTCCAGTTAGGAAGTCATGTTACAACTGTATAAAACTTTAGTTAAGCACAATTGGAGTATGATATATAGTTCTGGCCGCCACATGATAGGGAGGATGTAATGACTTTGAAGAAGGTGCAGAAAAGGTTCACCTGGTGGTCGCTTGGATTGAAGTGTATTAGCTAATACAACAAACATACGTTATTTTCACTGGAGCATTGGAGGATGAGGAACAACATGATAAAAGGACATAAAGTTGTGAGAGGCAAAGCTAGGTAGATAGTCAGAATCTTTTTCCCAGGGTGGAAATGTTAAACACCAGAAGGAACAGGTTTAAGGTGAGAGGGGAAAAGTTTAAAGGAGAGAAACAAAGTAAGTCCTTTGATGGCATAGGGAATGTGTAGAGTAGACTGGCTCGAGAGCTTATCCCTTCGACTTTCCACTGCAGTTTTCCCACCACTGTAATCGATGATAGACAAAAATGCTGGAGAAACTCAACGGGTGAGGCAGCATCTGTGGAGCGAAGCTATTTCCTCAGCTCCATAGGTGCTGCCTCACCCGCTGAGTTTCTCCAGAATTTTTGTCTACCTTCGATTTTCCAGCATCTGCAGTTCCTTCTTAAACACTGAAATTGATGACTTGCTATGTGTGCAGCCACACCATACATGGAATTTCTTTGTTCTCTGCATGTACGACTGAGAATTCCCCAATACTCCATGCTAGCCACAACTTATCTAGCAGCCAATTTGTTACTAGAATGTATGTTGAAGAGCATATTTTTAATTGTGAACTAGTAAAGGCTGCATTATAATTTGGTATCATTGCAGACATTGTAGATCCAAACCTGTACTTAGACTATCTACCACATTGAAGACACTTGGACTATCTTTGATCGTACTTTACTGGAGTTAATCTTGAATCAAATGTTATTCATGTTAATTCCTTTATCATGTATCTGTACACTGTGGATGGCTCGAGTGTAATCATTTTTTTTTATCTGTCCGCTGACTGGTTAGCACACAACAAAAGCAAGTCCACGTGACAATAAATTAAATTCAAACTAAAAGAAAATGGAAATGCAATTAAAAAAATTGTCAATTGGCTGCCCATATCACAGATTGACACTCATTGAGAAGTCATTGGCTGCTTTACTATCCTTTCACATAAAATGCCAAACTTATGATTTCCTAATGATCATTGGTGTTTTCAGTATAATTTCCCAGAGGAACAAACATTTAATTTGAGTTCTATTTTCTAAGGTTTTGTTAATCAAAGTAGAATTCCCACATCCTAATTTCCACTGAAGATAGACTCAAAATGCTGTAGCAACTCAGTGGGACCGGCAGCATCTCAGGAGAGAAGGAATGGGTGACGTGTCGACCTGAAACAGCACTCATTCCTTCTATACAGAGATGCTGCCTGTCTCGCTGAGTTACTCCAGCATTTTGTGTCTATTTTCGATGTAAACTAACCACTGCAGTTCCTTCCTAATTTTCACTACCATCACAGGACCTTATTTTTTAGCCATGATTTCCGTAGTTCACTTATAAGTGGGAGAGAGTCATGTAAGGGGCATTATCAAACACAATCAATAAGCAGATGGTCGAGTGATGTTGTGAGGCTCCCATGCTGGTTCCCTGCTGGTAACGTGGTTTTATAAATCTCAACCACATCAACCTCTGTTAATTCTGGTCAAATTGGAGATGCCAGGACACTAAAATTGAGTAAAGGCTTCTGGGCTGCTAGGCCATTTGGTCAATTTAAATGTGCCTTCTGCAGAAATGGGACAAGCTGCAGAATGGTGCCAGCTTGTCTGGAGCCTAGATAAGAGTTGCAGGGAAAGAATGGGGCATCTGCAGATTCTTACAATTAGGTGTAAATTCCATGAAATGTATTGGGTGAATGCAAAACAGATATACACATTCTAAATATTGTTGCAAGGCTTTACTTTGCAAGATGTTGATTAGGTTAAATGTTGAGCCTTGTCTGGGTTTCTTGAATATCTGGGCAAATATTAGCTGTTTGCTTGCTTCCAGAAGCTTTGTTTGAATACAATGTATTGGTTACTGTATTATTGGGTTAGGGAAATGTCTACCATGCACTGTGTTGGCCGATATCTGTTATCAGACTATAAAGTGACCACCCCCATATGGTTTGGCCCCTCAAGGTTCAGGGACCTATAAAAGGTAGCTCCCACGAGGTCCTGTGTCGACCTTCTGGGAGAATGCTTGTGACTGGGTGACCTTTTGGAGTGTCTCTGCTTGCACAAGGCTAGGAGGGCTTGGACCAGCAGATACAAGGATCAAACCCGCGGTGGTTAGGTATAGTAGTGGGGAACTGTTATTGTGTTTTTCCAAAAGAAAGTTTAGATGCACAAGGGCTTGACTCAGTTTTTTATTGATTGAAACTAGACTGGGGGAAGCTTATAACGTGCTATTTACACCTCAACCAATATTTGGAATAAAATCTCAGAGAAATTCAACAAATTTGTCTGACACAACCTGTTATTTTGGATTTGGTTTACATTTGCCTTGACTCCAACCACTTGAATAGTTTTAACTCATTTCTTTCATCACAGATGACAGTGTTAATCATTACCTTTTCAAAAGAATCATTCTTGGAATCACATTACTATTCTCTTGCGGCTCAAAGGCACCATAAAGTATTGATCAGAATGCCCATAACTTCCATTTACAGTTATTTTGTTCCTCTTGCTCTTATTTAAGTCACACTTGGTGCTTAATGAAAGGGCAATTTCTTATCTTTTTGTCGGGAAACTTCACATTGTTAATGTTGTGTAATGTCAAAATGTGTTTGCTTGTTTAAAGGTGGAAAGTATTAAGGCATGAAATTGTACGAATATTTCTCTTACCGAATTAATGTTTGGCCATTGGGTCATCGTTTTATACAGCACAGTAACAGATCCACCAAGAATTTAGCTACCACCAAGCATGTATTTTCACATATTCATTATGCTTACCCCATTTATTTCTATTCTCCACACATTCCCATCTACTTGCCCATCTACTTTCCCATGTCACTCACCCATACACTAGGGGGCAACTTACAGTGACCAATTAACCTACTGACCAGCATCTAGTTTTGATGTTGGAGGAAGATGGAACTCACGCGGACACTTGGGGAACATGCAAAGTCCAAACAGGGGGCAGCATTCTTTTGGATTAAACTTGGATTGCTAGAGCTGTGAGACAATGCCATGCCATTTGCCCACCTCTTGTATCATTCCATAACTTTTTGGTCAGGAAATCGTAACAGGATCATGAGAGTGATTCAAGGAGGTGAGTGTGTTGTTGAATTCTCAGTGACATGAAGTACCCTAGAAATGGTTGTTAACATGTTTACAACCATGAGAGGCAGCACAGTGGTGGTAGAGTTTCTGCCTTACAGGGCTAGAGATCCAGGTTCGATCCTGACTATGGGTGCTGCCTTTATGGAGTTAGTACCTTCTCCCTGTGACCATGTGGGTTTTCTCCAGATGCTCTGGTTTTCTCTAATATTCCAGAGATTTACAGCTTTGTAAATTAATTGGCTTCGGCAAACATTGTAAATTGTAAATAGTCCCTAGTGTGTAGGATAATGCTAGTCTATGGGGATTGCTCATCTGCGCGGACTCGGTGGGCCAAAGGGCCTGTTTCCGTGCTGTCTCTCTGCGTGAGTTCCATTTTCCACTAAACACAGGCAAAACCTGCATGATGTAATTGACTTTCTTTGCTAAAATGTCATGTTACAAGTTCTTTGCTTTATTGTACTTTAGGCCAATGCATTCTATACCTGCTATTCTAATTGCTGCACTTCCTCGAAAACATCTTTGACTTTGGGCCGGAAAATTGAATAAATCTTTAGGTCCCATATCTGAGGATGAATGTTCTGGTGTTGGAGAGGGTCCAGAGGAGGTTTACAAGACTGATCCCGGGGACGACTGGGTTAACATATGAAAAGCTTTTCAAGTCTCTGGGCCTGTACACGCTGGAGATTAGAAGGATGAGGGGGAATCCCATTGAAACCTAAAGTATAATGAAACACCTAGATGGAGTGGATGTGCAGAGGATCTTTCCAGTTGTGTGAGCGTCTGGGAGCAGAGAGCACAGCCTCGGAATAAAAGGATGTACCTTTAGAATGGAGATGAGGAGGAATTCCTTTAGCCAATGGGTGGTGAATCTGTGGAATTCATTGCCACAGATGGCAGTGGAGTCTCGAACATTGGGTATTTTTAAAGTGGAGATTGACAGGTACTTGAATAGTAATGCCCCTGTCCCACTTAGGAAACCTGAACGGAAACCTCTGGAGACTTTGCGTCCCACCCAAGGTTTCCGTGCGGTTCCCGGAGGTTTTTGTCAGTCTCCCTAATGGTCGAAAGTGGTTTCCGTTTTAAAAATTGGTAATTTTTCAGTCAAAGCCGGTTGCGATGCTAGTTGAAGGTGGTTGCCGGAGGACAAAAACCTCCGGGAACCGCACGGAAACCTTGGGTGGAGCGCAAAGTCTCCAGAGGTTTCCGTTCAGGTTTCCTAAGTGGGACAGGGGCATAAGGGTGTCAAAGGTTATAGTGAAAAGACAGAAGAATGGGGTTGAGAGGGAAAAATAGAACACCCATGATCGAATGGCGGACCGGATTCGATGGGCCAAATGGCTTATTTCTGCTTATAAGATATGATTATGATAAACACATGACACAATAAAATGAAAACTAAGGGTAGAAGTCGGGAATTCTGCCCCTCGTGCTTACACTGCTGTTCAGTGGATAATAACCGATCTTTTTGATTAGTGCGGGTGTCAGGGGTTATGGGGAGAAGGCTGGAGAATGGGGTAAGGAGGGAGAGATAAATCAACCATGATTGAATGACAGTGGACTTGATGGGCCGAATAGCCTTATTCTGCTCCTATCACTTATGACATTATGACCTTTCTACCCCAAACGTGAGAATCCGGCCCTCTGCCCAAATTGCTAAATTGCTTTAAATTCAGAAATCAATTCATCTCAGTGTCGAAAATAATCAAGTGCCTAAAATACTCGAATTCCATGTTAATCATAGAAGAACATCTGCTGCCTATGAATCAGTGCATTCAGGTGATAGTTTGCCAACTGAGATCAGTTCACGATGTTAGCACCTGAAATTGCAGACCTCAATATGCTGCTCACACTTTAAATCATTTCACCAACAAGCAAAATGCTGAAAGTCAACACAATTGGCACTATTTGTCCATGTGGCCAATACCACGCTAATGGGCTGAGTTTAAGGAGACTTATACAACTGAAAGAAATGTATAAAGAGCTGACCTTCATAAAGATAGGAAAGATTAACCCCTAACCCTAACCCTAACCCTAACCCTAACCCTAACCCTATGATAAGGAGATCATTTCATATATGATGATGAAAGGTTTGGGGCTTGAACCATTAGGGCGGCATGGTGGCGCAGCGGTAGAGTTGCTGACTTACAGCGCTTGCAGCACCGGAGGCCCGGGTTCGATCCCGACTGCACGTGCTGTCTGTACAGAGTTTGCACGTTCTGCCCGTGACTGCATTGGTTTTCCCCGAGATCTTCGGTTACCTCCCATACTCCAAAGACGTACAGGTTTGTAGGTTAATTGACGGTGTATGTGTTTATTGCCCCTAGTGTATGTAGGATAGTGTTAATGTGCGGGGATCACTGGTCGACGTGGACTCGGTGGGCTGAAGAACCTGTTTCCGTGCTATATCTCTAAGCTAAACTAAACTAAATTAACTCGGTTTCGCTTTCCACAGACGCAATCTCACCCGCGGAGTTTTTCAAACGTGTTCTGTTTTTATTTCAGTTTTCCAGCATCTGTAAATTTCCTTTTTTTCTTTCATGGTTTTGGTGTTTCTACAGATCTCTGCGGAACCATTTTTAAGAGATACAGCACGGAAACTGGCCCTTTGGCCCATGGAGTCCACGTCAACCATCGATCACCTGTTAACCTGTTAATCGATCACCGGCTTAACACTCCCCTGTGTGCCTGGGTCCTGGACTTTCTCACCGCCAGGCCCCAGGTAGTCAAGATGGGAAGACATAGGTCGAACACCCTCATTCTGAACACAGGATTCCCCCAGGGTTGCGTCCTCAGCCCCCACTCCCTGAACACACATGACTGTGTGGCCAGGTTCAGCTCCAACTCCATCAAGTTTGCTGATGACACTGTGGTGGTGGGCCTGATCTCCGATATCAATGAGAAGGCCTACCTGGTGGAGGTGGCTGATCTGGCACTCTGGTGTCAGGAGAACAGCTTGAATGTCATAAAAACTAAGGAGCTGATTGTGGACTTTGGAAGGGCACAACATCCGAGGACGTACATGCCACTGGAGATAAATGGAGCTACTGTGGATAGGGTGAGCTGCTTTAAATACCCAGGAGTCCACATCACAGAGGATCTGACATAGACACGCTGCCGCACTGGTGAGTAACGCAAGACAGCGCCTTTACTACCTCAGGCAGCTGAGGAAACTCAGAGTCTCTCTGAGCATCCTTCAGTGCTTCTACTCTGGGGCTGTAGAAAGCATCTTGTCCGGCAACATCACAATCTGGTTTGGGAACTGCTCTGCCCAGGACAGGAAGGTTCTGCATAGAGTAGTGCGTTCGGCCGAACGCACTATGGGAACGACATTCATCCCTCTGCAGGACCTATACATCAGAAGGTGCAGATCCAGAGCCAGCAACATTATGGGGGACCCCCTACCACCCCAGCAACGGACTGTTCCAGCTGCTACTGTCAGGCAAACTCCTCCGCTGTCATGCTGTGAAAACAGAGAGGATGAGATGGAATTTCTTCCCAAAGGCCATCAGGACTGTATACTCTTATCTCACCAGGGATTAATTTACTGTACTAATTTAGTTGTGTTGTGTCTTTTTTTAATTGTTGGGTTTTTTTTCTAACATGTAAATATTGATTCTGTTCTATTCTGTTCTGTAGTTTTTGCACAATCCACAGGCTTTGCCACTTTCATTTCACTGCACATCGTGTATGTGTATGTGATTAATAAAATTGACTTGACGTTACTTGACTTCACACTCGTTCCTTGTTCTCTGACTTTCTCACCCAGTCTCTACACGCTTGGTGCAGTTTTACGGAGGCCATTTAACCTACAAACCTACACGTTTTGGGGATATGTGAAGAAAACAAAGTACCATGGGGAAAGCCACATGGTCACAGGGAGCATGTGTAAACTCTACACAGACAGTACCCGAGGTCAGGATTGAACCCAGGTATCAGCTCCACCTGCTGCACCATCTGCCGTCCACTCAAGATTAACTGTATCTTGAATTATTTCAGAATTTTTGCTCCCTTTTCTCCATTTGAAACTTTGCTAGATAAAATCAAACTACATTCAAGCATTGAGATACATCACCCCACTAAAATTAAACTCAGATGTATGTCTACATAAATATTAATTTAATTGATTAATTTAGTTCAACAAAGAAACTGACAAGTTGCTAAAGAATTGCAAAAACCTATTTTGAGATTCCACAGATAACTGAACCTCACAAGTCAGGGGTAAACTATTTGAAAATTGAATACTCTGACAACCTTGTTTTGAGTCTGTAGTTTGAATGATAGGGACTAAATGCATAGGAATTCCTTGCTGTCAAATAAATATTGTACTGTTGCCATTCCATGGATATATGTGGAGTAATGATAGGATGATCTATCCATACTGTGTAGTTTAGCTTTTAGTTTAGTTTAGAGATATAGTTTACTGGTTTGGGATACATTGTATTACGTCAAAATCACATTTCCACTTTTAAGTAGTTCACATCCAGCCGGTAAAGACCATTATGATCTTTCACAACTTGAACCAATTGCATTTTTACAATTGTAGGGCACAATAATTGTTTTTACAGGCAACAATTTAAACTGTACGATCTAACTCCGTTCTGTACGATCTAACTGTACGATGGATTTATGAGAGAGTTAGATAGCGCTCTAGGGGCTAGTGGAGTCAAGGGATATGGGTAGAAGGCAGGCATGGGTTATTGATAGGGGACGATCAGCCATGATCACAATGAATGGTGGTGCTCGAAGGGCCGAATGGCCTCCTCCTGCACCTATTTTCTATGTTTCTATGTAATTCCCAGCAGTGACCTTTATTTCAATCCCATCCTCATGTGAATGATGCCTTGTTAATTCTCTGCATGACCATACTAAGTCATAGAGTCATAGTCATAGCGTGATACAGTGTGGAAACAGACACTTTGGCCCAACTTGCCCACACTGGCCAACATGTCCCAGCTACACTAGTCCCACCTGCCTATGTTTTATCCATATTTCTCCAAACTTGTCCTATCCATGTACCTGTTTAACTGTTTCTTAAACGTTGGGATAGTTCCAGACTCAACAACCTGAGAAGCTTGTTCCATACACCCACCACATTTTGTGTGAAAAAGTTACCCCTCAGATTCCTTTTAAATCGTTTCCTTCACCTTGAACCTATGTGCTCTGTTCCTTGATTCCCCTACTCTGGGCAACAAATGCTGCCCGATCTACCTGATCTATTCCTCTCATGATTTTATACACGTATTTCTTTACATGTTATCAAAAATTTATTTCACCAATTGTCCACTTAGCTTTGTTAGTAAGATTAAATGAGAACTTACCAGTTTGAAGTTTGATCTTTATTTTATGAGGAGTAACGATGAGGGATTACGTGAAGAAGGCCCGCCTGGCGCTGGAACGGCATACTTCAAAGCAGCGGCATGAAAAACACAGAACACAATAGCCGGAGTAAGATAGTAAGGCTTCTCATAGATTTAGAACTACCAGATGATCATTTATTTTATGAGGGTGGGGAGTGGAGGGCACGTAATCCCTCATCGTTACTCCTCATAAAATAAAGATCAAACTTCAAACTGGTAAGTTCTCGTTTAATCTTACTATTTTACTTCGGAGTCACGTGAGTGACTACGTGAAGATTTTGAGGCTTTCTGAGTTTTTCATGTCGTAGAATTTATTTCCATACGACAGTCCGGCTCATTCAAACAGTGACGAGCGAATAACACATTTTTCCCCAAACATTGCCTCAAGTTATGTGATAAATTATTTCACATTATAAAGAATAAAAGTAATGCCCTTTCCATTGAAAGGCAAGTTTATCACAAAATATCAATTGATATATATATTTTGATGGTATGACAAAGCAAGAATTATAGAGAACCCAACACTCCGTGTCCAAACCTGACACCATGACTGGTTCCTTTTTACTTAACATTAATTTACACCCTCCTGCGGCCTTGCATCTTTGCTCGAGCGGCTCATCCCGTGTCATTCCTGTGAATGTATCTACCTCATTAACAGAGTGATTTTCCACCTTTCAGTGTCTAGTTCCACTGAGTGTATCCAATTTCTAACCATCTAGAATACATTCCTCTAGAACCATCAGTTTTTACTGAACCTAATGTGGTTTTTGTGTGTAATAAGCAGTCTCATTACCACAGAGACTCTTACCTACTTACATATTTCATCAATGTTCACACACACACACACACACACACACACACACACACACACACACACACACACACACACACACACACACACACACACACACACACACACACACACACACACACACACACACACACCTTAAGGCCGACAGGATATGCTTATAGGTTTACCTTGGTTTCAGCTCCTTTTGGTGTGCTTTGTTTGGTAAATTCATAAACATATATGATAATGCAATCTGTATCCACATGCAATTATAACGTAACATTTGCAATGATTGCACTCTTATATTGATACTAAAGTCATCAGCATTATTATTTTCAATGTTTAACTTTTTTGAATCATTGATAAAGTTAGAGTCCATTGCCTAAGGCAATTCAGGATTATTTATCTCCCGACTTATATATTACAATTTTGGACAGATTATATATATATATATATATATATATATATATATATATATATATATATATATATATATATATATATATATATATACACATATATATATATATTTATATTAATATCCACATATATATCCCTTTCCATATCGGGATATTATGAATGCACCTGATAACCTCTTGGTTAATATATTGTCCGTTAATAGGATGGTAACACTCTGAGCCCTATTATTGGCTCTATCAATTAGATACTCAGAAAAATGCAATCCACAAGGAACTCACATATATCTAATATGATAAAATAACTTTACTGTATACACAGACTTCCAATTTCTTATAACAAAATATTGTTTTTTAGACATTTCTGCAAATTGCAGGTATAACACTTCTTTTATACATAATTATTTTATTGTTATGTTGTTATATTAGTTAAACATTCATAGACTTCTTTGACCATCAGCTGTTGTAATGGTTTGGTCAACCTGCAGATAGTCAAATTCATATTTTCATGTCATGGATGCCTTTGTACAACAATAAATTACTGCAGGGTTACACAAAACTGGAGACCCCAGCGGGTGCAGCAGCATCCAAAGAGCGAAAGGAGACAGGCAACGCCTCGGGTCGAGACCCTTCCTCAGACTTCAATAAATTACTGCAACTATGAATCATCACAAGTAGTTCAACATCACTCAATATTTATGAAACCATGAAGGATCCGTATTAGGCCACCAAAATGCCTCTGGCAGTGTCCTGCTACATTTTCATCAGACACTGCCCTATCAAACAAAATGAGGAACACAAAAGAACATTTTTCCTCATGTAATTGAGAAAAAAGCATCCACCTTCCCTGTTCTTGGTTTACCCACAAGAAACATTCGAAAGATCGGTGATTTAATCTGTATGCAACCAGATTAATCGTAAGTAATCCATATTAATGACAATATGTTTTTCTCCCAAATTTGTTGTCTCCGATACCATTGTCTCTTCCTTAGAGATAAACAGCTGGACTAAACTTTAAAATATGCCACATCTGTTTTACTCAGATAATCCCATTATTGTTATTTCACTTATCTTGTGTGTTTTAACATATGCCACAGCTGTGGTATTGTTCATCTTGATACGACATGGACACTTCCATAATAAAACAATCGATATTTAATCCATAACTCCTTATACTTCAATAATTAATACAAATGTTTGGAAAATTTCTTAGGACAATCCATTTATGCTCACCTGGTATTATTGTCCGCAGTCCCAACAAGAGACGTATCAATTATTCTTATAAGAATAGATAATATTCTTATCTTTACCCAAACATTCACAGAAGCTGTACGTCATCTGTAACACTTGCTTCAGTTTGCAACAGCTGTTAATCTTATAGTTGAAGCAGCTTGTGAACCTTTTTTTTTTTTTTTTACATTACTTTAATAATGATAACGTATCATTTGATATTTGCATAAGCCTCTCACACAGGCATACATATTCTTATAAGCTTCTGTATTCCTTCTTTTGGAACTTTATTTATTCTTTACCTAACCTAATGGAGGGACAAAGTATGTCAACAACAATGAGACATATTTGTATCATGGAACAATTTTCCCCCTCTTATGGTGCTGAATTACTTCTAAATTCAGAATAGTAATTTATGAATATTTTATTAATGCCTAAGCATACGCTTTATGTAATGGGTCAGGTCCTTGCCTCCCACCAGGTTTGTAATTGCAGCACTAATTTGCAGCTGACTCTTATAACCTTCCAATTTAAATGTAATCAAGATAACCCATGACCATGACCTCATTAGTGCAAGTGCTGATCTTTTATCAGCATAATTGTTCCTCCAGTATTCTGTTTAACAGCCTTGAACTGGTTTAATCCTTTGGACAATGTTTTAACTTGCACAGCTTGACCCACTTTAATTAATTTCAAGCACCTGTAATATTGATTAACAATTTGTTAATAGCAACTGTATTTCCATGTTCTAGATGTTTCCATTTTAATAAATGTTCTTACACTGTGAAAGTGTATATAAAATGATGTTTTGTATGGTTTATACCATCAAATCTTTACACTGAGGTAATTTTATAATATATATGTACGTACCCCTTCTTTATTGGAGTTACTTTTGAGTGCAAATCTAAAATCAATTTTTAAGGTTTTCTTATACAGGTAAACCAACCCTTCCTTAGTTATATTAAATTAATGATCATAATACACCTGTAATCCCCCACAATTGGAGATTTCATGAACTTATTTTGTAACCAGATGTTTGCACCTCTTCAACGTACTTCAAGCCTTCCTTTCCCAATTATATGGGTTTGGATAAGGCTATGTTGGATTATACCACTTCTGCCTTTGTTTTGATCCATTATCAAATCTTTCATTGGATCATAGTTTTTCCCCCCAAAGTTTAAAGATCAGTAGTCTGTTCTTTTATAATCAATATCTTTGATTTATCATAAGGCAGGTTTATTCCATAATAATCAGGAGTTTAACATAACCTGATTTGTATTGATCTGCGAATCTATAGTGCAGATTTGGTAAATTATATATATTTCTTCCCATTGAGCTCCACAAACTGATGGCAATTTATTTTATTTTAAAAGTATTAGTTATTTGCACAACGTTTTATTTTATTTTATTTTTCTTTTTGAATAGTAATGCCATGCACCAGTTTGAAATACTTTGAAATTGTATTTCTTTATATCTCATATAATTTGAGACATGGATATCATAAACGGATTCACCGTTGATATCTTTATAAAACATAAAAGTTTTATCATATTCTGCTGTTTCAATCATTGCAGCTTTGGTGAGGTTTTAGTTTCCATGTTTATTTTTCATGGCCTCACTCATCATTAGTTCTGCTGTTTTAACCATAACAGCTTTTAGTGAGAGACCAACTAATTTTTGGTTTCCATGGTAATTTTCCATGGCCTCACTTCTTATTCAGGTGTTGTGCATACACCTGTGTGTGTATATATATATATATATATATATATTGGTGCTGTGGTGGGTACTTCATGACCAGCCACCACTATCAGTGCATTTTTTAGGGTCAGTTTTTGCATTTTATTTTTCACTGCCCTTGTTTCTCCTGAGTTTTTTCCCCCTCAAGGAGACTACCTTCAGAAATATCTGAGGTAGATATTCCCACAATATTTCATCATATTTTTTCCCTTTTTATATGTGAAACCCCCTTAGGGTGGTTTAGGGAATATTTCCATTATTTTCCGTCTGAAGGCCTTTTTTTAACTTTTTAAATTATGGCCTTTCTGACATTTAAAATTTCCCCCCCTGCCAAAAGTTTGGGGAGCATCTTAAACTCCCTAACGTATTTTTAACGGTCACCAGTATCGGAACCGGCTCCGTAATTAATCTCCCGTCCCGATCGCTGGGTATTCCCCCGGTACGTTCTTTTTTAAAACTCCGTTGTATTATACAGAGTATTTTTGTTCTATTTTACTCTTTTATTTTATTTTTGTTTTTAAATTCATTTCAAATCCTGGTTCAATACACCAGGCACGGAATTTTCCAGACCCTAAAAGTTTTTCAACTGCACTTACCTGCCGGTTCCGTACCTACCGCTGTCGACGAGCTAGCCTCTGCAGCTCTTCCTTCTGCCATCAGCGTCGACGTAATTCCGTTCCAGCGCCAGGCGGGCCTTCTTCACGTAGTCACTCACGTGACTCCGAAGTAAAATCAATAATTTTGCTCACTTCCTCTTTAACTTTTTCTCTTTGCTGTTGAGAAACTTCATTTTTTTTCTGTTAATTTAAATAATTCCTGGTACTTGTTTATCCACCTTGGCTTAGAGTAGAATGGAATCATGCACTGAAATAACTGATGTTACTCTTTGAAGTACTGTGTCAGCTGCATGACACCTGCATTATTTACTAAGTTGTTTATCAAGCATAAAACGCTTGCATTGGCTGATGATTGCAAAAGCTTACTTAGTTATCTCCAGAGACAGCAACTGTGTAATACATTAAAATTGTATGAATAACTTCTATTTGAATATGCCTCTTGCCAAGTGAATTGGAATGCATTTCTGTGTCAAAATGACTAGGTTGTTCGACTGCTGAAAATGTTTCAACCTTTCTGTGATTCAACGTTTTATCTTAGTTGTTGGCATTGTGCATTTTGTTTCTTATGAAATAATGCTTATCATAAAAGAGATTTGACATGTCTTGTCAAACAAGAGGGCATGACATGAGAATTAAGGGACAGAAGTTTAGGGGTAACGTGAGGGGGAACTTCTTTACTCAGAGGGTGGTGGCTGTGTGGAATGAGCTTCCAGCAGAGGTGGTGGAGGCAGGATCGATTTTAACATTTAAAAGTAAAGTGGATAGGTATATGGACGTGAAGGGAATGGAGGGGTATGGTCTGAGTGCAGGTAGATGGGACTAGGGGAAAACAAATGGTCGGCACAGACTGGAAGGGCCGAGAGGGCCTGTCTCCGTGCTGTAATTGTTATATGGTTATATGGTTATATGGTTATAAAATTGAAGGAATTTCACCTATGAGGGAATTGGGATACAGAACAGTAAGGGAGGAGTGAGGAAATCACCTAATGCTCAATTTCACCAAAAGAAAAAATATATATATATTTTACCTTTAACACATGTGCATGCACACACATTGACCATTAATATATATATATATATACACACATTTATAAATATCAGTTAGCAATAGTATAATTTATGGTCTGCAAACATTGTATTACATTGAATGGCTGTGCTGGCTCAAAGTGCCGAATTGCCCACTCCTGCACCTATTGCCTATTGTCTATTGTCTATTGAAGACACTTTTAAAACGTTCATGACAAGCCGGGAAAGACCTTTATTTTCTCCTAGAACTTAAAAGTCACCTTTGAATCTGAAGAAGAGTCCCAGCCCAAAATGTCAGCTATCCATGCTCTCCAGAGTTCCTGCCTGACCCGTTGAGTTACACCAGCAGTGAGCACTTTGCGTTCTTTTTTTGCTAGGTCTCATAGACATAGATTCACACAGCATACAGGTAGTGCATATGCAAAAACTCATGACACCAACAGCTTCAGCTGGGTGATGGCCAGTAAAAAAATTGAGCATTAATATCTTAATATTTCATAAATTCTTGCTATATCAAATATCTTGCAATTCCAAACTTGTCATTGTGGCTCCTCTCTGTAAATCAAAATATTCCACACACTGCACCTTTTTGATGATTACATGTTTATCTAATGTGTGTTTAGTTTGCTAACTATCTCATTGGGCCCAATGGTTCCAAGCAAATTGACATTTGCTTTCATATTTGTTAATCCAACGCCGATAATGAAATAGAAAAGTATTTGAATTAAAACACTGAAAATTACTTGTTGCTTGGTTGTGTCTGTTGAGATGCAAGAAAAACATAATCTTTCTAGTTGAGTCAGCACAATTGAATTGTTTCATTCATCTGTTGTGGATTATCCCGTTAGTGATTGGGCAGTTTTATTATTGCTTCTGTTCTGTGACATTCTAACTATTGCTGTTTAAAAGCAAATACATGTGTATGGTGTCATTGAGGAAAAGGACATTGGATGCAATGTCAAAGAGTGAGCAGTTGCAACATTGTTCTCATCGGTTGCCGTACACTCAGATTGGCGGGAAAGTATGATCGCTTTGGCGTTGTATGGGGGAGGCGTAAGGTTCTGCAGTAGAGGAATGGGGTTGAGAAGGGAAGGCCTGGGTTTGAGTGGGAGTAGAGTATGGTTGAGTGGGAGATGTGGGGGGGGGTGGGTGAGTGGGAGAGACATGGGATGACTAAGAGAAGTGAGAGGTTGAGTGGGAGAGGTGTGGGGTGAGTAGGGGAGGCATGTGGTGAGTGGGAGAGGCATGTGATTGAATGGGAGAGACCTGGGGTTGAGTTGGAGAGATGCGTGGTTAAGTTGAAGAGATGTGTGGTTAAGTTGAAGAGTGTGGTTGAGTGGGAAAGGTGTGGGGTTGAGTGAGAGAGACATGGGGTGACTAGGAGAAGTGAATAGTTGAGTGAGAAAGGCATGTGGTTGAGTGGAAAAGGCCTGGGGTTGAATAGGAGAGGTGTTTTGTTGAGTCAGAGAGGCATGGGATTCAGTTGGAGAGGCAATTTGTGTTTTTGTGTTTTGTGCTTACCCACATGAAAAATGATAGAACCAAGGAAATTAGCTATTTTTTATTTTTTATTTAAAAAGCTCATAATTGGCATTAAGCCATTTTAATTCAGTCACCTCAGTTTTATAATTCGTCCAGTATGTCCCAACCATGCCCTGCCCTCAAATTTGGAACAAAATCATGACTTATTTTTCCAATATTGAGTCAGATGGCTAATTTGAAATGTTGGCATCTAACCTCATACCTAGAATTGAATTGAATTACTGGATCTGAGAATTGAGTTTGGCAGAGGCCAGGATTCCCAAATGGAAAACTAGCTGGGAAATAATCACAGCAGGAGCTTATTTCAACATGTTCTAACTTTGCTGTGATTTACCCCTTTGGTGTTCCAGTAAATGAATCAATTCTCATCATGTTGCTAGTAAGGCTGACATTTTAAAATATATTCTATTCAGCAATATTTTGAGGACTGTTTGGGGAAATTTCATCTGTGTGCTTTGTGTTCGCTTTATTCTGTTATGAAGGGGAAACAAATTGAAAATAGCACTGACTGGGGTTGCCTTTATCTTACTGAACGGTGTATCAAGATTGAAGTAATTGTTAAAATAGACACATTTTCCCATTTACAAATCTGTTTAATGATGTGCACACATTCATTACTGAGAATTGTTATGTAGTTCTTTAAATTTCAATCCTCAGTTCATAATCCCACTTCATCTTCCTGTGTGCACAATGGCAGCAACTGTGGAACATACGGATTGAATTACATGGCACAATATCATAAAGATATTGAAGCCTGAAGAAGAATCCCGACCAGAAACGTCACCAATCCATGTTCTCCAGGATTTGCTGCTTAATCCAATAAATTACTCAAGCATTTTGTGTTTTCCTTCTCGAAGAGATATACAAATTCAGCAATGTGTAAAGAACACAGTTAGTCTTTTGCAATTTTTACCGCAGCCAGGTTAAAGTGAAAGGAATGCTTGGATTGCTGTACCTTCATAGAAAATCTTGTGCTGTGTCACATTTCATCCAATGCCCAGGAGCATATTGTCTTGAAGTGTTTTATAGATAAATTGAATCTAATTATGTTTTATCTTAAATAGGAAATGTTACGCTTGGTTTCACTCAGACTAACAAATGAAAGGACCTTCGGTCAATTATGTTCCATTGCTGCAGAAAAGTGCAAGTTAATCCTTTATGAATGGATGTTCATTCATGGGAAAAAGAATGTCGGCAAACCTAAACTTGGTAAAAGGGTCAACATATATCTCTAATGATGCATACTTTAGATTGTCTTGGCTCAGTTATAGCAATTCACCATTGAAATTTGACATCTTTGGTAACAGGTGTCAGTCCTGGTAATTTGATGCAAATTAAAGCTTACAAAAGTGGGAAAATGCAGTGGTGACTGAACTATTTAGAGGGTCAATTCAACCAAAATTAAGTGTTCATTGAGTCAAAAAGAGAAACGAAAACAAAAGAAACTTGACAGCCCATGAGTGTGAGGAACCACACACTCTCGAAAGATTTATTAGCTGACGATAATTGGAGTTTAACAACATGAGAAACTTTATACAAGGAAATAATTAATATACTGTATAGCAGTCCAGTGTTTCACAGAATGACCTGATAGAACTACAAGCCATGTTGCATTAGCAGAATAATTATGGTGCCTTTGTTCTATCAGAAATCCCGTCACCCTCCCTGTTCATCATTGATTTAATTGTGTCAAGATGGTGCTTCAAAGTTTTCAAAGTATTATTAGAGTCTAGCTAATCAAACGTAAGAGAAACAGCACAGAGCTTCTCACAGCTCAGCCGCAACTATCAGACTTATGCAGCTGACTTGACTGCTCCTTCTGAATGATACAATCAAACTCTTGACATTTAAAATTTAGAGGGATATGGACAAAACACCATCAAATGGGACTACCTTAGATAGGACATTGTGGTTGGCATGAACAAGTGGGCCAATTATTCAATTTCATGCCCATATGACGTTATGACTCTAGGACAGAAAAAAATATCAGGAAAAGCAAATGCAATACAATGTCACAAAATGTAATCTTTATTGTATTTCTCGTTGAAAAGGTGACTATTCCAATTGCCATTTGCAGATACAATAACAAAGAGTGATACTAGAAAATGCAAATCAAAAATGTACATTCCAGTACAGAAAGAGTGAAGGAAATTGCGCAGATTTAAGGTTTATATAGTCTCGGCATGTCCCAATGTCTTTCCAGCAAAGTACTTTTGAACACATTGTTGTTGAGCCAGTTGTCTTGGTTATCAGCGAAAATGTCATTACTTATCCTCAATAAGGTTTCACTTAGATGAACTAAATAGAGAATAAACCTTGCCTTTATCTGTTGAATTAAACATCAGGAACATAGATGCCATATAATTATTTCCATTTGGCCCCACGAGTCTATGCCGGTTCATGGAGAAATCTCATTCCTCGCTAATTTTATATGCAGTCCATTCTTCCCACACATCCATCATTCCCTCGATTCCACCATTGACATACACATGAGGGGCAATTAATAGTAGCCAATTATCCTACCAACCCACATTTCCAGGGGGCATGGGAAGAAACAGGCACAACTAGGGGTAGGACACATAGTAACCGGAAGAACATGCAAACTTCACACATACAGCACTCTAAGATGCAAATATCGTCATCAAGGACTGCAATCTCCTCTCTTGCCTCTCTCAATAACCAGGGATACATGCCATTTATCTGCCCCCCCCCCCCCCTGATGCTCTTCAAGAGCCCCATCACCACCTCCTTCTTGATCTCAATCTGCCCTGGCATATTTGCATCCCCCCTCATTGATCTCACTGTCCTCCATATCCTTCTTGTTATTGCAAAGTTCTCATTCAATACCTCGACTAAATCTTCTGACTAAAAGTATAAATTCGTCATTTTATCCTTAAGCGGTCCTACCTCTCCCTGGCTAATGATTGCACGAGAAACTTTGCCCCCAGCAATGTTTGCCAACGTGCAACATTAGACCGTTTGACTTTGAGAAACCCCGGGGCCATTGGAATTTATTTCCAATCCCACTATATTTACTTCCTAAAAATTTATGGACCTCAGGTGCCTGGGATCAGTTAGATTTCCAATGTTCCCACCAACTCACACACCCTGCTAATGGACATATCATGTATTTATTCTTTGCAGATACCCTCTGCCTTAGAGTGCTGTTGAACATCTTTCACAATGTGGGTTGAGGTCAAACAAGTAGGCAGCGATGCCACAATCTCAAGGATATGTTCATGACTTCTAGGTGGAATTAGGCCATTTGGCCTATCAAGTCTACTCCACCTTTCAATCATGGCTGATGTATATTTCCCTCTCAACCCCATTCTCTGCCCTTCCCATAATCCCTGACACCCATACTAATCAAGAATCTGTCAATCTCCGCCTTAAGATCCATTGACACAGCTGTCACTGGCAATAAATACCACAGATTCACTACACTTTTTATTCTGAGGTTATGGCCTCTGGTCGTAGATTCTCCCACAAGGTAAATTGGAAATATATCCTCTTGCTGCCAATTACCATTTTTGTGGATGAATTATAAAGCATGCGATGGTCATATCTTTTCAAAACTCTTTAGATTCTGGAGTAGTTCCTGAGGATTGGAGGGTAGCTAATGTAACTCCACTTTTTAAAAAGGGAGGGAGAGATAAAACGGGGAATTACAGACCAGTTAGTCTAACATCAGTAGTGGGGAAACTGCTAGAGTCAATTATTAAAGATGGGATAGCAGCGCATTTGGAAAGTGGTGAAATCAATGGACAAAGTCAGCATGGATTTACGAAGGGTAAATCATGTCTGACGAATCTTATTGAATTTTTTGAGGATGTAACTAGTAGAGTGGATAAGGGAGAAGCAGTGGATGTGTTGTATCTGGACTTTCAGAAGGTTTTCAACAAGGTCCCACACAAGAGATTGGTATACAAACATAAAGCACATGGTATTGGTGGTTCAGTATTGATGTGGATAGAGAACTGGCTGGCAGACAGGAAGCAAAGAGTAGGAGTGAACGGGTCCTTTTCAGGATGGCAGACAGTGACTAGTGGACTACACTAGTGACTAGTGGACTACAGTGACTACACCATTCTGGAGTATGGTGTACAATTTTGGTCGCCTAGTTATAGGAAGGATGTCAACAAAATAGAGAGAGTACAGAGGAGATTTACTAGAATGTTGCCAGGGTTCCAGCAACTATGTTACAGAGAAAGGTTGAACAAGTTAGGTCTTTATTCTTTGGAGCGCAGAAGGTTAAGGGGGGACTTGATTGAGGTCTTTAAAATGATGAAAGGGATAGACAGAGTTGACGTGGATACGTTTTTCCCATTGAGGGTAGGGAAGATTCAAACAAGAGGGCATGACATGAGAATTAAGGGACAGAGGTTTCGGGGTAACGTGAGGGGGAACTTCTTTACTCAGAGGGTGGTGGCTGTGTGGAATCAGCTTCCAGCAGAAGTGGTGGAGGCAGGATCAATTTTAACATTTAAGAGTAAAGTGGATAGGTATATGGACGTGAAGGGAATGGAGGGGTATGGTCTGAGTGCAGGTAGATGGGACTAGGGGAAAACAAATGGTCGGCACGGACTGGTAGGGCCGAGAGGGCCTGTTTCCGTGCTGTAATTGTTATATGGTTATATGGTTATATGGTTAGTGGGGTGCCGCAAGGCTCAGTGCTGGGACCCCAGCTATTTACAATTTACATTCATGATTTGGACGAGGGAATTAAATGCAACATCTCGAAGTTTGCGGATGACACAAAGCTGGGAGGCAGTGTTAGCTGTGAGGAGGATGCTAGGAGGCTGCAGGATGACTTGGATAGACTGGGTGAGTGGGCAAATGCATGGCAGATGCAGTATAATGTGGATAAATGTGAGGTTATCCACTTTGGTGGCAAAAACAGGAAGGTAGACTATTATTTGAATGGTGACCGATTAGGAAAAGGGGAGATGCAGCGAGACCTGGGTGTCATGGTACACCAGTCATTGAAAGTAGGCATGCAGGTGCAGCAGGCTGTGAAGAAAGCGAATGGTATGTTGGCATTCATAGTAAAAGGATTTGTGTACAAGAGCAGGGAGGTTCTACTGCAGTTGTACAGGGTCTTGGTGAGGCCACACCTGGAGTATTGCGTACAGTTTTGGTCTCCTAATCTGAGGAAAGACATTCTTGCCATAGAGGGTGTACAGAGAAGGTTCACCAGACTGATTCCTGGGATGGCACGACTTCCATATGAAGAAAGACTGGATAGACTTGGCTTGTACTCGCTGGAATTTAGAAGATTGAGGGGTGATCTCATAGAGACTTACAAAATTCTTAAAGGGTTGAACAGGCTAGATGCATGAAGATTGTTCCCGATTTGGGGAAATCCAGGACAAGGGGTCACAGTTTAAGGATAAGGGGGAAGTCTTTTAGGACCGAAATGAGAAAATCGTTTTTCACACAGAGTGGTGAATCTGTGGAATTCTCTGCCACAGAAGGTAGTTGAGGCCAGTTCGTTGGCCATATTTAAGAGGGAGTTGGATGTGGCCCTTGTGGCTGAAGGGATCAGGGGGTATGGAGAGAAGGCAGGTACAGGATACTGAGTTGGATGATCAGCCATGATCATATTGAATGGCGGTGCAGGCTCGAAGGGCCGAATGGCCTGCTCCTGCACCTAATTTCTATGTTTCTATGTTTCTATGTTTGTTTGAAACATAGTCCCTATAATTAGAACAATCTGAAACTAATAAATATCAGTGGAAAGATTCTCACTGCAATAATTGGCAATGACATCTTGCACTGTAAATCTGCACGGAAGTAGGGCCTTCTCTTAACACGCAGATTACTTTTCTCCTAATCTCCCTCTGATGTAAATTAAAGGACGATGAGCAATGTTTGAGTAACTAAAACAGCAGTGAGCGATCTGTGCCATACAATGTTGCAACTACATTTGTCTAAGATGAATCTTATAACGCATCCTTCATTTTGGTACCTTCTTTTCTACAGCCTGTGAACATTGATTACAAGGCCATTATGTTGCAGTTCAGTTCACATCAGCAAATGGGCAAGGAATGTAATTGATTCTGCTTCAACTTTTGCTCTCTTGCACTACAAAAAGATTATGCAAACGATAATTTAATTTAAGAGATACGATTAGCTTTTTATCATATTGCGTTAACTCATTTAGCTCAGCACGGTTGTGGTGATTGATGGTGCCGGGTAGGAATACATGGAAATAACCCAACGATATTAGAGTGGATCTGCCATAATATAATCATTCTTTTGTAGAGTTTACAATGCCTCATGTATTAACATGCACAGAACTAATATCACAGGCCACAGAGCAAACTGAATTACCGGGAAAGATTATAGGCAGAAAATGTTATGATGGTCAGATGGAATATGAGATTAAGAAGCTAAGTAAACCTAATGTAAGAATCCAACTGGGAATATTCTCAGAAATGTTTAGGAGTTTTGTAGGATCATTTTATAGGAGTGTTATAGGCAGAGTATATATTAGTATGTACAGAGTACTAGGGGTAGAGGTACATACTTAGTTGAAAGTGTCATCACATGAAGATTGCGAAATGCAAAGAATTGCATTGAAACACATCCATACATGAGGACTTGCCAGCTGGTGAGTTATGGAAGTGGAAGCCAAAGGAGCACTGGGCTATTTCAGCAGGTTGGTTTGGGTCAGTGGTTTGCAATGAAGAGCAAGAACTCAGCCTGATCCACCAGTATCACTGACCATAGCCTGGAGCCACAGACACCATTGATGTGATTCCAATGCCACACAAAATTAGCCAGCGCTTAACATCAGTTGCAAGAATGTCCTTTTTTAACAGGGGCTTTAGAAGTCAGCATCTGAGTGATTGCACACAGTTGTGCATTGAAGCATTAAAGAGTGACATAATTAAGTCAGAAACAAGGGTTCTGAACTTAAACAAAGGTAACTTTGAAGGTATGAGAAGTGAATTGGCCAAGATAGACTGGCAAGTGATTCTTAAAGGGTTGACAGTGGACGTGCAATGGAAGGTATTTAAAGACTGCATGGATGAACTACAACAATTGTTCATCCCAGTTTGGCAAAATAATAAACCAGGGAAGGTAGTGCATCCATGGATAACAAGGGAAATCAGGTATAGTATAAAAACAAAAGATGAAGCATACAAATTAGCCAGAAAAAGCAGCCAACCAGAGGACTGGGAGAAATTCAGACTCCAGCAGAGGAGGACAAAGGGCTTAATTAGGAAAGGGAAAATAGATTATGAAAGAAAACTGACAGGGAACATAAAAACTGACTGCAAAAGTTTTTATAGATATGTGATGAGAAAGAGATTAGTTAAACCAAATGTAGGTCCCTTGCAGTCACAAACAGGTGGATTGATCATGGGGAACAAGGACATGGCAGACCAATTGAATAACTACTTTGGTTCCGTCTTCACTAAGGAAGACATAAATAATCTGCCGGAAATAGCTGGGGACCGGGGGTCAAATAAGGTGAGTGAAATCCAGGTTAGCCGGGAAGTGGTGTTAGGTAAATTAAATGGATTAAAGGCCGATAAATCCCCAGGGCCAGATAGTCTGCATCCCAGAGTACTCAAGGAAGTAGCCACAGAAATAGTGGATGCATTAGTGATAATTTTTCAAAACTCCTTAGATTCTGGAGTAGTTCCTGAGGATTGAAGGGTAGCTAATGTAACCCTACTTTTTAAAATGGGAGGGAGAGAGAAAATGGGGAATTACAGACCAGTTAGTCTAACATCAGTAGTGGGGAAACTGCTAGTCAGTTATTAAAGATGGGATAGCAGTACATTTGGAAAGTGGTGAAATCATTAGACAAAAATCAGCATGGATTTACGAAAGGTAAATCACGTCTGACGAATCTTATAGAATTTTTTGAGGATGTAACTAGCAGAGTAGATAAGGGAGAACCAGTGGATGTGTTATATCTAGACTTTCAGAAGGCTTTCGACAAGGTCCCACATAAGAGATTAGTATACAAACTTAAAGCACATGGTATTGGGGGTTCAGTATTGGATAGAGAACTGGCTGGCAGACAGGAAGCAAAGGGTAAGAGTAAACGGGTCCTTTTCAGAATGGCAGGCAGTGACTAGTGGGGTACCGCAAGGCTCAGTGCTGGGACCCCAGCTATTTACTATATATATTAATGATTTGGACGAGAGAATTGAATGCAACATCTCCAAGTTTGCGGATGGCACTAAGCTGGGGGGTAGTGTTAGGTGTGAGGAGGATGCTAAGAGGATGCAAGGTGACTTGGATAGGCTGGGTGAGTGGGCAAATGCATGGCAGATGCAGTATAATGTGGATAAATGTGAGGTTATCCAGTTTGGTGGCAAAAACAGGAGGGTAGACTATTTTCTGAATGGTGGCAAATTGGGAAAATGGGAGATGCAACGAGACATGGGTGTCATGGTACACCAATCATTAAAAGTAGGCATGCGGGTGCAGCAGGCTGTGAAGAAAGCAAATGGTACGTTAGCATTCATAGCAAAAGGATTTGAGTATAGGAGCAGGGAGGTTCTACTGCAGTTGTACAGGGTTTTGGTGAGACCACACCTGGAGTATTGCGTACATTTTTGGTCTCCAAATCTGAGAAAAGACATTCTTGCTATAGAGGGGGTACAGAGAAGGTTCACCAGACTGATTCCTGGGATGTCAGGACTTTCATATGAGGAAAGACTGGATATTCTTGGCTTTTACTCGCTAGAATTTAGAAGACTGAGGGGGGATCTTATAGAAACGTACAAAATTCTTAAGGGGTTGGATAGGCTAGATGCAGGAAGATTGTTCCTGATGTTGGGGAGGTCCAGAACAAGGGGTCACAGTCTAAGGATAAGGGGGAATTCCTTTAGGACCGAGATGAGGGAAACATTTTTCACACAGAGAGTGGTGAGTCTCTGGAATTCTCTGCCACAGAAGGTAGTTGAGGCCAGTTCATTAGCTATATTTAACAGGGAGTTAGATGTGGCCCTTGTGGCTAAAGGGATCAGGGGGTATGGAGAGAAGGCAGGTACAGGATACTGTTGGATGATCAGCCATGATCATATTGAATGGCGGTGCAGGCTCGAAGGGCCGAATGGCCTACTCCTGCACCTATTTTCTATGTTTCTATGTTTCTATGAAGTTGTTACTCTGAAACCCTGCTTAGACAGGGCAATCAAATTTAGCCTGACTGCCCTCTACAATGACATTCACTTTCTTTTGAATGGATCATGTTGTATGCCAGGTTCGTTCATTCTGCAATAGCACAGGGAAGGGAAAGGCTAAAATATAAGTGTTTAGATCAGATTTATCTTCGCGATCAGAGTTCAGATCAGCTGATGGTGGTACTGTAAGAATTGAGCTGGTACTGTTCAATTTGTTTTATTCATTTAGGGGATTTAGTCCAGTGTTTGTTGCATGTTCATAAATATCCCTCTGTGAGGCTGTGAGGAGCTCCCCCCTTGTAGCCTGAGTGTTGAAGGCATTGTCATGTTTCCATCAGATTAAGTCTTTTATCTGATAATCAAATTGTCCTGGACAACATGGTTGCACAGGGTTGCTGCCTTACGATGCCAGAGACCTGGGTTCGATCCTGACTAGGGTGCTGTCTGTATTGAGTTTGTACGTTCTCCCCGTGACCTTCATGTGTTTTCTGCTGGAGTTCCGGTTTCCTCCCACAATCCAAAGACGTACAGGTTTGTTGGTTAATCCCTCATGTGTTTAGGATAGCGTTAGTGTGCAGGGATTGCTGGTTGGTGAGGGCTCGGTGGGCCGAATGACCTGTCTCCATGTTGTATCTTGAAACAAAACAAAATTAAACTAAACTAATTCGAAACTAAACTAAACTAAACTAAACTAAACAATAAGAAAGGAGCAGTGAATTATTTCAGGGTAGGTAGCACAATGTACGACTTGGAGAGGTCTTGCGGATGGTGAAATTCCCAAGTATTAGGCTGTAATATCTTTCAGTGAGATAACATTTGTGAGCTTGGGAGGAGCAGTTGAGGAAGGCTCATTAATTAACTCCTTTAACAGATCATACACATTGCAGCTGTGGTTTGCTGGAGTGAGTTAAAGCTTGTGATGAGCAAGATGCCAAACAAATGGGCTTGCTTTGTACCAGACAGTGCTGAGCATACTGAGACTTGTTGGAGCCACAAACATCCTGGTAAGTAGATGGTATTCCTTTGCACATTTGTGGATTGTAAATATTGGAAATATTTCGGGAAGTCAGGAGGTGAACCACTTGCCTGGCTTCTGACCTGCTTTTGTGTTGTACCTTTGATAAACCTGCATCCAATTAAGTTTTTTTGTCAAAGACAACCCAGAGGATGTTGAATGTGGAGATCTCCTGTCAGTAATGCTGGATAATGGGTAGGAGATTAGACTTTTTTTTTAAATTGGAGATAGCCATTGTCTGACATTTTTTTGTGACAAAGCAGATCATAATGAGGTCTGGAGCCCAGGAACCTGATGGAATAACAATATTATTAGTTCTAATGGCAAAAATACTTGCTGTATAAACTAAAGTGGATCTATATTTATGGCTATATGATAAATAGAGTTTGTTTGTAGCTCAGCATTAGATTAGCGAGTATCCTTTGCTTGTGGCAAATGTTATATCAATAACAGTGATACGCCAATTGTATTTTAATATGAATAGCTAAACTAAATTGTGCTCACTTCAAAATAGCCACTACAGATATGTTGACCATCTCTCCATGACAACACTAAAGAGAGATCTGAACATTTGGTTCTTTATGAGATTAGTTTACCTACTATTGTGGGATCCAAGGCATTGCCTAAAGGATCTTTCATTGAGACCAGGTAATGACTTCCAATAGCCTATTACATTGTTAGGCATCACAGACAACCTTAATCAGCCATTCATCCAACATCCATCTGGAAAGGATACTTTTCTGAGACATGCGATATCATTTAGTAGTGAATACTTGGACTAATTTTCCTATCGCTAACTATAGGAAAGATGAGGCCCGTTCTGGTGTCCCTTCTACTGCTGGAAGCTACAAAATTGTGGTGGTTAAGTTACTAGAGTAGTGCCTAAACATCCAAGCTATTATATGTTAGTAAGAGTTCAGCTACTATTTTACCTACCTTGGGAATTTAACTTCAAGAAATCAAGTAAATTTGGTATAAAATTATAATGGTCATGATAATCAGAAAAAAGTTATTTAAAAATACATCTGTCATCTCTGCTAACGGCATCCATATCCAGTGAGTCAATTCTATCATAGAAAGCATTTTAACAGAATGCAAACAAACCACAGCATGGTTTGGGAGCCATCCAAGTTCTATCCAATATCGCAAAAATTGCAGGGAATTGTTGATGCAGCCCAGATAATTGCATAAGCCAACCTCCCTTCCATTGATTCCATTTACACCTCACGCTGCCTCGGCAAGGCTACCAGCATAATCAAGGATGAGTTGCACCCCGGTCACTCCCTCTTCTCCCCTAATCCATTCGGCAAGAGGTATAGAAGAAAATGCATACCTCCAGAATCAGGGACAGTTTCTTCCTGGCTGCTATCGGGCAACTGATCCATCCTATCAACAACTGGAGCATTTAGGATCGCATTGGGATAACGATAGCATTAGGATAGGATAGCAACAACTAGCGATCCTGAGCTACTATCTACCTCATTGGAGATCCTCGGACTATTTTTAATTGGACTTTACTGGACATTTCTTCACTAAACATTATTCGCTTTATCATGTATCTGTACACTGTGGACGGCTCGATTGTGATCATGCATCGTCTGACCGCTGACAGGTTAGCACGCCACAAAAGCTTTTCACTGTACTTCGGTAAACGTGACAATAAGCTAAACTAAACACATTTTTAAAAGCAGGCAGATATCTTGGCACTCAAAGAGCAAAATAGAGCATGCAGGAGGTTTGTCATCACTTTACAATGAGGTCCAGTCATTGTCAGCAATTGGTATTCTGCATGGATGCTGTGGGAATTGGTGGGTTATGTTCTGTCCTGATGATTTCAAGTTTGTTATAATATTCCCTCACAAGAGAATGGCATAAAATTGTAACAAAGCAGAACATGAAAAGAAATCCCTCTTTTTAAGGGAATGAAGCCTATTCCTGTGCCCATGGGTATCTGGACTACACTTCTTCCCAGCCTGGTTCCTGTAAGGACTCCATCCCCTACTCCTAATTCCTCCGTCTATGCCGCATCTGCACCCAGCATGAGGTTTTCCACACCAGGACATTGGAGATGTCCTCATTCTTCAGGGAACGGGGGTTCCCCTCTCCTACCATAGATGAAGCTCTCACCACGGTTTCTTCGATACCCCGTGACACTGCTCTCACTCCCCATCCCCTCCACTCGTAACAAGGGGAGAGTCCCCCTAGTCCTCACCTTCCACCCTACCAGCCGTCACGTACAGCAAATAATCCTCCGTCATTTTCGCCACCTCCAACGTGACCCCATCACTTGCCACATCTTCCCCTCTCCTCCCCTGTCTGCTTTCCTGCAGAGACCGCTCCCTCTGTAACTCCCTGGTCAATTCGTCCCTTCCCACCCATACCACCCCATCTCCGGGCACGTTCCCTTGCAACCGCAGGAAATGCTACACGTGTCGCTTTACCTCCCCCCTTGACTCCATTCAAGGACCCAAGCAGTCTTTCCAGGTGCGACAGAGGTTCACCTGCACCTCCTCCAACCTCATCTATTGCATCTGCTGCTCTAGATGTCAGCTGATCTACATCGATGAGACCAAGCGTAGGCTTGGCAATCGCTTTGCTGAACACCTCCGCTCGGTTTGCAATAACCAACCTGATCTCCCAGTGGCTCAGCACTTCAACTCCCCCTCCCATTCCAAATCGGACCTTTCTGTCCTGAGCCTCCTCCACGGCCAGAGTGAGGACCACCGGAATTTGGAGGAGCAGCACCTCATATTCGCTTGGGCAGTTTATACCCCAGCGGTATGAACATTGAATTCTCTAATTTAAGGTAGTCCCAATTGTCCTCCCCTTCTCAGCTCTCCCTCAGCCCTCTGGCTCCTCCTCTTCCTTTCTTCTTCCCCCCATAAACCTAAATCATTAGTTTAAAGTTAGCTCAGTCCGTGACTGAATGTCACAGAACCAATAGTCAGTTAAAAATCCCATCCTAGATCTTGTCCTGAACAGCAGAATAGAGATCCATGATGGTTTAATGGTCCCATCCCAGAGAAAACCCACGCAGGTCACGGGGAGAACGCACAAACTGTGTAAGTGCCTTACACCCTTTAGATTTTACACCAGCACTATCTGCTGTTGGCAAGAATAGGTGATACGGATGTCCTCTGTGAATGTAAGAGTCGACTGTGTACATTCTACTGGCATTCCTGTAGAAACTGCTGCTCAATTTTTGTCTAGCATAAAACAAACAAAAGTGAATTATCTGCCAATCAGTTGTCTTAGACCTGACAAGGTAACAGTACAGTTAGTGACTTACAATGGCAAATGTGGTGGCTGCAATATTTATGTCACCAATCACGAGGTGATGGATCAGGCTTGTCCCATTATACCATTATGATGGGTAATTACGCCTACCGGAGCTTGAGCCAGCAGCTCCACATTCCTGCTTACTTTTCCAACAGCTAACATGGTCTTACGGAATTTTTTAACAGAAAACAGGTTAATTTTAAGAACTCCCAGATGTCTCCATAGATCGCTGGAGACCAAAGGCGCATGGCACAACCAACCCTGATTCCCGCAAGTGGAAAAAAGAGCAAAGATAAAAAGCAAAACGCACGTTCCACTCTTTATTTTGATATTTCGAGTGCTCCACAATGTCAAGTACCAGATGATTGCTAGATTTGCACCATTTGTTATTCTCATGAACAGCTTAATAATAAAAAAATAATATTTAGGCCTGCGAATACAATTGCAAATGTACAAGCTGGAGGGAGGAATTTATTTTCTAATATAAATGTATTGTTACACATATCAATGCCATGCCAAGATCAGAATTTTAAAATTGTGTTATTTCAATTGGATTCTGGCAGTGAACGATGCCATGTCAGCATTAATACTTTAGAGGTGCTTAAATTGTACTTGTTAATACTTTGATAATTAATTATGCTGTACAGAGATCATGGGCATCATATTTGTTCAATGTAGCCATCCACAGTTGAATGCAAATTGAACACGATGAAAAATTCTCTCAATTGAACACTATGAAGAAACTATACACCCATGCACAAACAAAAGTCGGTGCTTTCTGTTTTCATTTTTACACTTTAAATGATCAACAGAAGTGCTGGTGTTGGAACGGGCTGGAGAGGTTTACAAGAATAATCCTGGGGATGATTGGGTTAATGTATGAGGAGCATTTGATGGCTATGTGCCTATATTCGCTGAAATTTAGAAGGACGATGGGGCTATCTCTTTGAAACCTACCGTACAACGAAAGGCCTAGATAGAGTGGACATGGAAAGGACGTTTCCAGTAATGGGAGTGTCTGGAACCAAAGGGCACAGCCTCAGAATACAAGGACATACCTTTTTAAATGGAGATGCGGAGGAATTTCTTTAGCCAGGTTGTGGTGAATCTGTGGAATTCATTGCCATAGATGGCTGTGGAGGCCAAGTCATTGGGTATTTCGAAAGCAGAGATAGATATGTTCTTGTGTAGGAAGGGACTGCAAATGCTGGTTTAAACTGAAGATAGACACAAAAAGCTGGAGTAACTCAGTGGGACAGGCACCATCTCTGGAGAGAAGGAATTGGTGACGTTTCGGGTCGAGACACTCCTTCAGACTGAAGCAGAGCCTCGATCCTAAACACTACCCATTACATCTCTTCAGAGATGCGCTTGTCCCGATGAGTTATTTGTGTCTATCTTCGATAAATATGTTCTTGATTAGTAAGGGCATCAAAGGTTACGGGGAGAAGGCAAGAGAATGGGGTTGAAAGGGAAAAATAGATCTGCCATGATCAAATGACGCAGCAGTGAATGGGCTGAATGGCCTAATTCTGCTCCTATGTCTTATAGAAGCGAGGTAAGTCCATTGGTTGCATTACTTTCCACATTGGGTACCTTGTCTCTGCTGAGCGATGCAGAGTTGGCAGAACTCCATTAACAGAAGCTTACATTGGGTCCTGCTACATACATTTCCAAAGCTGACATTTAAAATCCGCTGAAGATATCGCAACTGAGGATCTAAACGATGTGGTGGACTGAACATGACCACTCTACGTGGGTTTGAGAAAAAGGCCCCTAAATGTTTTTGGAGGATCAAGTGCAGGAGAAATTAGATGATGTGATCCTTGTAATAATATGAATAAAAAATGTCCTGTTGTGCAACGATACTGTTGGCTTTGCTTTTGGTTGTTACAAGGCATCCTTGATGTAACACCCTTGCAGAAGCCCTGAGGTGGTACTAACATGACTAAAGCAATTGATAGTTATAACTTAGGCAATTATTTGATCTCCTTTTTGTTTGCTATGCTGCTGCTTCCTGTGATAATCAGTAATAACCAGTAATTATGGTTAATGGTGCCCCATGGGCAGTCAATTGGATGGGTGAAATACAGTATTTAATGGGAGAGAGTTGTTTTGCTATTAATGCTCCAGATCAACAGAATCCCACAGGCCCCCCCCCCCCCCCCCCCCCACCCATAAACCAATCCCCACTAAAGTTGAGTTGTGTTCATAAGTTGTACGAGCAGAATTGGGCTATTCAGCCCATCAAGTCCACTCCGCCATTCAATCAGGGCTGATTGATCTTTCCCTCTCAAACCCATTCTCCTGCCTTCTCCTCTTAACCCCCGACACACTTACTCACCAAGAACCAATCAATCTCCACCTTAAAAATATCCATTATGCTTGCAACCTAGTAACTACCTGACATCAGAATTCACTGCCTGCTCTTTTAGAATGGACGGTGACCGATGGTCTGATCATACCATTGCCGTATCAGGGAATGGTGGGCATCAGAACATGGCACATTTAGATGGATGGCTCAGTGTAAATCAGGATTCTACCATTCATGGAAGAGAACAGCACAGCACAGGAACTGGTCCTTCACCCAACAACGTCAGCGCCAAACATGATGCAAAGTTAAACTAATCTTCTCTGCCTGCACATGATTATAGCCCTCCATTCTCTGCATATTCATGGGCCTAACCTAAAAGCCTACTAAATCCTGTTGTCAGATCTACCACTACCACCATCCTTGGCAGTGTGTGCCAGGCACCTACCACTCTCTGTGTAAAAAAACTTGCCCCACACATCTCCTTTAAACATTGCCACTCCCACCTTAAAGCTATGCTTTCTGTTCCAATGACATTTCCATCTTATTTCCTTTTTGGATGGCAAGGTACAGGGGGTAATGGGCCTGTCCCACTTAGGCAAATGCCAGGGACAAATTTTAATGGAATTCACCTATGAAACCTGGCGACAACCTCCGACAACACCTACGATAACCTATGATAGCAAAAAATTGTTGCCACTGTTACCAAAAAATTTTCAACATGTTGAAAATGCTGTGGTAGTCACCCAAAAAATCGCCTAAGTGGGACAAGCCCATTTGTCTGTTTGAAGATACATTTATTTGAATGGTGAGAGAGTTCAGGGTTCTGGAATTTAGATTTGGATGGTGGGTGGATTGGAGGAAGGGCACGTTTGCATGGGGATCTTCGGAGACTAACTCTGAAATGGATGGTGGGGCGATCAGAAGATCTGAGATGAGATGTGAACGGTGAGGTAGTTTGGAGGCCTGGTCTCTCTCAGGGACGGTTAGTGCTTATTAGGAGGCTGACTGGCAGATTTGGAAGGGTAAGGGTATCCTGAGAGCAGTTCTTTGTTATGGAATTGGAGAGATATGGTATTCTGATGGAAGTTTGGATGCCGGGTGGGCCTGAAAGAGGAGAGCAAGTCATGGGTTTACCTGGCAGGCATTCAATCCTACACTGTACCAAGAGAACCTTTTTTCAGCTCGGCCTAATGGCATGTGCTTCCAAGATAACTGCGCCCACCAAATTTAATGCACAGAAACAAAGATAGACTTTTTTTTTGTCATAAAGTCATAGAACCATAACCTCATGGAAAAAGGCCCTTCCACCCAACATACCCCAACCAACCAAAATGACCCTTCCACCCCAGTCCCATCTGCCTCCATTTGGCCCATTTTATCTAAACTTTTCCTATCCTGTCCAAATGTCTTTTAAATGCTGTTTTCATACCTGCCTCAACTACCTCCTCTGGCAGCTCATTCCATTTACCCATCACCCTTTGAGTGAAAACATCGCCTCTCAGGTTCCTGTGAAATCTTTCCCCTTTCACCTTAAACATATATCCTCAGGTTCTTCATTCCCCTACTCTTGGTAAAATACACTGTGCATTCACCTTATCTGTTCTCCACATGATTTATACACTTCTAGAAAATCACCCCCCAGCCTCTTGCACTCAAAAGAATAGAGTCCTAGCCTACCCAACCTTTCCCTATAGCTCAGATCCTCAAATCCTCAAGTCCTGCCAACATCCTCTGGGATTTTCAAAATTGACATCTTTCCTATAGCAGTGTACCAAAAATGAACACAATACTCTTCAGCCTCTTCAATGTCTTGGACCAAGACTTATACAACAATTATAAAGTGAGGTATTGCCTAACTGAGAAGTGGTTTAGTCAGCAGATATGGGACTTCTGATTTAATGGGACATAGTGTAAGATTGGATTTAGCTAACTGAATTTTAGGATGATGTTAGTTTAATTTGCTTGTGAGTGCCCAGGAGCGAACTAAATACATGGAAGCATATAACCATATAACAATTGCAGCATGGAAACAGGCCCTCTCGGCCCTTCCAGTCTGTGCCGACCATTTGTTTTCCCCTAGTCCCATCTACCTGCACTCAGACCATACCCCTCCATTCCCTTCACGTCCATATACCTATCCACTTTACTCTTAAATGTTAAAATCGATCCTGCCTCCACCACTTCTGCTGGAAGCTCATTCCACACAGCCACCACCCTCTGAGTAAAGAAGTTCCCCCTCACGTTACCCCGAAACGTCTGTCCCTTAATTCTCATGTCATGCCCTCAATATGGATTTAGAAAAAAAAATTGTCAACATTATCCTTTTGCTCATGATAATTAATTCACGGATTTTGCATTTTATTAATAAGAATGATTCAAAGGCAGAAATAGAGTAAAAGTGCCTCGTTCCTACAAAGATGAGACATGTTTGAAAACTAGCTCAAATTCAATCAGTCATTAATAATCACTAATGGATGCAATAGTGTTTCATTATATCTGGACTTTCAGAAAGCCTTTAAGGTCCCGCACAGGAGATTAGTGGGCAAAATTAGAGCACATGGTATTGGGTGTAGGGTATTGACATGGATAGAGAATTAGCTGGCAGACAGGAAACAAAGAGTAGGAATAAACTGTCAGAATAGCAGGCAGTGGCAAGTGGAGTGCAATGATTTAGATGATGGGATTAAAAGTAACACTAGCAAATTTGCAGATGACACAAAGCTGGCTGGCAGTGTGAACAGTGAAGAGGATGCTAGGAGGTTGCAGGGTGACTTGGGCAGGTTGACTGAGTGGGAAGATGCATGGCAGATGCAGTATCATGTAGATAAATGTGAGGTTTTCCACTTTGGCAGCAAGAACAAGGAGGCAGATTATTATCTCAATATGATTAGGAAAAAGGGAAGTGCAAGGAGACCTGGTGGCCTTGTACGCCAGTCACTGAAAGTAAACATGCAGGTACAGCAGGCAGCAAAGCAAGCTAATTGCATGTTGGCTTTCATATCGAGAGAATTGAGTATAGGAGTAAAGAGGTCCTCCTGCAGTTGTACAGGGCCCTGGTGAGAACATATCTGGAGTATTGTGTGCAGTTTTGGTCTCCTAATTTGAGGAAGGACATACTTGCTATTGAGGAAGTGTAGCGTAGGTTCACGACGTTAATCCCGGGATGGCAGGACTGTCATATTAGGAGAGATTGGAAATGGGCTTATATTCACTGGAATTTAGGATGAGAGATGATCTTAGAGAAACATATAAATTTATAAAAGGATTACAAGTTAGATGCAGGAAGAAAAATCCCAATGTTTGGGTGTCCAGAACCAGGGGCCACAGTGTAAAAATAAAGGGGTGGCCATTTAAAACTGAGATGAGAAAAAACTTTTTCACCCAGAGAGTTGGGAATTTGTGGAATTCTCTGCCACAGAAGGCGGTAGAGGCCAATTCACTGGATGAATTAAAAAAAAAAAAGAGTTAGAGCAAGAGGGGCTAGTAGAATCAAGGGAGATGGGGAGAAGGCAGGCATAGGTTACTGATTGTGGATGACCAGCCATGATCACAATGAATGGCCATGCAGGCTCGAAAGGCCAAATGGCCTCCTCCTGCACCTATTTCCTATGTATATATTAATCAAATAAAAAATAATATGAACTCAATTAAGTGCAAGTAATGCTGGCAGAGCACTGGTGAAGAAATTAACCTCAAATTAAACCCATGTATCTTTTGTTATTATTCCAGTAATTCTCTAATGAGTTTCTTTAAATCTAGAATGAGATATTGAACTATTTTATGTTATTCTCCTTTGGTTTAGCTCTCTTTTTCAGCAGGAAAGCTTTTGAACATCACCAAAAGATATTCAGTACTCACTCTCAATAAACACAGTATTCGATGATCCTAATCCTTCACTGGTTCTAAGCATTTAATATCTTTTCACAGCAGTCAGTGTAATGTTGTCAGAGCAAACATGCACTAAAATGCTTGAAGCTTAAATTACTTGCTTTTATGACCCATCGTTTTCCGACTTACAATTTATGTTGGCGTGTTTAATGAATTTCAGTAGGTATATAACATTATTAAACTTCAACCAAACACAATTACTGTTATGAGCATATTTGAACTGCATCTGCAGGTAGACATCAAAGGGCCCTGAATGCAGATAGAAGGTTAGCTCATCAATGTTGGATTATGTAAATAAAGATCTTTTATTTCCTCAGTCACACTCCTTTGAATTAGTTTATGGTGATAAAAATGATGTCAAGCAGTAAAACTGCTAAAAGTGATCTATTTCAAAAAAAATCAATCACATCCATGGCCAAAAACAATTTGGACATCAAATGGAAGAATCGGTATTAATGCAGTTTCTATTAAAGCCTCAGAATAAGCCATACCATAGGGTGGGAGATTGCAATCTTCACATGGTCCGCCTACAGTCTTCTGTGGCAGTGAATTCCACAAATTCACAACTCTCTGGGTGAAAAAGTTTTTTCTCATCTCAGTTTTAAATGGCCTCCCTTTTATTCTTGCGGTCACATGCAATCAACCTGGCGTGCACAATCAAATAAGATCAAATAGAACAAGTAGTCCTACAACTTTAGGCTCTGCATGCCATACGCAAGAAGAAGCAGAAGCCATACCATATAATACCAAAGTAATACTTTTTTTAGGTTACGGCTTTCATTATTATCTGGATGTTTCAGCCATTTTGTGCACAGCAAGATTTCACAAACGTCAAATTAGATGAATGATTGAGGACTCGGTCTTTTCCTTTCAGAGGCAATGTTTGTCAAAAGACCAAGGGAACTCACAAGTTCCACTGTGTAAAACTTCAGTTATTCCACTTTTAGAGTATAGTGTGCAGTTCTGGTTGCCGCACTACTGGAAACATGTGGTGGCTTTGGAGAGGGTGCATAGAGTGCTGTCAAGATGGCAGCATATTATTTATATGGTGAGGTTGGACAAACTTGAATTGCTTACTCTGGAGCACTGGAAGTTAATGGCTAACCTGAATAGATGTTCAATAGATCAGCAGTGCTTTATTGTCACATGTGCAAAATACAATTACATTATTTTTTTGAGTCGCCAGGTTTGGTGCCATTTCCAAAGTCCGGTCAAGGTACCGACGTTCCTCTTCACGCTCACCCACCTTTGTGCCCCGGGGGCACCTCCGCAGTCGACTATGTGGACGCAGAAGGTAAGAGCCCGGTTCACTTTCCTACCAGTCTTGCTCCTCGTGACCATCACCACCAGCTCCCTCCACTTCAGTTTGCTGGTCTTTGGGGGCCGAGCAAGGGCCAGGTTCAGCGGCTTTGCCTCGACAGGCTGCAGCCTGCCGGGTCTCCCTGTGTTTGTCCACGCAACCCACTGGGTCTTTCTGGGCGGGTTCCCAGTTCTGCAGTGGGCGAGCTAGGTCTGCTTGGATGTTCCAGCCTTGCGGCTCGCCACAAATGGGCGGCACGATAGCGTTGCTGCCTTAAGGGCCTGTCCCACTTACCGACCTGTACAGGCGACTGCAGGCACATGTCATAGGTCGCCAAAATGTTCAACATGTTGAAAATTCAGCGGCGACCAGAAATACGCTATGCCTCTTTGGAGACTTCTCATGACCATAGGCTGTCGTGAGAGGTCTCCAAAGAGTAGTAGTGTCTTTCTGGTCACCGCTGAATTTTCCACATTTTGAAAATGTTGCCCACCTTTGACGGGGGCCGGCAATAAGCTGTAAAAGTTGCGTAAGTAGGACAGGCCCTTTACAGCGCTTGCAACACCGGAGACCCTGGCTTGATCCCGGCTACGGGTGCTGTCTGTATGGAGTTTGTACGTTCTTCCCCTGACCTGCATGGGTTTTCTCCGAGATCATCGGTTTCCTCCCATGCTCCAAAGACGTACATGTTTGTAGGTTAATTGGCTTGGTATAAATGTAATTTGTCCCTTGTGTGTGTAGGATTATGTTGTGCAGGAAGGAACTGCGGATGCTGGTTTAAACCGAAGATAGATGCAAAATGCTGGAGTAATTCAGCAGGACAGAGGAAGGAATGGGTTAATGTGTGGGGATCGCTGGTCTGTGCAGACTCTGTGGGCTGAAGGACCTACTTCTGTGCTATATCTCTAAACTAAAGCTAAAAACGAATTATGAGGCATTGATGCAGTATTGTTAAACTCTTTCTCCAAATGGGCGATTAAATCAATTACCAGAGAACATGGGTTTCAAGTGAGAGGAAGTAAGAACATGTTGTTTTACACAGAGAATGGTAGGTGTCTGGTTGGCACTGCCAGGGAAAGTGGTAGCAGCAGCTATGATAACATAGTTTCAGAGCCATTAGACAGTTACATTAACTAACGGAGTCGAGAATTATGAACCATGTGCAGGCAGATGGGTAAATTGCTCCCACTGTGTAGGAAATGGGTGACAAACTGTGAAAAGATAGAACTAGTGTGATCAAGTGGTTGGCATGGACCCGATGGGACAAAGGGCCTGTTTCCATGTTGTATCTTTGAACTAACCTAAGAAACCAGTTTAGTTTTGGCTTTTCTAGGTTGGTGACAGCAGAGATGCAGAAAGGCACTGTTACAGAGGCCCGTAGAAAAGGTTAGTGAAAGGTTTGATTAAAAAAAGTTGATTTAAGGACAAGAAGCAGAGAGTCAGGATAAATGGTTATTATTCAGACTGGAGACTGAATCTGCACAAGGACCATGTCTTTTTAATACATATAAATGGTTTTGATACTGGAATACAAAGGAGAGATAGACTCGCTTTAACTGGACTATATAAAAGGTTTTGACAAATTCTAGTATTGTTGATCCAGAAAGTGAGTCACAAGGGAACTGGGGCATGTTTGCAAACTTAATGTTAAATTTTAGAATTTTAAAGAAGATTTTATTTTGTTGATTATTTAGTTTATTTTAGAGATACAGCATGAAAAAAAAGGCCATTCAGCTCACCGAGTCCACAACATACCAGCAATCTCGCACATTAACACTATCCTACACTAGGGCCATTTTAAACATTTTTACCAAGCCAATTACCCTACAAACCTGCACATCTTTGGAGTGTAGGAGGAAACCAAAGGTCTCTGAGAAACCCCAGGCAGGTCACAGGGAGAACGTACACACTCCGCACAGACAAGCACCCAGAGCCAGGCTCAATCCTGGGTCTGTGGCACTAAGCGTTGTAAGGCAGCAACTCAACCGCTGCGTCACCGTGCAACCCATTTCATCATTGAATCTGAGTAGTAAGTTTTCACATCGCAAGTGGTGATTATCTGGAACGAGTTGCCAGAGAAGGCAGTGGAGACAGTGACATTGTTTAAGGACAGGTACTTCGATAAGAAGGTGGTACAAACCAGAAGCAGACAAATGGTAGTCACATAGATAGGCACTTCATTCAGCATGGCGGTCAGAGAGGTACGGGGACCATAGGAGAGGGAGGGGACCATAGGAGAGCCAGGGGACAGTCAGAGAGGGAAGGGACCATCGGAGAGTGGGGGGGGGACTGTCGTAGAGCCATCGGAGAGCAACAAGTGCCATCGGAGAGAGAGAAGGGCCGTCGAGAACGAAGGGGGACATGGCAGGGGGGGCCGCCAAGAACAGTGGCAGAGAGGGCCGCAGAGAATGAAAGGGGATCCGGCAAGAATGAATGGGGGGGCTGATGCCACATGTGGCGGCAGGTGGTAGATAGGAAAACTTTTGTAACTTTGTAGGCACCAAATGTGGCGACACTGGTGCACTGCCGAGGTGTGGTCTGCTACATGGTTTTACCGGGTTCATAAGGTCGTAAGCGATAGGAGTAGAATTAGGCCATTCAGCCCATCAGGTCTACCCTGCTGATCTATGGCAAGTCTACATGGCTGATCTATCTCTCCCTCCTAGCCCCATTGTCTTGCCTTCTCCCGATAACCTTTGACACCCATACTAATCAAGAATCCATCTATCTCTGCCTTAAATATATCCACGAACTTGGCCTCCACAGCCTTCTGTGGATTGTATGCAAAGTAAAGCATTTCACTGTACCTAGGTATATGTGACAATAAAGTATAATTGAATCATTGTTTGACTCCGGGACACCAACAACATTTAAGAACATCTAAATAATTTGGGCATGGCAGGAAATTGACCAAGTGCTGGGGAAGCAGTTAATACAGAAGAATTCCCAGCGGTGGGTGTAAATATGTTTGGCCAAATGGCCCGTTTCCATTGATACGATTCGATGAGTGTCTGGATGATTCTGAGCTGTAAGTGTGCAAACTGAAGAATCTATTTGGACAAATTTAACTTTCCTGACAAACCTGATGAAAAACAATGGCTTTTTTTGTCCCATACAATATCACCCTACAAGATTGCACAAGGGGGGGCACGGTAGCGGCATGTCCGCCCACCGAGTACACGCTGACCAGCGATCACTCCATACGCTGACACTATCGTACACACTGGGGAGCAATTTACGACATTACTGAAGCCAATTAACCTACAAATCTGTACATCTTTGGAGTGTGGGAGTAAACCGGAGCAGCTGGAGAAAACCCATGCGGTCACAGGTAGAACACAAACTCCATGCAGACAGCATCCGTAGTCAGGATCGAACTCGGATCTCCGGTGTAGTAAGGCAGCAACTCTACCGGTGTGCTACTGTGTTTACTATGAATAAATTTGCCTTACTGGTTCCACTGAAAACTATATACCATTAGTTCCCATTTTTGTAGTCAACATTAGCTGCTGAAAAAACAATAATATTTCTCTAAGTGTTTGCATGCTCTCATTCTGAAACCTTTGGCACTCGGTTTTTCACCAGGTGTGTTAACAGGACACCACATATCCACATAGGCATAGAATTCAGTAAGTCGCAGGTGTGCTAGAAATGGAAAGGTGAAGAGGCATTGGTGGAAAAGGTGGGAAGCCAAAAAATATAAGTTAAGGTGGAGCTACAGTTGTTACAGGATATGATGCATTGTCCGAGTGTGCAATTACTAAAAGGTGGTGGAGGCACACAACAAGATGATAGTCCCATTCTGCTTTGGAACAAGGGAGGCAAGTCTGTCGGGTACTGCATCTGATGCAAATGGGATATACCTGAAAGTACTTGGCCTCTCTGAGGATAACAATCAAAGTGATATATAAGGAGAAAATGTGTTGTCCAAGGAAGTGACTATAAATATGTATATAGGCACCAGGATGAGTCCTTCTGTGAGGGGCATAATTTCTGTGAGGGACATAATTTATCCTGTGGAGGTAGAGTTGCTGCCTTACAGTTCCAGGTTCAATCCTGACTACGGGTGCTGTCTGTGCGGAGACTATGGGTTTTCTCCAGATGCTCAGGTTTCATCCCACATTCTAAATATTTGATGATTAATTGGCTCCTGTGAATTGCCCCTTGTGTGTAGAATGCAGCACTGGGAAATCATGGAACTATAGTATGCGCGATTGCTGGTTGGCGTGGATTCATTGGGCCCGAGGGCCTGTTTCCACACCATATCTCTAACAAACTAAAACAGGTTTTTAATTGCATTTTCTACAATATTTCCTCAGTCAACAATTTGGAAACACCACAAAGTTTATTGTGTCTGATGGAAATTTTAGCTGAAGAATAATAGTTGATGTGGTTCTTGCTACAATGGGCACATTTGCTTTGGTAACCGATTATGCACTTGTGGTGAAGAAGTATAATGACGTGATATTCTATCTTAGTAAACTTGAATGAGGGATAGTTATTGCTTGGGGTACTGGGATAACTCATCTACTTCTTTTTAAAATCCTGTCATGTATTTTTATTAACGTTCAGCTTAAAGCAGATGGGATCCTGGTTTCTCAGATGCAAAGGCAACATCTCTGAGATGCCATCACTCCCTCAGTCTCGCACTGAGACATCAGCCTAAGTGTGTGCTCAAGAATTGAATCCACAATCTTCTGACTCGGAGGCTTGAGTTTCGTCAACACACAGTACAAAAATACAGTAGAATAAAGGGGATGTCATTTAAGACTGGGGTGAGAAAAAACTTTTTTACCCAGAGTGTTGTGAATTTATGGAATTCCCTGCCACAGAGGGCAGTGGCCGAGTCACTGGATGGATTTAAGCGAGAGTTAGATAGAGCTCTAGGGGTTAGTGGAGCCAAGGGATATGGGGAGAAGGCAGGCACGGGTTATTGATAGGCGACGATCAGCCATGACCACAATGAATGGCGGTGCTGGCTCGAAGGGCCGAATGGCCTCCTCCTGCATCTATTTTCTATGTTTCTATGTAAAAAAAGATGACAATGTGTACAGAGTAAATTGTGCAGCAGTATCTTTAACTTCTTTGCATAGTGAACGGATCGATTTTGGCACAATATGCTGTCCAAAGGTATTTTATATTTGTAGCTAGAATCAATAAATAATGTTTTAATCTCTTTTCATTGACCAAGACAATAGACCAGACTGCCACCTATCAGTGACAGTTGCCAATTAAATATTTTTTCATAGCAAGTCATAATTGGGTAACAGAGCATGCCCTTTATCAGAGCACCAATTATTATTTTTTGGCGAAAATCTCCACAGAACACAATAGCATTGCAATTAATAATGTTTTGCCTAACTGATGTTTCCAGTTGGATTTTATTAATAATTGACTAATTCTGAGAGCTCAAGTAAAAGTCCTACAGCTATTTGTGCAAAACAATAAGCTGTAAATGATTCCATCTTGAACCCTCTACTGCAGATTTGCGTTAGAGAGCATAACACTGAGATCAGCATTGACAAATCCAATTTGTGTATTTGCACTTGAGAACTGTGCTGATACCACTTTACCAGTCTGGTGTCATTAACAATTTTGCCATTTTCGTTCTCTGTCCAAAGCCGTTAGACAATTTGTCTTAATAAACATGTTTTGCCCATTTCTCTCTGTCAGAGATAGTCCATGAAGCCTAGTAATAAATGTTTTTTTACTTAAAGCATTTTTTCTCTCTCTCTGTGAGATGCAGCCAATTTTAATTGCCTGGTCCAAGATGGAGGCTCAGAATTTAATCCCCCATAGGTGGCATGTAGCGTTCTGTTTTGCAGTGACTTGAAGTCAATGGAACCAAATTTTGGAAGTGGATTATAATATGTTTAATACATTTTGGGTTGAACTAGATACACATATACTTTGTTGCCTTTGTGGCTGATTAACATGCAGGTAATCTCTGTTAACTGCTATTCATATTTTGTCTCCATGTTTACATTACAGTTAAATCCCTTCATTGCCACATTTTACTCTTGGTGATCTAGCGCCCCTGGATGTTGACATATTATTCACTCTCTTAAAATCTCCTCAGCCTGAAAGTGATCCATATCAATGATTCAATGGTACTTTATTGTCACACGTACAGTGAAATTCCATTTTTGCATATCCCTCCACTCCCTGTATATCCACTGCCTCTCCAAAATTCTCTTATATGCCAATATCGTATTTTCCTCCACCACCACCCTTGGCGATGCATTACAGGCAACCCCCATTCTCTGGGGGGAAAAAATTGCCTCTCATATCTCCATTAAACATCATCCTCTCACCTTAAAACTATGCCCTCTAGTCCTTGACATTTCCAGCCTGGGGGAAAGGGTTCTGACTGTCCACCCTATCTACCTGTATGCCTCCCTTTATGTACAGTACTTTTTATCAGGTCTGTTCCAGAGAAAGCAATCCAAATTTGTCCAAGCTCTTCTTAATCCAGGCATCATTCTGGTAAACCTCCTCTGCACCTTCCACAAAGCCAACTCATCCATCCTGTAATGGAGTGACCAGAACTCCAAGTAATACTCCAAATGCGCCCTAACTAAAGCCCTATAAAGCTGCGACATTCTATAAAACAGACAAAATGTATATCTAGAAATGCTATTTAGTCATTATCCCAGCCTCAGCACAGCAAAGACTAATGGCAAGAAAGCCCATCCATTTCATATTTAATATACTCTCCCTGACACTTATTGTCACTTCTCAGAAACTTGGCATAAGATTTATACTGCACATGAGCCATCCCTCCTTGAACAACATTTCGCTCCTCATGCAGTTTCTCAGTTTTTAGTTATAACCCTCTCAAGATTCTTCAAATGTCTTTCAACTGCCCATGAAATCTCTTGCTTTCATCTCCATCCACATCCAATTTATTTCACACTGAAAGGTTCCTCATCAACAGCTCATGCTGTGTACTGGTTCATAATCCTCGTAATTCAAAGTCATTCTGTTCAAATTATCTGATCGTTTGAATTTTTATCAAGCCATGAATGGTGTATCTCCTGTGGTATTAACATTGCTTCATTTGAAAGCAATTTTATGTTTTTAGGCAAGAATTACTAGTTTGGAGCTTTGATTTAAATTTCGCTCTCCCACTTGCAATAATTTGGGAACTTGGGAAAACCCACATTGCAAAATAGTTGAAGTTGAAAGGATAGCAGAAAATGCTCAAAATACTCGGTCGGCACCGTGGCGCAGTGGTATGGTTGCTGCCTTACAGCGCCAGAGACTTGGGTTTGATCCTGACTATGGGTGCTATCTGTACAGAGTTTGTACGTTCTCCCCGTGACCTGCGTGGGTTTTCTCCGGGAACTTCAGTTTCCTCCAACACTCCAAAGAAGTACAGGTTTGTAAGTTAATTGGTTTGGCAAAATTGTAAATTGTCCCTCGCTTGTGTATGATAGTGTTAGTTTGTGGGGATCACTGGTCAGCGCGGACTTGGTGGAATGAAGGGCCTTTTTCCCACTCTATCTCTAAACTAAACTAAAAACTCAGCAGGTCAGGCAGCATCTGTGGAATTTCTCCAGGATTTATTTGTTTTCTCTCAATTTTATTCAGTTTTTTTAAAAATGGGTTGTAATTCCAAGTTTAAGTCTAACTCCAGAACGTGGAGCACAAAAATCTACAAAATAATTGGGTAATTTTTGAAGATGGAATTTCTGAATGTATGATGGCGGGTGTTTTGGGAAATTGGGAATTGTTTGCTTTCTTAAGGGGGCCTGTAGAATACTTGTCACGATTCTGAGGAAGAGCAGCAGAATTATTTTCATGTCGTAATGAGTATTTATAACGCAGTTACTATAACTAAAAATCGGATGATCTGGTTGCATCACTTTACTGATTGAGAAACTTGCTCTGTATAAATTAATTGCTATTTTCTCAATATTACAACAATGTTTAAACTTCAGAAGTACATCACTGGCTGTAAAATACATTGAGTTACTGCAAAAGTCATGAAAGATGCTACATAAATGCATTTTTTAATCCTGCAGGAGGATTTAGTGATCCAGTCAGACATTGAAAATAAAGGTGTCTATTTTAATAAAATACTCTTACAAATCGGTTGATATAACAATATTTCATTTTGCTGTAGATCATTTTGTGGGATGTCTAACCACCAGCTGTGTGGACTATATCGTAGGAATCTGGCCTGGGATTTACGTGGCCTATGAAGTTTCTCCTCCTCGGATCAACTTTCAGCACTCGAAGAATTCATTGTTACACAACTCCTTGACCATGCTTCATAACAAGTTCCTCAAAGGAGGTAACGATGGGAATACATGTCCAGCACCTCCCCAGGACACAATGCTTGCCCAGTTACGATTGTGTGCATCTGTTGTGCTTGCATTTCAAGGGAAGGTGACAGCTGGTTAACTCTGCTGTGACATCAGGGAGCGGATAAGCAATTAACGGTCCCATTCACCAATAGCGCAGATTCTCCTTCATCAACCTTCTTCTTGTTGGGCGTTGTTTAGTGTAAAGTGTCAGCTGGGGCTCCGTTCACAGAGTCAGATGATTTCAAAGCTTGGGAACAATATTTCACTCCCAAGCTACGCCACTAAAATAAACAAATTATCTGCTTGGTATCAATTTCAGATTGCAGAAGCTTGGATGTGTACAAACTGACTTTATTATAACGCTGATTACACTTTAATACAGGTTAATTAGCTGTTATGTACTTGGAACATCTTGAAAGGAATGTGAAAGATGATATCTGCAAGATAAAATGGTCCAGAATGGTTTGTAGATAATTAGAATGCTTTGTAAATTAATAAATCAAGAACACCTTTGATTCTTTCTGGTAACTAGACTATGTATATACATTACCTGATAGTTCATCATGTGGCCAGTTAATTTTTGCAGGCACGTGTTTTGGAAATGGTAAAGTTAGACAAGCAATCCAGAAGCCTTGGAAGGAAAAGTAAGAGAGATAAATTTCAATCCCATCATTGCGCACATGAATTAAACTTAAATTAAATAAATGTATGTGGAATGAAATGTTAGCATCATTAATGGCAACCACTGATTATTAAAGAAAGAAGATCTAGTTTAAACCATTGCAGCTGAGTTTCATTTTGGCTGGAAAAATACAATTTTGATATCTGCTAAACATTCTTTGGTCTGGGCATCTTTATTTCATTTATTTCAAATGTCTACTTTGTCTTCAAGTGTTCAAATGTCTACTTTTGCATTGTGGCACAGCAGTAGAGTTGTTGCCTTACAGCGCCAGAGACCCGGGTTCGATCCCAACTACAGGTTCTGCCTGTATGGAGTTTGGACGTTCTTCCCGAGACCTGTGTGGGTTTTCTCCAAGATCTTCGGTTTCCTCCCACATTCCAAAGACATACAGGTTTGTAGGTTAATTGGCTTGGTATAAATGTAAATTGTCCATAGTGTGTGTAGGATAGTGCTAATGTGTGGGGATCGCTGGTCTCAGTGCGGACTCAGTCAGCCGAAGGGCCTGTTTCGATGTTGTATCTCTAAACCAAGATAAGTTAGTAAACTAAACTTTGGTATTTTTGGAAGGCGCAGGAAAGGGTAGGATGGGATGCATGAACATGGGTGGTGGAGGAGTGCAGCTCAAATACTCGTGTCACATGCACATTCTGTCCGCCTAAAGTGTGGCGTGCAAAAGTATTCAGCCCCCTTTACTCTGATATCCCTAAATAAAATCCAGTGCAACCAATTGCCTTCAGATGTCACCTAATTAGTAAATAGAGTCCACTTGTGTGTAATCTAATCTCAGTATAAATACAGCTGTTCTGTGAAGGCCTCAGGTTTGTTAGAGAACATTAGTGAACAAAGAGCATCATGAAGCCCAAGGAACGCACCAGACAGGTCAGGGATAAAGTTGTGGAGAGGTTTAAAGCAGGGTTAGGTTATTAAAAAATATCCTAAGCTTTGAACATCTCACGGAGCACTGTTCAATCCATCATCCGAAAATGGAAAGAGTATGGCACAACTGCAAACCTACCAAGACATGGCCGTCCACCTAAACTGACAGGCCGGGCGAGGAGAGCATTGATCAGAGAAGCAGCCAAGAGGCCCATGGTAACTCTGGAGGAGCTGCATTGATCCACAGCTCGGGTGGGAGAATTTGTCCATAGGACAACTATTAGTCGTGCACTCCACAAATCGGGCCTTTATGGAAGAGTGGCAAGAGAAAAGCCATTGTTGAAACAAAGCCATAAGAAGTCCCATTTGCAGTTTGCCACAAGACATGTGGGGGCCACAGCAAACATGTGGAGGAAGGTGCTCTGGTCTGATGAGACCAACATTGAAGTTTTTGGCCTAAATGCAAAATGCTATGTGGGGCGGAAAACTAACACTGCACATCACGCTGAACACACCACCCCCACTGTGAAACATGGTGGTGGCAGCATCATGCTGTGGGGATGCTTTTCTTCAGCAAGGACAGGGAAACTGGTCAGAGTTGATGGGAAGATGGATGGAACCAAATACAGGGCAATCTTGGAAGAAAACCTGTTAGTCTGCAAAAGACTTGAGACTAGTTCACCTTCCAGCAGGACAACGACCCTAAACATACAGCCACAATGGAATGGTTTAGATCAAAGCATATTCATGTGTTAGAATGGCCCAGTCAAAGTCCAGACCTAAATCCAATTAAGAATCTCTGGCAAGACTTAAATTGCTGTTCACAGACGTTCTCCATCCAATCTGACTGAGCTTGAGCTATTTTGCAAAGAAGAATGGGCAAAAATTTCAGTCTCTAGATGTGCAAAGCTGTTAGAGACATACCCCAAAAGGCTTGCAGCTGTAATTGCAGCGAAAGGTGGTTCTACAAAGTATTGACTCGGGGGGGCTGAATACTTTTGCACGTCACACTTTTCAGTTTTTTATTTGTAATAAAATTCGGAAACCATGTATCATGTTCCTTCCACTTCACAATTATGCGCCACTTTGTGTTGGTCTATCACATAAAATCCCAATAAAATACATTTATGTTTGTGCTTGTAAGGTGACAAAATGTGGAAAAGTTCAAAGGGTATGAAAACTTTTGCAAGCCACTGTACATCATTACAATTGAGCTATGCACAGTGTACAGATGTAGGATAAAGGGAATAATGTTTGGTGCAAAATTAACTTGATCTTAATCTAGCACTAGATTAACCAGAGTTAATAGATAGGTTAACTAAAATAGATTAACCCGAGTTCCTACCTGTGCCTGTTGTTGAATAACTCCTACTGGGAAGTATTTCAGCTGAAGATAGGATCATACTTGGTTGGGCTGCTCCCATATAAATTAAAATGGTCAACATGTCTTTTAACATTGCTATGTAGTCATACACGGCTCATATATGCTTCCCACATCTTAGAAACCACCTATCAAACAAGACATTGACAATGAAAGTGGCTATCGCCTTCAATGTACCAGTATTGTCTTTGGCAATCTGAGGAAAAGAATGGTCAAAGATAGAGGCTTCAAACCAGATAGAGGCACAAAGCTTAAATACACACTAAATGCTGGAGTATCTCAGCGGGACAGGCAGCATCTCTGGAGAGAAGGAATGCGTGACGTTTTGTGTTAAGACCCTCGTTCAGGGTGCACAAAGCTTATTGTCTATGGAGCTGCCATCACCTCTACCCTTCTGCGAGTTTGAGGGACATGAACCAACTGTAGAGGGACATGCACCAATGCTGCATCCAGCAAACACTCCGAACAGGATAAACCAAGCAACATCCCCATGATTGGAGTTGCAAGTCGACTCCAATGGGCAAGATGCACAGTTGCATATCAGACTCTCAAGACGGGGATTCTATTCCGAGATCTTCTATAGGAAGAGATTACTGGGCAGACAATTGAAAGACAAATTCAACTCCATCTTCAAAGTTTTCATGAAAAAATATAACATCCTTCATGACTTAAGGGGTTGGACAGGCTAGATGCAGGAAGATTGTTCCCGATGTTGGGGAAGTCCAGGAAAAGGGGTCAGAGTTTAAGGATAAGGGGGATATTTTTTAGGACCGAGATGAGAAAAACATTTTTCACACAGAGTGGTGAATCTCTGGAATTCTCTGCCACAGAAGGTAGTCGAGGCCAGTTCATTGGCTATATTTAAGAGGGAGTTAGATGCGGCCCTTGTGGCTAAAGGGATCAGGGGGTATGGAGAGAAGGCAGGTAAGGGATACAGAGTTGGATTATCAGCCATGATCATATTGAATGGCAGTGCAGGCTTGAAGGGCCAAATGGCCTACTCCTGCACCTATTTTCTATGTTTCTATGACTTGTGGGAACCTCTTCTAAAGAAGCATTTAGATAAGTGAAGTGAAGAGCCTGTAAACCAATTGGGTTTTCTAGCAATGATGACCCCATTGCAAGAAAAAAACTAGGGCTTAGAGTCAGAGCGATGTATCTTTGACCCATCAAGACCACGCCACCTATCAACCACCATTTTACACTATTAGTCTTGATATTGTTTATTATTTACACGTGTACCGACATACATTGGAAAGCTTTTTGTTTGCATGCTATCCGGTCAAATCAAACTATACACAAGCACAATCATGTATTGCAAAGTGTAACCACAGATAGCGCGAATTGAAACAATTCTAGAGTGGAGAATGTGGTGTTACAGCATTATTAGGTTACAGTTTTTGAAAAGTGTAATTTTTAAAAAGTGCGAAGTTTGCAATGAGATAGATTCTTCTTCTTCTTCGTCTTCTTGCGTATGGCGTGCACAGCCTAAAGTTGTAGGACAACTTGTTCTATTTGATTGTGCACACCGGGTTGATTGCATTAGTCAAAACGGGGTGGACCACGTGAAGGTTGCAATCTTCCACCCCATGAGATAGGTTGGAAGGTCAGGACAACACCCTATCTTATGGGAGGACTGTTCAGTGGTACGACAAGGTTGCCCTGAATCTGGTGGGTGCTGATCTAAATTTATCCCATTTATTTTATTTTCCCCACATTCTCATCAACCCCCTGCTCCCCACGCCAAGATTCTATACTCGAGGAGCTATTTACAATGGCCTGTTATTCTGCCAACCTGCACATCTTAGTGGAACCCGAGCGCCCAGATGAACCACATGCAGCCGCAGTGAGAAGGTGCAAACTCCACATGGAGAGATGCCCATCGGACTCTGACGATGTGAGACAGTGGCTTCAATAGTTGTGCACTCTCCAATAGGACAAGAGCAGATCCAGGGCTGGCTATGCCACAGCAAGTGACTCACTTCCTAGCAATCCAAGACCATTCCATAATGCATACGATACAAGTTAGCAAGACTATACCCTACCCTGAATAACAGAAACCCACAGAATCATAAAGGGAGCCATTCATCTTTGATCTGCAGGGATTGCCTAAGAAGAAGAATACTCAATGATATTATCATTGTATCTCATTCCCAACGATCAGTGGTCAAGAGGCAAGCATTCCTATGGAAGTTTGCATAGGAGCTCCGATGCCTCAATTTATCATGCTGCAGTCCTATTAATGTATGAAATTCCCCTAGGTTACAGAGCACAAAGGGCTTTGTGAACATGCGATATAAACAGTGGGTTTTGCTCCAACTTGCACCAAGTACAAACACAGTCACACTCCATTTCACCTGTACATCACAAATTTTTGCATTCTGAAATTTGCATTATGCAAGCAGTGATGTAGGAGACATTTGATTCCCGTCACCCACGTAAGTATGAGGGCAGAATGACATGTCAGTGCCTGTGATCTAATCGGCTTTTGCAATGTTTTTGTGGCCCTCACACAGAAATCTTTTATGCTTTTTACATTGTTTTTGAAACTGTAAAAATTCATACAATAACAAGTAAGTGACAAGTGAAAATTAACCACAGCTCACTCAGATGAATGTATGGATTATTCATATGCTATTACTATGCAGGCTGTACACCGCACAGCTACAGTTTCAGGAGGAGCTCTTAAAGTGGTTTCTGGAAACATCAAACATCCTCCACTCCCTTCATCTGGACAAATGGATCTAATGAACTGATGAAAAGTTAAAGACAATATGGGAAGTGGGATTAAACTCCTATTTTGTCAGGATTGTATAATTATTTATTTCCCTACTCCATCATATCCTGATCCCTGAGTCTACTTGAAACAACAAATAGGTTCAAGGCCACATGCCTGAGGCTGAACATTAAACCCAAAGCATGTCACATCATTCCCCAGGCTCTGAGACTAGCTAAGCATCAAGGTAAAAACAAGGAACTACAGATGCTGGTTTACAAAAGAAGGCACAGAGTGCTGGAGTAGCTCAGTGGGTCAGACAGCATCTCAGGAGAACATGGATAGGAGTCCTTTTGGGTCCAGGCGCTTCGGACTCACTATATTCTAAGAATTAACTTAGATAACCACAGATAATGCACATATTTGAGTTGAGATGCCTCTAAAAGGGTTCAAAGGTATATTATTGTCACGTGTACCAATTAAGGTACAGTGAAACTCAATTTACTCATTATAAGCTGACCCACCAATTGAACCAAAAAGGAAAACACTATTACTGGGTTGGCAATCACCTCAGTTTCAGAGTAAACCTGTTACCCAATTATGAGATGTGACAGGAGGTTCAGCAGGAACAACACGGTGGCGCAGCGGGAGAGTTGCTGCCTTATAGCATCAGACCTGGGTTTGATCCTAACTACTGGTGCTGTCTGTATAGAGTTTGTACGTTCTCCTTGTGACTGTGGGTTTTCCCCAGATGGTCCAGTTTCCTCTCACACTCCAAAGACGTACAGGTTTGTAGTTTAATTGGCTTGGTAAAGATTGTCTATTGTCCCTAGTGTGTAGGATAGTGCCAGTGTACGGGGTGATCACTGACCGGCACAGACTCGGTGGGCCGAAGGGACTGATTCAGTGCTCTCTTTCTAAATGAAACTAAACTAAAGGCAGATTAGTGCTTCCAAGATCAGCAATCTTCCAATTCCAAGAAAGTTATCGAAGATAGACACAAAGTGCTGGAGTAACTCTGCGGGATTGGCAGCATCTCTGGATAGAAGGAATGGGTGACGTTTCACCCACCACCCATGGGTGACAAAACATCACCCATGCCTTCTATCCAGAGATGCTGCCAATCCCGCAGAGTTACTCCAGCAATTTGTGTCAATCTTCAGCAAAGTTATCCACAGTTATGGCATCAAGTCAGCCCAGTCTCCCCCAAAAGCCCCATCCCACTCCTCTTTTACCACCAAATGCCTCGCACAGAGACAGACCAGACCACTGAGCAGTTGATCTTGTTAGAACTGGAAAGTTAAGAATGAAAGAACGTGGTCAACGTATTATTAAATCTTGGTCCTCCAGTAATTACTGCCAGTCCTTGTTCTCGCTCAAGCAAGTAACCAGAAAGATGATATTAAAAAGGGCTGAAGGTGGTGTAGTGGTAGAGCAACCGCCTCACTGCACCAGAGACCTGGGTTCGATCCTGACTACTGGTGCTGTCTGTACGGAGTTTGTACGTTCTTCTCGTGACCTGAATGGATTTTCTCCGAGATCTTCGGTTTATCTCCCACACTCCAAAGATGTATGGGCTTGTAGGCTAATTGGCTTGGTATAAATGTAAATTTACCCTAGGATAGCATTAGAATGCGGGAATCACTGGTCGGCGCGGACTTGTTCGGCAGAAGGGCCCGTTTCCGTGCTGAAACTCTAACCTAAAAAGACTGAACTAAAAACATGCCGTGAAATAGCATGAGATATTAAAGTTACCTTCCACCTTCCTAGGTTGGATTACTGTGCTTATTTAAGTGAAAGTTCTTAAGTTAACGTAACATAATTGTGGAGAGGATCTGGCAAATAACCATTTTACTACTGTATTTTATTGTGTACATTAGTAAGACAATGCTGATATATTTTATACGCAGATGCTTTTTAAATGTCTCTGAATCTTTGCTGATACGTTTTATTAAAATGATGGATTGGGCTTGAGTGGTGCTTTGTGAAATTTAATTCTGTCTCTCAAAGACTGTATATGGTTTGATATAGTTGTTTCAATTGCTCCACATGTATTAAAAATGAATCAGGGTAAGTTATTGGTCCACTATGCACAACCTGGGCTATTCATTCAACCCAACCATGACAGCTGGAGCAATTAAATTTGAGCAATTAAATAAAGCTGAATCTAAAAACTAGTATCAGTTACAGTGGATGTGAAACTCACAACAACTGAAAAATTCCATATGTTTGACTAAGACCCATCAGGGAAGGAATTTATTCATCATTATTCAGTCTGGTGCATACTTGACTTCAGGTCCATGGCAGTGCAGTTGAATCTTAATTTCCCTCGGAAAAGTAGTAGGGAGCCTTTCAGCGGGTGGCACGGTGGCACAGCGGTAGAGTTGCTGCTTTATGGCACCAGAGACCCAGGCTCGGTCCTGCGTATGGGGTGCTTGTCTGTGCAGAGTTTGTACGTTCTCCCCGTGACCAGCGTGGGTTTTCCCCGGTATCTCCAGTTTCCTCCCACGCTTCGAAGAGGTTTGTAGGCTCATTGGCTTGGTGTAATTGTAAACAGTCCCTAGTCTGTAGGATAGTGCAAGTGTACGGGGTGATCACTGGTTGGCGTGGACTCAGTGAGCCAAAGGGCCTGCTTCTACGCTGTCTCTCTAAAGTCTACAGTCTAAGGCTTGGAGGCAATAATCTAGAGGCACAGCTGCCTCACATCGCCAATGACCCAGGTTCAATCCAGGGTTGTAGTACTGTTGTACAGCCAACACAAGATCTCTCGGCCCACTATATCCATGCTAACTCTTTTGCCCATCTAAACTAATCCCACTTTAAGTCTGTGTCCTTCGATGCCACACCTATTTAAATGTTTATCCACTATCAAATCATATTGTTTTATACACCTCCATCAACTCACCTTTCAGCGCCTTTCACTTCAGGGAAACCTATCCAATATCTTCCTATAACTAAAGTCCTCAATATGGGCAACATCCTGGTGAATGTCCTTTGTAATGTCCCATCCAGTCTAAGAATCAGAACTGCACACAATCATCCATGCGTGTCTAACCTGTGTTTGGTAAAGTTACCATATATCTTCCAAACATTTATATTGTAGCCCAGAAGATTCTATAGGGCCATGCATATTTATTGCATTTCATAAGGCCAGAAGACATAATGAGCAGAATTAGGCAATTTAACCCATCAAGTCTATTTCACCATTCAATCATGGCTGATCAATTTTTCCCTCTCAACCCAAATTTATTGCCTTCTTACAATTTGTCAAGAGCCACTTATCAAGAGCCTATCAATGTCCACTTTAAAAATGCCCAATGACTTGGCCTCCATTGCCATCTATGGCAATGAATTCTACAGGTTTACCACCGTTTGGCTAGAGAAATTCCCACTCATCTCCATTCTAAATAATCGTAGACATTTTAATCATAGACTTCTCTTCCATTCATTTCTATTGCTCAGATTTGGGACAATTTTTTTTAAAGGCTCAGTACACTTAGAACCAGGATACTTCTATCATGACCCACAATCACAATGATGAGAGAATATGGCATGCCATCTCATAATGTTCATAGATGACACATGGAGGACAATTATATATATAGACAATTTATATATATGCTTTGTTATCTTTTGATCAAGCATATGTTTATCCCGACTGTGCGTGTTGCAACATATTACCCAATAATCCAGCAAGAGTTTTCTCTTTGGAAATTTGTTGGTGATGATATATGTCAGGAGAAATAACCTTTTGACCATAATGTGACAGTTATGATGGGATTGGATCATTTTACGTAAACCAGCAAACCTTGAAGTATTTGTGGATATAATGGATTTATATTGTGGATATAATGGATTCACTTTTATATATATCAATGTTAAGTTATATAACATTGTTATATAACAAGTTATATATAAGTTTATATGGATTGCTTTATCAGAGTAATAGAGTCATACAGCATGGAAAGAGGCCTTTCTGCCCAACGTGTCTATGCAGGCCAACATGCCCCATCTCTGCTAGTCCAACCTGTCTGCTTTGGGCCCACATCCCTCTAAACCTAGCCTATCCATGTGTAAATATGCTCCTAGAGCTTACCCCCCTATAGTCTAGTTCAGTAAAAACACCGAGTCAAGTACTGGACCAACTAATCTTTATTTTTGAATGAACAACAAATTCCCCTATTCGATACCTTAACCACCGTGGGTTTGATCCTTGTCTCTGCCTGGCCAATCCTTTCAGCCTCGTGCACGCAAACACTACCAAAATATCATGCAGTCCCAAGCGCCCTTCTAGAAGATCGACACCGATCCAAATTGGGGCTACCTTTTATAGGTCAACGAACCTTGAGGAGCTAAACTACATAGGGGTGGTTCCCCTTACAAACCAATCATACATATCAATCACATTAAAATATTATTGACAGTCCCCCAACCCAATTACAAAGAGTCCCAAACAATGTTTCTACAGAAGCTTCTGGAAGGAAGTCAGCTTAACTGAATAATGAACATTTACCCTGGAACTACAAACAATTCAACCAGGGCTTCACATTTTGGCCAATCACCAAACAGCAGGGTAACTGTCTTGCAACATTCTTTACATTATTTACAATCCCTTTGCAGTAACCCAATCAAACCCATGCATCCACAACACCTTAGAGTTTCACTGCAAGATCCTCATACATAATATCAATTGCAAAGACATTTGGACCTTCCTTATCTGATGTATTGATCTGGGACCTAGACTTCCTGGCACCAGCTAGCAGGTTGTGGCTTCTTACACAGAAAAAGACTAACAGGCCTTGCGGATGCATGAATCCTCTTTATTTTAGCTGTTTTGGCCAGAATTTACACATGTAGCTGTCTAAATGTTTCTTGTGTTGCAATTGTACCTGCCTCAACTATCTCCTCCGGCAGCTTGTTCCATACACCCACCAACCTTTGTGTAAAAATCGTTACCCCTCAGTTTCCCATTAAATCTTTCCCCCCTCACCTTAAGCCTATGTCCTCAGGTTCTCAACCTATGACCGCTGGTTGTCATTTGGATGGAGTTGCTGAGTGCACTTTGCACATTTACAGAAGGATTTTTTGATGATTCTTCATCAGATGATGAGAATTATAACCCCTGCCGTACTTTGAATCCCTCGTAACATTGTATTTTTGGGAATTGGAAAACCAGATTGTACAGATCAGTTCATAAATATCCACATCTAGAATCCTTCGGTGTTATTTCTGCAAAAGGTTATGTTCCTACTTAAATGTGTTCACTTGTAATATCTTTTATTTGAGAAGAATAGTAAGATTAAATGAGAACTTACCAGTTTGAAGTTTGATCTTTATTTTATGAGGAGTTACGACGAGGGATTACATGAAGAACCCCATACAGCCGTTTGTGCATCAATCTTCAAAGCAACGGTGTGAAATTACAGATAATAGTGACTGAAGTATAATAGTAAGAACAAAAGACTAGAACCACCAGATGATATTTATGAGGGTTGGGAGCAGAGGGCACGTAATCCCTCATCGTAACTCCTCATAAAATAAAGATCAAACTTCAAACAGGTAAGTTCTCGTTTAATCTTACTATTTTACTTCGGAGTCACGTGAGTGACTACGTGAAGTTTTCAAAGCTCTGTGATTTCATGCCGTATGAAATGAGAATACACAACCACAGCTGCTTCATTGACAAATGAAGGGAAAACATTCATAATGCATACAGTCATGACATAGATGTAAAACATGTTGATGCTGTTTAAATGAAATAATAATATTTCCATCTCTCACCCAGATGGAAAATATAACCAGAACATAAATAGAGTTAACAAATACCCCTGGTTCAGCAATGGGTTATTATAAATGTTTGGAGATTCGTTCGTTGGACCATGCTGCAGCCGTAACAATGTGACCCAGTGGAACGTAAATACCCTTGCTGCTGATGTTGTACCAGCCCTGGTGGATTGAGATCTGGAATCAGAATCCATTCCTACATAACACAAACTCAGTTTTTATCATCTGGAGTGGCCTGAACAAATACGTTCTCCCAGATTTTTTGTGACTAACAACATTGCTATTCCAGAACCTCCAAGGCTCTTGGTGACCTTTACGTATTGTTGTATATGAGTGCTTACCTTATCAAAGGCCCCTGGCATGCCTGTGACTGTTTTGAGACCTGACCCCCTTCTGGTCTGCTCAAGTATTTATAACATAATATTATAATTTACAGATGCAATCATCCTGTACCATCACAATAATGTAGTGACTAAACCTGCTGTGCTAAACCAGCACCAGAAGTATAACCACCTAATAAACTCCAGCCAAATTTAAGGATATAGCTGGAGCCTCCTGGTGAAATAGTGTTCACAAATGTCAACATCGCATATGGCATTGTACTGGTCCTGGGAGACCTATGTAGAAGATATCCTACCACTTGATATCCTGCGTGAACCCGACAGAGCGGGTCTTGTTTGCTACAGCCAACTCAATGAGAAAGCAAATTGACACAATTAATGGCCATATAACTCAATAATTAACAAACGATCATTTAACATGAACTCCAAACATTAGCAATGTATACCATTTTCAATGTAACATGAGCATAAACAAACTCTTTCATTTCCTGAAAAAGAAAAGTTCTGTGTTTTGGTGCTATCCAAGCACTGTAAACACATAGAAGGATAGATGTAACAACCCAAACCTTCGGGCAATTTATTAAACCTGGAGAACATAATTTGAGTTTATCATGCAACGACTGATTTCCCAAGCCTCAGGCTGAACCAGCAAAATTAGGTTTAAAATAACCAAATAAGGTTATATTATTATTCCCGACAAATCAGGAATCAATTTGCATAATCACACAATAGCAACCTAAAGCGGCCTCTTAATGACTTTTGCAACAAGTGAATAAGCATGAAAACAATATATATATATCTCTCTATCTCTCTATAATATATATATATATATATATATATATATATATATATATATATATATATATATATATATATATATATATATATATATATATATATATATATATATATATATATATCTATATATTAGGTGTTCCATTTAAGCAAAATTTAATAATATAGTATGATTCAACACCAATTCTGTGTTGTCATTAACCTATACTTGATGATTCTCCTGTGGCAAACAAGATTATGTAACCATTACAGGCGTCTTTAACTGATTAGTCACCCTCGTGACTAACATATGCCATCATCATAATGTATCAACCTGAACCCGAGCATGATAATATGCATATTTCCCCAATCATTCTTTAACCCATACAATGCCTATAGGGTCTATAGATAGTTGATACCAATAACAGGAACATTGGTAAGTCATGCAAGTCTGCTCCACCTCCAAACTCAAGATGATATTTGCATTTTGGCATCTGCCGTAAACAGCAACTGTGTTTCCGATTTCCGAGCCAGTCTTGCAAGACAATCTTGGCCCCTATACTGAACCTGCCCAATTCTAACCTGCTTGAGATGCTAGTATTGTCCATTTTACGTTTAGACCCTCAAAGTAGCAGATAATGTCTCAACCATTTGTATGTATAACTAAGTGTACACCTTACCAAGTTGTAAGTGGTCCCTTAATTGTAGAGCAGCACAGGTACAGTGCGTGGAACCTCTGGCCAGCTTTCATGCTGCCACCAAATTCAGTGAACCACTACAGCCAATGAAGACGTGGGGTGCGTTGTCGACGAAACTATGAAACCTAGCTCGTTTCAATAGCTTGTGCTTCGTCCTCCAGGTTTCGTCTATGGAAAGGTCTTACCTGAATAGAAAATTTGGCAGCCAACTGAAATGTCCCCCTGAGAGTGGTGTTCACTGCATATAACCATATAACAATTACAGCACGGAAACAGGCCCTCTTGGCCCTTCCAGTCCGTGCCGACCGTCTACCTATTCCCCTAGTCCCATCTACCTGCACTCAGACCATACCCCTCCATTCCCTTCCCGTCCATATACCTATCCACTTTACTTTTAAATGTTAAAATTGATCCCGCCTCCACCACTTCTGCTGGAAGCTCATTCCACACAGCCATCACCCTCCGAGTAAAGAAGTTCCCCCTCACGTTACCCCTAAACTTCTGTCCCTTAATTCTCATGTCATGCCCTCTTGTTTGAATCTTCCCTGCCCTCAATGGGAAAAACGTATCCACGTCAACTCTGTCTATCCCTTTCATCATTTTAAAGGCATCAATCAAGTCTCCCCTTAACCTTCTGCGCTCCAAAGAATAAAGACCTAACTTGTTCAACCTTTCTCTGTAACATAGTTGCTGGAACCCAGGCAACATTCTAGTAAATCTCCTCTACTCTCTCTATTTTGTTGACATCCTTCCTATAATTAGGCGACCAAAATTGTACACCATACTCCAGAATTGGTCTTACCAATGCCTTGTACAATGTTAACATTACTTCCCTACTCCTATATTCAATGCTCTGATTTATAAAGGCCAGCACACCAAAGGCTTTCTTTACCACCCTATCTACATGCGATTCCACCTTCAGGGAACTATGCACAGTTATTCCTAGATCTCTCTGTTCCACAGCATTCCTCAATTCCCTACCATTTACCATGTACGTCCTATTTTGATTTGTCCTGCCAAGATGTAGCACTTCACACTTATCAGCATTAAACTCCATCTGCCATCTTTCAGCCCACTTTTCCAAATGGCCCAATTCTCACTGTAGACTTTGAAAATCTACTTCATTATCCACAACACCACCTATCTTAGTATCATCTGCATACTTACTTATCCAATTTCCACCCCATCATCCAGATCATTGATGAACATGACAAACAACAGTGGACCCAACACAGATCCCTGAGACACCCCACTGGTCACCAGTTTCCAACCTGACAAACAGACATCCACCATTACTCTCTGACATCTCCCATTCAGCCACTGTTGAATCCATCTTGCTACTCCGCCATTAACACCCAAAGATTGAACCTTCTTAACCAACCTTCCATGGGGAACCTTGTCAAAGGCCTCACTGAAATCCATATAGACAACATCCACTGCTTTACTCCCATTAATTTCCCTAGTAACCGCTTCAAAAAATTCAAGGAGGTTTGTCAAACATGACCTTCCAGGCACAAATCCATGTTGACTGTTCCTGATCAGACCCTGTTTATCCAGATGCTTATATATATTATCTCTAAGTATCCTTTCCATTAATTTACCACCACTGACCTCAAAATAACAGGTCTATAATTGCTAGGTTTATTCTTTGAACCCTTTTTAAACAATGGAACAACATGCGCAGTACGCCAATCCTCCGGCACTATTCCCGTTTCTAATGACATTTGAAATATTTCTGTCATAGCTCCTGCTATTTCTACACTAACTTCCCTCAATGTCCTAGGGAATATCCTGTCAGGACCTGGAGACTTATCCACTTTTATATTTTTCAATATTGTCAGTACTTCCTCCTCTTTGAATCTCATAGTTTCCATAGCTACTCTACTTTTTTCCCCTTACCTCACATAGTTCAATATCCTTCTCCTTGGTGAATACCGAAGAAAAGAAATTGTTCAATATCTCCCCCATCTCTTTTGGCTCTGCAGATAGCTGTCCATTCTGTTTCTCTAATGGTCCAATTTTATCCCTTGTTATCCCTTTGCTATTAATATAGCTGTAGAAACCCTTTGAATTTACTTTCACCTTTCTTGCCAAAGCAACCTCATATCTTCTTTTAGCCTTCCTAATTTCTTTCTTAAGATTCTTTTTACATTCTTTATACTGCTCTAGCTCCTCATTTACTCCATGCCTCCTATAATTATTGTAGATATCTCTCTTTTTTCGAAACGTGTCCAATTTCCCTTGAAAACCATGGCTCTTTCTAATTTTTACTATTTCCTTTCAACCTAACAGGGACATAAAGATTCTGTACTCTTACAATTTCCCCTTTAAATGTCCTCCATTTCTCTTCTACATCCTTCCCATAAAACAGTGTCCCAATTCACTCCTTTTAAATCCTTACGCATTCCCTCAAAGTTGGCCTTTCTCCAATCAACAATCTCCACCCTAGGTCCAGTTCGGACTCTCTCCATAATTGTAATGAAACTAATGGTTATTGTGATCACTGGTCCCGAAGTGCTCACCAACGCATACCTCCATCACCTGACCTGCCTCATTTCCTAACAGGAGTTCCAGCACTGCCCCTTTTCTGGTCGATACCTCTATGTAATGCTGCATAAAAAACTATCCTGCACACATTTTACAAACTCCAAACCATCCAGCCCATTTACAGAATGTGTTTCCCAGTCTATTTTTGGAAAATTGAAATCTCCCACAATCACTACCTTGTGCTTACTACTAATATCTGCTATCTCCTTACATATTTGCTCTTCCAATTCTCGCTCCCCATTTGGCGGTCTATAATACACCCCTAAAAGTGTTGCTACACCGTTCCCACTTCTCAGTTCCACCCAAATAGCCTCCCTAGACGAGCCCTCTAATCTATCCTGCCAAATCACTGCTGTAATATCCTCTCTGACAAGCAATGCAACACCTCCACCTCTGGTCCCTCCAATTCTATCACACCTGAAGCAACGAAATCCTGGAATATTTAGTTTCCAATCACAGCCGTCCTGCAACCATCTTTCACTGATTGCCACAACATCATATTTCCAGCTGTCAATCCAGGCTCTAAGTTCATCCACCTTTCTTACAATGCTCCTTGCATTAAAATATACACATTTTTAGAAACCCACCATCCCTTATTCTCTGTCTATTATCTTTTTCCTCTTTCTTACCTACATTTTGGGTCCGAGTGCTTCCCTTCTCTGCCTCTTGCCCCACATCCAGTCCCCTACCCCCCTCTACCTAGGTCCCTCCCCCCAGCCTTTCTAGTTTAAAGTCTCCCCAGTAGCCTTTGCAAATCTCCCTGCCAGGATATTGGTCCCCCTCGGGTTCAAGTGCAACCCGTCCTTTTTGTACAGATCATGCCTTCCCCAAATGAGGTCCCAGTGATCAAGAAACTTGAATCCCTGCCCACTGCACCAGTCCCTCAGCCACCCATTTATCCTCCACCTCATTCCATTCCTACTCTCACTGTCACGCGGCACAGGCAGTAATCCTGAAATCATTACCCTTTTGGTCCTTCTCTTTAGGAGAAGGACCAAAAGGGTAACGATTTCAGGATTACTTTCACCCCCCCAACTCCCTAAATTCTCCCTTCAGGACCTCTTCTCTTTTTCTGCCTATGTCATTGGTACCGATGTGTACCACAACATCAGGCTCCTCTCCCTCCCTTTTCAGAATCTTTTGGACACGTTCCGACATATGCGAGACCCTGGCACCAGGGAGGCAAACTACCATCCCGGTCTCCCGACTGCGTCCACAGAATCGCCCATCCGACCCCCTAACTATAGAGTGTTTGGGATATGTGTTTGGGATGGCAACTTTTCTGCCAGGCATAGACCTCTGGCACATGCCCTACATCCCTTGTGCATGCTCTACCCTCAGACTTGGCGTTAGACTATACCAATCCCGCATGCTCTCGTCTTACATGAGGGAGCCATTAAGCAGCCCTGTTACAAGGTGCTGCTGGCGTGGCTTCAGCAATACGCCAACATTGCCATGGCCCCAGCATCAGACTAATACTGACACGGCATGCTCTCCTCCTACATGAGGGAAACATTAAGCAGGCCTGCTAAAAAGTGCTGCTAACGCAATTTCCCATTTAGGGCCATTAGCACCATTTTGCAATTTAATTAAAGATTTACCTAACAAGTACTGGAGCAGTAATGAATACTGTTTCTCCATCATTGACTTTATTAATTTCAGCTGGTGATAACAAGATGTGTTAACAATGACCTACATGCACTTAATAGTTAACCATTTAACAAGATAACAATTGTCCTACTTGCACAGCTGAATCGCATCTATACTATTAACAATTAGTCTAACGACTAGAAAAAGCTGTTTTATAACAACAAAACTGTTACCAGAGTCTATTGACAGCAATCTGTTGCCCAGGCCAGCGTCACGGCCAATTGAATACCTAAAGGTGAATTCCAATGTCATACAAATCTATTTGATAGGAACTTAATCTAACTGGATAGAGGAGCCCAATTTCTCAAATATAGTTTGAGACTTAACAGTGGATTTTAGCACATACATAACCAGTGTTTTTGAACTGTGAATAGTTCTCTTTGAATGCTTTTTTGTCATCATTCTGTTATATTGCCTTATCCTAGCAATGCCTCCTCATCCCCCATGATCACTGTAAATGGGAATACCCTACTAAGTAGCCTATTCCCATGAAACAGCCATGAACAAGGTACTGCTGGCGCCCATGAAGCAGCCCTGAACAAAGGTGCTGCTGGCACGGGCTTTCCAATAGGCCAGTATTTGCCATACATTTGGCGTTCTCATGAAGCAGCCCTGAGCAAAGGTGCTGCTGGCACAGCCTCTCCAATAGGCTAGCCTGCCTTAACTTGGCATTCCCCTGGAGCAGTCCTGAGCAAAGGTACTGCTGGCACCACCTCTGCAATAGGCTAGCCTGCCATAGTTTGGCATCCCCATGAGCAGCCCTGAGCAAAGGTGCTGCTGGTACAGCCTCTCCAATAGGCTAGCCTGCCATAGCTTGGCATCCCCCTGGAGCAGTCCTGTGCAAATGTACTGCTGGCACAACCTTTCCAATAGGCTGGCACTGCCATAGCTTGGCATCCCCCTGGAGCAGTCCTGAACAAAGGTACTGCTGGCACAGCCTTTCCCATAGGCTGGCACTGACATAACTTGGCATCCCCATGAAACAGCCCTATCCAAAGGTGCTGCTGACATAATCTCTCCAATAGGCTGACACTGTCATAAACTTTACTGCTGACGCGGGCTCTCACATTAACCCACACTGACCCAACTCCTGCTGAAGGAGTCTCTCTAAATTCATTCCCAGAGGGGAAACCTCCCAACATCTTTCTTTATTGTACTGACCATTTTTGTCAGTTGTCCCCATATCCTGGGGATTACTGTGGTTTGGGAACCGCATAGCTGAATTTTCCCTCCCTGGGAATCAATATAAATATATATATATACATACCCACGGTAACCCTCCCGGCACCCGGGCTAATCATTTAGGTGAGTTTAACCCCATTTCCTGGGGACTACTGCAGTCTGACACCGCCTATTCTTGGGTATCCTCTCCCCGGGAACCTAACGTGTGGAGTCACTGACCGCGTTATCAGTGACTCCGATCGCGAAACCTGACATTCGCCAGCTCTCCACTTCCGCGGTCGGACCAGAGTTTTCCCCATAGTCCTAGGCTGGTTCCCTCGTCGGCCGTCGTGAACATCCCGCAAAACCTCGGAGGTTCCTGCAGGAGACCTACAACAGGTAAGGAATAGCACTTACCTGAAGTTTAGACTTACCATTGGAGGAGCTGCGCTGTTCCACAGTCGTCTGCACGAACGCGTCTGACATAATGACGCACGAATGGCTGTACGGGGTTCTTCATGTAGTCACGCACGTGACTCCGAAGTAAAATCAAGGCTTATCTACTGTAAAACACAAAGTGCTGGAGGAACTCAGTAGGTCAGGCGACATCTTGGGAGGGAATGGAGAGACAACGTTTCGAGTTGGGAACCTTCTTCAGACTGACCCGAAACATTTCTCTCTCCAGATGCTGCCTGACCCATTGAGTTCCTCCAACACTTTGTGTTTTGCTCAAAATTCATCACCTACAGTCTCTTGTGTCTCTTATCAGCTCTGCCCATTTCTAAGTTTTGTTTTGTATAATTTATTGGTTAAATGACAGTAAAATAATAATCCATTCACATAAATGACTAGAACTGTGTTGGAAGGAGAAGGTCACTTAACCCCTAAAACATGTTCTGTCATTTAATGAGTTCGGGGGCAATACAAATCCCAACTTTATTTATTCAGCTGAGCACAGTAAGCCTTGATAACTTTAGCTATAAAACATATCATTCTGAATATAAATGTATTGATTGAACCAGCAGCTCCTGATCTTTATGGATGATAGTTTAGGTTATGTTATTACTTCTGTGTCGCGGTTTCCCAACTTTTCTCTTAAATTTTGCGTTCTGAACCTTATCCTTGACTCCCCCAACAGCTGAAACTGTTTCTCTCATTCTATTCCAATCCAAAATCCAACCTTGCAAAATCCTCAAAAACCATCAATCTTATCTTTATATTTTCCAGAAAAATATCCATGCGTTATCCCAATCCATGTAATTCCACCGTAATTTAATCCTTGGTGTCCCAGTGATATCCTGGGGAATCTAGTGAATCTAGAATCTAGAGGACAGATATTCAGAGATATGCACGCCAGGATCTTGAAGCTATTGAATCTCTTCATCACAGTCCGTTCAATGAAGCCAGGTTTGTGGATTTCCCCTCCTAAAGTCAAAAATCATCTCCTTGGTCTCATGAACGTTGAGAGCAAGTTTATTTTTCAGGTATCATTCAATCAGATTGTCAATCTCCCTCCTATACTTCGACTCATCTTTCCCCATCATTCATTCAAGAATGGATGTATCGTTAGTCAATTTATAGATGGCATTAGAACTGCATTTGACTAACCAGTTAGAGTCCTGGCACAGAGAAAACGGGTTGCAGGTAAATGGCAGGATGAGGTGGATGAAATTGTTGGACAAGCTGTTCTGATGACGGCACAGTGGCACCGCGATAGTGTTGCTGCCTTACAGCGCCTGAGACCCGGGTTTGATCCTGACCATGGGTGCTGTCTGTACCGAGCTTGCATGTTTTCCCCGTGACTGCACGAGTTTTCCCCAGGTGCTCCAGTTTCCTCCTACCCTACAAAGACATACAGTTTGTAGATTAAGTTGCCTTTGGTAAAAATTGTAAAATGTTCGAAGTGTTTGTAGGATAGTGCTAGCGTATGGGGATTGCTGGACGGTACGGACTAAGTGGGCCGCAGGGCCTGCTTTCACACTAACTCTAAACCAAACTAAAACTAAATTAAAGGTAGACACAAAATGCTGGAGTAACTCAACGGGACAGGCACCATCTCTGGAGAGAAGGAATGGGTGACTTTTCGGGTCGAGATAGAAAGTTGTTAGACACAAAAAGCTGGAGTAACTTATAGGGTCAGACAGCATCTCTGGAGAAAAGGAATTCTCCAGAGATGCTGTTTGACCTGCTGAGATACTCCAGCTTTTTGTGTCAATCTTCGTTTTAAACCAGCATCTGCAGCTCCTGCCTACAGATAAAGTTGTTATCTGCTCACAGTTCCTTCCCATTTTCCCTGGCCTCTTTTCTGCCACCCTTTTACTGCTATTAATCGAGCTTTCTACAGCTTGGCTAATCCTCCTTTCCATTGACTTCATCTACTACTACCATCAACTTCTACTCAAAGCCTCCAAGGTCACCGCGGTTCAAATATCTCACTTTGCTGAATAAGTTACTTAGGTTAAATAAATGGAGGAGGACGCAGGGATGTGACAAGCAGCACATAAATCAATAAAGCAATTGCCGAGCTAAAACCAGGCCTTTCATCCAAAATGGTCCCATCAGAATGCTCCCTGCACACATGTAAAAAGCGAGGACAGGCTGCACTAAAATGCTGAGGTTACCATCGATGGTAAGAGCAGAGATGCATGAGAGAGCAGCTCTGAAAAAATTCCCAGCGCCCGAAAGTGTCCTTATATCTCTTCCAAATTATTAATTTCACTCGGGAAATATGGAATTTGTTCCCCCCGATTTAATTTTTGATCGAAAAATACAGCACAGAAACACATCATTCGGCCCACTGAGTGCACATCGACTATCGATCACCTGTTCACACTAGTTCTAGAGTTTACACAAAATACTGGAGAAACTCAGTGGGTGCAGCAGCATTTATGGAGCGAAAGACTAGATAACACTAGTTCTATGTTATCTCACCTTCCCATCTACTTCTTATACACTAGCGGCAACTTAAAGAGGCCAATTAACTCAAGGACCTGCAGCATGTCTTTGGGATGCGAGCGGAAACCGGAACACCCAGAGGAAACCACACGGTCACAGGGGGATCATGCGAACACCACATAGACAGCACCCTAGGATAGGATCGAAACTGGGTCTTTGACGCCGTGAGGCAGCAGCTCTGCAGCTGCGCCACCATGCCGTTCATCTGTATTTTACTTTCATTAGGTCTTGGAAACAATCCTGTAAAACTGAAGACAAATGAAAGCAAGGAAATGCTTCTCGGCAGACTGCGGCACCCCTTTGATTGGGGAGGGGGGGGGGGGGGGGGGGTGGTTGCACCAATTTTCGAATCCATGATATAATTGATCTTCGCAAAGTGCTTTCAACTTGATCGAAATCTTGAGTTCAGCTTGGCACACCCTGTGGGAGTTGAATCTAAATTGCCATTCTTAAAGACGTTCCACAAATCATTTTCAAAAAGAAACACGCGTCAAGTGCTGGGGACGAAATAATCGAGGCTAAGAATGTGACCACTCAGGCAGAATTGTCATTGAAAGTGCAATAAGGTAGTTTATCCCGAGAGAGGTGGACGTGTCAGCTCAGATACCTCGGCTGGTGTTTGTCTTTATGAGCACATTTATCACAGTGATGGATGGCAGAGATAGAGGACAGAACGCTTTTCCACTTTCCCTTCTTTAAGCCACCTATAGCCAGTCCCAAGCGCTGACAGGTCAAGTACAGGACACCCAGTCACAAACTGAAAAACCTTTTTTTTACTCTTTTCCCATCTCAGTAGATCGTCCAGCAGTCTGTCAACATGTTTAGTTTCCCTCCCATTTTTCATGTCCTCTGTCTGCAGGAGCTCCATCATTAACGAAAGTGTTTCCTTTTTTCCTCACCTCTCTGAAGTTGAGAGAGGGCAAGGAGATGTTGGCAGCCTGGAGCAAGAATGATGGATATGCTTCCAGTTCTTTCCAGTCAGCAAGTGGTAACGCAAAAAACTGTAGTAACTCAATGAGACGGACACAAACATATTTAGCTTGGGCAGCTTAAAACCCAGCGGTATGAAGACTGATTTCTCTGAGTTCAAGTAACCCCTGCATCCCTCTCTCTTCGTCCCTCCCCCCACTTGTCATTGTACCCGCTTCAAAGTCATCTCGTTGAGTCTCATTGTCTGTAACTCGTTTTTACCTAGACCACGGCTAACAATGGCCTGTCTCCTTTATCACTGTTACTTTTTTGCATATCTTTCATTCATTTGTTCTATATCTCTCTGTATCACCATCTATATCTCTCCTTTCCCTTTCCCCTGGCTCTCAATCTGATGAAAGGTCTCGACCCGAAATGTCTCCTACTGCTTTTCTCCAGAGATGCTGCCTGACCCGCTGAGTAACTCCAGCTTTTTGTGTCTATCTTTAATTTAAAACCAGCCTCTGCAGTTCTTTCCTACACATGAGTCAATGACACCTAGATACAGTTTTATGAAGACAGACACAAAAAAGCTGGATAAATTCAGCGGGTCAGGCTGCATCTCTGGAGAAAAGGAATAGGTGAAGTTTTGGGTCGACAGCCTTCTTCAGACTTTCAGGGGAAAGGGAAACAAGTGATATAGATGGCACTTAGGACAAACGAATGGAAGATAAGCAAAAAACAATGATAGTCAAGGAAATGTGGAGCCCACAATGGTCCATTGTTGGCTGTGGGATAGGTGATAACGAGTTATACAGACAGTGGAACTCAACAGGATGACAGTAAGACTAGCACGATGACTATGGTGGGGGAGAGATGGAGAGAGGGGGGGGATGCAAGGATTACTTGAAGTTACAGAAATCATACCACAGGGTTGTAAGCTGCCAAAGCTGTTCCTCCAATTTGCATTTGGTCTCACTCTGACAATGGAAGAGGCCCATCACAGAGAGGTCAGTATGGGAATGGGAATGGGCAGTTAAAGTGTTTGATAACCGTTATGGGAATGAGAAATTAGTTTTAATTTTAAAAATTGGCACCTGCACTTACACACATTTGCACCTGCACTTACACGCATTTGCACATTCACATAAACATGTCTGTGCGCGTGCATGTATGCACAATAATACACTGAATGTACGTGTATGTACATAGAGTCATAGAGTTATACAGAGTGGCAACCGGCCCTTCAGCCCAACTTGCCCATGCTGATCAACATGCCCCATCAACCCATCTACACGAATCACACCTGCCCTTACTTGGCCCCTAACCCTCAAATCCTATTTTATCCATGTACCTGTCCAAATGTCTCTCAAATATGATGATTGCACCTGCCTCGACTATTTCCTCTGGCAGCTCATTCCATACATGTGTGCACTCAAACACATTCAGTCACACACCAAATACACATACACACACACATGCACACAAACATAGACACAAAAATGCACACACACACTCACAAACATACGCAGAAACATACACACTCACATACGCAGGTACGGGATACTGAGTTGGATGATCAGCCATGATCATATTGAATGGCGGTGCAGGCTCGAAGGGCTGAATGGCCTACTCCTGCACCTAATTTCTATGTTTCTATACATAACACATGCACACACAACACACATATACTCACACACACAAAACATCATCCCTCAGATAGATACAAAAAGCTGGAGTAACTCAGCGGGACAGGCAGCATCTCTGGAGAGAAGGTATGGGTGATATTTCGGGTCAAAGTCAGTCTGAAGACGTGTCTCGACCCAAAACGTCACCCATTCCTTCTCTCCAGAGATGCTGGCTGTCCTGCTGAGTTACTCCAGCTTTTTGTGTCTGTCTTCAGTTTAAACCAGCATCTGCAGTTCCTTCCTCTACAAAAACCATCCCTCTGTGACTCAGGAATCTAAATTGATATCACAGATCGCAAAAAAACATGTGGCGACAATAATTGCCAATCCGATGGTGCGCGGAGCGAAAGGTAAACATTTGTGAACAATTACCATGTTCTCATTTTTTTTCTCCCACTTGCCTCGGTGTCCGCTGATTGTTAAAATGAGAGACATCTTCCTACAACCTGAAAACCTCTGGGAGATTTTGTGTATGGAAACTGTTGGAGTATTAAAATTCCATGGGAGGAACTACAGGACATGCATTTGTTCCCAGTGGACAGGGAAGCACTCTGAAAATAATGAAACAAGAAAGGAAATGACAAATGCTTGGAATCTGAGCCAAAGGTAGCAAAAGCCATGAAGAGATGACAGGTTCATTCTATTTGCATCTGCCAGAAGAAATGGGGTGCATGTAAAACTGGGAACGTAAGAAGCCTGCAGATTTCGTCAGGGTGACAGATGAAATAAAAATGATCCCTGCAATTGATTGACATTCCATCTTGAGATTGGTAACCTACCTCAGAGCACATGGAAAACATAGAAACATGATCATGGCTAATCTTCTAAAATCAGTACCCCGTTCCTGCTTTTTTCCTCATATCCCTAGATTCCTTTAGCCCTAAGAGCTAAATCTAACTCCCTCTTGAAAACATCCAGTGAATTGGCCTCCACTGCCGTCTGTGGCAGAGAATTCCACATAAAAAGCACAAATTCATCCATGGAATTCTCCAATGTGACGCAAGGAATCAGAGCGGTTCACAAGTTCACCTTATAGGAGTAGAATTATTCCAGTCGACCCATTGAGTCAACTCCGCCATTCAATCATGGCTGATCTTCGCCTCCAAACCCCATTTCCCTGCCTTCTCCCCATATCCTTTGACACCACCGTTCTAATCAAGCATTTGTCTATCTCTGCCGTAAAAATATCCACTGACTTGGCCTCCACAAGCTTCTGTGACAATGAGTTCCACAGATTAACTACCCTCTGACTAAAGAAGTTCCTCCTCACCTTCTTTGTAAAAGAGCGCCCATTAATTTGGAGGTTATGGTCCTAGATTCTCCCACCAATTTTCCACACCTACTATCTATGCCTTTCACCATTCTGTAAGCTTCAATGAGGTCCCCCCTCAAACTAAGCTCCAGCGAGTAGAGGCCCAGTGCTGTCAAGCGCTCATCATAGATTAACCTACTCGTTCCTGGAATCGTTCTTATAAACAAAGATTCAACAGCATGATATGAACTTGCAGTAGATGGTGCTCAGAAAGCTTTAATATAAGCTCTCCCTGGCTGGTTCAAATATAGTATTAATACCTCTGTTATCTCCGCTTAGCCCTACCCGATCTCCTGGTTCTTCTTTCGTGTCCATCTTATTTGTTTCAAATGTTAACATCTCTGTCATCGTCCGTCCTGAAAAGGATGCAAGCATCCGGCAACAATCAGTGGGAGCCATCACTTGTTACAATAGATGATGGTGGCAGCAGAATTAGCTCAAGATACTTCCAGTTTCCACATGGACGTTTCTGCTTTGGGGCCGAGCTCCTGGTTGATAAACACTTTGAGTGTTTATCCTCCCATTCCCATACTGATTTTTCTGTTCTCGGCCTCCTCCACTGTCAGAGTGACACCTCATATTTCGCTTGGGCAGCTTACAACCCGGCGGTATGAATATTCATTTCTCTAACTTCAAGTGACCCTTGCTTTACCTCTTTCTCCATCTCTCCCCCATCCTAGTTCTCCAACTAGTTTCACTGTCCTCCTGATTAAATATTACTGATTGTACACCTCGTTCCCCTCAGCTAACAATGCACCATTCGACATTTCTTGATCATCGTCCCTTTTGATCTGTGTGTTCACACCTTATCCTTCTATATCTCTATATCTCTCTCCCCCTTGCTCAGTCTGAAGAAGGGTCTTGACCCAAAACGTCACCCATTCCTTCTCTCCAGAGATGCTGCCTGTCCTGCTCAGTTGCTCCAACATTTTGTGTCTCTTATAGTATTAAGAATACTGACTTGCAAAGGTATGTTCAATCTACAAACAACTGGGAGAATCTGGATTGATCTGAAGAACCTTTGGTAAACTGCTTTCTCTGTTCTTAGAACTAATTAATTCTGCTGTAGATTATCCATTCGTAATACATTTTCAGTTTTTCTCTCTGCATTTGGCATGGCTTGACCTGTCTCTGCATTTCGCAGCTTTTACATGTTCTTTTTTTTGTAGTCATTCTATTTAATTGACTTGCATTATCCTATCAACCAGAGAGATGGGTCAACAGTTATCACCATTGCAACTCTAATCTCACCCTACCTTACCCTTCTGCGATTGAAATCTATCTTGGTTTTTTTTTGCTCCTTTAATCAGGCCACAGCTATAGAAATGCTTCAAGGTGGATTCCTTTCATCCAAGCAAATGCTGGGTATTTTCTGTTTTTGTTTTAGATTTCTGCATTTACAGGGTTTTCCACTTGTTTTTCTGTATTTGCAGTTTTTGTGTCACTTGACATTTTTTTCTCAAGATTATTCTATTCTACAACAAGATTAACTATCCATCTATTCATGGATGCCCTCTGTCCTGTCGAACCTTCCGACATGTTCCGCTGTGTAGGGTCAAAACGTCACCCATTCATCCTCTCTAGAGATGCTACGTCCCGCCATGTTACTCCAGCATTCTGTTAATAACAATAGACATCTTCGGTTTAAACCAGCATCTGCACTTCCTACACATGTTCCGCTGTGTTTCAGGCTTCCAGTGCCTGAGGGGTTTTGATTTTCACTTACCCCTCATCCCTTACTTGTTCTCCCTTTTGGGTTGAACCTTGAAGGGAAAGCATTGAAAGGAAGAGGGAACAGGAAGTTATGTATTGATTCAAGAAGCAGGATTTTTAATATAAATATTTGAAGAAAGGCTACCCCGCTTTATTTCCTTTAGATGGTCTCGGGTCTTAGGCTCCTGATGACATTTGAAAATAATTAATCGGATGTGGACATTGCTGCTATTGCTGGAACTTACTGTCCATCCTTTTTTGTCTCCAGACCTTTTCAAAGGCCTAATGCAGCTCCATGTATTTTGAAGACACAAGGAACAGCAAATGTTGGAATTTTGCGCTGAACACAAAGAGCGAGATTAACTCAGCCATTCTCTAGATGACATGGATCGGAAGACCATTGAAAGGGAAAAAGACCAGACACAAAATGTCTTTCCATGTCTTCCAGAGATGCTGCCTGGCCTGCTGAGTTATTTCTGCACTTTGTGTCTTTATCTGGGTAAGGATGCTAAAATCTCTGTACCTGAGGATATGAGGAAACCAGAAAGACAATTCACTAGTTTCAGTTTAGTTTATTGTCATGTGTACCGAGGTACAGTGAAAAGCTTTCGTAGCCTTTCATGGTGACCACATTTTATGGTCACCGTTATGCATACTGGTCTTTTATTTTAGTTTCGTTGAATTCCTTGAATTTAAATTCCCAGTTGTGGTGGGATGCAATCTCAGGTCAACATGTCTAGGTCTATCAATATCCATACTACTGAGACAATATTTATTGGCTCCTTTCCAAGGACCCTGTGTAGATAGCGATGGACTTTTTGCTTGGTCTAATGCAATTTGTGTGGTGGTCACAAGCACTCGGTTGGAGCTCCAGGATATTGCTCCTTGCAGCGATGATGGAAAAGAACAATGACAGTGATGTATTTGCAAGAGAGGAAACATGGGCTTTGGAAAGCAACCAAGAGGCAATGATGTTCCTGTGGTAATACAGTTGACATTCTTCCCAGTTGAGAATGTCTCAGAGGAAGGAGGTGCTGTTCCTGTAACTTTGATGAATTGTTTTAGACTTTCCCTATTTATTCCAATACTCATTGTTGGAATGTCCTGTGTATTTACAGCCAATATATTATTAGACTCGTTTCCAATTTAATAAGACATGGGTTTAAGCTTTGCTCCAACTAAGCATTCAAGCTGAGTTAAGTGTGAGTGCCTGTGAAATGTATCAGGATACATTTTGTTTAATTTAGTTTAGTTTAGTTTCGTTTAGAGATACAGGGTGGAAACATGGCCTTCGGACCACCGAGTCCGCACCGTCTAGCGATCCCCGCACACTCACCCAATCCTATACGTAATAGGGACAATTTACAATTAACCAAGCCAATTAGCTTGCAATATGGGAGGAAACCCATGCATGTCATGGGGAGAACATACAAACTTTGTACTTGCAAACACCCGTAGTCAGGATCAAACCCGGGTCTCTGGCGCTGTAAGGCAGCAACACTACAACAGCATCACTGTGTTGTACTTGCGGTTCTTTGTCAATGAAATAGGAGCTCCCACTGCGCACGCAGTAAGCAGGCAACAAGTCAGTCAAGTCAAAGCCTCTGTTTTTTTTTAAACTCTCAGACTCTGAGGAAACTTGGGTGAGGGCTCCGTCCACAATATCAATGGGGAAAAAAAAACCATATTACTGAAGGAAGAGGATGTTTAGAACATAAAACATCGAACAGTCCAGCACAGGAATGGGCCCTTCAGCCCACAATATTTGTGCCAAACATGATGCCAAGTTAAACTGATCTCATCTGCCTGTAAATGATCCATATCCCTCTATTCCCTGAACTAAAATATGTCAACATATAAGCCTCTTAAATTGCACTATCATATCTGAGATGTCCTAGAATGGAAAGCCTCAACTTGGGAGCAACTTCCGTCCTTGGAGACGGAAAAACTGATAGTAATTTATGCTCTCATACATTGCGAGGAAGTGTAGTCAAAATAGTTGTGGAAATCAATAGGTTTAGGTAGATGTCAGTCAATGGTCTGAGAATAGGGGGGGATATCAAATAAATACCATTCCCTTCTCACCCTTCCTGCTCCTTGCCCTCCCTACCCCAATCCCAACATATTTCTCCCATCGTCTTCCAATACGCCGGTTACCATTGAAGATAGACACAAAATGCTAGAGTAACTCAGCGGGACAGACAGCATCTCTGGAGAGAAGGAATGGGTGACATTTTGGGTCGAGACCCTTCTTCGAATCAAGTTACCCTACTCATTTTCCCTCCTCCATTCGCTCACCTCTCATCCCTGAGCCTCACATTTCCTTTCCGTTCCCTCTCTTTCCACTCCCCCTTGTTCCCTTTCTGCCCATATCTTGCCCCCTCAGCTTTGTATTTCACTCATCTTCTTCTTTCCTTAGTTGATACCCTTTTGTCAGTCACTAGCCTTGAATTTCCTCAAAGTTAGCATTGAATGTTATCATGATTGCCTGACTATTATCAGGTCTTTAAGGGCCTGTCGCACGACGCAATTTTTTAGGTGACTGCCGGCGACTGTCATAGTTGTAGCAGATCGCCGAAAAATCAGCGACTGGACTAATGGGCCTGCACCACTTAGGCGTTTTTTTAGGCGACTACCGGCATCTACAACAATGGAATTCACCAGCGTCAGCACCGGCGACAACCTACGACATCCTGGTGACAACCTACGACATCCTGGCGACAACCTACAACAATCTACGACAGCACCTACATCAGGATAAGACAAGTTACGACAAACCCACGGTCGCTGACTGTTGCCAAAATGTTTTGAACATTTCAAAATCCAGCGGCGACCAGAAATACGCTACGAATCTTTGAGCGACTGAGGCGACTATACTCACGACCATATAGGCGTCACACCGGCGACCGTGTGGCGACAGCCTAGTCGTTGTTCCTCTGCGCTTGGTGCACTTTGAGTTATCTGTTCCCCCTCCCCCCACACAAATTCCTCCTCCAAAGATATTGAAAATCCCAGGGTTGGACGAATGAGACAAGGTTTAATGTCATTGAGGCTTCTCTTTCACAGTAGCCAGGAAATAGGCATCCCTTGGTGAAAGACCATGACAGTATACTAATAGTCCATTGATTCTTTATGTCTAGCTGGTTCAATGGTTGATTCAGTGCTTTTAATGCCCAAAGGGATCCTTATGAGTGAACTTTGCCACTTTGGTGGAAAAACACATGCAAAACCAGGAAACACAACCCCCAAGGCTTTGTTATAGTAAAGGGATAGCTTTTTGTTGGTGGTCTGTTGCACAAACCAGATTTAATTCTGTATTTTCACCGTGACTGAGATCAAGGATCCATCTCGACAACCTTTAATACTCAGTTTTGCAAGCCTTTAGCCCCATGAATTTCCTTGCCACTTTCCTCACATCTGTTGACATTTAAGGGACAGACCTGGTTTTATTTGATTTAGCACAAGTTCCTCCTTGTACACTTCTGAGTGTTACTCAAGCACCCTGCATGTTCACCTGAATAGCTCAAATGAAAACAAAAGACCTCATAATGTTCGGCTCTGTCCAATTAATTAAATCACACTTCCAGCGTCTCCAATTTATTAGTGCAAATAAAGCATTTATATTGTGCAGCTGTGCTTTATTGGGCCCAAACCTTTGATCTTTGCAAGTTGAAAAATGCTCCCCCCTGCCCCTTTATATTGAAGTTTAATATGTTGCAGCAAGGTGCACATGTGTGGATGGTCACCTGCTCTCAGTCAATGACTTCAATTAATTGCAGCAGCAGTAATGCGAGATTGGTTTTGCCAACTTCAAAACTGGATTTTGAAATGTTACTTTTGGAAATTTGACTAATCCAGCTCCATAGAAAATAGGTGCAGGAGGGGGCCATTCGGCCCTTCGAGCCTGCACCGCCATTTTAGTCATTTTCTATCTATCCGTGCATGTCATGCCTTTCCAGGAAAACAATATATGTCTGTCAATTTCCAAAATCACCTGGATGCTAACTGGACACTGAAGCGACTTTACCTGAAACTTTCTTTAGGAATTAGATAAAGTAAAAATGGACCAAAATTGTTATGGCGCATTGACTGCCATACGTTTGCCAGCTGACCAGACACAAAGCTTTCCACTGTAGTTTGGTACAGGTGGCAATAAACTAGACCCAAACCTGGGGCAATTGACCTGTAAGGCAGCAACACTACCCACTGCACCACTGCCAAAATGCCACTGAAAAATAATTTCATGTTATTTCAACAGTCCAAAATCCAATAAAGTCTAAATTAAACAACTCTTTTATACTGGGTTTAAAGCACCATCTAACTATCACATTGCATCAAGTTTCAATACATTCTGGGGCCATATGTCATAGCTACCTCTTCATTCTGAAACTATTATAGTAAAGAATTATATCAATAAAATATATTTGCAGCAAAGAACTGATGGTTATTCACACCATCACCAGTGAACATATTACATTATGTGTAATTAAAAAAACTATTAATATTAACCCTTCTTATATTCCATTTATGCATCTTGACCTATTTCATGATTTCAGTCATTTTCCTTTAAAAATTTGACTCACATTTTAGCATAAAATCTTCCCCTATATTATAGTTGCTTGGCATAGCCTTCAATGAAAACACTTGTAGTAATTTCTGTTCTTCTTTCCTCCAGTTACAAAGAGACTTTGAACTTTTGAGCTCTTTTTACAATGTAGATAATGTTTCATAATATTTGTCAATTCCGAGTTTGAGTTTAGTTTATTGACACGTGTTTTTGTTTCTTTTTTTTTTTGCCTGCTATCCAGTCAGCGGAAAGACTTGCGGAAAGCACTCTTTTTAACCAATATTAAATCCGTGGAAATTCCAGGACCGAAATACACTTTTCCTCCTGTTTTTAGCCTTTCATTTTCAAAGCTGTCTTTTCCAATTCCATTCTTCTACATATTTCCCTACATTTTAATTCTTTTGAATTTGGTGAGGTGAAATTATTTTTTTGGCAGCAGTGCCGATAAGGACAATACAGATGGGCAGCCTAGCTTACACTGTGCTTTGATTTCTTTTCCACTGACATCAATTAGCAATTTAACCCCCCGGTGTTTAATTCCTTCTTAACTACCAGCATTGGCCTGGGTTCAATAGACATTTGTGGTAATGCATTCCGTTTCCAATAATGCTTTATACGAGTACAAGCTCTTGTGATCACCCCCACATTGCTTCCCCCATTAGTGCTAATTTTCTGACCTCTGTTAATAACTCAACAAAAGGCAAAAATGATCTTCTGTTGCTTACCTTGTCAAACGGTGTCAAAATGTTATTCTTGAGGGTCCTATTCCCCAATGCCTGAAATGTCAGTGGAAAAGAAATCAAAGCACACTGCAAACTAGGCTGCCCATCTGTATTGTCATTATCGGCACAGCTGCCAAAAAAATAATTTCACCTTCTCAAATTCAAAATAATTAAAATGTCGGGAAATACATTGCAGAAGAATGGAATGGGAAAAGACAGTTTCGCAAATGAGAGCAAAAAACAAATGGTAAAGTGTCTTTTGGTCCTGGAATTTACATGGATTTAATATTGGTTTTAAAATGGTGCTTTTTTGATATTTGACAAGTCTTTCTGCTGACTGGTTAATGCGCAACAAAAGCTTTTCACCTCGGTACACGTGACAATAAAATAAACTCAAACTTTAAAACAAATGTTAGAGACATTTCGTTATTGTCAGTTTCAATACAGTAATCTATGTTGCACCTTTAATGTGACTTCACATACCTTGTACCAACAGGTGCAAGATATACTAAAGAGTCTATTTGATTTATTTATTGTCACCTGCACTGAGAAACAGTGAAGTGCTTAGGAAGGAACTGCAGATGCTGGTTGAAACTGAAGATAGACATAACAGGCTGGAGCAACACAGCGGGTCAGAGGAAATCTGATGAGGAAATAAATAGGTGACGTTTCAGGTCGAGACCCTTCTTCAAACCCATAGGTGATGATTCGGGTCGAAACCCTTCTTCAGACTGTGGGGATTACCGAGACGTGGCTGCAGGAGGATCGGGCCTGGGAACTTAATATTCAAGGTTATACATCTAATAGAAATGACAGGCAGGTGAGCAGAGGGGGGGGGGAGCTCTGCTGGTGAGGGGTGGAATTCAGTCCCTTGTGAGGGAACACATAGGGACTGACAAGGTAGAGTCACTATGGATTGAGTTGAGGAATTGCAAAGGCAAGAAAACACTAATTGGTGTTATTTACAGACCCCCAAATAGTAGCCCGGATGTAGGGTGTAAGTTGCAGCAGGAGTTAAAACTGGCATGTAACAAAGGTAATGCCACTGTGGTGATGGGGGATTTCAATATGCAGGTAGACTGGGAAAATCAGGTTGGTTCAGGACCCCAAGAAAGAGAGTTTGTAGAATGCCTCCGAGATGGATTCTTAGAGCAGCTTGTAATGGAGCCGACCAAAGAAAAGGCAATTCTGGATTTATTGTTGTCCAATGAACCAGATTTGATAAGAGAACGAGGTAAAGGAACCGCTTAGAGGTAGTAATCATAATATGATTAGTTTTAATCTGCAATTTGAGAAGGAGAAAGTTAAATTGGAAATGTCAGCGATGCAGTTGAACAAAGGGGACTATGAAGGCATGAGGGAAGAGTTGGCCAAGGTAGACTGGGAAGGGATTCTAGCAGGAATAACGGTGGAACAGCAATGGCAGGAATTTCTCGGCATAATCTGGAAGACACAGGATCATTTCATTCCAAAAAGGAAGAAAGATTCTAAGGGGAGTAGGAGGGAACCGTGGCTGACAAGAGAAGTTAGGGATGGAATAAAAATAAAAGAAAATATGTATAACTTACAAAGAGTAGCCAGAAGCCAGAGGGTTGGGAAACTTTCATAGGACAACAGAAGGAAACAAAACGTGCAATACGGGCTGAAAAGATGAAGTATGAGGAGAAGCTGGCCAGCAATATAAAGAAGGACATTAAAAGCTTCTTTGAATATGTTAAGGGAAAAAGAATAATAAAGTCAAATGTGGGTCCCTTGAAGGCAGACACGGGTGAAATTATTATGGGGAACAAGGAAATGGCAGAAGAGTTGAACAGGTACTTCGGATCTGCCTTCACTAAGGAAGACACAAACAATCTCCCAGAAGTACTGGAGGACAGAGGATCTAAGGGGGTAGAGGAACGGAAATAAATTTTCATTAGGCGAGAAATAGTGTTGGGTAGGCTAATGTGACTGAAGAATGATAAATCACCTGGGCCTGATGGTCTGCATCCCAGGGTCCTCAAGGAGGTAGCTCTAGAAATAGTGGAAGCACTGGTGATCATTTTCCAATGTTCAATAGATTCAGGATCAGTTCCTGTGGATTGGAGGATAGCTAAGTTATCCCACTTTTCAAGAAAGGAGCAAGAGAGAAAACGGGATTACAGATCAGTTAGCCTGACTTCGGTGGTGGGAAAGATGCTGGAGTCAATTATTAAAGAGGTAATAATGGGGCATTTGGATAGCAGTAAAAGTATTAGTCGAAGTCAGCATGGATTTATGAAAGGAAAATCATGCTTGACTAATCTTCTGGAATTTTTTGAGGATGTGACAAGAAAATGGATGAAGGGGAGCCAGTGGATGTAGTGTATCTAGACTTTCAGAAATGCTTTGATAAAGTCCCGCACGGGAGACTGGTGACTAAAATTAGTGCACATGGTATTGGGAGTAGGGTGTTGGATAAAATATTGGTTGGCAGACAAGAAGCAAAGAGTAGGAGTGAACGGGCCGTATTCAGAATGGCAGGCAGTGGCGAGTGGAGTGCCGCAAGGCTCTGTGTTGGGGTCGCAACTGTTTACCATATATATTAATGATTTGGAAGAGGGAATTAGGAGCGACATTAACAAGTTTGTGGATGACACAAAGCTGGTGGCACTGTGAACTGTGAAGAGGATGTTAGGAGGTTGCAGGGTGACCTGGACAGGTTGACTGAGTGGGCAGTTGCGTGGCAAATGCAGTATAATATAGATACATGTGACGTTATCCACATTGGTGGCAAAAACAAGGGGGCAGATTATTATGTCAATGGGGTTAGGTTAGGTCAGGGGGAGGTGCAGCGAGACGTGGGTGTCCTTGTACACCGGTCACTGAAAGTTGGCGTGCAGGTACAGCAGGCAGCGAAGAAAGCTAATGGAATATTGGCCTTCATAACAAGAAGATTTCAGTATAGGAGTAAAGAGGTTCTTCTGCAGTTGTATAGGGCTCTGGTGAGACCACATCTGGAGTATTGTGTACAGTTTTGGACTCCTAATTTAAGGAAGGAGAATCCTTGTGATTGAGGCAGTGCAGCGCAGGTTCACAAGATTGATCCCTGGGATGGCGGGACTGTCATATGAGGAAAGATTGAAAAGACTAGGCTTGTCTTCACTGGAGTTTAGAAGGATGAGGGGGGATCTTATAGAGACATATAAAATTATAAAAGGACCAGACAGGCTAGATGCAGGAAAAATGTTCCCAATGTTGGGCGAGTCCAGAACCAGGGGCCACCGTCTTTGAATAAAGGGGAGGCCATTTAGGACTGAGGTGAGAAAACAACTTTCACCCAGAGAGTTGTGGAATTTCCTGCCACAGAGGGCAGTGGAGGCCAAATCACTGGTTGGATTTAAGAGAGTTAGATAGAGCTCTATGGGCTGGTGGAATCAAGGGATATGGCAAGAAGGCAGGCACGGGTTATTGATTGGGGACGATCAGCCATGATCACAACGAATTGCGGTGCTGGCTCAAAGGTCGGAATGGCCTCCTCCTGCACCTATTTTCTATGTTTCTAACCCAAAATCTCATCTTTTCCTTTACTCTAGAGATGCTGTCTGGCTCGCTGAGTTACTCCAGCGTGTTATGTCTATCAGCAGTGAAATGTTTGTTCTGTATGATATCTTGTTAAATCACACAATGTATGATTACAATGGATCCTCTTTGGGTCAGCGCGCACAGAGTCTCCATGTTCCGGCGCCATCTTGCCATTACCAAATCTCTGAAAAGTCCAATCTTGCCCTAAGGAGATATCTAGCTTGTTATTTTCTCACATTGCCGTGCAACGTTGCATCGATGAAGTAGGGGTTGGTCTGGCGCAGTGTGATGCTTTGGGTGTCTTCCACCACAGTACCAATCATCTAAAGTGTAAAGGCTATCGCGTTTTCCTCTTGCAGCGTGCAGTATAAAACTAGGTTGCAGGTTCTGGCACTCATTGTTCTATAATTAAACAACTTAATTGCTTTTCAATCAAAGTTTCAGATCTCACATACCACGGGCGGTACGGTGGCGCAGCGGTAGAATTGCTCGCTTACTGCGCCAGCGACCCGGGTTCGATCCTGACTACAGGTGCCAACTGAATTCAGTTTGTACATTCTCCCCGTGACCTGCCTGGGCTTTCTCCGGGTGCTCCAGCTTCATCTCTCACTTCATAGCCATGCAGGTTTGTAGTCTACTTGGCCTTGTAAAATTGTAAATTGTCCTTAGTGCGTGTAGGGTAATATTCATGTGCGGGAATCGCTGGTCGACATGGACTTGGTGGGTCAAAGGCCGTTTTTACGTGCTGTATTTCTAAACTAGACAAAACTAAATATTGTCTAAGGCTACATATTTGCACCACCGTAACTCACTACTGCTCCCATTTGCCTCAGCTCATCAGTCTCTGTATCTTCATCGATTCCTTTGCTATTTCATGTCTTCACTATTTCAATGATTGTGACAGCTTCTTTTGACCTATTCCCTGCAAGCATGAGGCCATTCCAAAACTCTGCTATGGTTATCTGGGGTTCAGTCACCAATTTTCCCCATTGATTGCTGCCCTACTGTGTGCACTCGCAGTGCAATTAAAAAAATATTAACCCTGGCTTTCAAATCATTCCATGTTCTCACTTTTCCCTGTCCCTTTATTCTCCCTCAGTTTTATACCTCTCTGATATGTCTGTTTTCCTCTAGTTCTGGCCGCTTGTGCCTCCCAGAAGTTAATTGTCCCGCTGTGGATTTCCTAAATCCTCACATGTCATGCTGCTAAGCTCTGAGATTCCTCCTCAAGTCTTTGCCCTTCCCCAACTCCCTATCCACCCTTAAAATGTCCTTGCAAACCTACCTTTTTGACTAAATGTATAGGAAGGAACAGCCGATGCTGGTTTAAACTGAAGATAGACACAAAAAGCTGGCAGCTTACAACCCGGCAGTATGAATAACTCCAAATAACCTTTGCTTTCCCTCTCGCCCCGTCCCTCCCCGACCCTAGTTCTCCGACTATTTTCACTGTGCTCCTGATTAATCTTACTGATGTGTGCTTCATTGTCATCTTCCCCGCAGCCGACAATGAAGCACACATCACACATTTTCTTGATCACCATCTGCATTGATTTGTCCTTTTCATGCCTTACTTACTCTTTGTGCCCTTCCATATCTCGAGTTTCCCACTCCCCTGACTCAGTTTGAAGAAGTGTCTCGACCCAAAACGTCTCCCATTCCTTCTATCCAGAGACACTGCCTGTCCCGCTGAGTTACTCCAGCAAACTGTGTCTGTCTTCGGTGTTAACCAACATCTGCAGTTGCTTCTTACACACGAGTTCTTTGTTATTCCACTTTTGCATCCTGCACACAGAAACCAATTAACGTGTAGGCCTGCACGTCTTGGAACGTGGGAAGAAACCAGAGCACCCGGAGTAAGCCCACATGGTCACAGTGAGAACGTACAAACTACGCAGAGACAGCTGTCAAGGTCAGGACCGGACCTGGGTCTCTGGCGCTGTGAGGCAGCAACTCCACCACTGCGCCACCGTGTCACCCTTCCTACATATTGTTCCGGTTCAAAATCCTTTCACAAGGTCTGTGCATGAATCCACTGAAAGTGCAGAGCATAAGCTGAACATGTAAGTAAGTACGTTTATTGGCCAAGTATTCACATACAAGGAATTTGCCTTGGTGCTCCGCCCACAAGTAACATGACATACAGTGACAGTTAAGAATGACTCAGAAAACACTAAACATTAATAATAATAAATAATTAATGATAAAACACCATTGATTAAGCATGTGACGTTGACAGGCAGCAACCTCAGTGAAAGAAAAATCTCTAGCTCAATAACTTTCTCTCAATGCCAATAACCAATTAAAGTGTCCCCATTTCAAACAGTCATTCGAATTGATGTGAACAAGTGATTCACTATTTTTAAGGAAACTATGATTTTGTGCTTCTAGGTCCCTCTGTTCTACAACACTTCTCTGGTTTCATATCGTTCACTGTGAAGGTCCTACCGGAAAGAAACACCTTGCAATAAGAGTCTGCAGTCTGAAGAAGGGTCCCAACTCAAAACATCACCTATTCCTTCTCTCCAGAGATGCTGCCTAACCTGCAGAGTTACTCCAGCATTTTGTGTCCATCTTAGGTGTAAACCGGCATCTGCAATTCCTTCCTACGCACTAACTCTTTGACTATCTGCCCTTTGGATTCTCAAGGCCAATTTTTTTCTGTAGTAATGATTATGTGAAGTGCTGTGACTATTTCTGCTACAGGCAACAGCTATTTCGATAAAAATTGTAGCTGACATTGAAAAAACTGTTCAAATATTCTCATTATCTTTATTGATAATACAAAGAAAAAGCCAGAGATGAAACAAATGAGCAGGTATTTGAGGTGCACCTAAAATGTTGTTTTATCAAGGACTTTTGTCTACACTGCAACAAACTAGATAATTTTTTTGATCTCTTCACTTAGATTCAACTTTTTTGTGTGTTTTTCTGTCCTACTTGCTTCAAATTCTTCAGCGTGTGCATTTTGAGTTATTCTTGTGGCTGATCCTTGTCTCCCAATGGTCTCGATTGCAGTCAGTCTTGATATATAGTTTAGCTTCTGATGGCAGTCAGAGGATAACAAATCATTGTTTACAAGAATGATCCCAAGAATGATGAGCGTTTGTCGGCACTGGACCTGTACTCGTTGGAGTTCAGAAGAATGAGGGGGGACCTCATTGAAACACACAGAATAGTGAAAGGTTTGGATAGAGTGGATGTGGAGAGGTTAAGAAGTCATAGCCTCAGAATAAAATGATGTTCTTTTAGGAAGGAGATGAGGAGACATTTATTTTGTCAGAGGATGGTGAATCTGTGGAATTATTTGCCACAGAAGGCTGTGGAGGCCAAGTCAGTCAATACTTTTAATGCAGAGATAGATAGATTCTTGGTGTACAGGAAGGCAGGAGAATGGGGTTCGGAGGGGAAGATAAATTTATCATGATTGAATGGCTTGATGGGCCGAATGGCCTAATTCTACTCCTATCACTTGTGACCTTATGACTTAAACAGAAAAGCCTTTCCAGAAATTGTTCGAGCTATTGAATGAAAGCGAGGAAGTAATTTCAATATGAGATACACATCATAATAGCTGATCCAGTTTTAGTATTTAAATAGCAATTAATAGATAATTAAATGGAGATATAACCTTATCATAGAGAAGTGTTTTACGCGTTATCACAAGCCTCAGGTTTATTTCTACCTTCATTTTGCTACATTTGCTAAGTGCTTTTTAAATGAAGTCAACAGAATTGAAAGTCTTGAGGGATGTTTAATGACTGATTGAGTCAATATAGTTTATTTTACACTATTCACTAAACTGAAGATTCCCCATCCTGATTGAATTAGCCCTCCACATTTAAAAGGACTTACTTCATTACCGAGAGTACTTTTTTGTAATTAATTTTATTAGGATAAGTGACAGTATTATTCTTTCATTTAACATGAAATAGTTTGGCTCCATGCTGTGTTCGCTTCGAATGATGGGTTACATCAAGAGCAGTTAAAGCAGAATTATCAGTGTAAGAGGGTCTCCATTAAGATGGTTGGAGTGACTGGATCATTTTGCCCAAGAATAAGAACTCATTTATAATTGTTAATTGTAAGCAAGTGAGAAAATTGTGTTATCTTCCTCCTCAGTTAACGTAATTGATTCGATTTTTCCCAGCAAAATTATCTCTTTTCAATAGTTTTATTGCACTTTCAGCTAGAACACTTCCACTAATCCACACTACAAACTTCACTTGCTTGAATAATGTCATCTTTTTTTTGCCAGGAACATTCCTTTGTGTGTGTTGGATATTTTTCCATTTTGGACTAACGATGAACCTGCATAAGATTCATATGTTTTCCCTCATGTAGCATTAAACCATTTTCCTAAGGCTTTCTATTATTGTTACGTATAGCAGTGAGTTTGGCGTTTCTAGTGCATTACCTGCTTTACCAGTAGTTCTTCCAATACTTGAATGCTCTAAAATGCCATCCCGAGATGCCTCACAATTATTCCTGCCTTGCTGGGGATGGGGCATTCTTCATCCTATCGCCACATACGGCAGCAAGCAGAAGATAAGACTGTTTGGTGAACTTTTGTAACTTTGTCAGCGCCAGAAACGTGGCGACATTTGAGTACCGCCTAGATGAGGTCTGCTGTATGCTTTTACCAGGTTCTACGCACAACAAAGCATTTCATGTGACAATAAAGTGTCATTGAATTGGATCTATATATTTTGTCTGGGTAAATATGTGCCACTTATCACACTGTAATCTTTTATTTGTATTTTAAATCTACATATTACAGGTATTATTCTTGTAGATACATATAGTTAAGTTTGAAGAAGGGTCTCGACCTTAAACATCACCTATTCCTTTTCTCCAGAGATGCTGTCTGACCCGCTGAGTTTAGTTTAGTTTAGAAATACAGCGCGGAAACAGTCCCTTCGGCCCACCATGTCTGCACCGACCAGCGATCCCCACACAGTAACACTATCCGACACGCACCAGGGACAATTTACACTTATACCAAAGTCAATTAACCTACAAACCTGTACACCTTTGGAGTATGAGAGGAAACCGAAGATCTCAGAGAAAACCCACGCAGTCACGGGGAGAACATACAAACTCCGTACAGTCAGCCCCCATAGTCCGGATCGAATCTGGGTCTCTGGCGCTGCAAGTGCTGCAAGGCAGCAACTCTACTGCTGCACCACAGTGCCACCCATTACTCCAGTTACTCCAGATTTTAGTGTCTATCTTTAGTTAAGTGTAAAAGTTGGAAGAAATTTCTATTTCTATTTCTCACTTGGACGGATTAGTCTATGGTTTTTTAGCATGAGATTTGATGCTGACATTTTTATTTTTAATGATAAACAGGGCTGGCTGTCTATCTGCAGAATGAATGTACTGCCAGTGAAACTGCATCCTCTGAAATTATACATTTCAAAGCCACACGTTCTCTCAGCTTTGTTAGCAGGTCATTAATTAATGGATAAAGAACAGCCAGAATCCTGTTTTTCATTATAGGAGGAATCTCACACCACTACAAGTCATGGAACCTTCTGCGAGTTATAAACCAGGTACTCTGAGATATTCTTACGTGACTTCAAATTTAAACAGTGGGGGTTTGGAACGTTCCCGAACAAATAACTCACAGCTCATGATTATAACTGTCAGGATTAAAAGAGCGGGGAATTTTGGAAAAGAAAATGTCATTAGGACTGGATGTCTTTACCATGGGAACATTTCTGAACTATTCCAGATGCCGACGAGAATAAGTCAAAATAGTAGCAAGAATAACACACTCCTGATGGTCTGTGAAACTTCTGCTTGGATTATTTTAGAGCGTGTAACACATGCACAGTAGAAAGGGTGCAGTCACAGGGAAGCTGGAGTATCTGACAGGGATTAAGTGCTACAGCAATAACTGCCATGTAGATTTGTTATTCTGTGCTCAGATCAAACAGCCAACTTATTGCTGCCAACTTTTTATATTGATTGCCACTTTCTGTTGGCACACCGCAATCTAGACACACAAAAAAAACAAATTTGTAAGCAAAGGGCAACAGAATGCCAACAAGAGCTCAGGCCAGCAAATGTCTGGAGGAGGGATTGCTGTGGGTGTGGTGTGCCATATTACAGAGCACACAGGGAATATTGATTTATTTTCTACCTCTGACAATTACATTTTCCTTCTTTATCTTCCAATTTCTCATCTCCGATTTAAACAGTCACTTGACTTGAATATCCAGGTTTTACATTTTGCATTATAAATTTCAATATATTGTAACACCAACATTTTCTCCACAGGCAATTGACCCTCTGTAAATACAAGCTTCTACAAGAAGAAAAGGGCATACAGATATTTTATTAAATAACAAAAATTATCAAAAATACACAAAAGCTGGAATTTGGCAATTGAGGCTGTTAACTGATTTGCTTGGTTTCATTTCAGAGATACAGCATGGCAAATGACCCTTGAGAACACCCTTATCAACGATCAACCATTCACACTGTTTCTGTCCTAAAACATTAGGGGCAATTTACTATTATTTCATTCACTGTCACAACACCTCCAACTCCCACACCTTCCAACACCCCCACATCATAGCCTCAGTTTGCATGCTACTGCAACTGTCATTCATGCCGTGGTTACCACTCAACTTGACTGTTCCAACAGACTCCTGTTAAACCCCTGTCTCACGGTGCGAGTTGACCCACGAGTGACCCAGAGTTGTCACTCGCGGTAATCACGTACACTAAGCGTAGCGGGAACCCCGGAACTCTTGTGAGCAACTTAGCGACTCGTGGCGCTAACGGCAGGTACCCGTGAAACTTGGTAACTCGTGAAAAAAATCAAACATGTTTGATTTTTTCCACGAGTCAAATGTACAGTTCAAGTTAAAAATTAAAACATTTTAAACTCGTTTATAATGTGGTGGCCCGTGCGTTTACCTTTGTGATTCGTGAGTCTACCGTGGGAACTCTTTTAACTCAGCGGGCAGGCAGCATCTCTGGAAAGAAGGAATGGGTGACGGGATGACATTTCCAAATTTCTCCAGCCCCATGTGTTCACTTTTTTCAACTCGCATCTGCCCTTTCTTGTGTATGACATTATTTGTATCTACAGTGCCTTGTGTCTTGGCAATTCATGATTCACGCACACACACAATGCTGGGGTAACTCACACACACACACACACACACACACACACACACACACACACACACACAATGCTGGAGTAACTCACACACACACACACACAATGCTGGAGTGACTCACGCACACACACACACACAATGCTGGAGTGACTCACGCACACACACAATGCTGGGGTAACTCACACACACACACACAATGCTGGAGTAACTCGCACACACGCGCACACACACAATGCTGGAGTAACTCGCTCACACACACAATGCTGGGGTAACTCGCACATGCACACACACAATGCTGGGGTAACTCACACACACACACAATGCTGGGGTAACTCACACACACACACACACAATGCTGGAGTAACTCTCACACACACACACACACACACACACACACACACGAACAATGCTGGAGTAACTCACACACACACTCACGCACACAATGTTGGAGTAACTCACACACACACACACACACGCTAAGGTAACTCACACACACATACACACAATTCTGGAGTAACTCACACACACACACAAACAATGCTGGAGTAACTCTCTCACACACACAATTCTGGAGTAACTCAGTGGGACAGGCAGCATCTCCGGAGAGAAGGAATGATGATGTATCGGGTCGAGACCCTTCCTTAGACTACTACCCAGAGATGCTGCCTGTCCCACTGAGTTACTCCAGCATTTCGTCTTTAAACCAGCATCTGGACTTCTTTTAACATTGTTGCTTTATTAAAACATACCTTAATTCACGGTTGGCTCAAGAGTAACAGGATAGGAACTTGGAACTCGGAGGAGGAACTTGGAACATCGCAGAAATTACATACCCGTGGGAACTCGGTTAAACACTTGAACATAAACTTGAAGTCTCGTACACAACCACGAGTCTTTCACTCGGGGTACCTCGTGGGTCAACTCGCACCATGAGACAGGGCCATTACTTATTCTATTCTTTAGAAATTCAAGTTCTTCCATTATTCTATCATCTATTCTAGTTCACTTCAACCCCCATTCAGCGATCACTATTATGCTCTAAACTGCTTTCAGCTAAATAATATCTCTAGTTTAAAGTTCTCAACCACATTTTCAAACCATTTCTGGATAATATCCAAAGCCATCCACATAATTTCCTCTCGCCCTTTAACCATCTCTTTACTTGCAGCCATCTTGTGGTGGCACAGCGGTAAAGCTGCTGCTCACTGCACCAGAGACACGGGTTCGATCCTGACTACGGGTGCTGTCTGTACGGAGTTTATACATTCTCCCTGTGGCCGTGTGGGCTTTCCCCAGAAGTTCGTATTTCCTCCCACCTTCCAATGACGTACAGGTTTGTAGGTTAATTGGTTTCTGTAAATTGCCCCTACTGTGTAGGGGCAGAAAGTGGAATAGCCTAGAACTTGTGTATGGGTGATCGATGGTCGGCATGGACTCACTGGGCCGAAGGGCTTGTTTCCAGGCTGTATCTCTAAACTAAACTAATTCAGGCCCACTTTCTCACCCCTGAATTTAATCACTCAACCACTGCAGGCCCTGCCTTCAGCTGACAAGATCCTAAACTCTAATGTTTGTCCTTTGTACCTCCCGGCTCCCTTTTCTCCACTGGAAGCCCCATAAAACCTTTAATAAGCTTTACATCACGGATCCTGAAATGTGGCTGTGGTGTCAGTTTTGGTTTTATAACCTGTGAAGTGCCCAAGAATGTTTTTGCTACCATAAAGGCTCTAAATAAATAGAAGTTGATGTTGCTATAAAGTATCTACCCATGGACTTAACTCATGTTACAAGATCAATAAATTAGATCGGTGGCTTCATATTTCTCGTCCATCAAATGGCTTCTCCGCCAGTCATTTTAATCCAGCATCTCTATGAGGCCACACTCCGTGAAAGTTGCCAGACAAATCAGTCTGCAAACTAACATTCGGTTTCACCAGGTCCCAGTGTAATAAAATAGATTTGGCTCTGTAGGTATGCTGTGTTTTATATGCGGAGATCAGGGGGCTAACTATTTATCTCAGTGTTATTGATTTAACAGTATTACTGCCGCTTCTGATGAGGAGCTGAGTCTAGGATTTCCTGATTATTCTCACACCACTTTACAGTAAGTCAGACCGCCAAGACGATGTTCAACTGACTGAAATTTTGATGAGATCCAATAACTAGAGGCTTTTCTGGCCATTTCTAGCATTAAATCAAGGCAGCTTTGGCGGTGGAAGATTGCAACCTTCACGTGGTCCACCCTGTTTCGACGAATGCAATCAACCCAGCGTGCACAATCAAATGAGATCAAATAGAACAAGGGTACACAAAAGGCTGGAGAAACTCAGCGGGTGCAGCAGCATCTAAGGAGCGAAGGATATAGGCGACGTTTCGGGTCGAGACCCTTCTTCAGACTGGTCAGGGATCAGGGAAACGAGAGATATAGACGGTGATGTGGAGAGATAAAGAACAATGAATGAAAGATATGCAAAAAAGTATCAATGATAAAGGGTACAAGCCATTGTAAGCTGTTTGTGGTGTGAAAATGAGAAGCTAGTGCAACTAGGGTGGGGGAGGGAATGCCAGGGCCCGAGGACTGAGGGAGAGGTGGGAAGGGGAGGAGACAGCAAGGGTTAACAGAATTGAGAAAATTCAATGTTCAAGCCCAAAGGATGCAGACTCCCCAAGCGGAATATGAGGTGCTGTTCCTCCAACTTGCGGTGTTACTCACTCTGGCCGTGGAGGAGGCCCAGGACCGAGAGGTCGGATACGGAATGGGAGGGGGAGTTGAAATGCTGAGCCACTGGGAGGTCGGCTTGGTTATTGCGGACCGAGCGGAGGTGTTCGGCGAAACGATCGCCAAGCCTCCGCTTGGTCTCACCGATATAGATCATCTGGCATCTGGAGCAGCGGATGCAGTAGATGAGGTTGGAGGAGGTGCAGGTGAACCTCTGTCGGACCTGGAAGGACTGCTTGGGTCCCTGAAAGGAGTGGAGGGGGGAGGTGAAGGGACAAGTGTTGCATTTCTTGCGGTTTGCAAGGGATAGTGCCCGGGGAAGGGGGTAGAGCGGGAAGGGAGGGAAGAATTGACAAGGGAGTTGCGGAGGGAGCGGTCTTTGCGGAAGGCAGACGGGGGGGGGGGAGATGGGAAGATGTGGCGAGTGGAGGGGTCACGTTGGAGGTGGCGAAACTGACGGAGGACTATGTGTTGTATTTGCCGGCTTGTAGGGTGAAAGGTGAGGACCAGGGGGACTCTGCCCTGTTTGCGAGTGGGGGAAATGGGGAGAGAGGGCAGTGTTGCGAGGTATGGAGGAGACCCTGGTGCGAGTCTCATCTATAGTGGAGGAAGGGAATCCCCATTCTCTGAAGATTGAGGCCATTTGTGATGACCTGGTGTGGAACACCTTATCCTGGGAGCTGATGCGGCGTAGACGGAGGAATTGGGAATAGGGGATGGAGTCCTTACAGGAAGCAGGGTGGGAAAAAGAGTAGTCCAGGTAGCTGTGGGAGTCAGTTGGTTTGTAGTGGATGTCGGTCAGGAGTGTTAATGGCGGAGTAGCAAGATGGATTCAACAGTGGCTGAAGGGGAGATGTCAGAGAGTAATGGTGGATGGCTGTTTGTCAGGTTGGAAGCCGGTGACCAGTGGGGTGCCTCAGGGATCTGTGTTGGGCTCACTGTTGTTTGTCATGTACATCAATGATCTGGATGATGGGGTGGAAAATTGGATAAGTAAGTATGCAGATGATACTAAGATAAGTGGTGTTGTGGATAATGAAGTAGATTTTCAAAGCCTACAGAGAGATTTGGGCCATATGGAAAAGTGGGCTGAAAGATGGCAGATGGAGTTTAATGCTGATAAGTGTGAAGTGCTACATCTTGGCAGGACAAATCAAAATAGGACGTACATGGTAAATGGTAGGGAATTGAGGAATGTTGTGGAACAGAGAGATCTAGGAATAACTGTGCATAGTTCCCTGAAGGTGGAATCACATGTAGATGGGGTGGTAAAGAAAGCCTTTGGTGTGCTGGCCTTTATAAATCAGAGCATTGAATATAGGAGCAGGGAAGTAATGTTAAAATTGTACAAGGCATTGGTGAGACCAATTCTGGAGTATGGTGTACAATTTTGGTCGCCTAATTATAGGAAGGATGTCAACAAAATAGAGAGAGTACAGAGGAGATTTACCAGAATGTTTGCCTGGGATCCAGCAACTATGTTACAGAGAAAGGTTGAACAAGTTAGGTCTTTATTCTTTGGAGCGCAGAAGGTTAAGGGGGGACTTGATTGAGGTCTTTAAAATGATGAAAGGGATAGACAGAGTTGACTTGGATAAGCTTTTCACATTAAGGGTAGGGAAGATTCAAACAAGAGGGCATGACATGCGAATTAAGGGACGGAAGTTTAGGGGTAACGTGAGGGGGAACTTCTTTACTCAGAGGGTGGTGGCTGTGTGGAATGAGCTTCCAGCAGATGTGGTGGAGGAAGGATCGATTTTAACATTTAAAAGTAAAGTGGATAGGTATATGGACGGGAAATTAATGGAGGGGTATGGTCTGAGTGCAGGTAGATGGGACTAGGGGAAAACAAATGATCGGCACGGACTGGAAGGGCCGAGAGGGCCTGTTTCCGTGCTGTAATTGTTATATGGTTATATGTGTATCACCTGCAATAGAGATGGTGATGTCAAGGAATGGTAGGGAAATGTCGGAAATGGTCCAAGTGTATTTGAGTGCCCGATGGAAGTTGGTGGTGAAATGAATGAGGTCAGTCAGTTGTGTGTGGGTGCAAGAGGTGACACCAAAGCAGTCGTCGATGTAACGGAGGTAGAGGTTGGGGATGGGGCCCTGGTACGCCGAGAACAAGGATTGTTCGACGTACCCGACAAAGAGGCAAGCGTAGCTGGGGCCCACGCGTGTGCCCATAGCTACGCCTTGTGTTTGGATAGGTTGTCCTACAACATTAGGCCGTGCACGCCATACGCAAGAAGAAGAAGGCAGCTTTAGACAAAGTTCAAGTTAGTTTCAATAAAATTGGATAAATTCAAAAAGTACTCGAAATAACACTCTTGATCATACAAAAAATATTTTTCAACAGGGCGGCACGGTGACGCAGTAGTAGAGTTGCTGCCTTGCAGCGCCAAGGCACCAGAGATCCAGGTTCAATCCCGACTACCGGTGCTGTCTCTATGGAGTTTGTATGTTCTCCCCGTGACCGTGTGGGTTTTCTCCGAGATCATCGGTTTCTTCCCACACTCCAAAGACGTACAGGTTTGTAGGTTAATTAGCTTGGTATAAATGTAAAATTGACCCTAGTGTGTGTTAATGTGTGGGGATCGCAGGTCGGTGTGGACTCAGTCGGTCGAAGGGCCTGTTTCCACTCAGTGTCCCTAAACTAAAAACAGCAGAATATAGGGAAAGCAAATATGTCTGCAGAAAATCAAAGGAAAGATAGTGAATCTAATTAGCAGAGGAAATAGGATTTCAATACGCTCTACATGGCCACTATGTTACAAAGCTCTGATCAGCTATTCGATTTGGCAGGGCTACAGCAAGATTTGAAAGAGAAACAGCAAATGCTGGAAATACCCAGCAAGTCAGGCAACATCCATGGAAGGGAAGAGGAAAGGGTTAATGTTACATTTCAATGTGAGCTTTGTATGTGCAATGCCCTTGATCCATCAGTTTGTCTGTTTCTGCCCATTAAATTTGTGCCTATGTTTTAGAGCAGTTATTGTGATCGAAGTGTGGGGTGTTGGTGTCAGCTGTCAGTGTTCTGTAAAGCTCCCTGGTTTTCTTGTGTTAATGACGTAACCTGGATTCCCAGATTGTCTGAAGAAGGGTCTCGACCCGAAACGTCGCCTATCTCCTTCGCTCCTTAGATGCTGCTGCACCCGCTGAGTTTCTCCAGCCTTTTGTGTTCCTAGATTGCCATCTTTTCTGGATGCAATGCTTTCGCAAATGTTTGTTTACATGGTCATAATTGTTAAAATTGTTGCAGCGATATTAATTTAACCTTTAGATAGACACAAAATGCTGGAATAACTCAACAGGGCAGGTAGCATCTCTGGAGAGAAGGAATGGGTGAGGTTTTGGGTCGAGACCCTTCTTCAGTCTTCAGACTCTTGAGATTTCTTGAAACTGAAAAAGGGTCTCGAACAGAAACGTCACCAATTCCTTCTCTCCAGAGCTGCTGCTTGCCCTGCTGAGGCCCAGCATTTTGAGTCCATCTATCGGTTTAAACCAGCATCTGTAGTTCCTTCCTGCACATTAATTTAACCTTTAAACTAGACTAAATGGAACCCGTTGGGTCCCAGTCACACAGGAGGCCTGGTCCCCCAACGCAACCCATTCCCCAACACAATATTCCACCACTCACCCTTTTCCCCCACACAACCGTTCCCCCAATGCAATATTGCACTAATCACTCATAGCCCCTAATGCGCAGGCACGGCTGACAAGTTCCCATTGTGACACCTCTGATCCCCCCTCCTCTCCTCACCCACATGTCGGGGGCTGGTAGGAAGGGGAGGTTTCAGGGCGAAGGCGGGGGGGCCAGGGGGTGGCGTGGTGCTGGGGTGGGGGGCCGGGGGGGCGTGGCGCCGGGATGTGGGGCATGGGTTGGGGGGGGGGGTTGGTGGTTTGTGGGCGGGGGTTTATGGATGGGGGGATGTGGGCGGGGGTGCGTGTGGGTGGGGGGGGGGGTGTTGCGGGGGGGAGAGAGCTCATAGAAAAAAGGGGGTTGCGGGGAGGGGGTATCACGGGGGTGGGGGGCAGGAGATAGCGAGCGGGACCAGAGGCGACGGGGCTGGAGCTGACGATGCGATGGGGACTCGCAGCAGTCGCTGGTCATTGGTTGCTGGTCGTTCTCCTCCACCGGGATAAGATCAGACTCTCCGCTTTCCGCTTGGCGACATTTCCCACGCCACGCCACGCCGGGCTTCCGGTCCCTCCGAAAATTGTGTCCTGGTGGAAACCTCTGCCGGCCATCTTCAGCTCCAGGGAAGACCCGATGGAAACCTCTGCCAGCAATCCTCAGCTGCAGTAAATACGCGATGGCGCAGGAGGGGCGGACAGTTTAAACCTCGCTATCCTTTCCATTACACCATCGATGGGGACAAAACATGAGGCAATCGCAGTACAGGAGAACAGCGAGTAAGCTGCCGAAAAATTGTAGCGCTATCGCGTACCATTTTTGCACAAATATAATGACCGCGCAAACCTGAAGATGACAAGGTCAGAGCTTTAGTTATGTATTAGACTAAGTGGGACCTGTTGGGTCCCATGTTCACATGGGAGGGCTGGTCCCCTGGCACAATGTTACACCTCTCCACCAATTCCAATATTGGTGGCCAGTTGGGGGGGGGGGCTTTCTGGAGTGCTGGTATTGGTGTTGTTGGCTGCAGGGACTACTGGTCTCCAGAGGGCTAATATGGACATTGTGAGACAAATGTATTCATGGGGTGGCAGCTCAGTCCCTCAAGCATGATGTGCTGGCAGCTCACTCACGGATGGTGAGCTGGCAGTTGACTCATTTCATTTCAAGCACAGTCCAAGGCCACCAAATTCAAATCCATTTCCTACCATTTTAAACAGGGTGCAAAGCCACCAAATTCAGGTTCAGTTTCCTAACACTTCAAGCAGGGTGCAAGGCCACCGAATTCAAGTGCAGTTTCCAACCACTTCAAGCAGGGTGCAAGGCCACTAAATTCAAGTGCAGTTTCATACCACTTCAAGCAGGGTACAAGACCACCAAATGCAAATGCAGTTTCATACCATTTCAAGGAGGGTGCAACGACACCACGTTCAAATGCAGTTTCATATCTTTTCATGCAGGGTGCAAGGCCACCACATTCAAATGCAGTTTCATACAATTTCAAGCAGGGTAAAACCACCATAAAACTACCATAAAACCATACAAAACACCACACAAAACACCACACTCACAGTTCAGTTGACATTCAGTGTGTTCAGTTCATTCACAGCTCAGACCTCAGAGTCAACCCAAACTCCCTACCCAAACAGCCATTTGCAGTGCATTTCTACTTCAACCCAAAACCCCCCAAACAGCCATTTGCAGTGCATTTTTACTTCAACCCAAAACCCCCCAAACAGCCATTTGCAGTGCATTTTTACTTCAACCCAAAACCCCCCAAGCAGCCATTTGCAGTGCATTTGTACTTGAAACCAACCATATTTTCATTTTCAAACCACATTAAGGGCACTCACAGTTGAGTAGACATGTGTTCAGTGTTATTCAGAGCTCTGAGATACATGACCCTCTGGATTCCTCAATCTTGCAGAGACTGAGTGAGGCACACCACTTCCGGGTTTTATAGTCCCTCCCCCCTCCCACTAGCAGGGGCAGCAGAGAGATTGGCAAATTTAAACAAAACCATTAATATCTCTCTGATTTCTCATCGATGGGAAAAATCCTCTGGTCCAGGAAGGCGGAGAGGAGCTCTGAGCGAGCTGGCCAAAAATGACGGCCGTAGGTGACGGCGTTCTCTCAGAAATCACAGCACGCCGAGTCAAAAGTGGTCAAGATCAGACTTTTAGTAATATAGATAGATAGCTGTAGAATATCCTATTTACATTTTCCCTTATTTTTCCACTTTCCCTTATTTTCCCATTTTCCCATGACAAACAACCCACTGAGTCTATGTCGAGTCTCGGAGTAATTCTGTCCCCCAATTTACTACTCCGTAACCTTTTCTTCTCTTATTTACATCAAGGCCCTTGTAAATCTCCTGTTCCTCAACCCACCCCCCCTCATACCTGTACAAGAGACAATTTATAGCTGTGTCAATAAACTTACCTGTACATCTTTGGGATTATTTTAGTTCAGTTTAGAGATACAGCACGGAAACAGGCACCCTGGGTCTGTGTCGACCAGCAATCCTCATCCTACTCACACTAGGCACAATTTGCATTTGTCCCAAGCGAATTAGAGATATAGAAACATGGAAAAATAGGTGCAGGAGTTGGCCATTCTGCCCTTCGAGCCAGCACCGCCATTCAATATGATCATGGCTGATCAATTAAAATTTGTATCCCGTTTTTTTGTTTTTTCCCCATATCCCTTGATTCCTCTAGCCCCATGAGCTAAATCTCTCTCTTGAAAACATCAATAGTACAATGTACTGTTTGATGACATTAAATCTGAGTCTTTGTAGCGCAGTGAGCTATAATTAATGGTTAGCAAACTCTCAGTTTATAAACAACAATTCCATGCATGCATAATGTACAAACTTGACATAAATATTTCAAAACACAAGACAAAAATGTTTATTTATTTAATATTTTATTTATCTGTCAGCTTCAATTTTAAATGTGTGTGTATATTATGACCTCTATTTGCCACACTATGTGATGTTTAAAAGCATATTTAAAAATTGAAACACAAAAGACTACAGATGCTGAGATCTGAAGCAATTAAAAAATAGATTTACTGGAGGGACTCAACTTAAATCAGTGAGTTCTTCCAGCAGCTCTCCTTTTTCATAAAGTCTAAACATGTCGTGATTTCTTATCTCTAAGAATAAGATTGCCTGCCAAGCCACATGAAAGGTGTAGGGTGTCAGGGATCCCATTGACTCAAGGGATCAGGCACTGAATGAAAAAGGTTTGAAGTGTAAAGGTCACTATTTCCTCTAAAAAAAGAACCAAAGATATTGCTGGAAATAGGCAGTCGGTTAAGCAGCATCCGTGGTAGGTGAAACAGCGTTAACAGAGTTGAAGACTTTTTGCCAGAATGAGGCAAATTTAGAAATCGATCATATTTTAAATTGCAGGCAAGAGGCAGTGGTGGAGAGAACAAAGGGAATGTTTGTGATAGGATAAAGCTGCTGAGAGAATGGATGATACAAGTGGTGATAGTACCATGTAAGAGAGGGTATAAGAAAAATTGCTTTATGTTAATGATGAATTGACTAGAGAAGGCAAGAGGCCAAAGGGAGGAATCCATGGCCGCACGGTGGCATTGCCGTAGAGTTGCTGCCTTACAGCGGCAGAGACCCAGGTTCAATCCTGACTACGGGTGCTGTCTTTATGGAGTTTGTACGTTCTCCCTATGACCTGCTTATGTTTTCTCCGGTTTCCTCCCACTCTCCAAGGACATACAGGTTTGTAGGTTAATTGGCTTAGTATAATTGTAAATTGTCCCTTGTGTGTATAGGATAGTGTTAATGTGTGGAGGCTGCTGGTCAGCGCAGAATTGGTGGGCCAAAGGGTCTGTTTCCGTGCTGTATCTCCAAACTAAATTAAATTAAATTATCATGATTTATGAAGACAGGACACAGGATCATACAGTAGATTCAGTTGCTCTGAGCCAAAGAAAAGGGCACAGTGGCAAAAGCAGTGGAAGAGCAGGTCAACATTATGTCTGCTGCAAAGGTAGTCATTAGGTCAGGGAGCATCTGTGGAATGAGCACCAACATTAAGCTTTCAGATTGATTGGCTTTTTTATCAGAATGAATAAATGTTAGAAATTAAACTTGCATTTGGCCGGCAAAATATTCAACATATTCATCATTGAACCTGAAGGTCACTCATATGTTTGCTGTCATGAGTAGAAATGTTAATAAATGTACAAAAACATGGAAACTTCCTCATAAATCTTTCCAGCTCAATGGCTTATTTCCCACAGCAGGGTGGCCAAAAGTGAACGCAAAGCTCCAAGTGCGGCCTCAACATTGTCTTGTACATCTGCAACATTACATCTGCAACTACGGAACTCGATGTTATGACTGATGAGGGCCAACGACCCAAAAGCCTACTTCATCACCCTGTCTGCCTGTGATGCCACTTTAAGGAAACTATGGATGTGCTCCTAAGTCCCTCTGAGCTACAACACTCCCCTGGGCTCCACTGTTCATTGTGAAGGTCCTACTCTGCTTTAAATCACAAAATGCAGCATCTTGCACTTATCTCATAGAGTCGTAAAGTCATATAGTATGGAAATAGGCCCTTCGGCCCAACTTAGCCACACCGAAAAACTCCCATCTGCACTAGTCCCACTTATCTGCGTTTAGCCCATATCTGAATTAAATTCCATTTGCCATTCCTTGACCCACTCATTAACTGATCAAGATTTTGTCGCAATTCCTGATAACCTTCTTCACTGTCTACGATACCACTTATTTCACTGTCATCTAAACACATTGATGTGGATGACAAGCAACAATGGGGTCACCACTAGTCATGGGCACCAAGTGTAAACAAATCAACCTTCCTTCTTCATCCTCTATTTCCTATCATCAATTAGGCATTCAATTCACTAGCTCATTCCGGATCCCATGCCTTACCTTGCACTTATCTGAATTTAATTCCATTTGCCTCTCCTTGGCCCACTAACCAGCTTCCAGAACAGCCTACCATACAGGACCTCATCAAAAATCTTGCTGAAGTCATCATAGATCATGGATGCCTTCATCAAACTGCTTGGTTATTTATTCAAATAGCTCAATCAAAATCATGATTCATGATCTCCCATTCACAAAACCGTGCTGGCTAACCCAATACAACAAATGTTTCCAAATGCATGTACGTCTTATTGCTCGGAATCCCCTCCAGTAACTTGCCAAAATGAATGTTCGTCTTACTGGTCTACACATCCCTGTTTTTTTCTTCAAAACCTCTTCTTAAAAATAAAAGGCAAAACATTAGCCAGTCTTCCAGCACCTCATTTGAGATTAACTATGATGCATATAGAAACAAAGAAAATAGGTGCAGGAGGAGGTCATTCGGCCCTTCGAGCCAGCACCGCCATTCATTGTGATCATGGCTGATCGTCCCCTATCAATAACCCGTGCCTGCCTTCTCCCCATATCCCTGGACTCCACTAGCCTCTAGAGCTCTATCCAACTCTCTCTTAAATCCATCCAGCTATGTGGCCTCCACTGCCCTCTGTGGCAGGGAATTACATAAATTCACAACTCTCTGGGTGAAAATGTTTTTTCTCACCTCAGTCTTAAATGACCTCCTCTTTATTCTAAGACTGTGGCCCCTGGTTCTGGACTCGCCCAACATTGGGAACATTTTTCCTGCGTCTAGCTTGTCCAGTCCTTTTATAATTGTATATGTTTCTATAAGATCCCCCCTCATCCTTCTAAACTCCAGTGAATACAAGCCTAGACTTTTCAATCTTTCCTCATATGACAATCCCGCCATCCTAGGGATTCATCTCATGAACCTACGCTGCACTGCCTCAATCACAAGGATGTCCTTCCTCAAATTAGGAGACCAAAACTGTACATGATATACATCAAAGATAAACACAAAAGGTTGGTGTAAATCTGAGGAAAAGAATGGTCAAACATCGAGGCTTCAAACTGTGCACAAAATGCTGGAGTAACTCAGCGGAACAGGCAGCATCTCTGGAGAGAAGGAATGTGTGATGTTTCGGGTCGACACCCTTCCGATGCATATACATCAGCCAGGCTCCCACAATTTCTTCCCTAACTTTCCTCGTTGTTCTTGAGATTAACTGATCTGGTCCGAGAGATTCATCTACTTCAATTTACAAATGGGCAGATAGCACAATCGTACTGGGCCAGATATCAAATAATGATGAGATGAAGTACAGGAAGGAGATTTGGAAAGCCATAACCTGTTGCCAAGACAACAACCTCTCCCCTCAACGTCAGTAGGACAAAGGAGATTCTGATTTACTTCAGGCGGGAAAAAACACACACCCCAGAATATATTGATGGACCCAAGTTGAGATGGTTGAAAGCTTCACGTTCTTAAGAATAAATATCACCATCAATTCGACCTGGACCAGCCACATTGAAGTAATGGCCAAGAAAGCACACTAATGCATCTAGTTCCTTAAAAGGCAAAGGATGTTTGGCATGTCCCCATCAACCCTTGTCGATTTCTACAGATGCGTAGAAAGCATTTTATTGGGATGCATCACAGCATGGTTAGGGACCATCTCCATCCAAGACCGCAAGAAATTGCAGAGAGTCGTTGATGCAGCCCACACCATCATGCAAACCAACCTTCCTTCTATTGTCTCCACCTACACTTCATGCTGCCTCAGCAAAGCTACTAGCATAATCTCTCCCAGTCGCACCTAGCCACTCCCTCTTCTGCCCCCTCCCATCAGGCAAGACGTACAGAAGTTTGAAAATGAACACCGCCAGATTCAGACACAGTTTCTTTTCAGCTATTATCTTCTTCTTCTTCTTCTTTCGTGTGGCGTGCACAGCCTTAAGTTGTAGGACAACTTGTTCTATTTTATCTTCCGTTTGTGCACGTCGAGTTGATTGCATTAGTCAAAACAGGGCGGACCACGTGAAGTTTGCAATCATCCACCCCCTCAGCTATTATCAAGCAACAGAACCATCCTCTCACTAACTAGGCCTCCCATCTATCTCATTGAAGACCTTCAAACTATTTTTAATTGGATTTTACAGGACTTTATCTCTAAACATCATACCTTTTATCCTGTATCTGAACTATGTGGTAGGCTTGATTGTAATCATATCTAGGCTTTTCGTTGACTTGATAGAGCACTACCAAAAAAGCATTTCACGGTCCTTGGCACACGCAACAATAATAAACTAAACTAAACTTCATATCTCTTGATATAACGAACACTCCTCTACCATAATGTAGACTGTCCCCAAGATATTCCCATTATCTGTTCCCGGGTTCCCTAGTATTTGTCTTTCTCCACAGTGAAAATAGAGGAGAAATATTAATTAAAGACGTCGCCCTTCTCCTGTAGTTGCACACATGGCTAATCACTTTAGTCTTTAAGGGGTCTTATTCTCTCCCTAGTTACTCTTGCTCCCTTCATATACTTACAACATCTCTTAGGTTCCTCCTTAATCTTGCCCCTCCAAGGTGTTTAACACTGTTCATCAAGGAGGAATTTCTAATTAATGACTATTTTTAGGTGGTTTGTACTTTTCAACACATTGATTGCATTGCGCCCTTGACTTTGTTTCCAACATTAAACTTGATTTAAACACAAGCAGGTGAGAATCTCATTATAACCAAGGAGCACCCATTTTCCCATTGTTCCATTGTTTGCATGTTGCCTCATGCAGCTGCAATACATTAAAGGCTGTAATTGATGTTAAGTTCCCAGTAACCACCTGAAATTCTGTGCCTTAACTTACAACAGCTGTAATTCTGTAACAAGGCTTGAAGTTTTTTTCTTTTTCTCCAGCGATTTTTGTCATCGAGAGGCAAAATTCCTGCTGGTGAAACGAGACCTCACTGAGAGCAGCTCCAAGCAATCTGATTGCTTAACCATCTCTGTGGCCAGCTTACTTGGATAGTACGTGGATAGGCGACATTTTAGGTCGGGACCCTTCTTCAGGCTCACATCACCTTGATCTCCAGCTCTTTTGATGTCTCTTTATCAAACCTTACCTTTCCTTAGCTCTGTGTCTCCCTCTCCCCTGGCTCTCAGTCTGAAGAAGGGTCTTCAGACTGAGAGCCAAAACTTTACCCCGTCCTTATATCGAGAGATGCTGCCTGTCCCACTGAGTTACCTCAGCATTTTGTGTCTATCTTCAGCATCTTCCTTCCTACTCACTTCCCTTGCAATTGGGGTAGCACAGTGGTGCAGTGATAGAGTTGCGGCCTAATAATGCTAGAGGCCTGGGTTTGATCCTGACCAACGGTGCTGTATGTAGGGAGTTTGTACATTTTCTCTGTGACTGAGTGTTTTTTTTCTCTGGATGCTCTGGTTTTCTCCTGTATTCCAAATGCTTGTGGGTTTGTAGGTTAATTGGCTTCTGTAAAATTATCCTTTATGTCCAGTATTGAAACTTGTGTACGGGTGATTGTTGGTTGGCGTGGACTCGATGGGCCGAAGGGCCTGTTTCCATATTATATCTCTAACCTAACTAAACTAAACTAAACTGCCAACCCAACAAAAATCACTGTATACTCCTCAGACTTGCATTGCAATTGGACCTTTGACACCATTTCTGAAGTGGACTTATTGAGTCATGGACGCAAAGGATCATATAGCATGGAAACAGGCCCCTTCAGTCCAACCCATGCCAAGCAAAATGCCCCTTTGAAGCTAGTCCTATTTGTCTGCATTTGGCCCATCTCCCGTTCCTATCCATGTACCTGTCCAAATGTCCTTTAAGGTTCAAAGGTCTTTTAACACCATTCATCAATTTGAAGATACCATTGATTTTGTTTCCAATATGAATTTTGATTTAAACACAACCAGGTGAAAATCTCATTAAATCCAAGAAGCATCAATTTCTGACCAAACCATTGTGTGTTTGATATTCTACCACAGTCAATATTATAACTGGCATTTTCCCTGTCCTGAACTGTTGAACTGGGAAGGAAGGAGGCCAAAGATAGACAATCTTTGACCTAAAACATCACCCATTCCATCTCTCCAGGGATGCTGCCTGTCCCGCTGTGTTACTCCAGCATTTTGTGTCTACATTCGGTGTAAACCAGCATCTGCAGTTCCTTCCTACGCAAGGAAGGAGGCCATTCAGCCCATTAAGCCGTTACTATCTCTTTCACTCTTCCCTGTCATTTCCCTAAGCATATCTTCCCCATTTGAAATATCCAGTCAGCTTTAAAGCCTTGTCCCACTGTACGAGTTAATTCAAGAGCTCTCCCAAGTTTGCCCTGATTCGAACTCGGAGATTTACGGTAATGGCCGCTCGTCGGTACTCGGGGCTCTCGTGGACATTTTTCATCATGTTGAAAAATCTTCACAAGTTTTCCCGAGCTTACCGCGTTTCCCGAGTACCTGCCGTTAGCGTAACGAGCCGCTAAGAGACGTCCCCGAGCTCCGACGTACCCACTACGTACATTCTACGTGCTTCCACGAGTTTGATTTTTTTTTAACTTGGTAGAGCGCTTGAATCAACTCGTACAGTGGGACAGGGCTTTTAGGAAGATATGGCTTCTTCTGACCCCGTTCATTCCCCGCTAATGTTCGGGCATCATATGCCAGACATAACAGTCCATTGTTTGAGTAAAAGTCTTACTGCTTCTTTTTCTAATTACCCACACTACATGCACCCTGATTTCTGACCTTCCTGCCAGTGCTGTTCTTTCCAAAGTAAATTCTCCGTTAGGTTATTAGTAATATGATCTTTCCCCATCAACGTGGCACAAGAAAATATTTGAAACATTTTCTTTCCCATCTCCTGGTGTCCAATGACCCCGCTGCTTCATCTAGTACTGCTGATAAAACTAATAAATATTTATGTGTATAATGATAGGCCAGATGTCCAGGAGACAGCAAGAAGGAGTGGTGATATTGTCTGGATTCGGAGGCCTGTGAGAGAAAATGAGGATTTGTTAAAATTACATTAAGTAAATCCTTTAATAGCCATGATCACGAGAAAATTAAATGTACTTGTTTCAACGTGGCATAAATTATCGTGTAATTATACAGCCGCCAGGGTATAGACGACATTGGAGCCACTGTTGTTGCTTCTGAGAATGTTATTTTTGCAGTTGTGTAGAAGTGCTCAAATGCCGCTGCATTTATCAACCTTTGGGTTGGTTTTACTGACCTGTCAGAAGGACAAGTAGATCTATAGAGCTACAATGCAAAGAGTGATATTCACCTTGGCTGCCAAGGTCTCTGCCGACTTTACCATCATAAATACTCTCCTCATCACGTTGAATGGCATTGACTATTGAATAATAGCTACAATGGTATTTAGAACAGATCCATATCTATTATCCAATGATGACCTAGCCGCAAGGATATTGCAAAACATAGGTTTCTGTACACCTACCTACCTGAAAGCTTATGAGAAAAATAATTGACTTCCCAAACACACCGAGTAATACACTTACTATTATTGAATGAAGTTAAGAATTGGAATTAGAAAGGCTTTTATTTCATTAACAAGTAGTTAGTTTGGTGGCTTATTGCAACAGAATAGAAAACTTCTTTGCATTTCCAATCATGAGGTATATTATTTTGTTATTAAATGAATTGCAATAGAATTCTTCAGTGGAAGCTGTGATCACTGTCGTGCATAGCATTGTAAGGCACCATGCCCGTTGATGTTTTCAACGATGATGATGAAGATGAATTGCAGGAGGTGTGAAATAACAGAGGGTGAGTTCTTTAATCCGTGTAGTCCTTGTGAGAATGTTGCCAGGACTCAAGGACCTAATGTTGGGAAGGCTAGGACTTTATTCCTTGGAGGGCAGGAGGCTGATGAGTGATCTTATAGAGGTGTATAAAATCATGAGGGGAATGGATAGGGTGAATGCATAGAGTATATAGAATCAGGAACTGGAGGACATAAGGTGAGAGGGTAATGATTTAATATCAACCGGAGGGGCATCTTTTCACACAGAGTGTGGTGAGTAAATGGAATTAGCTGCTACAGGAGTTCGTTGTGGCAGGTATAATAACAAGACATATAAAAATGCATTTTTATGAATATAAAAAAGGTTTAGAGGATATGAGCCAAATGTGGGCAAGTGGGACGAGCCTAGATGCAGTATTTTGGTTGCCATGGACAAGTTGGGCTGAAGGGCCTGTTTCCATGCTATATGACTCTGACCCTATGACAGTACTCATACGGAGATGTTCACTGGCCAATGTAATCATTTGAACATGTGAAGATAATAAGATGGTAATATACCTTGAGGAAAGCATGCTATAAGCTTTTCACTGTACCTCGGTACATGTAGCAATAAACTAAATCAAACTGAACTGCCATGGAAGATAACGTAGATTAAATAGTGCTCCTATCATTTTGTCACTCCTTTTAGTGGTGGAAGTTCACAGATTTGGGAGATGGATTGACTTAGATTTACTGTAGAATACCTTGACGTTAATATATGTTTCAGTCACAGTGCTGCAGGGCTTTATAATGAGTCAAATGACAGCAGCACAAATCAAGTAAACTATTTTCTATTGAATACTATTGAATGTCCTGAGGGAGCAGTGATTATTTCATTGGACCTCAAACTTCAGTCTTGAAGACAATGAAGGTTCAGTGAAAACAAAATGGACAAAAAATTATTTGTGGAGGCTTCTCACCTGGTCTTGTATTCATGAACATATGGACATAACTGAAATCTACTCTGGACATGAATTTTGGGGATTGAGTGAAAATACTATCAATAAAAATCTTGTTCAACCTTTGACGACATTCTTCATTCATGATGGCACTCATGCAATAAAATGCAAATGAGTACAGAAATTGGGAGGTTATGTTATACAAGGCATTGGTGAGGCCACATTTAGAGCAGTGCGTTCAGATTTGGTCACCTTGTTACAGGAAGGATTTTGTTAAGCTTGAAAGGGTGCAGGGAAGATTTACAAGGATGTTGCCAGGACTCTGTGCTATAGGAAGATGTTGAGCAGGCTAGAACTTTATTCCTTGGAGCGCAGAAGGATGGGGGGTGATCTTATAGAGATGTATAAGATCTTGATAGGAATAGATAGGGTCCATGCACTTGTAGCGGCACTTAGTGGTGGGGCTGGGTAGTCAGAACCCTCGTCATTGGTCGGCATGGTCATGTGACCGTGGGGGGGTTCATTCGCGGGCTTTTAGTCAGATATCAGCACTCCTCCCAGCATCAGGAGCTGTGTTTGTAAGCTCAACTAGGCACGCGTTTTTTACGAGTTTTGGTTTTGTTTTCTGCGAATAAAAACTATTTCACTCATCCTGCCTGGTCTCGCTTCACCCTCAGTCTTTTATCCAGAGTTGGGGGAATCAAGAACTAGAGAACATCTGCCATCCCAGGAATAGATCAGGCAAAACGTAAGACTTAAGCATAAAACATGGAAGAGTATGGCACAGGAACAGGTCCTTCGGCCTACAACTTTATTTCGCCTTCCATCAAAGAGAGGAATGTGTAGGAGTCACTGTGGTGGATGTTCATGTTAAAATGTATTTTTGAGTCTGTTGCTTTCAATTGTATGACTGACCTGGCCAGTGAATTTCCTCGTATATTGCAAAACATACTTTTAACATTTTATTTTTAATTTATTCATGGTAAGCCATTATCAAATTTATGTTATCATAAGTCCATAAGTTATAGGAGGAGAATTAGGCCTTTTGGCCTATCAGGTCTACTCTGCAATTCAATCATGGCTGATCCTTAATGTTTGGACAATTATTTGTCCTCAATTTACAGTACGTGAGTTGAAAAAGGGGACTACAGATAGACTAGAACTTCCTAGGCCCTGAACAAATGCTGTGTATTAAAAATCTGTATACATATTGATTTGCTTCAGATTGAATTGACATTGAATTAACAGGGCGGCACAGTGGCGCAGCAGTAGAGTTACTACCTTGCAGCGCCAGAGTCCTGGGTTCGATCCTGACTTTGGATGCTGTCGATATGGAGTTTGTACATTATCCCCATAACCTGCGTGGGTTTTCTCCAGGATCCCAGTTTCCTCCCACACTCGCAGACTCACTGAGTTGAAGGGCCTGTTTCCGCGCTGTATCTCTAAACTAGACTAAACAGAAATTGCAAAGATATGGAGTTCCTATGATAGGGTCTGAAGAAGGGTCTCGACCCGAAACGTCGCCTATCTCCTTCGCTCCTTAGATGCTGCTGCACCCGCTGAGTTTCTCCAGCCTTTTGTGTACCCCCCGAGTTCCTATGATATTTCTCATTCCAATTGTAGCTTCTTTTTTTTTAACCTTGTCAAAAAGAAATGCTTCCTTATCCACAAGGAATGTGATAATGCAATCTACTTCCTCTTTAATTAAATTTGTTTTCCTCTTCACTTTGGACTACTCAAACACTTTTGAACGTTGCACAAATTTTCCCCAGCTGTGACAACACCTAAAAAGCCAAATAAGTTCAGAACAGGGCAGTTGATTCCCGACTTAAAACAGTTTTGTAAAAAATGTGCCGCACATGTTTTGTACATTAAGAAAAGTGACCTTGAACCACTTGGGAAACAAATTCAATCCCAATTGCTTCATGTGTGTGTTAAATTTGAACAACAAAATGTTCAAATACAACCCATTGTTTCCAATTTATCCTCAGACACACTTCTGAGCATATCCATTATTCCAGCCAATGTCTATTTGGCACTGAAATTTATGTTTGCAAAGTTTAATTTGATTTATTTGGACAGAGTTTTGGTGCTATGAGCCATAGAAGGAGTGCCTAAACCATTCAATGTTACGACACCCAAACTTGCCAAAAGGTACATGGTGACAAATGCTTCCTCCAGAGCTCACCAAATTCACCGGGCGGCACAGATTACACAGCAGTAGGGTACACAAAAGGCTGGAGAAACTCAGCGGGTGCAGCAGCATCTAAGCCCGCTGAGTTTCTCCAGCCTTTTGTGTACCCTCGATTCTCCAGCATCTGCAGTTCCTTCTTTTACACAGCAGTAGAGTTGCTGCCTTAAGGGCCTATCCCAGCAGCATGCAACTCCATGCGATGAGCGCGACCTAACGTGGTCGCTTGAGCCGTCCGGCGTCGTGGGGCCGGTCCCACCTCGCTCGCCGGAGCCGTGCGGAATTGTGTGGAGTTCGTCCCGACATCGCGCGGGGCTCCGAAAAACTGACCATGTTCAAAAATTCCGCACGGCAACGGCTTGTCGGCTCGCAGTCGCCTCGACACATTACACACCGCCTCGACGTCGTGCCTCCGTGACCCTCTCTGTGTGTGCCTCTGTGCCCCTCTCTGTGTGTGCCTCTGTGCCCCTCTGTGTGTGCCTCTGTGCCCCTCTCTGTGTGTCCCTCTCTGTCCTGGCGAACTTACCTTTAAGACTTTGCTCCAAGTTCGCCTCACTTTGTGCTGCGTTGCGCAACTCAACCCACCTCCGCTCGGCCCCCGCTTCTAGTTTGATCGCGCTCATCGCATGGAGTCGGATGCTGGTAGGACAGGCCCTTTACAGCGCCAGGGACCCGGGTTAGATCCTGACTATGGGTGTTTGTCAGTACGGAATTTGTATGTTCTCCCCATGACCTGCATGGGTTTTCTCCGAGATCTCCAGTTTCCTCCCACACTCCAAAGACGTACAGCTTTGCAGGTTAATTGGCTTAGTATAAATGTAAATTGTCCCCAGTGTGTGTAGGATAGTGTTAATATGCGGGCATTGCAGGTCAGTGCAAACTCGGTGGGCCAAAGAGCCTGTGTCTGCACTGTATCTCTAAACTAAACAAAATAAAGTCATATTGATTCACATAACTAAGGCAAAGTAAAATGTTTTAATCTCTATAATCTCCCATTTCTGATAAACGTCATTGAGGTGAAATGTTAATTGCTTCTCGTTCCACATCTGTTACCTGCCTTGCTGAGAATTTCCAACATATTCTATTTCAGTTTTGCACAGCTTTTAGAACTATGACCATCGCTGGCTGCAGCAGTCTGAGTCGCAAAGTAAGGCCCCACAATCTTGAACAGGTGCAAGCGAAAGATGCCCGTGACTCCCTCTGCATACCAGAAACTCAGTTCCCGCACTCCTTTTCACACACCAGGGACAGGGTCCTCACTTCCCTTTCATTCACTGTGGCCCACGTTCCCATGCTTCATTTCCCAGGGCCTTGATTCCTGCACTCCCTTGAAACTCACCTGGTCCTGATTCCCAAATTCTCTTTAAACTCATTTGGTTCTGTTTCCAGCACTCCCTTTAAACTTACCGGGGTCTCGTTTCCCTGCATCCTTTTAACCTTACCAGGTTCAATGGAAAAATTATAATTCTACTGTGTAGCATCTAAAGAAAATGAATTAAATGTGTAGGCAGTTTTGCAGACTCTAGGATTAAAAGAGTGTGGGGATATTAATATGAATAACATCTGTGTAGCACAGTGATGCAGCAGTAGCGTTGCTGCCTTACAGCACCAGAGACCAGAGTTAGATCCTGACTACAGGTGCTGTCTGTACAGAGTTTGTACATTGTCCCCGTGACCACATGGGTTTTTTCCGGGCGCCCTGCTTTCCTCCCACATTCAGGAATCAAAGCACTCCCTCTTTCCAAAGATGGGCTAGTTTGTACGTTAATTGGCTTCTGTAAATTGGCCCTGGTATGTAGGATAGTGCTAGTGTGTGGGGTGATCGATGATCGTCACCGACTCGGTGGTCCAAAGGGCCTGATTCTACGATATATATTTGAAGTTTGGTAGTCTGGAAAACCTGCTGGCCTGGCACAAACAAAATCTTGAACATGCCAGATTAATAAATTTTTACTGTATTTTGGAAATAATTGTTACCATGTTTATCATCAATCCACATTCATTCTTAGGGAGTGTTCCTGCATTATAAGCTTGAACATATTGGACCATGTTCACGAGAGGGCACAATCAGGTGGCTGAACATACACAGCGTTTGTAGACTTTAAACTTTAAATAAAGCAGGGAAACAGTCCTTTTGGCCCACCGAGTCCACGCTGACCAGCGATCACCTCGCACACTAACAGTTTTCTACATACTTGCAAGAATTTACAATTTTACCAAAGCCAATTAATCTACAAACCTGCAGTTCTTTGGAATGTGGAAGGAAACTGGAGCACCTGGAGAAAACCCTTGGGGTCACAGGGAGAAAACCATACAGACGGTACCCATAGTGAGGATCGAACCCGGGTCTCTGGTGCAGTAAGGCAGCAGCTATACCGCTGTACCACTGTGCCACCCCCTCTCTTCTGGGAAGCTCAATCGCATCCAGGAGAAATTAGTCTACTTGATGGTCAGCTTTTCAAACATTCTCACCGACCACCATTCAAGTGCTTTAGTTGCAACATGCAGTCCCTAAACATAATGGAGTTTTAATTCTAAGTCTTTTAATTGAAACCAAAATGCAAAGTGCTGGAGTAACCCAACGAGTCAGGCAGCATCCGTGGAGGAAACGGATGGGCACTGTTTCAGATTGGGGGACCCTTCTTAAGACTTATTTTGGAAGGCGGAAGGGAGCTGAAAAATAGATGGCGGCAGGACAAACTCCAGCGAGTGATTGGTGGATACAGGTGAGAAGGGTTTACTTTAGTTGTTTATCTCAGGCTTTCTCTGTCTGTAAGGACTTTGCTGCCTGTAAAAGGATTAGTCAAGTTGACCCTCTAATTCTAGCCTACTTTGCCTACATTTACGCAAACATTTCTAACCAGTTGACTGTGCTCTGCCCACGAGAGTAAATCGATCTTTGCTCTTCTCAAGCACATCTTTGTTAAAAACACCAGTTTGCCTGTCCAATGTTTGGGTGGCACAGTGCCACAGTGGTAGGGTTGCTGCCTTACAGCACCAGGGACCCGAGTTCAATCTTGGCTACGGGTGCTGTCAGTGCGGAGTTTGTACACTCTCCCTGTGGCTGCATGGGCCTCCTCCGGGTGCTCCAGTTTTCTCCCACATCTCATAGATTTACAGGTTCGAAGGTTGATTGGCCCTCTGTAAATTGCCTCCTAGTGCGTAAGCAGTGGATGCGAAAGTGGAATAGCACAGAACTAGTGTTACCAGGTGAAGGGCTTGTTTCCATGCTGTATCTGTAAACTCTAAAACACCCAACTAGCCAAAGGTTTGTTGATAATAGAGGGGTAGGATACAGCATGTAGCCCTTGTGATTTGAAGGTTTGGTCACTTTAGGGGCCATTTGGAGTCAGGCACTACTCCCAGATCAGGACTGTAGGCAATAGCTAAGGGAGAGAAACACAAATCCTTCGGAAAGTTAATAAAGTGAGAGTTTCATTGAGACAGTTTTTCAATGTTGACACATGCATGAGGGACCACAGGCTCATTAAATTGATAGCACTTTACTCTTCAACTCCGAGTCAATCAGGTTTACTGATGGATGGATGTGATATAAAGGTTAAGCTAGTCAGTTTGATTTCATAGAATGATCTCAATCTAAAGTTTAAAAATAGTGAATCACTCGTCCAAATCAATTTGAATGACTGTTTGAAATGGGGACACATTCATTGGTTATTGGCAATGAGAGAAAGATATTGAGCTATAGATTTTTCTTTCACTAAAGTAGCTGCCTATCAACGTGACATGCTCAGCTTATGCTCTGCACTTTCAGGTGGATTCATGCACAAATTTTGAGCAAAGGGATTTTGAACTGGAACAATAATGAAGAGAAAGGGCAGCACAGTTGCGCAGCAGTAGAGTGGCTGCCTCACAGCGCCAGAGATCTGGGTCTGGTCCTGACCTCGAGTGCTGTCTGTACGGAGTTTGTGCATTCTCCCTGTGACTATGTGGGTTCTCTCCAGGCGCTCTGGTTTCATCCCACATTCCAGAGACGTACAGGTTTGTTGGTTAATTGTTTATTGCAAATTGCCCAAATACGAATGATGCAAAAGCATGATAACAGAACTAGTAAATGGGTGATCGATGGTCTGTGGGACTCGGTGGGCCGGGGGGCCCGTTTCCACATTGTATCTCTAAACTCTAAATTCTAAAAGGCATGAATGGATGAAGCCCATCTGCAGGTCATTAAAAATTAAGTAAAGTACTTTGAAAAATATGTCTTTATAACAATCGATTAGACTACAGAAACTCTTAAAATAAGTTTTTCTTCAATTGATTCCTCAGCATAAGTGTTAAGGAATTGCTGCAACTTTACACTTAGACCCTGGACTCCAGAAGAAGTTCTGCATCAAAGTGCAATCAGCAGCCTAATACAACGCAGACCCTTCTGCCTACCAAGCCAACCTCTGTGCCAACCAGCAATCACTCCATACACGAGCACTTTCCTATACACAAGGGACAATTTACAATTTTTACCAAAGCCGATTAACTTACAAACCTGTGTGTCTTTGGAGTATGGAAGGAAACCAGAGCACCCAGAGAAAACCCATGCCGTCACAGAGTGAATGTAGAAATTCTGTCCAGACAACACCCATAGTCGAACCAGGTTGCTGGCGCTGTAAGGCGGCAACTCTACCTCTGCACCATGGTGCTGCCCCTCATCAGCAAAAACCCATCAGTGAATTTGAACAATCATTTTTCATAAAGGAGATATTAACACTACTTTACAAAATCCAACCAATTTCTCCAAGGGCAATGCCCTCTAGTATCAAATACCAGAGGGCATACCTTTAAGGTAAAAGGGGCAAAGTTGGAAGGAGATGTTCTTGCCAATTTTTTTTCACAGAGGTTGATGAGTGCCTGGAACATGTTGCTCGGGGTGGTAGTGGAGACAGATACGATAGTGGCATTTGGGAGAATTTTGGATAAGCACGTGAAAATGCATGGAATATGCATGGAATAGAGGGATATGGATTATGTGCAGGCAGATATGATTTGGTCTTGGCATCATCTCTAGTGTTAAGGGGCTGTCCCACTGCGGCGACCTAACTGGCGAGTTTAGAAGAGTTTAGGAGAGTTTGAAAAAATGTAATGTTGAAGACCTCCTTCGACTATGTAGAAGACCTCCTTCGACCTCCTTCGACTATGTTGAAGACTAGTTTCGACTAGCTTCGGGAAAATTGGACACCGAATAATGGAAAGTGAAGACGACCTCCTTCGATCACCTTCAACCTCCCTTCGACCTCGCTTCGACTATGTTGAAGACTATATACAACTACCTTCGACTACCTTCGATTATCTTCGACTACCCTCGATTACCTACGAATAACATGCCAACCTACTACAACCTACTAAACTTACAAGTAAAAAAAGTATTAATTTTTTCTATGGCAACCTTTTTTTACTCGCGGGCATTTTTCAACATGTTGAAAAATACGGCGTGACCTAGCTGAGGCCTCATTTACGCGGGGACTCCTCTCGAGCATGAGGGAGAGTTGCAAAGACCTCATAGGACCTCGTGTCAACCATGATGCGAGTATGAGTCGAGGGCAAACCCGTCTGAACTTGTGGATTAGGTCGCCGCAGTGGGACAGCCCCTTTACGTGTTCCATGTTCGAATGCAACTGTTTCGAACCAAGTGTTCGAAAACGAGTCCCAAAATAAATTCCCAAGCAATGTGTAGCAGGAAAGATGGATCTGCTATTGCCAAAAATACATCGTTCATGCATTTTGCAAAACATTTTTCCGCTGCGTGTATCAACGCTCGTTTGACAATTTGATGATTCCTGAGCTCACATCCTTGGTTTCTTCATCATCAAAATCCATTAAGCTGCAGGAAAGACCTCCCATGGGCCCTTTTGTTGAATACATCCTATTATCTAGTCCATGGTAATTTCCTCTGATGATGATGATGTACTGGCTAACACTAGCATTTCTACATACAATTAAAATCCATATTAAGGCAATGTATTAATAATCACAATGAATCCAGCTGTCAATAATCATTCAAGCTTTCAACTTGAGAAATCTGACTGTGCAGAGCATGCATTTTTTGCTGCTAAATTTCCTTTTAGTCCCCCAGTACTGCACACAGGAGAAGCACGCTGGCATTGCACTCGCTTTACACAGTATCCATGGGAATAAAGGCCAAGGTCACAATTGGAAGGGCTGCCACTATTTTGCACTGAAAACTGGTCCTGCACTCAAAAACACATGATTCCATGTGTCCAAATATCCAAATATCCTAGCGTTTTACTTTTTTGATGTGCAGAACTCTTAAATTTGAAACCTATTTTTATTCAGGTAAGGGAGCAACACAACGGAAACCATTAACCTCATCATCCTGTCGAGAGGTTACATTTTCTCGTCCATTTTTACAAAATCACCTAGGTACCAATGTGGGGGAAAGCAATGGCATTTCAATCTCTTGTAGCTTTCATTATTTTTTTTTAACACAGTGGCTTTCCTGAAAGCACAGCTGCTGTAAAAGGACATTGGATTAAAATCTATAATAGCTCTGAGCCCTTCTTGTACTCTTTCCAGAAAGTAGCAGAGTCAGCGATGGGATTGGCAACTCGGGACCGGCACTGACAGTCGTCATGGAGATGTATGTAACATAGGTGACCCCTGATAGTGGCAATGACAGAAAGCATTACAGCTCTAATAATTTAACATTTATATAGTGGACACCTGGGAGAGCCTGCAATGGAATAATGGAACCGAGAGCTTTAAGCAACGCTATAAATTGCGAGCGGAAAACCACAGCAACCTTGTCTTATATTCCTGAAAGTGCCTAAATTACACTGCAATTTGAAAAATTTCTTCTGTAAATAATGTTTAGTTAAGTTTAGAGTTACAGCGCAGAAACAGGCCCTTCGGCCCACTGAGTCCGCACCGACCAGCGATCACCGTATACTAACAGTATCCTATGCACACGGGACAATTTACATTTATACCAAACCAATTAACCGACAAACCTGTACGTCTTTAGAGTGTGGGAGGAAACCGAAGATCTTGGAGAAAGCCCACGCAGGTCACGGGGAGAACGTACCAACTCTGTACAGACAAGCACCTGTATTCAGGATCGAACTCGGGTCTCTGGCGTTCTAAGGCATCTTGTCTTATATTCTTGAAAATACCTAAATTAAATTGCAATTTGAAAAATTTATTCTGTAAATAATGTCTATTGGCCTTGCTCCAATTCTGTTATATATTCAGTTTATAACTGGAAGATGCAATGGTTAAAAGGTTCTGCATCAGCATGGAGATGTTATTTGATTAAAATCAGTTTTGCTATTCTCTATCCTCAAGCAATATTATAAAGTAGCGTTCAAGTATCTTAAGTGCTGGTCTGCTTGGATTTGTGTGTTATTTCTCTGGCCCAGTCCCCCTCACACATGTCCCACATCTCCCATTCCCACCACAGATGCAAGAAAATGCCAAGGCCAGATGCACTTTTCAAACAAAAAAACTCTCCTGAGGATTGAAGAACTAATTGTGTGAGTATAATTATGCATAATTGTAGCAGGAACATCATGAAACACAAAAACATGCCACCAACACAGCAGATTCACAACAGCTTCAGATCAGATGAAGCAAAGACATTGAATGATAATTGCAGGAGTAGGCCATGCAGCCTGTGTCTCCATTCAATATAATTACATAGGTATGTTACAAAACTTACCTTGAGCGGTGCTGCAGTTCTGCCACTGCCCGTGTGCACGACTTTGGCTCCTTTGGGAGGGGGTGGGTTTAAAATGTGGTTTTCTCCAGACTATTCAAATCGATTTTTCTCAGAGTGTTTAGTTGCTGAAGAGAAATCGCTCTGACATTTGTTTAATGAAGTTATTTTTAAACTACGCTGGATAATTTATTAGCATGAGTAAATTAAAAATCATCTTGTAAAGCCGTGAATGCCGACAACGGGACGGATCTCACGTAGGGGACAAGGCAAGGTACACAGTTTATTTTTTCATATAAACTTGCTTCTTAGGATGCCTTTAATCAAAATTTCATGTTGTGAAAAGGTGACTTAGAAAAGATAAGCACCGGCAGTATTTTTCCTGCCGTTATGGGGTTTAAATTCACCGCAACCGCAACGTTCCAATCGATCGCGTTCCATAAAATCCCACTCGCAAGATAATTTCAATGGCCATTAATTTACGGGAATTAAACACTAAATTCCTTCCATTTGGCCTATAAATTCATGACAAAGAGATTTAAAAATCATGTTATATTGTGAATTCTTGTGTGAATGGTATTTGGACACTGAGGCTATTTAAAAATGTTAATCTTAAGAAATGGATAAATGTTTAGATATAGTAATTTAATTTTGTAATTAGCTACAATTGGATAACTAACTAATTATTTGCTTTAATTTCAGGTCATCCAAGTAAGATTGTTTCATATTTGTTGCAGAATACTTCAATCTACAATAACTGAACATTTCTTTCAGTTCTCTTAATTTTTAAGAAAGTTATGGGCTTCTGACTGTCTTCGATCACAGCTTTTGTGTTAAGTCAATGGAAAGCAATAGGGAACAAGATGCTAATTTCCGAGTAAATCCGCCATAACATTTTTAATACTGAAGATATGAAAGTGAATTAGGTGTCAAATTAAACTTCTTTTTATGCTTTATCTGATGGGATAAATTGCAGACTTGATTTTTAAAATCTCAAAATTTTGTAACATTGCTACATTACAGCTGATTCTTTATCTCGAGACCAAATTCTCAACCTATTCTAGAAATGGGCAAATATAGGCCCAGAACATTTGATGCCATTGGGCCTGTCTCGCTGGACTTTAGAAAGATGAGGGGTAGGGTTCCCATTGTCCCGTATTAGCCGGGACATCCCATATTGAGGGCTAAATTGGTTTGTCCCGTACGGGACTGCTTTTGTCCCGTATTTGACTGCTGCTACTCGGGTCGAGGTGACTGTCGGGTCGGAGCGTCCCGATGTAGTGCAGCAGACGCCCTCACCCATGGCCCTGTCAGTCGGGAGCCCAGCCAGATTCCGACCTTCAGACCTTCTCTTACCGCCAACTCCACCACCCCTCCTTCTCATGGTCGATCATCGGTTCAATGAGTTGGATGGGGTGCCGGACTTTACGCGCAACATCGCACGGGCCAAAATACCTCAGCTGGCCTGCCAGCTGGGTTTGGGTGCTGTCCAGCAGCCGAGCCAACTCATCATTCACCCAGCAGCAGCTGAGTCAGTCAACAAATTGCCGTTGGGAATTTGTCCCGTATTTTGACCTTTTGTCCCCTATTTGGGAGTGTGAAAGTTGGCAACCCTAATGAGGGGAGACCTCATTCAAACTTACTTGATAGTGAATGTCTGGATAGAATGGATGTGGAGAGGATGTTTCCACTAGTGGGAGAGTCCTGGACCAGAGGTCACAGCCTCAGAACGTAATTAAAGGATGTAATTTTAGAAAAGAGATAAGCAGGAATTTCTTTAGTCAGAGGCTGATGAATCTGTGGAATTTATTGCCACAGAAGGCTGTGGAGATTGTCAATAGATATTTTTAAGGCAGAGATTGACAGATTCTTGGGTGCCAGGAGTTATGGGGAAAAGGCAGGAGAGTGGTGTTGAGAGGGAAAGGTAGATCAGCTACGATTGAATGGTGGAGGGGACTTGATAGGCTGAATGGCCTAATTCTTCTCATATACCTTATGAACATGAACTGAACCGACATCTCCTTCTGAAATGTATTCTGTTTCCTGACCCCCACTGCTTTTGTCTTAGAGAACTACCACAGGTTTGCCTCCTTCAGAAAGAAGACACTTTGCCTCATTTCAATCCCAAATTACGTACCCTGTAACCTGTAAATGTGACTACTGGCTCTCTAAACCCCTCAGCGAGGAGATCCTGCTCCCTGCCCCCAGGCTGTCAATAACTTTGTCAATGGAACTGGGAGAGAAGTCCTTTCCTGGGACCAGACTAGATACAGAGGGAAGGACTTGAAGAAGAAACTACAAGTATATGTGTGAGGGGTGACCATCTGTCAATACACAATGGCTTGAAGGATTTATTAATATAAATTCATAGAGTTAAACAGCACGGAAACAGACCCTTCAGCCCAACTTATCCATGCTGTTCTGTGTGCCTTACTCAGAAAAAAAGGATGTACCTTTAGAAAGGAGATGAGGAGAAATGTATGTAGTCAGAGGGTGGTGAATCTGTGGAATTAATTGCCACAGATGGCTAAGGAGGCCAAGCCATTGGGGATTTTAAAGCGGAGAGTGACAGTTTCTTGATTAGTAAGGGTGTCAAAGGTTATGGGGAGAAGGCAGGAGAGGGAAAGATATATCAGCCATGATAGAATGGCAGAGTAGACTTGATGGACCTAATTACATAATTCTGCTCATATGACTGACAAACTTATGAACTAATCAAACTCCTCCCACTTATCCATTCTTGGCCCATATCCCTCCTAAGTTTTCCTTATCTATGTACCCACCCAAGTGTCTTTTAAATGTCATAACTGTACCCGCCTCTACTATGAACAGGAGTACATGCAGGTCAATTGAAAGAAAAAAATTGTGTGTCGATAATGGAGTTTGATTTTGTGTAACTTAACATAGTGGTGGAATATTAAAGAAATTATTTGACTAAGCAAATAATGGAAGAGAGGTCTGTCCCATTATATCTACTTTCACAAAGAGACAGCTGATATGTTCAAGGGCCTGACGGACAATTCCAAATTGTTATACATTGTTTTAAAGTATTGGGTCTCATACCTACTTCATTCTGGTGTTTCTTCACTCAGGACATCTCCGTGAAAGAATATGTCTTTCTTCAGAAGAAACCTATTAGCGAACTTGGCATGACTTGTGTGACCACAAAGTATGGGGTTTCCATTCCTACGATATCACCTTCAACTTCTCTAGAAATATAAATCCTGGCTACAAATCCCATTTCTGCTCAGGGAAACCGAAACAACCATTAGCTTACTCCTTATAAAAAATGAAATGACTCTTACTAGGGTAATAAAGGAAAGATTCATAGATTATTTTACTGTCTAATTCAAGGAAGGAATGCAGACCTCACTGGTCAGGTGAACATTAGTTCAGTTTAGTTTAGTTTAGTTTAGAGAAACTGCACGGAAACAGTCCCTTCGGCCCACTGACCAGCGATCCTCATACACTGACACAACCCTACAGACACAAGGGACAATTTTACATTTATACCAAGCCAATTAACCTACAAACCTAAAAGTGTGGGAGGAAACCGAAGATCTCGGAGAAAACGCACAAACTCTGTCCAGACAAGCAGCCGCAGTCAGGATCTAACCCTCTCTGGTGCTCTGTATGGCAGCAGCTCTCGGGTCTCTGGTGCTGTAAGTCAGCAACTCTACCACTGTACCACGTGCTGCTCCCTGGGCATCTCTGATGCTCTGGATGAGGCAGAGTTAGGCACCATCTTAAACTAATGAATACAATGCAGATGCAGAATTAAATAAATGGAACAAGAAGCACAGATAAATGAGACATGGGCAGCTGAGATAGTTGATCTAGATGATTAGACAGAGCTCACTGACAGATAGAAAAGGTAATTCTTATAAAATGCATTGCTTTCTATAAAGAATAAATTGAATGATCTAAAAAATAGTATATATCATTATTTTCAATCATATCAATAGTAAAAGCAAGTTCCACACTTTTGTGGCTTCTGAAAGTTTGTGTAAATAACGCAAAGTCTATGGAACGAGACACTGCATGATGTTTTCAGTAAACACTTTTTTCATCTCGTGCAGTTTAGTGAAGTACAGATTCTATTAAGATATAAAAGATTGTGGTTGTAAAATTATTGCACAGATTTGATTGTTCTGTGAGGATTGCGCTGCATGGATTATTGATTTTTATATTAACTGGTGAGTGAAGTTGATATTAACTGCTGACTGAGGTCGATGATACAAAAGCAGAAATCCAGTTTAGCGCGATATCATTGTTTGAAGAAACAATGTTATATAAAACAGAACAGTGCTGTGCAGGTGACGACCACTAAAAGATGAAAAAACAATGCGCAACTTGGCATTCAGATGCCAATGAAGCTGCTTTTGATGGTGATATTTAATCAAGGTGATACTTTTCTTGCAACTACCTTCTATTTGACCTTTGGTTTACTGCAGACTAACAAAAGCACTAATGGCCATTGTGATCCCCATTGACTACCATTGTTCATCCAGCTGTTCTGGTCACCCCACATGGAGAACGATGGGGAGGTCCTGAGAGGTTGCTGAAGAGGTTGATAGTAAGGAACTCAGCTGGAAGGATTGAGTGGAGGAGCTGGGGATGTTCTCAAAGCAAAGAAGTTCAAGAGAATGTTAAAACATACACCATGCTGATGGAGCTATGTATGGTAGCTGGGGAGATACTGTTCCCGCAAGTGAGAACTTCAAGGAGCAGGAGATGCAGGTCTACAAAATGATGGGCAAAATGCAGATGTGGATGTGAGAACATTTTCAAGTCAAGTTTTGTTTATTGTCTTATGCAAAAGTATGGTGAGGTACAGGTACAATGACAATCCTGCTTGCAGCAATATCATAGTTGCATAGACTGAGACAACACACAAAATAATAGTTTATACATAATCCATGCATAAAATATACATTGATTCTTCAAGAGGGTGAAAAGAAAAAGACTGTGCAAAGATAACAAGCCATAAGTGCAAAACATAATTGGAAACAAGTTCATGATATGGTCCATTGCTGAAGTATGATTAAGGTTGTGTGAGTCTGTTCAAGAACCTGATTGTTGTAGGAAAGTAGCTGTTTAGTTTAGTAAACTTTAGAGCTACATTGGGAAACAGGACCTTCATCCCACGAAGTCCGCGCCCACCAGCGATCACCCCGCACACTAACGCTATCCTACACACTATGGACAATTTACAATTTTTACCGAAGCTAAAGTAACCCTCAAACCTCTATGCCTTTGGAGTGTGGGAAGAAACTGGAGCACCCATGTGGAAATCCCATGCGGTAACAGGGAGAATGTACAAACTCCTTACAGACAGCACCCCGTAGTCGAGATCGAACCTGGGTCTCTGGCGCTGTAAGGCAGCAAACTCTACCGTTGCCGCCGAAACAACTCTGCGCCTCTGTGCTGCCTCTAAACTTATTCCTGAACCTGGTCGTGTGGTACTTCAAGGTTCTATGTTTCCTTCCCGATGAGAAAATGGCATGGACCGGATGGTGAGGATACTTGATGCCACCTTCACGTAGATGTTTCTGATGGTGGAGAGAGCTGTATCTACGATGGAATGGGCTGCAGTTGTGCGCTGGAAACCACTACCTCTGAAGCTAGTGAAAGTAGATCCAAGCAGGGCTATGAAATGGTAATGGGAAAGTAACCACAAGGAAAGTAAATTTCAGGGTTATGGAGAAACAGAACTGATTGATTTAATTTACATGGAACTGATGCTGACTCAGTGGGCTGAGAGTGCTGACTCTACACGTTGATTCTTTGATTCAAGTCTTAATAGCTATGCTAAGGGTACGTTTCTTTTGAGTGTGATCAGCAATGAGCACCATCCCCATTCTGAATCATTAACTGGGTGACACATAATGATCTAGGGTGCACATGAAAATTAAAAAATATTAACTAAGGTATCAACATGGGTTTTTAAAGGTTGAATAATGTAGAAACAAGGAAGAGCAGATGCTGATTTACAAACAAAAAAGACATACAGTGGTGGAGTAGCTCAGCTGGTCAGGCAACAACTCTGGAGGACGTGGCTAGGTGACGCTTTGGGACAGATCCTTCTTCAGACTGAAAGTGGTGGTGGGGAGGGAAGGGCAAAATGAATCTGCAAGGCAGGAGGGGCAGAACAATCCTTGTAAGTAATAGGTGGATACAGCTTGGGGGATGGGGGGACGCGAGGAGGGTTGATAGACAAATGGTTCGATAAAGGCCAGAGATGAAATGACAGACAGTGTGAAACAAAACGATTGTAGAGTCGTGAAATGTGAAGCTAGAGGAAAGGATGTAGGTGGAAGAGGATGGGGAGGGCAGACATAGTCGAGTCCAGGTGGGAGCACAGGGGAGAGAGGGGAAATTTTTGACATTTTAGATAACTACAACTGCCCCCCCCTCGCCTCCACACACACACACACACACACACACACACACACACACACACACACACACACACACACACACACACACACACACACACACACACATCGTCCCCTTTCCTTTCTTTTCCCTCTCTCCCCTGCGGCCCACCTAAGCTTGCACCTATTTCTCCCCTCCCTACTCTCCATCTGCTAGGTTCACAATTTGCAACTCTTCAATCCTTTTGACTCACACCTTCTGTCTTTTGATGGCTGGCCTTCGTCCAACCATCTGCCTATCAGAAGAACCCTCACCTGTATCAACCTGTTACTTAGAAACCAGGAAATGCAGATGCCGGTTTATACTAAAGATAGATCCACAGTACTGGCGTAACCCTGTGGGGCAGGCAGCATCTCTGGAGAGAAAGGATGGGTACACTTTGTAGGGATCGATTAAAAGACACAAAGTGCTGCAGTAACTCAGCTTGATAGGTAGAATCTTTGGAGAACATGGATCGGTGATGTTTCAGGCCAGGACCTTTCTTCAGACTGATTGTAGTCGGAGGAATTAGGGTCCCGGCCTGAAAAGTCACTAATCCATGTTCTCCAGAGATGCTGCCTGACCCACTGAGTTACTCCAGCACTTTGTGTCTATCTCAATCTATTCCTTGCCAGGCTTTGTCCTGTCTCCCCTCTCTTCCAGCTTTCTCCCCCACCACGATAAATCTGAAGAAGGGTCCCAACCTGAAACCTCACTGATCCATGTTCTTTAGAGATGCTGCCTGACCCGCTGAGTTATTCCCGCGCTTTGTGCCTTTTAAAAAGGCAGGAGTGTGTGGGAGTGACATGTGAGGAGTCCTTACAGTGCTATGGGAGAAAGTGAAAGAGTCTTGAGCTTGGGTGAAAGCAGAATGCTTCGGGCAAGTTGGCGTGAAAGAAAAGACGGAGACAGAGGTATTAATGTTTGAATCTGAGCTGGCAGAGGACTCAAGACCACTAAACACAAACACATTACTGTGTGGGAATCCTAGCACTAAAGAGCATTTGTTGCTTATGAAGCTGACTGCATTTGAATGAAGTTGGAGGGTTTCAAGAATTCCGAGACTGATTTGATCTCAACCCTGTTCGGTTTATGGGGAGGTTAAAGAGTGATCTCAACTACTGGAGGGAATTTAAACGAACGCTCAAACTAAAAAGCCATTTAAAAAACGAAAAAGGAACAGGTTGGGAAGCTGGCCAAGAGGGTGTGAAGTTCATTTAATCCCTCAAGCTTGTGCAACAGTGGCACAGTAGCAATGTTTCCGAGTTCTTGCACTTGACAGCAGTGATAAAATGAGCAGAAAATGCATGCATAAATGCATCGATTTAAATGCGAGATGACGAGACTCTGTTATGGTGATGGAACAGCGAGTTCAAAACATGTCAATTGACTTGCTCTGTAGCCACCCGTGGAAAAACAGAGTGGGAACAAGGATCCTCGGTCCCTGATTCTGGCCTTGTTGTCAGAATCACGGTTGCCAATGTAGTCCTGCACCAGATCTGTTTGAGTTTACAGGGTCATTCGAAGGGCATCTAATAACATGACCAAGGGGAGGAGTCACTGTTTGCAGGCTGACTCTATGTAACGTTGAAGCTGGGTCCCATCGCCAACAAAGAACGCTATGAAAAGTAGTCACACTGGCTTTAAGCGACACTGGGCCTGTACTCGCTGGAGTTTAGAAGGATGTTGGGGGCGGGGTGGATACCTCATTAAACTTACTGAATAGTGAAAGGCCTGGATAGAGTGGATGTGGAGAGGATGTTTCCACTCGTGGAAGAGTCTAGGACCAGAGGCCATAGCCTCAGAATAGAAAGGAGATGAGAAGGCATTTATTTCATCAGATGGTGGTAAATCTGTGCAATTTGTGGCCACAGAAGGCTGTGGAGTCCAAGTCAATGGGTATTTTTAAGGCAGAGTAGATTCTTGATTAGTACGGGTGCCAGGGATTGTGGGAAGAAGCCAAGAGAGAGGGAAAGATAGATTAGCCATGATTGAAAGGCGTAGTAGACTTGATGGGCCGAATGGCCTAAATCTAACATTGAAGCCTCCAGGGTCACAGTTTCTCCTGTCACATATCCTTGCAAACAATGTCTGGATGACATATTGCTAAAGTGTTCTTCTTTTCAGGTGAGCATCCATGATATTTGGGCTCCATGCCCACTTACCCTCCTTGGAAAGGGAAAGTATCCCTCAAAAAAGCATGTAAAATCATGAGAGACTTAGATGAGGTAGACAGGGCAACTGAACCATCCTCTCACCAACTGGAGAGCACTCCTGACCTCCCATCTACCTCATCAGACTTTCTTAAATTGGACTTTACTGGACTTTGTCTTGCACTGAACGCTATACTCTTCATTTTGTATCAGTACACTGTGAACAGCTTGATTGTAATCATGTATCATCCTCTTGCCGACTGGACAGCACCCAACAGATTCTACCTCGGTACATGTGACAAAAATGAACTAAAGGTAGGACTGGATAATAGGTGAGAGAGGCAAAGTTTAAGATATGTGGGGCGGGATTTTATTACACAAGGACTGCCTGGAACACATTGCATAGGATGGTGGTAGAGGCAGAAATGAAGGTGGTGTTTAGATAGGCAATGGATATGCAGGGAATGGTGGAATATGGATCATGTGCCGGCAGACAAGATTAGTTTATCCTAGAATCATGTTTACTACAGACATTGCGGGCAGAAGGGACTATTCTGTGTTTTACTGTTCCATGTTCTGCATATAACCCAGTCAAGCATCCTTGTTGTGTGAGAATCCTTTGTACAGTAATTTTCCTTGAAGGTACACAGGTGAGTTGCTGAGCATTATGCGAGAGATGAGATTTAAGATACTGAGGTGAAATTCAGTTCAACATTCCTAATTTAATCAACATGTCACTGTAGAGGAATTTCCTTCTGTGCTGGTCCTTCTCAGTGGCGTGACCTATTTCCTTGTCATGATCCTTCATGATTGGGGCCAAAGGACAGAACAAGTTACGCATAACCCTCTCGGTGACTAGGGCATATTGACTGGTAACATTTGATCAGTAACCAGTTTCACAAAGGCTGTTCTAATCTCAAGCTCTCAACCACATAGTGCATCACTGAAGGAATGTTGCAATGTCTGAAAAGCTCTTTTGCATATGTTATACTTAATTTCACTGTCTGCCAGACAGTCATAGTGTCATAGTTCTATGCAGCACGGAAACAGGCCCTTTCACCCATCTTGTCAATGCTGACCTAGTTGGCATACTGGGTTAATCCCATATGCCTGCATTTAGCCCATAGCCTTCTGAAGGCTTCCCATCCATATATCTGAGCAAATGAGTTTTTAAAGTTGTAATTGTATCCGCTTCCATAGCTTCCTTTGGCAGTTCATTCCAGATACGGACCACCCTCTAGTGAACAGGTTGCCCCTGTGGTCCCCCTTAAATCTCTCTCCTCTTACCTTAAGCCGATGTGCACTGGTTTTAGAATCCTCTATCCTGGGAAAAGACTGTGGGCATTCACTTGCACTGGGGTAGGCTGCTGCCAAAGATCTGGAGGAACTATTTTGAAGAAGGATGGGGAAGGTTTCTCTCTAGTCTTGGCAAATATTTATGCGTCGATATCGAAAAGAAATCCCGGATAGCGTAGCCATTGATGGTTTGATGTATGAGGGAGCTTTTCTGCCGAAAATGGTTGCTCTGTTTCGTACACTCTGTTACGGGTGCTGCCTGTCCGGAGTTTGCATGTTCTCCCTGTGACCGCGTGGGTTTTTTCAGAGATCTTCTGTTTTCTCACACACTCCAAAGACGTACAGGTTCGTAGGTTAATTGCTTGGTATAAATGCAAAATTGTCCCTAGTGTGTGTAGGATAGTGTTAATGTGCGGGGATCGCTGGTCGGTGCGGACTCGGTGGGCCGAGGGGCCATGTTTCCACTCTGTATCTCTAAACATCAAACTAAATGATATCAATAACTATACTTCACATTTACTTCTTTGTTAAAGTGTTCAGTGTCATACATACGAAAGATGTTTGATAAGCGCAAGATGTTTTTATTCATAGTCATAGAGTTATAAAATTATACAGCACGGAAATGGGTCCTTCAGCCCAACGAGTCTACTCCGACCAATGTGCCTGACATACATGTTTGCTTGGCTCATATTCCTCCAAGATTTTTCCCTTTACTGGAAAATCCCCAATCCACTTTTAAAAGTACCTATCTAATATCACCAAAGTTGGCCTTGCCCCAAGAGAAATTAATAACTTATTGCACATTTATTGCTGTTGCCGTTGTGTCTTACGTGCCTGTAAAGCTACGACAAGTAACAATTTCATTGTTCCGATTCACATGACAAATGAACACTATTGACTCTTGACTTTAACCCCTCAAGACTTCCCTCCCTCCCTCCCTCCCTGCCATGTTCCTGTCCACTGAACTTGCTCCCTTTAACTTCTGTGCTTGCCTCACCCTTCTCATTTGTCTCACTCCTGCTCTGCCCCCGCACCCGCTCCTGACAGGCAACTTTAAATCCTCCTGAGTTGAGGGACTGGTGGAGGGGGGGGGAAGTAGGTGCCAGAAAGTATTCATGGGGACACCAGTAAAGCTCTGGTAAGGAGTGATTTAATGGCATCGACCAAAACCAATAGCACTGTTGAATTCCATGGTCATTATTTCAGTCATGGTCACAACGGCAGTCATGGAGGTAGTATTAGCAGGTAATACTGAAGAGACGGCGCAGAGGTGCACCGGTAGAGTTGCTGCCTTACAGCGCCAGAGACCCGGGTTCGATCCCGACGATGGGTGCTGTCTGTATGGACTATGTACGTTCTCTCTGTAACCGGGTGGGTTTTTCTCCAGGTGCTACGGTTTCCTCCCACACTCTAAAGTCGTACAGGTTTGCAGGTTAATTGGCTTAGGTAAAAATTGTAAATTGTCCATATTGTGTAGGATTGTACTGGCATGCGGAGTGATCGGTGGTCGGCGCTGACGGTGGGCCAAAGGGCCTGTTTCCATGCTGTATCCCCAAAATAAAATAATGAGATGCATGGGGAAACATTTTTAACAGAGAGCGCGGTTGGTGCCTGGAAAATACTGTTGACATGGTGGTTGAAGCTGATAAGATAGTGCCATTTAAATGGCTATTGGATGGGCACATACACTGTAGATATGCAGGGAATGGGTGGATATGGATTATGTGCAGACAATTAAGAATTGGACTTGGCATCGTATTCAGCACAGACATTGTGGGCTGAAGAATCCTGTACTACATGGTTCTAAGTTCTGTAAAAGTGTTCCTTTGCCTATTCATTTCATGAATAGTGGGATCAAGGGATATGGAGAGAAGGCAGGCACGAGTTATTGATTGTGGCGATCAGCCATGACCACAATGAATGGCGGTGCTGACTCGAAAGGCCGAATGGCCTCCTCCTGCACGTATTTTATATGTGGTGGTGAGGAATATTTCAGTGGCAGGCTAAAATTGGTTGCTGACTTTCTACTACCTACTTACTTTGTCCTGAGTGGAAGAATCAGGCAGTCCATCAGAGATTCGGTTCATTGTGCAATGGCCTCTGAATGCCAAGGACCATTTGTCAAGTTCGGAAAGTGCTGACGACATCATCAATTCAGCTGAATTATATCGGACTTTCATAGTTGCTGGGTACATCTTGTCCGAGTTTATCAAGAAAAGCTGGTTAGCTCTCCTGCCCACGAGCCTCACCATCACCTCAAAACTGCATCTCTTATTAAACAAAAAACGTTTTTCACTGTATCTCGGTACACCTGACAATAAACTAAACTACAATAAACTAAACTAATCTAAACTAAACTAAACTAAACTAAATTAACTAAGCCATTGTGTGTGACCAAATGAACCACTCGGGTACCGAACTTTTAACCCAGTTGTGCCTTCGGGGCACAAAGGTTGACGGGCAAGGAGAGGACGTCGGTTGCTGATCGACCAAGGAAGACCATGGCTTGAGGTCCGTGGCAGACTGGGACTTGCCTGAATCAGACACCGCTCATAACAACTGGAGCATGGACTGGACTTGGAAAAGGTGCCAAATCATGGCGCCTCTTGCGAGCGGGCTCAGTAGACTATATCTGTACAATTGCTAATCGGGGATGCGCTTATTTGTTATCAAGCTGGATAGGGTGCAGAGAAGATTTACAAGGATATTGCCAGGACTCGAGGGCTTGAGCTATAGGGAGAGGTTGACCAGGCTGGGACACTATTCCTTGGAGCACAGGATGATGAAGAGTGATCTTATAGAGGTGTACCAAATCATGAGAGGAATAGATTGGGTGGACACACAGAGTCTCTTGCCCAGCATAGGGAAATCGAGAACCAGAGGATATAGGTTTAAGGTGAGGAGAGAAGAGATATAATAGGAACTTGAGGGGTAATATTTTCACACCATAGGTGGTGGGTATATGAAACAAGTTGCTGGAGGAGGTAGTTGAGGCATGTACTATCGCAATGTTTAAGAAACATTTAGATAGGTAAATGGATAGGACAGGTTTAGAGGGATATAAGCCAAATGCAGGCAGGTGGGTATTGTAGTGTAGATGGGACAGGTGTGGGTAAGTTGGGTCAAAGGTCCTTTTTCCACGCTGTAAGTATGACTCTATGACTATAATACTGGATTGTACTGTTTGAAAGAAAACAATTTCACCGTTCTGTTGCTGAAGGGCCTGTTTCCTTGCTGAAAGACTCTATGACTCTATAATACCCGACTGAACTTTCGTAAGAAAATAATTTCACTATGCATTTGCACTCCACACGTGTGATAATAATGCATTGAACTATTGAACCATTTACGTAGAAACATAGAAATATAGAAATAGGTGCAGGAGGAGGCCATTTGGCCCTTACAACCAGCCCCTACAGCTCTAACTATTTTTTTAAATGCATCCAGTGAATTAGCCTCTACTGCCTCTGTGGCAGATATTTCCACAAATTCACAACTCTCTAGCTTGTCCAGTCCTTTTATAATTTGATATAAAAGGACTACGATACGATAAAACTTTACTCATCCCCGGAGGGAAATTGGTCTGCTGACAGTCACAATACACAAGGTACACAAAAACTTGAAATTAAAAGTGAAAACAAAAAGAAAAAGAAAAAGACAAGCGACTGTTGGCTGGCTGCCTTGTGCACAGTGCCTTCACCAGAACAAATGAACAAACAAACAAATGAACACAGACTTATCCCCTGGGCAGAGGATTCTAAAGTAGAGTGCCCCCCCACACCATGTCCCCCTTTGTTCTCCCACCATCCCTCATGGCGGTCCCCAATGCCAGGACCCCATTGTCTTCCCCTCCCCCCTCACGCTCATTGACCGTGAGGCCCCGCTGCCGCCGAGGCTCCTGCTGCCACTGCAGAGGCACCCGCTGCTGCCGCCAAGTCTCCCGTTGTCGCCTCAGAGGCTCCAATCACCGCCAGGCCTCAGACAGGCCTCGCCATCTGGCTTCACCGCAGTCCAGTGGAAGGCCTGTGGGGCGAGTCAGGCCTACTGGGGAGAGTTCTGGTCTTTGGTTGTTGTTCTGGTCGGCGGCGGCGTGGTTGTTTGCCATTTATTGGTATTACACCGGAAGATTTGGTGCCAGTAAAACTGGCCAGAAGACAGATGTTTACACATATCTGGACAGGGAGAGGGTGCTCTCCTCAGACCACCTCTTGTTCCTTAATTGCACTTCTTAAAACACAAAGCACGGAATTTAAATTTGAGCGGCATGTTAAACAAACTCACATTATACGCACGCGCACACACATAGATCTCTTGAAGGGTTTTTTTGACTGAGCTCTGTGGCCCCTGCCGACCCTTTGCACATTCACAGCCCCTGTAATAAAGGGCATTTTATTCCACACAGCTTTGCGTCCTCCTGCCACCCTTTCTAAATGAAAAAGAAGATTCACATTTGTGACTTGCATTCTTGAGCACTGGATCCCAAAGAGTGCAGCTTTGCAGTTTTTAGTTCATCCTTAATGTAGATCAGTGAATGCCACTTGCTGGAAGAATTATCCCTGTATCATTCAGAATACTTTGATCAGCTTGTGCAGGGAAGTACCTGCAGATGCTGGTATGCACCGAAGATAGACACAAAATGCCAGGGTATCTGAGATCTCCCGGTTGCCAAACATTTAATAACTCCACTTCCCATTCCCATACTGACATCTCTGTCCTGGGCCTCCTCCACTGTCAGAGTGAAGCCACATGCAAATTGAAGGAAGACCACCTCATATTTCACTTGGGTTGCAGTTTACAACCAAGCGGTATGAATATTGATTTCCCTAATTTCAAGTAACCCTTGCTTTCCCTCTCTCTCCCCCACCCTAGTCATCCTACTATCTTCACTCTTCGTATCTCTTGGTTATCACCTCCTCCACTGCCAACAATGCACCATTGTGGGCTCCCGAGTCATCAGTGCCAGCTCTGATTTGTTTTGTAACTTTTCATATCTCTAGTTTCCCTCTCAGTCTGAAGAAGGGTCTTGATATGAAACGTTATCTGTTCCTTTTTTCCAGAGATGCTGCCTGGCCCACTGAGTTACTCCAGCATTTTGTGTCTTCCTTTGAACAGCTTTCTGGCTAATTATATGACAATGATCAGGCGCTGTTATAATAGAGGTAATTTAGCAGTGGGTTTGGATAGAGTATGTCCCCACTGCCGTAATAGCCAGATATTGTTGCTTGGAAAATAAGCAATGAGCAGGATTATGTCCTTCCATTGTAAAGATTCTCTTTCACTGACTGTCTGCGTCACCATTCATTCATTCTGTCTTCATTCATCACTGTTGAATCTAACCCTCCTTGCACCTTCTATTACAATGTGCGCACATTTGCTCAATTAAAAGACAAATAATGGATGTGTTGATTTAGTTTCATTTAGAGATACAGAACAATAAAAGGTCCTTAAGCCCACCGAGTTGGCGTCGACCAGCAATCCCCGCACATTAACACACACACTAGGGATAATTTAATCCTAAACACATTAGAGACAATTTTTTTAATTTACCAAGCCAATTAACCTACAAACCTGTACATCTTTGGATTCCATCGCAACTAGCTAATAATAAAGTAATTTGGAATATACAGTGGCTTGCAAAAGTGTTCATACCCCTTGAACTTTTCCACATTTTGTCACGTTACAACTACAAACGTAATTGTATTTTATTGGGATTTTATGTGATAGACCAACACAAAGTGGTGCATAATTGTGAAGTGGAAGGAAAATGATACATGGTTTCCAAATTTGATTACAAATAAAAAACTGAAAAGTGTGGCTTGGAAAAAGTATTCAGCCCCCCTGAGTCAATACTTTGTAGAACCACCTTTCGCTGCAATTACAGCTGCAAGTCTTTTGGGATATGTCTCTACCAGCTTTGCACAGCTAGAGACTGAAACTTTTGCCCATTCTTCTTTGCAAAATAGCTCAAGCTCAGTCAGATTGGATGGAGAGCGTCTGTGAACAGCAATTTTCAAGTCTTGCCAGAGATTCTCAATTGGATTTAGGTCTGGACTTTGACTGGGCCATTCTAACACATGAATATGCTTTGATCTAAACCATTCAATTGTAGCTCTGGCTGTGTGTTTAGGGCCATTGTCCTGCTGGAAGGTGAACCTCCGCCCCAGTCTCAAGTCTTTTGCAGACTCTAACAGGTTTTCTTCCAAGATTGCCCTGCATTTGGCTCCATCCATCTTCCCATCAACTCTGACCAGCTTCACTGTCCCTGCTGAAGAAAAGCATCCCCACAGCATGATGCTGCCACCACCATGTTTCACAGTGGGGATGGTGTGTTCAGCGTGATGTGCAGTGTTAGTTTTCCGCAACACATAGCGTTTTGCATTTAGGCCAAAAACGTCAATTTTGGTCTCATCAGACCAGAGCACCTTCCCCCACATGTTTACTGTGTTCCCTACATTGCTTGTGGAAAACTGCAAACGGGACTTCTTATAGTTTTGTTTCTCTCACCTGAGCTGTGGATCTCTGCAGCTCCTCCAGAGTTACCATGGGCCTCTTGGCTGCTTCTCTGATCAATGCTCTCCTTGCCCGGCCTGTCAGTTTAGGTGCACGGCCATGCCTTGGTAGGTTTGCAGTTGTGCCATACTCTTTCCATTTTCGGATGATGGATTGAACAGTGCTCCATGAGATGTTCAAAGCTTGGGATATTTTTTTATAACCTAACCCTGCTTTAAACTTCTCCACAACTTTATCCCTGACCTGTCTGGTGTGTTCCTTGGGCTTCATGATGCTGTTTGTTTACTAATGTTCTCTAACAAACCTCTGAGGCCTTCACAGAACAGCTGTATTTATACTGAGATTAGATTATACACGTGGACTCTATTTACTAATTAGGTGACTTCTGAAGGCAATTGGTTGCACTGGATTTTATTTAGGGGTATCAGAGTAAAGGGGGCTGAATACTTTTGCACGCCACACTTTTCAGTTTTTTAATTGTAAAAAAAATTGAAAACTATGTATCATTTTCCTTCCGCTTCACAATTATGCGCCACTTTGTGTTGGTCTATCACATAAAATCCCAATAAAATACATTTACGTTTGTGGTTGTAACATGACAAAATGTGGAAAAGTTCAAGGGGTATGAAAACTTTTGCAAGCCACTGTAAACTTTTGCAAGCCACTGTATGTAACCACCAATTTCATGACCTTGATTGATAAATAAGTGTATGGTAACAGGCTCTTTGGCTCACCTGGACACTGCTGACCGTCAATCACCAACTCAATGGTCAATGGTGTTTTATTTGCTATATGCAAGCACCAGGCACGTGCCGTGAGTAACCAGCCAGGGTAGGCAGTGGCTTTTAAAAACCTTGAAAACCGTGCATGCGCAGATTATTCTCTCCCCGGTGAGCTGTCAGTCGGCTTTTTTTAATACTTAAAAATGCGCATGCGCACATTGTTCCCTCCCCGGTAAACCGCCGGTCGGCATTTTTTTAAATCTTGAAAACCGCGCATGCGCACACTGTTCCCTCTCAAGTGAACAGTCATTCGGCTATTTTTACATCGTGGAAACTGCGCATGCGCAGATTGTGCTCTTGACTTTTATCATGCAATTTGTTTTCAATAGGTCCTATCTCTTAATAAAGTATTTAAAAACATATAGCTCAAAAAAAATTACTTACCATATTATTTGTGCACAAAATCCATTCTGCAGCAAAAATACCCATAAGGTTGCTTCGTGAAACTCTTCAGGTAAACACTATCCACCCTTGAAAAGCCCGCTAAGAAACTTGCGCCTGCGCAGTAGGCTGGTGCGCACGCGCAGTGCGCAACGCAGCACATGCACGCAGTTCACAGTGTAAAGGCAGAGTTTCAGCTGCCTTTACGCACCATTCCAACTGATGGCAATTCCATTTTTGCATACAGTTCCGTAAAGTATAGCCACACCAAAGCACAATCCCCAATTAGCATGGAAGAGGCATCAAGATTTGGCGCCATTCCAAAGTTCAGTCCAGTCCGCGCTCTAGGTCTTATGGAGCGGTGACCGATCCAGGCAAGCCCCAGGCTGCTGCAAGACCCCCAAATCTTCGCCTTCATCCAAATTGTGCAGTAAACTGATGTTCTTCTCCTCGCCTGGCCACCTATATGCTGCGGAAGGTAGCAGAAGGTAAGACCCCGATTCACTCTTCCTCTGGCCTTGCTCCTTGCATCCGACAATGCCGGCTCCCTCCTCTCCGCTCTCTGGTCTTCGGGGGACGAGCAGTGGCCGGCTTGGAGGCCTCCCCCCCACAGGCCGCAGCCCACTGGGTCTTCCATGCATGCAGTAACTCACAACACTTCTATGTTAATCCACTTTCGTATTCACTGCCAACATGCTGGGGATAAGTTACAGAGGCCCATTAAACTGCAAACCCACATATCTGTAAGTGTAGGAGGAAATTGGAACACCCTAAGGAATCTCATGTGGTCACAGGGTGGGTGTGCACACAGACACAAGCCAAGCTCAGGATTGAACCCAGATACTTGGCACTATATGGCAGTTGCTCCACCACCTCTGCCGATGTGCCACTCTTTATACTCTAAGGTTAGGTAATTTTAGGTGTGTATATCTTAAGACTGGATTATTTCATTATTTGCAGTTCAACTTTATTCTGAAACTGATCTGGTAGGATATCAGTATCTTATCTGAACACTGGTCCGAATCAGTGTAATGTGTGTTAAGAACATATTAATGTAGACATCTGAAAGACGTGGCACCACAGGTCAGACAATTCAGAAATAAAATTATCTTGCGCAGGACCGAGGCAAGGGGAGGGAAAGGACTGGTGATTTCTGGCTGATCAGGTCCTGTAGCAGGGTTGGCAACCCGGGAAATGACCACCAGTGGTTGGAGTACATTGGTTGGTGCATAAAGAGTTCAGAAAGCTCCTTGGGTGAAGAACAGTGGATGAGATGTAGACAAGATTTCAGCCACATTCAGGGTCATGTGAGAAAATCATTGTTGGGGGAGTGATTGGGACAGAGATCAATGGTCGCATCTTGGATTGGGATCTCAGGGAAACTGGCCGGAGTCTATGGGTGAAGTAGATCAGCACCTGGCCCTTGTGTCAAGAGATGGAGGTGCAGGGCAACACATCACTTGGGATTAAATCCTCCAGGAACTGGAGCTCTAGGACAAGTTTCAGAGGCCACCTTCTCTACATCTCTGGGAAAGAACGGCAGATGCTGGTTTAAATCGAAGATAGACACAAAATGCTGGAGTAACTCAGCGGGACAGGCATCATCTCCGAAGAGAAGGAATGGGTGACATTCTCCATATCTCTAATCCGGTTTGGTGAAAATTTAATATTTTTGCCACATTTGTCCATAGGTTTAAGGTGAAGCGGAAAAGATTTAATAGGAATCTTATATTATTTCTGGGCAGTTCAGATTAAAAATATGAATTTTTGGTTGGTAAATTTAGATTATGAGCCAAACTGGCTAAAGATGGAAAAGGAAGACTGTTTGCCTTTTGATGTAGGTTCGATTCTTTTTGCACCAAGGGAAGTACAAAAAAAAACGTATGGTGATAACCCTATAATTCATAGCAATAGACGTATTTGGAAACAAATAGTTAAGACCCTACATATGCATAATTTGTCACTTTGTTTGCCAATTATGAATAATCCTTTGTTTAACCCTCTGTATTGTACAAGGGGTTTAGACACTGGAATGATTTAGGAATTAAAAGGATAGAACACCTTTACAAGAAAGGACAATTTCTTTCATTTCAAGAGTTACAGGATATCTATGGATTGCAGTCAAATAACATATTTAGGTATTTACAAATTAGAAACTATATTAAGTCAAATACGCAAGACTATAAAAATAGAAAACCAGGACTATTAGATGAATTGCTTAATAAACACCCAAATACAGAAAAAATAATAGCGTATATATACAATACTATCTTGGATAGGGAAATCCCATCTTCGGAAATATATCGACAAACATGGGAAAATGAAATAGGTTTATCTATAACGAAGGAAACTTGGGAAGAAAGCCTACAATGTATACATCGTTGCTCATTAAATGCTAGACATATATTGATACAATTTAAGGTATTACACAGATTACATTATTCAAAAACGAAATTAAATAGAATTTATCCTAACATTTCTTCTATTTGTGATAAATGTCAGAACTTGGAAGCTAACTTAACGAATAGTTTTGTAACATGTATAAAACTCAACTATTATTGGACAGATATCTTTAGAGTTATCTCTGAAGTTCTTAAAATTAAACTAGACCCAGATCCAAAATTAATAATATTAGGAGTTCCGGATTCAAATCTAATATTAACAGTAAACCAAAGACATTTCTTGGATTACTGTTTGATAATAGGGAAAAAATTAATATTTAAATTTTGGAAGGGAACATTATCCCCCACAATTAAAATGTGGACAGTGGAAATGTTGGAGACATTGCATTTGGAAAGAATCAGATTTGTCCTAAGGGACAAATACGAACTCTTTGAACAGATATGGTCTCCATATACAGAATATTTGAAGGGATAGCTGTTCTTGGCATCACAACTCAATGGGTACCCGGCAGGATTAGATGTAAATAATTCGTGTTTTTTTTTGGATTTGTATGCATGTCTCTATTGATATCATTATTTGAAATTGTGTTATTCACTATTAAGATGAATAATATATACTATAATCTTTTTTTTCTTTTTTTCTTTTTTTTCTCTTCTCTTTCTCTCTCTATATAATCAAAATTATTATTTAATCACCATTCTTATTGGTTAAAGTGTATTCTTTTCTTTTTCTACTTTCTAATAAATATAAGTTTATAAGAATTATTTGTAACATCCGAGCACTTATTGAAATAAGTTGGTTGTGTATTTGAAAAGTTGTTATACCATTGTTATGATGGATTACTTCTAATAAAAATATTATTTTAAAAAAAAGGAATCTGAGGGGTAACATTTTCACGCAAAGGGTGGTTGGTGTATGGAACGTGTTGCCAGAGGAAATAATTGGGACAGGGACTATCCCAACGTTTAAGAAACAGTGAGACATGGATAGGACAGGTTTGGAGGGATATGGGCGAAACACAGGCAGATGGGAGTAGCGTAGCTGCGACATGTTGGCCGGTGTGGGCAAGTTGGGCCAAAGGGCTGTTTCCATGACTCTATTTAATGTTCTTTTTGACTTGAAATGTGGTTGAATTGCACTGTTTACTTCAATGCACCAGTAGTGAAAATAGACTTACTGTGAAGTGAAAACCGATAACACCCAGTTTGACTTCCGGTGGCGCTATGGAGCGTTAAACCATAGCACCAGCCAGCTCCGCAAAAATTTTGCAAAAAACGGGGATTTAAACGGATTTAAAGAACTTACCGATCGACTGCTTTCACTGTCTGCCGCTTCAACATCGACGGTACCGGCTGACGTCATCAGCCCTGCGACAAATCATGACGGCACGGAGCCCTACCGAGAAAACGAAGGGTCGAAAAACCCGGGCGAGACCGGGGAGAAGGCCTGGGAGAAGCCTCGGACTCCAGTAGGGCCAGCTCCTTGGAAGACGTCTCCAGGAAAGCAGACACAGGAGGTGAGGACTTGAAAACTTTTATTTCTCATCAGATGGCTGATTTAAAACGTGAGTTCAAGGCAGAAATGAAAGATATAAAGAAAGAAATGAAAGAAATAAAGGGAGATATAAAGGAAGAAATCTCTCAAATTAATAATCAGATGGACTTGATGAAAAATCAATGGTGTGAATTTCAAAAAGATACAAAGACACAAATTGATAATAAGTTCAAGAAAGAATCAGGAAAATATTGAAGAATGAAATCATTGATATGATTAATAATCTGGAACGCAAGATGGAGGGTAAACTTGAAAATGTTAAAAAAGACTTTAAACATAAGATTGACCCTATTGCAAATGTGGTCGAACAACAAGTTGATGGCATTAAAAACCTTGAAAAGATAGCGGAGGCTAGTACTGTGTCTACAGCAAAGCTGATAACAGAACAAGAACGTCTACTGGAGTTGTTATCCAAAGTAACAGATAAATGCACGCAGCTAGAAGGCTATCAAAGAAGGCAGAACTTGAGGATTGCAGGGATTCCTGAAGGTCTAGAGAAACACGAAGACACTCGAGAATTCACTGCTAAATTACTGCAAGCTGTTTTATCTTTGGATGATATGCCTGTTTTAGCTCGTGCACATCGAGTCGGCAGAAGACAGACCAGTGCAAACGCCCCCCCAAGACAAATCATTGTAAAGTTACAACATGATTTCACCCTCGAGGATATTATGCGAAGAGCCTCGAGAACAAAGAATCTGATGTTTCAAGGACAAAGAATCAGTATCTATCGAGACTATCCCCCAGAGGTTGCCAGAAAACGAAAAGCGTTTAACGAAGCCAAAAACCTTATGAGGGGTGTAGAAAACTTGAGATACGGTCTGAATTACCCAGCCATCCTAAGAGTTACTTATAACAGCGTGGAACACTTTTTCAAGACTCCAACAGAAGCAATGGAATTTGCAAAGCAGTTTGACACTTGAAAACCATCTACAAGCAAATATACTGCCTTTTACTATTTTTAAAGACCTAGTACGGTCTCTTAACATTTTATGAAACTTTATACGACAATATGGAATTAGAAGAAATCAGAAGGAACGGACAATGTCGTATGGAACGAAATGTTTTCCCGGATTGGAAGAAGCTCACCGAACATTGACAATTACTCATAATATACAACTAACACAAACAAATAACACACATACTAAAATTATAACGCGGTTTTATTATTACTATGACTGTTATTAACCAAGACTGTGCACTATTGCTAATTAATACTACTAATAATTAATATCTTATGTCTTGTTACATTTGGAGATATCCTCCCCTTAATGTATTTCTCCCTCTTTTAATAATGATTTCTATTTTTTGTATTTAAAAAAAAAAAATTCTTTATCTGTGGCTTTATAATTAGATTCTTTTAAACTAATCTTAGATATATATACTTTTATGATGATTAATATCACTCCTCTCATTTCTTTAATACTATATTCCCGTTAAAATATTATTATGGAATAATAATTCCTTAAAATTAGGAGCTGGCTAAATTAATAACATCAATGCCGGAAGCCTTTAGATTAATAGCCAATATAGCTTGGCTTTCACAAACTACAAATATTTTATTTGTAGTTTTTTCTCTTCTTTATACACTCTATTAAGCTTTTTTACTCACTTCTCATTATTCTTTTATGTTTACTATATCTTTCAGTTTGAATGGAGCTATATACTGGAACAATGGAGATACATTCGTGAAGCACATAAAAGAGATCTAAAATTCATCTATTCGGTGTTCGGGTGTAAGGTTAAGTCTACTGCGCGGACCCTTGGACCCTATTCTAGATTCCCACAAACCTAAAATGCAGGATTTAAAAAGAAATATGGGGAACGAGGGATTAACCTTTTGCAGTTGGAATGTTAAAGGTATCAATGAACCAATAAAAAGAGGAAAAATATTGACACACTTAAAGGCAATGAAAGCTGATGTAATTTATATTCAAGAAACTCACCTAAAGAAAGACGCTGAAAATAGGCTGAAAGCTAAATGGATAGATAAAATATATCACTCTTCCTTTACGCATAAATCAAGAGGCGTAGCAATATTATTTCGTAAAGGTACTTTATTTAAGCATATATCTACTATATCTGATAAAGATGGCAGATACATTATTGTAATAGGAGAAATAAATAGGGAAAAAATGATTTTTGTTAACATCTATGGACCAAATTTTGATAGTCCTTTATTCTTTAAGAAAGTACTTAATAATATTCCAGAATTAACACATTACAATTTGATAATTGGAGGAGATTTTAATTGTACATTAGACCCTTATTTAGATAGATCTTCAAAACAAAGGAAAACTAAATCGCATTCTAGTGATTTATTAAACGCATACATTCAAACGACTAACATTAAAGATGTTTGGAGAACAGAAAATCCTACTGGTCGAGAATATTCCTTCTACTCGCCAGTACATAAAACCTATTCAAGAATAGATTACTTCCTAGTAGATGCAAAGCTTATTTCACTTACTTACGAATCCAAATATCATAATATTATAATTTCAGATCACGCACCATTAACATTTAAAATTAAAATAAATGGTAAAAATAGAAAATCTAGGACAATGGAAACTTAATCCACAAATTTTAAAAAATAAAACAACTCAGGAATACATCATAACTCAGATTAAGATGTTTTTTGAAATAAATGATCAACCAGAAATATCTCGCTCTTTATTATGGGAAACATTTAAAGCATATCTTCGAGGAATTATGATTTCTTCACAAGCATTCCATAATAAGAAGATTCGGAAGGAACAACATGACTTAGAAAGGGAGATTAAACAATTAGATATACAGAATGCAACAAAATCAGATATAATAATACATAATAAAATTGTAGCATTGAAGTATAAATTAAATAAAATATATACTGATCAAGTTTTAAAATACTACCAACATACTAAACAATTGTTGTTTGAATTTGGAGACAAACCACAAAAACTATTGGCTCGACAATTAAGGAAAATTGAAGCTGAAAAAATTATACATAGGATTAAATCACAAAACGGTGAATTATTAATACAACCTAAGGATATTAATGAAAGATTTATGCAATATTATAAAAATTTGTATACTGGTAACACAACAGTAAATAAAACAGAAATAGATGCCTTTTTAAATGTATGTAACTTAAAAGAATTAGATTTACAAAATAGAGAATTTTTAAATGCCGATATTTCAATAAAAGAAATCCAAGAATCTATTAAATCTTTAAAAAATGGTAAAACTCCAGGACCAGATGGTATAGGCTCGGAATTTTATAAAATTTTTCATGACCAAATGGTCCCATATTTAAAATCATTATATGAACAGATATATACACAAGAGAAAATTACCAGATACATTGAACGAATCTATTATAACACTTATACCCAAATAAATAAAGATTTGGATGACCCAGGATCGTATAGAGCAATTGCTTTATTAAATACGGATCAAAAAATTTTAACAAAGATTCTTGCACAAAGACTAAGCAAAATTGTTAACGAATTAATTCATCCTGATCAAACAGGATTTATACCTAAAAGATATTCTTCATATAATTTAAGACGGTTATTTAATATCATATATTCGAAAAGAAGTGATAAAAAAGACTTAGTAGTCATCTCGTTGGATGCAGAAAAAGCTTTTGACCAGGTGGAATGGCCTTATCTATTTTCGGTGATGGAAGCCTTTAAGCTTGGTGATAAGTTTACTACTTGGATTAAACTATTATATGCAAATCCAACAGATAGAATAATAACAAACCATATGTTATCAACTAAGTTTAGTTTATCTCGAGGTTGTAGACAAGGCTGTCCTTTATCACCATTACTGTTTGCGTTAGCAATCGAACCTCTTGCTCAAAGGGTAAGATTACATCCAGAAATATATGGATACGATACTAAAGATACTAAGAATAAAATCTCGTTATATGCGGACGATATATTACTTTATATTACTAAACCGGAAATAAGTATCTGTAATTTGTTAAAACTAATAACGGAATTTGGTTTAATTTCAGGATACAGTATCAATTGGAATAAAAGTGAACTTATGCCAATAACCATGAATAATTTACAGATATTACAACAATTTTCTTTTAAGATAACAAATGAAAATATTAAATATCTTGGTATTTTTGTTACAAAAAGATTTTGACTCTTTATTTAAATCTAATTTCCCGTTATTATTGAATAAAATTAAATAAAAATATCTTATACTGGAAAAGCTTACCTATCTCAATGTTAGGTAAAATAAACGCAATAAAAATGATTTTCCTCCCACAATTATTATATTTATTTCAATCAATCCCGATATATCTCTCTAAAAATTTTTTTAAAAAAGTAGATTCAATAGTCACTAACTTTATTTGGGATTATAAAAATCATAGAATAAATAAAAAACATTTATGTAAAGCTAAAATAAACGGGGGTTTAGCTTTACCAAATTTTATGTTTTATTATTGGGCAGTTAACATTAGAAATATGAATTTTTGGTTAGGAGAAATAGATAATAAACCAAATTGGTTAAAAATGGAAAGAGAAGACTGTTTTCCATTTGAAATTAGCTCTATAATATTAGCTAATACTAATGTACCTAAGAAAATTTATAGTGAAAATTTGATAATAGAAAGTGGAATACGTATTTGGAAACAAATAAAGAAAACACTAAAACTAAAATTTATACCGCTAGGTCTTACAATTGCCAACAACTTTACGTTTAAAACCGTCAACGATGGATAAAGCTTTTATACAATGGAAAAATAAAGGAATTTTAAATATAGGGGATCTTTATAAGGATAATTCTTTTCTTTCATTTCAAGAATTACAACAAACCTACGGGCTTCATAATAATGAATATTTCAGATATTTACAAATCAGAAACTATATCTCTGCAAATACACAAGAACTTAGAAATAGAAAGAGTGAAATTTTAGATGAATGCTTGAATAAACATCCAAATACAGAAAAAATGATATCATACATTTACAATATTTTGTTGGAAAGTGATATTCCATCATCGGAAATACATAGACAGCGCTGGGAAAATGAATTAAGTCAAATAATAAGTCCAGAAATATGGGAAGAAAGCCTACAACATATACATTACTGCTCTTTAAATGCTAAACATGCACTTATACAGTTTAAAATCTTACATAGATTACATTATTCTAAATCTAAACTACATAATATATTTCCAAAACTATCACCTATATGTGATAAATGTCAAATCATAGAAGCAACTTTGTCACACTCATTTACTAATTGTACGAAGATTTTAGAATATTGGAATGAAATATTTAAAATAATCTCGAAAGTTATTAATATTACTATGATTTATGACCCAAAGTTAATCATACTTGGAATACCGGAAACGGAACAAATAATTACAAGGAATCATAGAACTTTTATCGACTATTCTTTAATAATTGGGAAAAAATTAATATTAAAATTTTGGAAAGGCCCTGTATCCCCAACAATTAAAATGTGGAATACAGAAATGACGGAGACACTTCACTTGGAGAGATTGAGACTTGTCCTTATGGACAGGTTAGATCTCTTCAAGGAGATATGGTCTCCCTATATTAAATATCTACAGGGTCACAATGGTTCGGCGCAGGGACTTGACTGAGGCCTGAATATCTGAATGGATGAAGAAATACACATAACAAATCATGAATGTATCTCCAAGATTGGATTATTTAGTAATACTTCAATCTCCATCAAACTTTTCACATTTTCTTTTCTATTTTCTATTCTTTTTTCTCTATCTTTCTATCTTTAATTAAGGAAAAAATTATAGAAACATATTATATAAATTTTTAATACGTACACAGTTATTTCTGTTCGTATGAAAAGATTATAGATGTCTTAAACTTGTAATTATATAAAACTATGTATTTTCAATTATACAATAATTATGAAATATAAAATTAACAATAATACAAACATTATTAATATTTTGATAACATTATGAATATCAAAAAAACTTTGTTTAAGATTGGGTACTACGTAGTTATATTAGCGGGGATTTCTATTTGGTAATTAGAAGAATATCTATGATTTGAGAAATCTAAGTGTATTACTTATTTTAGGAATATACTACATATACTCCCAATTATATAAAATAAATAACAATGAAATGTATAATGGATAATATTACAATTAACATAAATAGTATTAATCGATAATCAATATGTTATAATTTTATATATTACATAACTCTCAATGTCGTATAAGAGTGTACTTGGTATATATTGTTTCTACAATAAAAAAAATATTTTAAAAAAAAACAACAAAAAAAAAACACCCAATTTGAGTTCAGTTCACATTATTCTGCAAATTCCAGCAAGGACTTGGCAGCGTGTGTTAAGGGGGTCAAGTGCAGGTTCAATTCGAAAGGTTTTGGTGGGTCCTTACTGAAAGAGATTCATGGCTACAAAGTAAGTGTGGCAGGTTGTCCAGGTGAGGTTGACCTTGATGTCTCTGGAGTGCCCAGTGGCTGTTTTCCAAGGGACAAATCAGTCTAATTTCCACCCCCAGGCTGTTAAATGGTGAAGAACGTAAATTGCAGTGCATCTGATAAAGAAAAAAACAAGGAAGTGCCGGGAGTGATCTCCAAGCTGATATGAAATTATCCAAAAATAGCTGTTATCACATATCATCTATGGTAAGTCTACTTTCACTTATGTAGCATTGAAGTAAACAGTGTTATTCCATCCTCTTTCGAGGCAAGAGTATTTATACAGCACATTAAATTTTCTAAAATAATACTTCATTGGAGCAACATCAAACAAAATTTGTCAGCAAACTGCAGAGAGAGATATTAGGGTTAGATTATCGAAAGCTCAGGCTGAGAGGTGGTTTGAAAGGATGTCTTAAAGGAGGAAGGAAAACAAAAACAGAGAGGCACTGTGGCTTAGGGAGGCTATTTGGAGATTGTCAGTAATGGTGCTATAAACATCAGAGATGATCAAGAGGGCAAAACTTATGGACCGCACATATCCGCAGTTTGGAGAGACATTGTGGGCTGAGGAATCCAAGGGAGTGAGACATAAGGGAAGCCTTCCCTGTTCATTCACGATACAGTACCATGAGAACTCTAAATCTATTGAGAAGATAGAGGCACATTTGTAATGTATGAATTGCATTCCATATCCATCATAATTTTTAAAAAAAACTTCTGAACCTCTCATACTTAAAACTGTGGGAGTGCCTGTTCAATTTATTTAAACATGTAATTAAGTTGATCATGGAAGATGTGGAATTTTGCTGCTAATATTTGTCGGTGTAACTGAAACAACAGCAACCTTCTGATTGCATTTAAGCAGGTAACTATTGTAAAGTGCTGCAATTTCTTCAATGGCAGCAGAATCTTGGGAGCCTAACAGTATGAGTACTGTTATTAAAACCAAACAATATGAACCTTGTAATCTTAAGTGATTCCAATTGGGATTTTAAAATGTCCATAATGCACACTTTGGTTTTGCTTAAAATTAAGTCCGGGCATTTCATAACCTCTCAGAAGGGTAATTGTATTGATTACACAGCACATTTGACGAGAGAGTATTAGCGGGATGAGACAGAGGGCTTTTATGATACAGCGTTGAAAATTTAAAGTGATTATGAGAAAGCAACCAAAGCGGTTCCAAATTTATACTAGGCACATCTTGAAGGCTGCAGAGTTCACCAAGAGGTCATTGCACATTAAATATGTGAACATTTGAGTTATTGTCCCATAGTCAGGCTGCTCTGCAACTTTCATTCCACCTTCAGCGAGCTGCAATCAATACCACACAATTTTCTAACTAAGCTTTTTCAATAGGTTCTTTGTGGACGGACAAATGTCATAAAGAAACAGTGCATTATGGTAATTAGCCAGCTGGCGCTGTGCGGCCCTATATTTTTCTATATATTGTTTTGCTGTTACATAAGCTGTTTCAAGATTAACAGAATTTTGTGCATGAGAGTCTTGTTAAAAAATTACTGAAAACAGTCTATCAGCCAGCCACACCGACATAAAAATTGCTTGTTTTTCTTGGTTCTCGCCTTTGAAACAAAGCCAGAGACCGCCATTTGATTAGCAGAATTTCCTTGGCAAGATTTAGCAGGGGATAAATTCTGGATATTGCCCCACTGTCCAAAATGCACAGACGCGGGAGACTCAATTTTACTCAGAAATGGCTGGCAGGCTGGAGGGGACGCGGAGCGATTCTGCTGGACTCTCTACTGGTGACCTTAGTTTGGTTTAGTTTAGAGATACAGTGCGTAAACAGGCCCTTCGGCCCACCGAGTCCGCGCCAACCAGCGATCCCGCGCACCACAATTATTCCACACACGCTAGGGAAAAATTACATTTTTACCAAGCCAATTAGCCTAAAAAAAACGGTACTTCTTTGGAGTGTGGGAGGAAATTTGAAGCACCTGGAGAAAACCTACACAGGTCATGGGGAAAATGGACAATCTCCATACAGACAGCACCCATAGTCAGGATCGAACCTGGGTCTCTAGCCCTGTAAAGCAGCAACTCTACTGCTGCGCCACCATGCCGCCCGGCTTCTGATGTCGATCTGGTTGGAGTATCTGAGGTCCAAGGTATATCAACTTTATTTCGGTGATGCTGGCAGCTGCCCATATATTTTTTTGGCCACCTGCCAAAAATGGGAGGGTCATAAACACGATGCTGGCAGCCACCCACTTAGCTATGGCTTGAGGTTTATTTTGCCTGCCGTGCAATCGGCCTACCTTATAACTGGTCCAGAGGCAAAACGTTTTGTGGAAGTCTTGGATCTGAGATTGCTAATGTACATTGATTAAAGTGCTGCTACATCCAACACATAAGGGTCCAGTGCCTGGCAGGGGTCAGGAGTCTGAGGAAGGATCCCAACCTGAAACATTACCTATCCATGGCCTCCAGAGATGCTGCATGATCCACGGAGTTACTCCAGCACTGTGTCCTATTCTTCAGCGGTGATGGGCTCAACCTCTCTGACTCCTCAGGTCACTCTGAGATAAGGCAGGGTGACTGTCATAAATGGCCACTCTTGCAAACTTGTACCTTGAGTGGGGAGAGAGAGGCTCTTGCCAAATGTTTAATGGGCTTCCATCAAAAGCCCATTGCATGGATGGGTGTATGGATGGGTGTATGGAACGAGCTGCCAGAGGAGGTGGTTGAGGCAGGGACTATCCCAACATTTATGAAACAGCTAGACAGGTACATGGATAGGACAGGTTTGGAGTATATGGGTCAAACGCGGGCAGGCGGGACGAGTGTAGATGGGACATGTTGGTCGGTGTGGGCAAGTTTCCAAGCTGTATGACTCAATGTCTCTAAGAGCATCACTACACCATGTGATAATAAAGCATCATTGAACCCTTGAATCATTGAGAGGGAAAATAGTCAGTATAAAAAGGTGACTGGGTGAGGTGAGGCAGGGGCTGGTATAGAAGCCCTCATTACTTTCCCCTGCAACAATCCTTCTTTGGTAGCAGCTGCAGATCAACTGCACTGGTGTCTGACAGGCATGGGGAGATATTTTTAGAACCAATACACTCCTATGAGCAACATAGCGTTGGCAGCTATGCTCGACTGTCGAAAACAGGTCACACTAGGAAACTTGTGTACCTCAGTGGAAGAGAGAGGTTTTCCTAAACTTTTAATGGCCTTCCATCAGAAGAGCATCTCTATGCCACACATAAGTTTAATTTAGTTTTCGTTTAATTTTGTTTAGTTTAGTTTAGTTTAGTTTAGTATTGTCCCATCTACCGAGGTACAGTGAGAAGCATTTTTGTTCCGAACTATCCAGTCAGTGAAAAGACTGTACATGATTACAATCAAGTCTTCTACAGTGTACAGAATCAGGACAAAGGGAATAACGTTTTGTGCAAGGTAAAGTTCAGTGAAGTCCAATTAAAGATAGTCCGAGGATCTCCTATGAGGTAGATGGTACGTCAGGACCGCTCTTTAGTTAGTGATAGGATGGTGCAGTTGCCTGATAACAGCTGAGAAGAACTTGTCCCTGAATCTGGAGGTATGCATTTTCATACTTCTGTTCCTCTTGCCTGATGGGAGAGGGGAGAGTGGAGAAGAGGGAGTGACTGGGATGAGACTCATCCTTGATTATGATCTGGTATTTTGTTGGATCACATGCTTGATCAATGGTGTTTTATCATTAATGTTTTATTATTATTCATGTTTAGTGTTTTCTGAGTCATTCGTAACTGTCACTGTATGTCATGTTGTTACTTGTGGGTGGAGCACCAAGGCAAATTCCATGTATGTGAATACTTGGCCAATAAACTTACTTACTTACTTACTTACTTACTTACTTACTTATGCTGGTGGCCTTTCCGAAGCAGTGTGAGTTGCAAATAGAGTCAATGAAAGTGAGGTTGGTTTGTGTGATGGTCATTGTGTGATTACACTGTAAAGTCTGAAGTATTTAATGCAGAATTAAGGGAGATGCCTTTAAGTTTAAATCAGTGGTTTATAAAATCCTTCTGTAGAAGGGCCCCCCTACATTTACTGAAATGCACTTAGGAAACTTTCAGTCCTATTTTCAAACAGACAAGATGGAAATGATCCTACACCATTATTGATGGAAGAACATGGAAATACTCCCTGATATCCCGATCAACTGATGCGTCTGCTCGATTACCAGCAAAAAACATTACAGTAGCCCTTGCAACTTATCGTTTAATTATTGAAATCAGCATTAAGGATGAGACCTTAAATCAAACCTCTTTATACTCACTCTAGTGAGAATGGAAAACCACATATCAATATAGATCAGAGAAGATTTTCCTTGTGGTCTGACCGATAATTATATCTCGCTCAACATGACTGAAGCAGATTATCTTATCATTATCGTATTGATCATATTGCTGTTTGCATGATACGCCTCTGTGCACAATTGGTTGCTACATTTCCAACATTGTAATGGGCCTGTCCCACTTTTAGGCGATTTTTCAGGCGACTGCCGGAGACTGTCGAGTCGCCGGCAGTCGCCTGGAAAACCGGCGACTGGACCGGTGACTGTCACACTGGAACACATACACACATCGATTCCTTCACCAGCCGGTCGACCATGCAGGCAGGGGACAGGGCAAGTGGGGGGAGCGCTGTTGGAGTGAAATTCACATGGTGCAAAGCCAATGTGTTACAGAAAAACACCACGATCAACAGGAAGGTTGGCACTGTAATTAAGACAGTGAAAGCACACTGTACGGGAAGGGTCACGTAAGTCCTTTAAAAGTGGGGGGGGGGGGGGGGAGGGGGGGAGAAGGGGGAGGAGAAGGGGGGAGGAGAAGGGGGAGGAGAAGGGGGGGGGGAGGGGGAGGAGAAGGGGGAGAGAAGGGGAGGAGAAGGGGAGGAAGGGGGAGAGGAGAAGGGGGAGGAGAAGGGGGAGGAGAAGGGGGAGGAGGAGGGGGAGAAGGGGGAGAAGGGGGAGAAGGGGGAGAAGGGGGAGAGACAACATTTAAGAAGACAGAGATACACGGCTGTTAAGTTCAGCGGACATTTAACATTACTGGTCGGTTATCCTTGGTTCTGAAAGGTACTGCTTACGTTTTTTTATTTCCCAATGAGCCAATGAAATTCACCGTCAGCACCGGCTGCAACCTACGAGAACCTTCAACCTCCTGGCAACCCACTATGACCTCCTCGACCCGAGTAGTAGCAGTCGAATACAGGACAAGGGCAGTTCCGTATGGGACAAACCAATTTAGCCCCATATATAGGGGATGTCCCGGCCAATACGGGACAGTTAGCAACCCTAGTCGTGGGTTAGATTGACCCCCCCCCCCCCCCACAATCTTTGCACACCCCTCATCCTGGACTTTTACACTCGATAATTTAATTTCATGTTTGGGCAATACTACATATGTGCTGTGCAATAACTGGTCGTTTAAATTTTATTATTGTTATAATGCGCATGATACATTTGGTGCCTTGTTACTGTATCTTTTGACTGTTGCCAGACCAATTTCCCTCCGGGATAAAAAAAAGTTGCATGCTTTGGTATGGTATGGTATGGTATGGTATGGTATGGTATGGTATGGTATGGTATGGTATGGTATGGCGTCTGAGTCCTATGTCACACCTCATCCATGGTTGTACAGTATATTTGTTCCTCTGTTCCTCTCCTGCAGCCCCACAGTCACTGTCCCTGTTGATCACAGTTGTTGCCTCCTGCAATTTATTTCTGCTTCGGCACAGCTGCCTGGCTAACAAGTTGTCGGCCTAGATGCTGCATTTATTTATTTAAGAGAGGCCCTATCATTAATATTCCATAACCCCTGGCCCCTCTCCCACAGGCTGCCAACGTCTACCGGGCTACACAGTCACCAACAGTCCTCTAGCCCACACAACTAATCTCCCACTATGAGCCCTGTCCGCGCTTCACAGTGTTTGGGTGCTTCTGGATTAGTAAGTCAACATGTACGACAAAATGTGCAATCACCAGGCAGATTTCGGCTGTTCTTTGCACCCTGCGGATGCTGTTTGAAAGCGAAGTACGGGAGATCACTTGCACTGGAGTCATTACGAAAGAGGACAACATTAACCAGGATTGAAACATACATTATCCCCATGAAACTCATTTGTTTAATATACAGTAGCAAGAAATTTGCTTACATGGTGTTGTTTACTTCAGGACTACGTGATCAAAATGTCCAGCTTGCAGCAGCATTGCAAAGCTTTTCACAAACTCCTGATAGACCGTGGACTGCAATACAGTGATAGCCATTTATGGGTGGTCACACGTCAAACAAATATGACATGATGTTCTTCCCCCGGCACCGCACCTTTTGGAACATTGCAGGGTAAATTTGACAAAGTTGTCTCAGGAGAGATGATTGTTGGACTCTCTTGGGACAGCAGCTTGCAACAGTCCCACTCTACAGGGATGTGACACTGAGGCTTCATAATGTATTAGTCAGACCGCATTTGGAGTACTGCGAGCAGTTTTGGGCACCATATCTGAGGAAGGATGTGCTGGCATTGGAGAGGGTCCAGAGGACTGAAGACTTAAATCATGGAGCCCGCGACCCCTTAGCCAGGGATCGACCTCTGAGCTCTACTGCGGGAGTGTACGGGACTTTATCATCACGGAGCTCGCGGTCTCTGGTCAGGGACCGACATGGTGAACTCCAAGCCGCAGGAGCTTCGATTGCCCCGACGCGGGAGCTTCGACCGCCCCGACTGACTTTGTCCGCTGGCTGCGGGAGCTTCGATCACCCCAACTGCGCATGGTCCGACTGCCTCGACTACAGGAGAATAAAAGAGGAAGAAAATTGGACTTTATTGCCTTCCATCACAGTGATGAACGTGGGGAATCTGCTGTGGTGGATGTTTATGTTAACTTTAATGTAGTTGTGTGTCTTTTTGCTTTTTGTTAGTATGGCTGTATGGTAATTCGAATTTCACTGTACCTTAATTGGTACGTGACAATAAACTGACCTTGAAACCTTGAAACCTTGACCTTGAAATTAGGAGGAATTTCTTTAGTCAGAGGGGGGTGAATCTGTGGAATTATTGCCACAGAAGCTTGTATAGGCCAAGTCAATGGACATTTTAAGATGGAAATTAATCCGATTTTTGACTAGTATGGGTGTCAGGGGTAATGGGGCTAAGGCAAATTGGGAGGTCATGTTGCAGTTGTATAAGACATTGGTGAGGACCAGAGGACATAGGTTTAAGGTGAAAGGGGCAAAGATTTAATAGGAATCTGAGGGGTGACTTTTTCACACAAAGGTTGGTGGTGGGTTTATGGAACTAGCTGCCAGAGGAGGTAGTTGAGGCAGGGGCTATCCCAACATTTAAGAAACAGTTAGATAGGCACATGGGTAGGACAGGTTTGGAGGGATATGGACCAAGCGCAGGCAGGTGGTACTAGTGTAGCTGGGACATGTTGGTCGATGTGAGCAGATTGGACCGAAGGGACTGTTTCCACGCTATATCGCTCTATAACCATGACTCTAATTCACTGCTGCTGCTGGGCAGCAGCTCTACTTACAGCACCTCTGTGCTGCCCACGGCCGCAGATCTCCCCCAGACCCTTCAATAAGCTGAGAGCCCAGCCCAACATTTGTACCTCTTGTGAGGTCTGATCTTCAACCAGTAAGCAGCCAGTCCTTGCCAACACACTTTCACATCCAACGTCGTAAAACACCCTGGAATGGGGGAAACAAATTCGCCTTAACATTAAAGATTGAAAGCTTTGGACCACATTTACTGGTGCTCAAGGCATTCTCCAGCTGCAGGCCCTCTCCAGGTTGCAAACACCTGAGTTATGTAGGGCTGCTACAAATTACAAACAAGCATCTGCAAGACTGGCGACGTGGACGGAAAAGGATTTATTAGCTTCTGCAGGGCTGCAGGCATCTTCTGCTGGATGGGAACAGGGCATTTCTGCATGCTTAAGATGTGTCGAAAGGAACTGCAGATGCTGATTTTCACCGAAGATAGACACAGTGCCGGAGTAACTCAACGGGTCAGGCAGCATCCCTGGAATAAAAGAATGGGTGACGACGTGGGTCAGGGCCCTTCTTCAGGCTGAGAGTAGGGGGGAGGGAACTGGAGGTAAGAAAAGGTCAGAACAAAGGAGGGTCAGCAACAGATGACCAAGGAAGGGTGGAATCCACAATGGTCCATTGTTGGCTGGGGAAGAGCATGTGTTCTCCCCCATCGCCAACATAACCACAACAATCGTTGGCTGGGTTGAGCCGAGCTTGAACGGGAGCACCGAACAGATTCCCCACTCACTCACTGAGTCAGCAAAGCCAGCTGACCTTTCCCGCTCGCTCTCCCAGTAGGTTAACCTACGATGAGCATTTGGCAGCGCTGGGCCTGTACTCGCTGAGAAGAAGTTGAGAAGAATGAGGGGGGACATTATTGAAACGTACAGATTAGTGAAAGGCTTGGATAGAGTGGACATGGAGAGGATGTTTTCATTAGTGGACTGGAGGACATTTCTAGGACTGGAGGTCATAGCCTCAGAATTCAAGTATGTTGTTTTAGGAAGGAGATGAGAAATTTCTTTAGTCAGAGGGTGGCAAATCTGTGGAATTATTTGCCACAGAAGGATGGAGAGGCAAAGTTCAGCAGATATTTTGCAGGCAGAGATAGATAGATTCTTGATTAGTACCGGTGTCAGAGGTTATGGGGAGAAGGCAGGAGAATGGGTTTAGGAGGGAGAGATAGATCAGCCATGATTGAATGGTGGAGTAGACTTGATGGGCCGGATGGCCTAAATTCTACTCCTATCACCTATGACCTTATGACTAAACACAGCTGTCCCGGTGATCTCTCCCACACACTACTTTTGTTTATGTCTGACTTATGAAAATGTTGGGTTACAATGAGTCCCTTGTTGCAACCCGGGGACTAGTCTGTAACAAAATTATTTGGCAGCAAGATCATTCTGTGCTGTGGTGGAACAAGACAAACAATCTGCCCACCAAGAGCAAAAGAAAGAACACAGCAGGAAATAATTCATTTGTTCTAAAGCCAGAAGTATTCCTGAAGTGTGGTTACCCTGTTACTGTAGGGCCTGTCCCACTGACACAACCTTTCAGCAACTGTCTTCAACCTTCAAGCTCGAGGGCACTCGCCTGAAAAACCTCGAGCTGGATCGACCATCAACGATGAAACCGCGAGCTGGATTGACCGACAGCACACACACAAACACACACACACACGCACACGCACACGCACACGCACACGCACACACACACACACACACACACACACACACACACACACACACACACACACACACACACACACACACACACACACAAACACATCGCAAAGGTGGGGGCCAGGGAAAGCGGGAGAGCGCTGTCTGAAATTCACACCCGCGATGAACAGAAAGGTAAAAGACGGCTGCACAGTGTACGGTAAGTCCATTAGAGAGCACGGAGGGGGGGGGGGGGGGGAGAGAAGGGGAGAGAGGGGTAGAGAAGGGGAGAGAAGGGGGAGAAGGGCTGGAGAAGAAGTTTTAAGACGCCAGACAACTTATAATAAAGTTTAGCGGGCTTTTTACATTACCGGTCGGTGTTGCTTGGTCCTGAAAACTCCAATGAGCTAATTAAAATGCCTGGTTAGCAAAGGAAGTTGCCTACGGCTGCCCTCGACTGCCTGTAACTACATAGCGACCCAACTCCACTGGACTATGAGTTCAAAAGAAACATGCCGACCAATTTTTACTCGCGGACAACTTTTCAACATGCTGAAAAATTTTCCTCGAACAAACTGAGGCCGCGATGCGGGAACTTCCCTCGAGCATGAAGGAGAGTTCCAGTGACCTCATAGGACCTCCTCGGACCACGTGTCAACCATGCTGCGAGTTTGAGTTGAAGGCAAATTCTTCTAAAGTCACAGATTAGATCACCGCAGTGGGACAGCCCCTTTACAAACTGTTTTCATATTTAGACTTTCTCACAGCATATGCTTTTATGCCATTCAGCCTATCTGGTTTGTGCCAGCTCAGAGCATTGACACAAAAAGCTGGAGCAACTCAGTCGGTCAGACAGCATCTCTGGAGAAAAGGAATAGCAGACGTTTCTGGTCGAGACCCTTCTTCAGACTTGCTCAAAGCATTCCCACAAGTCTAGTTTAGTTTAGTTTATTGTCTCACGTGTACTGAGTTACAGTGTAAGGTTTTTGTTGCTTGCTATCCAGTCAGCGGAAAGACTATACATGATTACAATCGAGCCATACACAATGTACTGATGCAAGATAAAGGGAATGACGTGTAGTGCAAGATAGACCACGGGTTCACATTCCCTTGTAAGCTATCTACCTCATTGGAGACTTTCGGACTATCTTTAATCAGACTTTACTGGACAACCTTGCACTAATCATTATTCCCTTCATCACGTTTCTGTACACAGTGGAAGGCTCGATTGCAATCATGCATTGTTTTTCCACTGACGGGTTAGCACACTTTTCACTGTACCTCGGTACACATGACAATAAACTAAACTAAACTAAGCTATACTATTCTCTCTTACTTTAGTTTATTTTAATTTATTTTAGAGATGCAGCACGGAAACGGGCTCTTCGGCCCTCCGGGTCCGCACCGACCAGCAATCCCCACACACTAACACTATCCTACACGCACTAGGGACGATTTTTACAAATTATACCAAGCCAATTAATCTACAAATGTTTCATCTTTGGAGTATGGAAGGAAACCGAAAATCGCGGAGAAAACCCACACGGTCACAGGGAAAATGTACAAACTCCATACAGGCAAGCACCTTAGTCAGGTACGAATCCCGGTCTCTGGCACTGTAAAGCAGTAACTCTGATAGGAGGGTGGAGTGGGAGGGAATGTGATCGTAATTTGCAATGGCCAGTAAATTTATCGGCATCTTTGGCAATGTGGGAGGAAGCTGGATCACTCCAGGCAAACCTATTCAGTCACAGACAACTCCACATACACAACAGCCGAGGTCAGGATTGAACATGGATTACTGGAGCTGTGAGACAGCAGCTCTAACTGCTGAAACCACAGATTGAATAGCATTTTAGATTTGAATTGTTTTCTTCTTCCCTGCTAATTTACTGAAACATCAAATGAATAAAAACAATTCAAATCTAAAATGCACTAAACTCAGGCTCAAGAGTTCTAGTGCAGTCTGATGGCTGTATTATATCGCAGCAGTGAATGCCACAGATTCACCACCCTCTTGTTAAAGAAATTCTTCCTCATCTCCGTTCAAAAAATACATCCTTTTATTCTAAGGCTGTGGTCCTAGACTCTCCCACCACTGGAAATATCCTCACCACATCCGCGCTATCTATGCCACAATTCCTGAAGTATTTCCTTTTTGGTATCTGAAAGTCTTGTTTTACCGCTTCACAAATAATTGTTGGGTTGTAAAAATGCGTTGATGTGGTCTGAAAAGACCATTAATGATCATATGTTCAAAAGTTCATGTTCATAGGTTCTGGGAGCAGAAATAGGCCATTTGGACCATCAAAGTCTACTCCGCCATAATGATGCTATAGAAATGCAAACCTATCAGGTTAACTTAAAATTGACGTCACATCCTATAGCCCTGTAGAATAAATGTAAGATTAAATGAGAACTTACCAGTTTGAAGTTTGATCTTTATTTTATGAGGAGTTACGATGAGGGATTACGTGAAGACCCCGCCAGGACGCATGCGCGACATTCTTCAAAGCAGTGGTGTGAAATCACAGATACCAGAGTAGACTAATATAGTAAGATAAGAGAGAACTTCCATACCAGTTGAACTTTATAATAGAGGGTTTTGGGAGCGGAGGGCACGTAATCCCTCATCGTAACTCCTCATAAAATAAAGATCAAACTTCAAACTGGTAAGTTCTCATTTAATCTTACTATTTTACTTCGGAGTCACGTGAGTGACTACGTGAAGATTTCAAAGCTCTGTGATTTCATGCCCTGGAACGAGACCATGCTCACACACTGCCATTCTGGGACGGAGGATGAACGTATTTCACACACAACACTGTGCTGAAAAACAATAAAGGTATTATTCATACCTAAAATAATATGCCCCACATTGGGTAATTTATTTTACAGAACTTAATTTTTCCCTGCAAACGTCTCAGATCAGCCACGGGTTTATTATAAAGCATTGAATGCGTTCATTGCTCCACCCCGCTGTGGCAAGGATGTGGTCCATAGGAACTCCCATCATCCTAGCGTCCGATGTAGATGCAGCCCTGTTGGAGTGAGATTTGAAACATTAGTATTCACCACTGCACGTAATACCACCCGAACCATCTGGATATGGTTTGCACTGTGACCTTAGGTGAGGGCATTTATGGCTAATGAGAAAGCTCTCTCCGTGCCCATAAGTGTCTTGGTGACTATATATTGGAAAGTATGTGTCACTATGCAGGGCCGACTATCTGCAGGATAGGCCAGAACTCTAATATTGGCCAAAGGAACCGGGTCAGTCTAGTTTAAGTACCCCTGTATGTAGCAGGTTATGTGCCATTTGTGACAGACATGACGTCCTATTCTAGCTTGTGTAAGGACTGGACCCGTTGTGCTGATCCAAGTGCCATAATCATTCCCATCTAGGATATTAGTTTGTCCAGAGTGAGCCCCGATATTGGTGTCCATCCTCGTAACATGGTGTACTACCTATGTCCCATATATGGGTGTATCTGGGCCTGGGGGGAATAGAATACAAATACCCCTCATTCGTTTAGGTACTAGTGGGTGTGATCCTATAGCCAGGTGATCACTCCCTCTGCCCAGATATTAGATAGGGCACTCCTTGCACAATAATGGCACTGTAACTCAATCCTTCATCGAAATGAAGGGTGGCCAGAACTCCAGCACTTCAGTGTTGGTGGCTGAGTCATATGTAGTGTTCGTCCTGGTGCAGAACACTTCCCATTTCCTGACATATGTCAGGTACTGTCTTCTCGTGGACTCCCTGCACGACGCTGAGATGGCATTGATCGTCCTGCGGAGAGTCCGTATTCCAGAAATGGCCTGTTCAGAAACTGCAAATCAACAAGTTCATACAGTCATGGCACGGATACTTTCCCGCACGGGGTGTGCCAACCTCCTTGGCCGTTGTTGATCCAGATGCAGGGTTCTGAGACCATCTTTGTACTGTTGGGAACCATGGTACCCGTTGCGGCGTCTTGTTTAATTATTGTAAGACTCGCCTGATGAGGCAGAAGGGGACAATGCATAGCAAAACAAATCCCCCCCCCCCAATGCAGCGAGAAATCGTCCATCGCTGCTGCCCTGGGTCTGGTTCCCAAGCAACATATGTTGGTAGTTGGTGAATTAGTCCGGATGGAAAAAAGGTCGATATCTGGTGTCCCATACCGGTCTATAATATCTGTAAACACTTTCCAATCCAACATCCATTTAATGTTGTCATTGAATTTACGTGACCTGATGTCTGCCACTGTATTTAGCTTACCTGGAAGGTAAGTGGTTGAGATCCAAATCTCTCTCCCAGACACCAGTGCCAGATATTATTAGGCAATTCATCACATGATATCGACTTTATTTCACCCATATGATTATATATAGGCCCCCAGTGTGGTATCAATCTGTACCGTACATGCAACTGGTGCTCATCTGAGCAGTAGGCCCCGAGTCCATGAAACACTCCCAGCATTTCTAGATAATTAATTCCTAGTGCTTTAAACAGAATAATTTTTGTGCACTCATCTGCCACCACAACTTGCGGTGGTATTAGTTGCTCCCCAACCTTTAGCACTGGCATCAGTCTGTAATGTACCCTAGGGATATAGAATGGGGTGATGGGGTTAGGATAATATGGAACATTTCTATCCACCAGTTTAATTCTAATTTACTTTCCCTGGTAGTTGCATAGGCCTATTGAAATGGCCTGTATGATTTTTGAGAGCTAAAAATTTCCCTCTTCCAGGTTTTAATAATGGAGTGGTCCAATTGTGTTGCTGGGAACGCAGCCACCAATTCCCAATCACTCTTGCTCCTTGCCGAATGGATGGTTCCCTGATGCCAGTGAGGCTTGTGCATACTCCCATCAAGTCTGTCACTTTGTTTGGTGGCAAGGTGATAGACATATGAACAGAGTCAATAGTGAACCCCAAATAATCCATGGTATGGAGGGTTCCAATTTTGATTTATCTGGATGTACGTTAAACCCCTCTGTTGTGGTTGATACCACCAATGTAGCCAGCTCCAATTTTCACCTACAATGAGAATATCATCAAGGTAAGCCATGACGATATGGTTATGTTTCTTTAAGTATGCTAAAGCTGGTTTTAATAAATTTGTAATAGCCTGGGTGCTGATGACAACCCATTGGATAAGGCATACTGCCATTGCTGTCCCATCCAGATAAATTTCAGGTATTTACGATGGCCCTGTGTGTGACAAACGTGTCTATTTTGAAATGGGCATACTGAACGGAAGTATTTAGTTCGGTCAAATCTGTAATGATACGGCAACCACCATCTTTTTAGTTTTTTATAAATATATTTGATACGAACTCTTGAAATTCTCTGATTGTTTTCTCAATCCCTTTTGTGTTTAGTCTTAACAGTTCAGCATGGCCTGCTGTTCTCTCTTTTTGTGAAGTATGAACTTCCTGCTAGGCGTATGCTGAACTGGGACGGTAGTTCGTATACAAATTCAATTTTGTAATTCTGAATACTTCCGAGTATGTAAAAGTTCAGAGGTAAAAGTGCAGCACACATGATGAAACAAGTGCAACCGTCCCCCAACTTTAATGAATCGGACATGCAATGTTTTTTAAGACAACCAGACCCACCTACCTCCATGGTTACCGGTGTTGTGTGGGTTGTCTCCGCAGTTGTTTCTTCTGGTATTGTGTTGCTGCGTTGTGGGGTTGGCGCGTTTTCCATGAAGGCCGGGCTGGGCCATGGTCTGAAAGACTGCTGTGCAGGTGGGCCGGCCTTCGAGCTTTCACCACCAGATGGTCTTCCATAGCACCGATGTCTGGTGGGTGTGTAGGGGTGCTGCCGCTGTTGATAGTGGGTTTTAGAGGTGCTTGGCACCTTGATCAGGCCTATAGCCTTGGCTTCCTCATGCAGGTCTTTCACCTGCTTCGGGAGGTCCCCCAACAGCAATTTTGGCGCCTGTGTGCTACTTGTCTTGCATAATTCCGCACTTCTTGATGATGCTCTTCCTGTAACTGTAAATCTCCACTGAGTATTACACAGTCTGCTAGAGCATCACGTAACTCTTCAGGCAAATCAACCCCATCAGTTGTCCTGGTATGCTGTGATTTTAGCAGCCAGCAGTTTCCTCTGGAGCTTCACCTCCTGGCTCCTTATAGATGGGCTCCTGTTGCCCCAGATGGGGTCATAGACTGCTGGTACTTTAAGAGAAATAGAGTTCTCTGGAGCAATGTGCTTCCCAGCCATAAAGTTAATGGCTTGCTCCTGTAGCTGGTTTGTAGCCATGTATTTTTTACTGGCTTGCAGCTTTGTATAGGCAGTCCTTCTTGAGTTGATACAGCATGTGTCCCACAATCTTCTGCTGCTCTCTCTTCTGGCACCCCTCACAGTTGACTGTTCAGCCATTGCCCCTTCTTCAGGGTCAGCCCAGCTCTGACCCCTAATGCTCCCCTGCGAAGAGGGTGAGACATTTGGCAGTCCTTGAAAGGATCCTGCCGTGGGTCTGCGAAGAGACCCACTGTGACTCTGCCTCTGCATAAGCAGGTCACGCTGGAGCACTGCTCCCCACCCGCTCCTGCGGAAATACGCCCGCCGTCGCTATCTGTGAACGGGGTGTCTTCAGGTCCGGACCCAGCCGAGTCCACGGACCTGTCCGACTTCCGGGTGGTTTTGCCGCCGACCGCGGCGCACCTGCGGTCTGTAGCGGCGAGAAGCCGGGAGCTGCTGGCAGCACCTGCAGCTCTGGAGAGACGGCACGCTGCTGGCTGCTTCCACAGCAGCGGTATCAGCTGCTGCTCTCCCCTGCGCGACTCCATGGTGCTTCCTCCTGAAAAAGAAATTACACCGAGTCGCCACGCTCACCAGAAAAGGTAAGACTTACCTTCAGTAATTTTTCAAAATTCGCGCTGGAGGAGCGGCGCTCCTCCCGACTGTCGCTTCCGCAATGCGTTCGACGATATGTCGCGCATGCGTCCTGGCGGGGTCTTCACGTAGTCACTCACGTGACTCCGAAGTAAAATAAATGTAACATGGGCTCCTTGTCTGCAGTGAAAATTGTTACTCGTAGATTACTGACACCTTGAGTTGTTACAACAGGAACAGGAGAGATCATTGCCATGACTGGAAGAGTGGTTTGGAATCTGTTATTATGCGTAAGGAATAACATTTTGAACTGTTCTTTAAGAAACTGCAGTCTTCACAGAAATCGCTACAGATTCAAAAATGGAGATTTTTAGTAACAATGCAATCTTAAAGCAAAAATAAATATTGCAGGCACTGAAAATTTTAAGTAACCAGAAAATGCTGTAATTGCTCTGCAGTTCATACACAATCTGTGGAGTGAGCAAAAGAGTCATAATTTCAGGTTGATGACATACTCAGAATTCTTGATTAGTAAGGGTGTCAATGGTTATGGGAGAAGGCAGGTCAGTGGGTTTGAGTAGGTATGTTACAAAACTTACCTTTAGCGGTGCTGCAGTTCTGCAGTTCTGCCACTGCCCGTGTGCGCGACTTTGGTGCCTTTGAGAGGGGGGCGGTTTTAAAATGCCGTTTACTCCAGACTATTCAAATCGATTAATCACAGGGGGTTTAGTTGCTGAAGAGAAATCGCTCCGACATTTGTTTTATGGATTTATTTTTTAAACTACGCTGGATCATTTATTAGCATGAGTAAATTAAAAATCATCTTCTAAAGCCGTGAATGCTGACAACGGGACGGATCTCACATTGGGGACAAAACAAGGTACACAGTTTATTTTTACTTAAAAACATGCTTCTTAGGATGCCATTAATCAAAATTTCATGTTCCGAAAAGGTGACCTAGAAAATATACGAACCGGCAGTATTTTCTCTGCTGACTGACTGCGGGTTAAATTCACCACATTTCATTCAGTTCTCTTAATTTTTAAGAAAGTTATGGGCTTTTGACTGTCCTTGATCACAGCTTTTGTGTTAAGTCAATGGAAAAGCAATAGGGAACAAGATGCTAATTTCAGAGTATGAAAATGGCCATAACTTTTGTAATACTGAAGATATGAAAGTGAATTAGGTGTCAAATTAAACTTCTTTTTATGCTTTATCTGATGGGATAAATTGCAGACTTGATTTTTAAAATCTCAAAATTTTGCAACATTGCTAGGTTGAGAGGGAACGATAGATCAGCCATGATTGAATGGCAGAGTAGACGCGATGGGTCGAATGGCCTAATTCTGCCCATGTAACATGAATTTATTGAACTCTGTTTCTCTCACCACAGAAGCGGCTTTACCTGCTGTCTTCTCCAAAAGACCAGAGAGCAATCCTGAACTACTATCTACCTCATTAGTGAACCCTCGGACTATCATTGTTTGGACTTTGCTGGCATTATATTGCACTACACGTTATTCTCTTATCATGTATCTATCTATACACAGTAAATGGCTCGGTTGTAATCATGGATTGTCATTCTGCTGACTGGTTAGCACGCAACATTGGCTTTTCACTGCATTTCGGTACAAGTGACAATAAACTGAACTGAAACTGAAACTGGGCGCTACCTTGCCTGCTGATTCTTCCAAAGCTCTGTTGTTCCTAAAAGTCCTGTCTCACGGTACGAGTTCATTCCAAGAGCTCTCCCGAGTTTAAAAAAAATCAAACTCGTGGTAAGCACGGAGAATGAACGTAGCAGGTACGTCGGAGCTCGGGGACATCTCTTAGCGCTAACGGCAGGTACTCGGGAAAACTCGCTAATGGCAGATAAGCACGGGAAGACTCGTGAAGATTTTTCAACATGATGAAAAATGTCCACGAGAGCCCCGAGTACCGACGAGTGCCATTACCGTAAATCTCCGAGTTCGAATCAGGGCAAACTCGGGAGAACTCTTGGAATGAACATGTACTTTGGGACAGGGGTTTAACTCCTCACCTTATCCCCTGTCCCTGAGCCTTTTAGATTCTCTCAAATGGAAATCACAAACTGCTGGACAATTTTCGCACAGTATAATTAGCACACAGCCGTGGAAAAGCGGATAAACCAAATGCTTCCATTCAATCCCTCAAACATTCAAATTTAATAGGGGAAAAAAAGTTTTAGTGCACTTAAATCAAAATAGCTCTTTGTTTGAGTGCATCATTGATTTCAACAGAAATAAATCGTGGGATTCTGCAGCTCCGATTCTTCTAAAACGAGCATGTCCAATTATTTCAACATTATTTTTGCATTAGGTTAACGTTCGTCTCTTTGCTTGGTGTACTTTCCATAGGCCATTCACTCTATTCAGCTCATTGCCCGGTGCTCCATTTACAATAAATTCCGATCAAACCGCAGGTTTGAAACTACGTGACGATTAGGTTATAAGCACATTCGCATTCATGAGGAATTTCATCATCCACTATTTTAATCCATTCCGTTTAAAAAACGGTTTAAATACTCATTTTATTTGGACATGACAAACTGTTGTGTGTTAACATTCACACTGCATAAATCCCAAGTTCACATCTGTAAGTCTGTCTTTGAAATAATAATTTGCTGTTTCTTCTCAAACATGTTACTAAAAAAAAGTCACTGGACACTACCAGTGTTCTTTGAGTTTCGGATTTCTTCTTGCTAACTGATTCACTTTAGTCTCCCAAAGGCAGAAGGAGGAGACCGGCAACAATGGACACGATAGGCGAGGAGCAAGGCCAATCGGTGAGGTCATAAGGTCATGTGATAGGAGTAGAATTAGGCCATACTCTACAGGACTGTTGGTAAGAAAATAATTTCACTGTGGGTTAACGCTTTGCGCGTGTGATAATAAAACCACCATTGAACTATTGAACCAGTGAGATACCTGAATGGTCAATGCATGTTAGCCATATTGGTCATACCCATATTGTATGAACGAATAAAAATAAAACACAAGCAAAATATAATGACAGAGTGACGAAAACCACAGCAACAGTCTTCTGCCAACACACTTGTAATTTCATAAATATGTACATGTATTTAAATATTATATCTAAATACAGAGCCCAAATAGAATGTGTCATAGCAAGCATCAAACATAATAAATCGGCCTACTTGTGAAACTGACCTTAGTTTGCTTGGATTATTTATCCAATTTCTGCACAGAGCCTGACATGCGCTCTAAATATTCTGGGGCCGTTACCAGATAATTTACTCTCTGTTATGTTGGCTACAACTTTAATTTTAAAACTGATTGATGTCCTCTGCCAATTCAATGGACTCTGAAAGCTGCAAAAGCTAGGCAAAACAGAAAATATTGGGAGAGATTTACAACTGACAATCCCTTTTTGTTTGGAGGTTGTCAGTTTACCCAATCTAAAGTGGAATGTAAACAAACTTCATGCAGGTTCCTGCCAGTGACAGGAATGGAGCAACGTGGAGGGTTGGATGCTTTTGCTTGTGAGACCTGGGTTCAAACTCATCACAGTTTGATGGAATCCACGTTTAACTACATAGGCTGTTTGGGCTGCTTCTATCAATTTTTTAATGGGCAAAACTTTATTTTAATTTAAACATTTTAACAGTTTGGTTTAGTTTAGTTCAGAAGCACAGTGTTTAAACAGGCTTTCACCGAGCCAGTGCTGACCAACAATTACCTTGTACACTAGGTCTATCCTACACTCTAGGGACAATTTACAGAAGCTAATGAACCTACAAATACCTTTGGAATGTGGGAGGAAACCGGAGCACCTGGAGAAAACCCACATGGAAACACCGAGTCCATACCGACCAGGTGGTGAGTGGTGAGAGGTGGTGAGATGAGGGGACAGGTTGTAGGGTAATATTCACCTTAGGAAGGACTGGATTTCTTCAGAAGCATGAGATGAGGTAGTAGAAGGAGAAAGGGCCTGTTCTACTTACACGATTTGTTTGGCAGATGCCAGCAACTGTCATAGTCGCAGCAGGTGGACGAAAATTGAAAATGACATGTCGCGGGGTGACGCCTGTTTGGCCCAAAGAGTCGTACCTTTTTCTGGTCGCCGCTGGATTTTCAACGTTTTTACATTTTTCGGCGACCTGCTCGACTATGACGAGTGCCGGCAAGTCGCCGTAAAAATCACGTAAGTGGGCCTTTAACTCTGAAACTCATTGCACTATGACTTACCTGGGTGCACACAGGAGAAACTCATGTCATCACAGGGAAACTGTGCAAACTCCACACAGACAGCAGTCGAGGTCAGAATCGATCCCGGGTCTGTGGCGCAACAGCAGGAAACAGCATCTCCACCACACTGTGCTGTTCCTTGACAATTCTCTCCTGTCTCTCTACTGCACCATTTAAGATAGGAAGATGCAATGAAAAAAGTGTGCGCCAAATAATATTTTGTTTCATAAAGCGCACGTTGAAATAAGCAAAATTGAGAACCATTATCTGAGACCAAACTGTCTGGTGAACCATGACATTGGAAAATTGATCTCAATTCTTCAATAAACCACTTTGCAATTGTGCAAGATCCAAATGTTACACTTTGATCCATTTCAGCTGACAAAGTACACCAAGAAGTTATCAATTCTTTATTCACAATAATCAATGCGTGCTCTTCGAAATAGTCTCGATGGTGATTTTCAATTTTTGACAGATCGCATACTTGTCTGTTAGCTCTTCAAGATCCCATCCAGCCCTAATCAATAAACAAAGCTCCAGTAATTCCTCTCACGTTTACAGTACTAGATTATTTATGGCTCACGTATCTACATAGACTACATCTAGATTATAAATCTTCTACATAAATTTAAAGATCTCAATGGATCACTTCTCAGCCTTCACGTTCATTCAAAAATATTTTACGCCCACTAGATGTGTCTGATCTGGCCCTGTTTTTAACATTCATCCAAAGGACAACAATTTGGCCAGCATAGAAGGTTCTATTGCTACACTGAGTGTCAGTTTGAATTTTACATTCAGTAGCATGCAGTTGTATGGTAGTTTTAAGTTGATTAATTAATATATAGATTCTGAACTATTAATTCAGAAATGCGATTCCAACGCCAACCACAGGAGATAATTTACATTCAAATAATTAAGTAAATCAGAAATAAAACGGTGGTCTCCACAAAACTATCAACATCTTCAGATTCAGCATTATCATGGTCATAAGGGACAGCAGCAGAATTAGGCTGTTCGGCCCATCAAATCTACTCCACCATTCGATCATGGCTGATCTATGTCTGCCTCCTAACCCCATTCTCCTGCCTTCTCCCCACACCCGTACCTGGGTGCAGGTTATGTGGTTATTTATGCGATTTTTTTTTCATCATCTCATGCGATGGAGCCATTGACAAGTGCTGCAGTGGAGATTGCGATATGGAAATGTGAATATCAATTTATAATGGTGACTGTAAAATTGTAGGTCTTGGGTAAAACCCCGATAGATTCACTATTTAAAAAAAAATTAAAGCAATGAAAAATATATTCAAAACAAAAATCATGCAAAAATCTCTTACTACATTCTTAGTGACCACACGTCCAATATTGCTAGTGTCATAATCAGTCATTTTAGCTTGAGTGGTTCACAGATTGCCCTTCAAGCAATCTGACACTCTGAGAAAGATCCATTTAAGAATGTGGCTGATTCTTGTAAGTCTGAAGAGGGTTCTGACCTGAAATGGCACCTATCCATGTTCTCCAGGGATGCTGACTGACCCGCTGAGTTATTCCAGGACTCTGTGTCTTTGGCTTCTCCTTAACTTGCTGAATCTTGCCTGAATGTGCCTGAATGTAGCTGAATCTTAACTGCTTCCTCAATACAGGGACAATTAGAGGTGAGCCAATAAATTTCAGTACTGCCAGCTGATACCAGACCTGTGAATTAGGTAATGATGGGCAATGTTTTGGGTCGAGAGTCTTCTTCCGACTGAGTCTGAAGAAGGGTCTCGACCCAAAACATCACTCATTCCTTCTCTACTGAGATGCTGCCTGTCCCGCTGAGTCATTCCAGCTTTTTGTGTCTTTCTTCGGTTTAAACCAGCATCTGCAGTTCCTTCCGACACAATTGGGTAATGATGCTTGATGAAGCTCAGAAGCAAGAATGGCAGGTTTTCGTATGTGAAGTTCCTCAGGTTAACAATGACTTTCTGGGGAAGGATATTGCGCAGATGACTAAAAGATACACAAGCAGGAACAATGAACCTATAAATATTGATTTCAAGTAACCCCTTGCATCTCCTCAATCTCCGTACCTCCCCCACCCAGTTGTCGTACTAGTTTCACTGTTGTCCTGTTGAGTTTTGCTGTCCGTAAAACCCGTTATCACCTTCCACAAAAACCCACAATGGACCATTGTGGGCTCCACCTTCCCTTGGTCATCGTTGCTTTGGGCATATCTTTCACTCGTTTGTTCCATGTACCTCGTTTCTCTCTCCCCTGACTCTCAGTCTGAAGGAGGGTCTCAATCCAAAACGTAACCTATTCCTTTTCTCCAGAGATACTGTCTGTCCCATTGCATTACTCCAGCTTTTTGTGTCTACCTTCGGAGCTATAAGGTAGGAAAGCTACCTTTCACAGAAGAAAACTTTACCATTCGTGTCTCTAAATTTCACCACCTGAGTAATAGGTCAGACAGAGCTGTAATTCTCAGATAGCTACTCTTGTTTGTTTAGCATCCACTATTTTCTGTTGCCCAGTCAGAAATCAAGGTCTCCCAAAGTAAAGAAAAAATGTTTTGCAAGTTAAAGATTAACTTAAAAGACTTTCAGGCTAGAATATATTGATCAGTTCTGAGATGTCTACGGCTGTAAATGTATATTGCAACTTGTCTCAAGCTGCTTTTATAAAGAAATTGGTTAAACAAACTCACACAATCATCTAATTTACTAGTGTGTATAACTGGATGTTAAACAATCTGATCTCGTTTTGACAGTTCAGAGCAGTGAATCTGAGAGCATAAACTTTTTTTTTTTCATTTACTATTTCCAGGTTTACTTGGGGCAGTAAAACTGCTCTGAGAAATTAAACAATTCAAGGGCTATGTGTCTCCATGCCCAGCTGCTCCTCATGAGTCTGCTTTTGATAAAATAGGTGTTAAAAACAGACCCGCAGATCACTCGCTCAAGCAGAAAGAAATGTTTCCCTCCACAGAGATAACACAGCGCAGGGAGAGTTCAAAACTAAGTTTTTGCTGTTTTTTTTTTTTTTACTGCTTTTTTAAGGAACAAAATGACACGGCGATAACATAATACAAAAAGGTTGTTTGACACGCATGAAGCGTATCAGAAAACGAACACTGTTTAATAATCACACAGCACCTTCCTGGTCGATGATGTACTTTCTTCAACTTTCTTATCAGTCCTCTACATACTGTGCATTCCTTTTGTGAGCTATCATTGGGCTTCTGGTGTATAAATCATGACAGTGAGCATAAGAGTACATTAGGCAAGCCAGTGTTAGAATCTTGAGTCTGCTGGTACAGTGTTGTTTAATGAATGGTGATGCGATTACAAATGGAAGGAATGCAGGACCTATCATTACTATGTCTGGTAAAGGAAAATGGTGCAATTACTGATAAGCCAGCCTTTGAAGTGGCCATTAAAGCAGGAATAAAGCTGTGAAATCCTCAATTTTGTTAAAGTAAGAGCAAATGCTTTCTCCAAAAGGAACTGCGCTCAGAGCAGTCGGGGCGGCATGGTGGCACTGCGGTAGAGATGCTGCCTTACAGCGCCAGAGGCCCGGGTTCGATCCTGACCATGGGTGCTTGTCTGTATGGAGTTTGTACATTCTCCCCGTGACCAGCGTGGATTTTCTCCGGGAGTTCCGGTTTCCTCCCACACTCCACAGATGCACAGGTTTGTAGGCTAATTGGCTTGGTTAAAATTGTAAATTATCCCCAGTGTGTGCAGGAACGTGTTAGTGTGCGGGTATTGCTGGTCGGTGCAGACTCGGTGGGCCGAATGGCCTGTTTCCACACTGTATCTCCAAACTAAACTAAACTAAAGTCCATCTCAACGGTATGTCATCCAGTTCCCAAGTCTGACTGAGAATGTGCCTATTATCGGAAAAAACAGATTTATGTGCAAGAGTAGAATAGTCTACAAATACTTTCACTGTTGAAGCTATGATGTCCCAGGTTGTTATACTGACAATTGCACATGTCAGAGTTAAGAAGGGAGCTTGCTTTTAACCCTCCACCAGGGCTAACGGAGAATGGGGAGGACAGGATTTAGCCACATTAACACTCCAATCCCAGTTCCTTCCTCTCATATCTGATGGCATTTTATCTTCAGCTGTCCAAAGCTCCCACTGGTGGGGTGGGGAAGGTCAAAGGACACGATCCGATGACATCCTCAGTTCCCCCACATGATTTGAACGAGGCTCCTTGTACAGCTAGGGACAGCTCTGTATGCTGTCAAACCTGCTCGAAATAGCAGGTTTGACAGCATACAGAATAACAGAAAGCAATGGGCTAGGAGGAGGAGACTTGCTTGGATTGTGTCCATTGTTGGCTTGAACTATTGCTTTAGTGGTTAGCACTCTCACCTTTGAGCCTAGAAGGTTGTGTGTGGGTTCAAATCCAGATCCAGAGACCTAAGCTAAGAAAACCATACCGTGTTTCTGCTGCAGTTTATATTGTTAGGGGGGCACAGTTGTGCAGCTTGTAAAAGCTGCTGCCCCATGGCACCAGAGTCCGAGGTTCAAACCCAACCTCCGGTGCTGACTGTGTGGAGTTTGCATGCTCTCCCGTGTGCTAGTGTTGGTTTTATCCAGGTGCTCCCGTTTCCTCCCACATCCCAAAAGAAGGGCGGGTTGGTTGATTAATTGGCCTCTGTAAAATTGTCCCTACAGTGAAGAGTGGGATGAGGAAGAGGGATAAGATGAAAACTAGTGTGAGCGGGTGATCGATGGTCAGCGTGGACTTGGTGTTTCCATGCTGTGTCTTTAAAACTGAAACTTAAAACTAAAAGGATTCCTTGGAGAAGGAGAAGAGATACAGAGAACCAGGTTCTTGGTTCTTGGTTACTTGGTCCTCCAAAATATTCCAACTGGAATTTAAACTGGTGGTGGTGAAGGGAGGGGTTTAGCCAGAGAGGGTTATTGGGAAGAAAGTGCCACTTTAAATTTAGTTGCATCTGGCTGGGCAACCGTGGTTTGGTGGAGATTATTCCATGCTTTAATAGTGCGTGGGAAGAACAAATTGCTGTACACATCTGTCTTTGTGGCTGGGACCACAAATTGGATCGAATGCCCTCGTCTGCTCCTAATTGGTTTGGGGTTGGTGTAGGTCTTGTGATCTATGTCTAGCTGACCATTTAACATTTTTTAAAAACAGGTCAAACGGTGAGCTTCACGTCTGTCTTGGAGAGTGTTCCACTCCAGAGAATTCAGAAGTTTGGTGACACTCGCTTCTCTCTCGTAGGTGTTAGTAACAAATCGAGCGGCCTGTCTTTGGACACATTCGATGGATGAAATGTTTTTATATGTGTATGGGTCCCAAGCTGCAACTGCGTAGTCCAGATGAGGTCTAAAATACAGCTTCTCCTTGACAGAAGCTGAACAATGATGGAAGTTGCGCCTCGGGAAGTTTAGGACACCTGTTGCTTTCACTGTTGCATGATGAGTCTGACCGTTCCAACGTAGATCATTCTGCAATTTGATGCCAAGATACTCGGTTTGTTTGGATTCTTCAAGGGTGACACCAAGTATGTTGTAAGATGTGACGCCTGGATTCCTCTATCTGGTGACACGCATAGTTTCACATTTGGAAGGGTTGAACTGCGTGCCCCATTGTTGTGACCACTCGACCATGGTATCGAGATCTTTTTGGAGAGCATCTTCATCATCGGCTGACTTAATTGGACGGTACAGCAAACAATCATCAGCAGAAGTAGAGTTGCTGCCTAAAGGGGCTGTCCCACCGCGGGGACCTAACTTTGCGAGTTTAGACGAGTTTGCCCTCAACTCGCAGCATGGTCGACACGGGGTCCTAGGAGGTCTATGTAACTCTCCTTCATGCTCGAGAGTAGTCCCCGCATACTCGAGACCTCAGTTTGGTCGAGGGGTATTTTTTAGCATGCTGAAAATTGTCCGCGAGTAAAAAAAGGTTGGCATGGAAAAAATCGATATTTTCTTTACTCGTGGGTTTAGTCGAAGTAGGTCGGCATGTTATTCGTAGGTAATCAAAGGCAAACAAAGGTAATCGAAGGAAGTCGAAGGTAGTCGTAGATAGTGTTAGTATAGTCGAAGGTAGTTGAAGGTGGTCATCTTCACTTTCCACTATTCCCTGTCCAATTTTCCCAAAGCTAGTCGAAGCTAGTCTGCATCGTAGTCGAAGGAGGTCGAAGGAGATAGAAGGAGGTCTTCTACATAGTTGAAGGAGGTCTTCTACATAATCGTAGGAGGTTCTCCACATAGTCGAAGGAGGTTGTAGGAGGTGTTCTACTTCGGCGATACAACAAGACCATGACACTTTTAAAAACTCTCCTAAACTCTTTTAAACTCGCAAATTAGGTGCCCGCAGTGGGACAGCCCCTTTACAGTGCCAGAGACCCGGGTTCGATTCTGACTACAGCTGCTGTCCGTATGGAGTTTGTACTTTCTCCATGTGACTAAGCAGGTTTTCCCTGGGTGCTCCGGTTTCCTCCCACACTCCAAAGATGTACAGGTCTGTAGGCTAATTGGCTTTGTATAATTGTAAATTGTCCCCCGTGTGTGTGTCGGATAGCGTCAGTGTGTGGGGATCGCTGGTCGGCCTGGACTCGGTGGGCTGACGGGTCTGTTTCTGTGCTGTATCTCTAAACTAAACTAAACCTATGGAGGCATAACCTCCTTTTCCATGTTACTGTTCAGCCCAGGCTGTTCCTCTGCATCATATTCACTTTAAACTGGACTAGTTAGAGGGAAGACCTCCAGACGTATTTTAACACTCCAATCCCAGTTCCTTCCTCATAACTTGTTTATAAGTATAAAATGTGTTGCTCAAGCCCTGTCTCCTCTAATCATTTTACAGCTGATTAAATATATTTTTTCTTTATTAGATAACAAGGCAACAAACAAATCTGCATACAGCAAGCCATGACAAGTAGGGATTCATTTCTCAGTGATGTCAGTTGAAGAGCCAAGGCACACATAAAAACAATTTCTAAAGTTTCTCATGGCATCTTCTACACCCATCCACGGCAACGTACAAGCCCTCGGTTTAAAAACTCCACCGGAAAGATTGCACCTCCGACAGTGCTGAACTCTTTCAGTAATGTTAACCCATATTTTAACCTTGAATCTATACTCCCTACGGGCAAAAACAAGCATATTGGATGACTAATATGAACTTTCATGTTGTAAACCTGTGACAGAGTGTTCCCTCTGAAAGTATCAGCTCACACCTGTCTCCAATTGATTTTTGCCCTTGAGGTAACATGGTAAAAAAAAAACCAGTGAAGATTATAAGTCGTTTATCACTTGTAAATTGCAGCCACATTTTGGGAATTACCTCATGTGTGCATGTCACTTGACCTTTAAAATTGTAGATTTCTTCTGAATTGTCCACTGCTGTATTGCTGTTAGTTGCTGCAAAGATTGTACTGTATCTTTTTTTGCTGAAATTAAGTGTTTCCACTTTATTTAGTCACATTTTTACTGCCCGATAGAATCTCACAAGAATGATTTTTGTTATGTAAACTAGCGTCTGAGCCTTCATTGGAAGTCTTACATTAAACAAATGAAATCGTTTGATGTTCTTAGAATGAAAACAAGGGGATTTGCCTCTTTAGTCTTCAATGGTTCCAAAATATTAATTGAAAAGCAGTGTTTAACAAATGATATTTTCGTTCGGCTCTTTATATCTGATCGAGCACAAAGAACATTTTGGGAAAATTCATTATAACCAAAGCATTGTGACCTGGCTGATCATACTTCAGCAGCCCAGAAATGTAAACAGCATTGTGCCCAGTAAGTTCGTCACCTAATCAAACTAGCTCCTCATATTTCTCCTTTCAGCTTACATCAGGCCCTCAAAATACAGAAAAATGTGAAGGTGGCTTTAAATGTGTAGGAGTGAACTGCAGATGCTGGTTTATACTGAAGATAGACACAAAGTGCTAGGGAAACTCAGCGGGTCAGGCAGCATCTCTGGAGAGAAAGGACGGGTGACATCTCAGGTCGGAATCCTTCTTCAGACTGAAAATAGAGCCAATTTGCATTAGCTGCCCAAGCTAAACATGAAGTGCTGTTCCTCCAATTTGCAGAGGCAGCTTACATCCCAGCAGTATGGCCGTTGATTTCTCTCATTTCAAGTAACCTCTGCATTCCCTCTCTCCCCCTCTCTCCCACTGAGGATGTCCTACTATTGTTCCCATCCCTGTATCCCTTCATTATCACCTTTTCGCCATCTAGACAATGGGCTAGTATGGGCTCCACCCTTCCTTGGTCATCTGTTGCCAGCCCCGATTTGCTCCGGCCTTTTCAGACTTCCATCCCCCCCCAGCCCACCCCCCTACTTTCAGATTGAAGAAGGGTTCTGACTCAAAAGGTCAACCATCCCTTTTCTCCAGAGATGCTGCCTGACCCGCAGCGTTACTCCAGCACTGTGTCTAAGGTAGCTTTATGGTTCTAATTTCTCCTGTCCTGGGACTAACCTAGACTCTTATCAATGTTTACAAATACATTATAGAAAGCATCCTGATGAGATACATCGCAACTTGGTTTGGCAACACCCCTGCCCAAGACCACAAGAAATTAGGTTAAAGTTAGGTTCATTATTGTCACATGTAAAAAGGCACAATTAAAATAATGTCTGCATGCCATCCAATTCAATCAGATAACACTATACATAAATACAAACTCAAGAGGTAGAGCAATGGAAGAAATACAGAGTGCAGAATATAGTTCTCAGCATTGTAACGCAGCAGTTCCAGAGTAAAAAGTCCAATGTCTGCAATAAGGAAAAGGTGAGTGGTTTAGCTAATGGAAGGACTGTTCAGAAGCCTGATAACTAATCCTAAGTCTGGTGGTGCGTGCTTTCAAGCTTCTGTACCTTCTGCCAGATGAGAACAGGGAGAAGAAGGAATGATTGGGGTGTTTGAGCAGCTGATAGTCAATTCTGAAGCAACCCACTCACATAACCCCGTTGGGAGAGAGTCCTTTAATTTGGTAAGAAATGCAACAAACTGGTGGTATTTTTCTAGTTTTTACCAAGGTTGTTTCATGACAGCTGTCGTGTGGTGTTTTGATGTTGGCATGAACAGAAATTGGCACGGTACAAAGTGTGATACCTTTAGGTGTGTGAGAAACATCGGGTAAATGACAGGTGTCTTAACGAAGAACTGAAAATGTTGAAAACACTCAACAGCTCAGGCAACATCTGTGGGAAGAAAAATAGTTGACATTTCAGAATGACGGTCCTCTGTCAGAACTGGAAAAGAGAGAAAACAAGTTAGTTTTAAGTTTCTCAAGCATTTCTTCTCATGTTTGGGCACATCACAGCCCTCTGACTGAATTCTACAACTTCAGGTACCTCAATGTCTATGTCTGTATTACAACTTGTCCTTTCACACAGTCTGACCAACTATGCATAGTTTAGTTTAGTTTAATTTAGAGGTAAAGTGCCCACCGAGTTCATGCCAACCAGCAATCCTGTACACTATCTACACGCTATGGACAATTTATAATCTTACCAAAGCCAATTAACCTAAAGGTGTGTATGGTTTTGAAATGCAGATGGAAACCGGAGTACCCAAGGAAAACCCACATGGTCAACGTACAAACTCCGTACAGACAGCACCTAAAGTCAGGATGGAGCCCAGGTCCCTCGAGCAGCCCGAATGCATATGCTACATCTGTACATGTTTCCACATTTGTTTAGAGATACAGCATGGAAGCAGGCCCTTCGGACCATTGTGTCTAAGCTGTCCATCGATTACCTGTTCACACCAGTCCTATGTTATCCCATTTTCTCATTCACCCCCGACACACTGACGACAGTTTAGTGAGGTCAAACAAGCTGTAAACCCGCACGTCTTCGGAATGTGGAAAGAAACCAAAGCACCAGGCAATCAGAAGGAAGATGTTCAAACTTCACACAGATGGCACCTGGAGCCAGGATCGAACTCAGGATCTCTATGATGCTTTGAGGCAACATATCTATCTATCTCCCTATCTGTCTCTGTCTCTGTCTCTGTCTCTGTCTCTGTCTCTCTCTCTCTCTCTCTCTCTCTCTCTCTCTCTCTCTCTCTCTCTCTCTCTCTCTCACACACACACAATGCATCACCATGGCAACCCTGGCTTTCCCTTTTCAGAGATATTCTTATTGCCCTGCCCATCCTTTCCTCATCATCTGTAATTTATACAGTAACTGCGTAATCTTCTCATTCCCAGATCTGATGAAAGGCCGTCAACAGGTGCTACCTGACAAGATGAGTTTTACCAGCATTGGTGTGGTTCTATTTCAGATTTCCAGCAACTGTAGATTAAAAGAAAAAAAATAGTGGTATGTGGATTAAAGTGGGTTATAACCAGAAGTGCCCAGTCCAGTTTGATGGTCGGCACCATTTAACAGAAAAGTTATCACTGACACAATTCAGCCGGGATGAAGTAAAATGTATAGGAAGGAACTGCAGATGCTGGTTTAAATCGAAGATGCACACAAAGTGGTGGAGTAACTCAGCGGGACAGGCAGCTCTCTGGAGAGAAGGAATGGGTGACGTTTCGGGTCTCGATCCTTCAGACCTCAGTCTGAAGAAGGGTCTCGACCTGAAATGTCACCCATTCCATCTCACCAGAGATGCTACCTGTCCCGCTGAGTTATTCCAGCACATTGTGTCTATCTTTGGGATGAAACAAGATAGGATTGGGTAGGTAGACACAAAGTGCTGGAGTAACTCAGCGGGTCAGGCAGCATCTGTGGAGAAAAGGGAACAGAAGACGTTTTGTGTCGGAACCCTCCTTCAGACATGGTATTGGGTGCGGCTGACTTCATTAAATGTTGACCTATCCAATGTCTTCATAACAGATGAAGCATCTCGACCTGAAACGTTGACTATCCATTTTCCTCAGCCTGACCGTCTGAGTCGCACCAGCAGCTCATTATGTGCTCCAGCTTCTGCGGTCTCTCCTGTCCCTTTTGGCAATAGAAATTAACATCTCTTCCACACACAAAGAATGGGTGGCCAGAGTGGCGCAGCAGTAGAGTTGCTGTCTTATAGTGCTTGCAGCGCCAGAGACCCAGGATCGATCCCGACTACGGGTGCTGACTGCACGGAGTTTGTTCGTTCTCCCCGTGACTGCGTGGGTTTTCTCTGAGCTCTTCGGTTTCCTCACACACTCCAAAGACGTACAGGTATGTAAATAACTTGGCTTGGTGTACAGTGCCCTCCATAATGTTTGCAACGAAGACCCACCATTTATTTATTTGCCTCTGTACACCACAATTTGAGATTTGTAATAGAAAAAATCATGTGGTTAAAGTACGCATTGTCAGATTTTAATAAAGGCCATTTTTATACATTTTGGTTTCACCATGTAGAAATTACAACAGTGTTTATACATAGTCCCCACATTTCAGGGCACCATAATGTTTGTGACATAAAACTGTCACATAAGTGAAAGTAGTCAAAGTAGTCATGTTTAATATTTCATTGCATATCCTTTGTATGCAATGACTGCTTGAAGTCTGCGATTCATGGACATCACCAGTTGCTGGGAGTCTTCTCTGGTGATGCTCTGCCAGGCCTGTACTGCAGCCATCTTTAGTTTATGCTTGTTTTGGGGGCAAGTCCCCTTCAGGCCTGCTCAATTGATTGTGATTGACTTGGCTAGTCAAAAATTGACCATTTTGTAACTTTGAAAAACTCCTTTGTCGCTTTAGCAGTATGTTTGGGATCATTGTCTTACTGGAAAATGAACCGCCTGCCAATTAGTTTTGAGGCATTTGTTTGAATCTGAGCAGATAGGATGTGTCCTTACACTTCAGAATTAATTATGCTACTACCATCAGCAGTTGAAGACACTGGAACAATTACAAACGCCTATGAAGCCATGTGTCGCAAAAATTATGGTGCCCTGAAATGGGGGGACTATGTATAAACACCATGTAATGAAACCAAAATGTATAAAAATGGCCTTTATTAAAATCTGACAATGTGCACTTTAACCACATGTGGCTTTTTTCTATTACAAACCTCAAATTGTGGAGTACAGAGGCAAATAAATAAATGATGGGTCTTTGTCCCAAACATTATGGAGGTCACTGTATGTGTAAATTGTCCCTAGTGTGTGTAGGATAATGTTAATGTGTGGGGATCGCTGGTAGGTGCGGACTGGGTGGGCCAAAGTGCCTGTTTCCGCGCAGTATCTCTAAAATCTGACCAGTGCCGCTTGTTACTCTCCACGACGCCAACACTGTGGCCTTTTCCACCCCCCTTGCTTCGCCCACTCACACTAACCCCACCATAACGCCACTAATGCCACCACAACACTGAAATCCTTCAGGGGTGAAATCTATTTCTCAGTGACAAACACAAAAATGTCTTCTGACAACCTGAAATATAGTTGCATTCTCAGAACGCAGGCGTTAAAAAGCTGGGCACTCGCCAGCCGAGATTTCATCAGCTGGCCAGTTGATTCCATGGAGTAGACAGGCAACTCTCTCATTTTTTTTATTTCCTGTTTTGTCAAAAGAATTTAGGGCACAGTCTCCAAATGTAATGAAAAGCAGCCTGCCCGCCGCATTCAGATTCATAAATTCTTTGCATCTCCATCAGTGGCAGATAAATTGATTGCAATCTGGCAGATTTAAGATCGACCAGGTTTGACATTCAGACTGTAATCAAGGTAATCTCCCTGTCAAAACATCCAGTCCCCTCTCAGCACCTTAGCAGAAAAATAAACAAGCCAGTGACTAAGAACCGTTCGCACATTATTTTCCGTGCATAATCACTTGGCTTCAGTCGTCGCCAGCTGCTTCTTTTCCTTAAAGTAGAGCTTTGCTAGGACGTGTACATTTTGGACGAACAAAGGCCATCTTAGCCGATTGGCTCACTTTGCCGTTCAGACCTACGTTCAGGACCATGTTCCTCTCATTTGGTGCCTGGCACCTTGCCCTTCAGCTTTGGCCCTCTTGTTGAAACAGGAATTGATCCATTTCTTTTCAGAATGCTTGAAACTAAGTCTCCATTCACTTGGCTGAAAGGCACAGCAAGCCTGTTTTACAAGCTAGCGACTCTGAATGTAATTTTCTTAAGAGCGAACTGCATCTCTTAATTTGGCCAAAGTCCTTATACATGCTAGTTTCCCTTAGTTTGCTGTTCTGAATGGGTTTCATCTTCCTTTATTGATTTACATTTCAGGACCACATCTATTGTTCTCGTCCAAGCGGTCCAAATGTCCTTAGGTTTATCCACTGGGCTGTGTGAACTCATCCATTCACGGTTTGAGAAAGACAAATTGGTTAATCTTTTTTTACACTGTGGTACACAGAGCAACGAAGTGAAGAGTTGTAGATGTTCTGATTGAAGAGACTAAAATAAATGTTCCGATTTGTAAAATGGAGCTGGACTACAAAAAGGAAAAAATTATAGCATTGCATAGGGCCATAGTTTGACACCAACTCTAGCTCCATGCCGAATTTTGAGTATCCCATTTGAGCGGCACAGTGGCGCAGCGGTAGATTTGCTGCCTTACAGTGCCGGAGACCAGGGTTCGAACCTGACCATAGGTGCTGCCTTCATGAAGTTTGTACGTTCTCCTCGTAACGTGCGTGGGGTTTCTCCGGGTGTGCCCGCTTCCTCCCACATTCCAAAGATGTACAGGTTTGTAGGTTAATTGGATTTGGTAAAAAATTGTAGAATTGTCCGTTTAATCTCTTACCTCGACGGAGATGCGATTGTTTTTTTCATATCGTATCTCTGTCCGCACTGCGACCCAACATCGTGGAGATGGCGGCATCTGCTGGGGGAAGACTTCGGGAGCCTGCGGACTTTAACATCATGGAGCTCGCGGTCCCTGGTTAGGGACCGACTTCCAGAGCTCCAGGCTGCGGGATCTACGATTGCCCGACTGCGGATTGTTCGACTGCCCGGCCAAGGGAGAATAAAGAGGAAAGAAGATTAAACTTTATTGCCTTCCATCACAGTGAGGAAAATGGGGAATCCATTGTGGTGGATGTTTATGTACTTGTGTGTCTTGTTGCTTTTTTTAATATGGCTGCATGGTAAATCTAGTTTCATTGTACCTTAATTGGTACATGTGAAATTAAAATACCTTTGAACCTTTGGTCGTAGGATAGTGCCAATGTACGGGAATCCCTGAGCAGAATTAGGCTATTCGGTCCATCAAGTCTATTCCAGGATTCAATCATGGCTGATCTATCGTTCCCTCACAACCCCATTCTCCAGCCTTCTCCCCATAACCTTTGACACCATTACTAATCAAGAACCTGTAAATCTCCAACTTAAAACATATCAATTGACTTGGCCTCCACAGCCGCCTGTGGCAATTAATTCCGCAAATTCACCACCCTCTGACTAAAGAAATTCCTCCTTTCCAAAGGTATGTTCTTTTATTCTGAGGCTCTGGCCTCTGGTCTTAGACTCTCCCACTTGCGGAAACATCCTTTCCACATCCATTCTATCCACGCCTTTCACTATTTGGTAGGTTTCAATGACGTCCCCCCCCCCCCCCCAATGGTTCGAGAACAAGGAGGAAAGAAGATAAGGCTTTATTGCCTTCCATCACAGTGAGAAATATGGGGCAGCCACTATGGTGCATGTTTATGTTAAGTTTTATGTAGTAATGTGTCTTGTTGCTTTTTTTCTGGTATGGTAAATCCAATTTCACTGTACACATGGCACACAAGGCAATAAAGGACCATGGAACCATTGAACCATTAATCTAAGCCAGGCCTTGGGCAGCCATGGTGGTGCAGCAGTAGAGTTGCTGCCTTACAGCACTTGCAGCGCCGGACACCCGGGTTTGAGCCCAACTACGGGGTGCTGTCTGTGCGGAGTTTTACGTTCTCGCCATGACCGTGTGGGTTTTCTCCGAGATCTTTGGTTTCCTCCCACACTCCAAAGACATACAGGTATGTAGGTTAATTGGCTTGGTGTATGTGTAAATTGTCCCCAGCGTGTGTAGGATAGTGTTATTGTGCGGGGATCGTTGGTCGGTGCAGACTCAGTGGGCCAAAGGGCCTGTTTCCACGCTGTATCTCTAAACTAAACTAAACTAAACTAATTGTATTGTATTCAATTTATTGTCATTATCTCATAAGAGACAACAAAATGGATTTTCCTTACAGTCATGTAACATAAAAATAAATAATAAATAAATAATAAATAAATAAAAAGAACAAACTCAGAAGTCCATGACACATCACAACTCCACAGCGGCAGCAAAATTAAGGAAGGTACTATAGTCCAGCCAGCCTCCCCGCCGATCTTCCCAGCTGTTCACCCGTGGTCGGGGCCTCCCGAGCACCCGCAGTGGCCGCCACGGGCGGCCCGATGCTCAGGCCCTCTCACCGGGAACGATGGAACCCCGACGGAGAACATTCTCAGCGGCCCGGACCTCCATGTCAGCCACCTTCCCACAGAGCCCACGGCTCCCGAAGTCCACAGGCCGAGCCGCACGGAGTCACAGGACCCCGCGATGTTGATCAGCGCCGCCCGCGTTGGGAGCTCCGCAAACCACAGCTTTGCGGTATCGGTGCAGCAGGCCCAGCACTCCGGAGCTCCAAACGGTGATCCCCGGTGAGGCATCGCCCGCCCCTCGATGTATCCAATGCTGCGCCGCTGCTGCTGGAGCTCTGGTCGGTCCCGGCAGGAAAGGCCGCGCCAATCCAGTAGGTAGGCCGAGGGGGGGGGGGGTATGAGGACGAGACTCGAATAATAGTCGCATCCTCTCCAGGAAGCGACTGAAGGATGGAATCCCCTTTACCGTATCCTCTTCCCCTCACATAAAGACAAAAAAATCCCCACAAAAAACGCTCTTCAAACATAACAAAAAAAACAAAAAGATACTGGACTGAAGGCGGAGGCAGCTAGCAACAGCGCCACCGGATTTCCACTGGTTTTCAATCTTGTTTTCAAAGGAGATTTCATCCAAGCATTCAAAATAATAAAGGGAATAGAACAGAAATAAGGAACTATGCTGGTTATTTAAACCTCACGTCTCATTAAAGGGACCAGGATTGAAATACATTTTTTTTTCTTCGCCTCCACACATTACTAAAGGGGGCAGGAGACTCCTCTAAAATCTCCAACTTCAAAGAGGGTCACTAGTTTCTCACATTAGCCTTGCACCTGATCTCTGGCCTTACTTTGGTCTTGCCTGAGGTGGAAGCAGCACAGAACAATTACCAACATGAGGCTTGACACACAAGTTCTCGACAGCCTCAGGCCTTTCATTTTTGGAGTGTTTCTGTAGCCTTCTGACAAGCACTTTGCCGAGAATGGGCCAAGAGCAGTTTCTATCCCACTCACCAGATTCACTGCCCGAAGAAATGTACCATGACGACGCTTTCACACCCCCCCCCCCCCCCCCCCCCCACCACCCCCCAGGATATATTTAATCTTCCTGCAAATGTATTCTATTCATCAAAGTCAAACATTTCAGTGCTGAGAATTTGAATTCTTTCACACGACTCCATGTAAACTATTTCCATATAACATAGTCACTTGCGGAATACTGGGCCCAACACAATGCTCCAGCAATCATGCAATTATAACATGTTGTAGCTCAGTGCTCAGCCATTTGGCTTGTCACGGTGCCAGTTCCTAATCCCATCCTTCTCCGGATGACTATTAGATGCCATGTTCCCTCCTCTAAGACATCTGATGAGTATTTCCTGAAGCGCCAGTATTTTCCAATTAGCTCCGTCAGCTATTCTTCAGTGCGGTTGCTACTTCAGTGTTTTTAGCTCAAAGTCTAGACTCTAAATTTCCTGAATTTCTCTCCTTAAACCCCTTCTGAATCTTATAGCCCTTTTGAGCTTTACCAGAACGCTGCGCGGATTTGGGGGTATTAGCTACAAGAAGAAGTTGGATAAACTTGGATTGTTTTCTCTGGAACTTTGGAGGCTGAGGTGAAATACAACATAAGTATATTAAAATTATGAGAGGCGTAGACAGGGTGGACATTCCAAGGACTAGAGGGCATAGCTTTAAGGTGAGAGAGGCAAAGTTTAAAGGAGGTGAGCGGGACCAGTTATTTACAACGAGGGTGGTGTGTGTCTGGAACACCCTGTCTGGGGTTATGGTGGAGGCCGATATGATAGGCATTTAAGAGGCTTTTGGATAGGCCCATGGATATACAGGGAATGGAGGGACATAGATCACGTGCAGGAGATTAGTTTAGTTTAGTTTAGAGACACAGTGCGGAAACGGGCCCTTCAGCCCACCGAGCCCGTACCGACGAGCCATCCCCGTACTACCACAATCCTACACACTAGGGGTAATTTACAATTTTCACCAATGCCAGTTAACCGAAAAACCTGCACGTCTTTGGAGCGTGGGAGGAAACGGAGCACTCAGGGCAAACCCACGCAGAGATGGGGAAAACAAACAGTCACCGCACACTAACACACACACTAGGAATAATTTAACCCTACACACACTAAGGATATATTTTTTATTTTACCAAGTCAATTAACCTACAAATCTGAATTTCTTTGGAGTATAGGAGGAAACCACAGCGAAAACCCACGCAGATCACAGGGAGAACGTACAAACTCCGTACAGACAGCACCCGTAGTCAGGTTCAAACCTGGGTCTCTAGCACTATATGGCAGCAATTCTACCACTGTGCTTGTTCTGGACCTTCTCAATTTTTCAGTATGAAGAAGAGTTCCAACCTGAAACGTCGTTTATTCCTTTTCTCCAGAGATGCTGCCTGTCCCGCTGAGTTACTCCTGCATTTTGTGTTTATCTTGGTGGATCAGATCTTTTGGCCCAAGATGGACAGCTGCCTGCCCTTGGAACATTCTGTCTCTTGCTGTGTGGTCCCTGCTGCGGTCTCCCACTCTCTGGCCAGCGCAGCGCCAAGACCTCCGGTGTAGGTGGTTAGATGTTCCCAATTGAATGGTTTTGAAGGCCGATGAAGCCTTTTCCCAAGTCAACTTAGCTCTTAAAGCTTGCAAGGTTAATGCATTAGGAACTGCATTTGCTGGAATCCAGAGAGAGCAAAAAAAAAAACCAACCAGCTGGAATAACTCAACTGTGGAAGCAGTGAAAGCATTGGAACTGGATAAGGGAACTAAACATGGACACATGGAACCACGCATCAGGACTGAAAGGGTAGAAGGGAGATAGCCAGTGTGAAGAAGTGAGGGGACAATCTGGGACGGGCTGATAGGAAATAGTAGAACCATGTGAGGAGGGGAATGATAGGGAATTGGAAGTTGGACACACAAAGCTGGAGTAACTCAATGGGTCAGATAGCATCTCTGGAGAAAAGGAATAGGCGACGTTTTGGGTCTCGACCCTTGAGTCAGGTAAGGGAGAGGGAGGGGTGAAGTCAGGACCGTGGCTGGTGAGTGATATGTTGAGATAGATAAGGAAATAATTCAAAAGGGGGAAGATGAAACCAGGTGGAGTGGATGGGAGGGGAAGGAGGAGGGTAGAGACAGATGCTGCAAGGCACTGCTTTTCTGTAACAGTTCACAACCAAACAGCATACCATCACATCTAAAAAAGATAAAATTAGATTTTATTAGACGTTTCAATAGATTTATCTATTTACTTATCCATTTATTATTTTAGCTATTAGTTTATTAAATTGGAAGTCGATTGGTCACAATATGAAGACAGAAGAGAAAGTTATATTGATGGAAAAAGTGTTGGTAAATGTAGCTACATTTTTAATTGATAGGCATCTTTTTGTCCACAAAGAAAGCACTACTGGAAGGTAATAAATGGAGAGAAGAGACTATAGATGTGGAATCTGATAAGTAAAGAATGTGATAACTCGAACCAGATAAGGGAGGAGAATATGGACAAATGGAACCAGTTTGGAGATGGATAAGAGAAGCATGTTGCAGTATGTGGTTATGGACAGATGGAACCAGGTGGGGAGGGGCACTTGAATGAGAGGGAAAGAAGCAGATGGAGTGTGGATAGCTTTAAATTGGAAAGTTAAACATTCAACATTGGCGTGTGGACGGCAGCACAGTGGCAGAGTTGCTGCCTTACACTGCCAGAGACTCGGGTACGATCCTGAAAGTGGGTGCTGTTTGTACAAGCACTAAATCTCTGTCTCAACTCTCTCTCTCTCTGTCTCAACTCTCTCTCTCTCTCTCTCTCTCTCTCTCTCTCTCTCTCTCTCTCTCTCTCTCTCTCTCTCTCTCTCTGTCTCTGTCTCTGTCTCTCTCTCTCTCTCTCTCTCTCTCTCTCTCTCTCTCTCTCTCTCTCTCTCTCTCTCTCTCTCTCTCTCTCTCTCTCTCTATGTCTCTCTCTGTCTCCCTCTCTCTGGTAAGTGTGTGTATGAGCCTGAGTGTCTGCGTGTGCATGTGTATATGTGTGCAGCACACGTGTAAGTTTACAAACATTTCAATTATTTATATTAATATTTGGACTAGTTTTTAAGTGATTTTGAAAACTGGCCATTTTCAACAAATTCACAGTAACTGGATAGTTTAGTTTAATTTACTTTAGAGATACAGTGTGGAAACAGGCCCTTCAGCCCACTGAGTCGGTGTCATTCAATGACCACCCATACACTAGTTCTGTCCTGCACACTAGGGACAATTAACAGAAGCCAATTAACCTACAAACTCGCACGTCTTTGGGATATGGAAAGAAACAGGAGCACCCAGAGTTAATGTTCATCATTGAGATAAATGTCAGGATGGATGTCCAGTGTGCCAGGAAACTTACCCGTCAACAGAAGACAAGCCTTGCAGGAGATGTCTTCACCCATCTCCTCCATGACTCTGGGAGACTGTTGGTACTCTGCTGGACCTTCCCTGGTGGCCTTCATCATTCTTCTGCTCCCGTGGCTCTTCAGTCTTTGCCACATGGCTCTGGGGCTGCAGACTTCACTCCAATGCCTGCTTCAGTTTGTTGGATTGTGCAGAGCATACACACAACAGTGGGGACTCTGCACCGGCTGGTTATATTCTGCAGGGCAGCCCCAGGCTGATTTGGCATTTGTAAGACCAGTGATGTTTTCCACAACAGTTCTATAGCAAATGGTATGTTAGCATTCATAGCAAAAGGATTTGAGTATAGGAGTTGTACAGGATCTTGGTGAGACCACTCCTGGAGTATTGCATACAGTTTTGATCTCCAAATCTGAGGAAAGACATTCTTGCTATAGAGGGAGTACAGAGAAGGTTCACCAGACTGATTCCTGGGATGTCAGGGCTTTCATATAACGAAAGACTGGATAGACTTGGTTTGTACTCGCTAGAATTTAGAAGATTGAGGGGGGATCTTATAGAAACTTACAAAATTCTTAAGGGGTTGGACAGGCTAGATGCAGGAAGATTGTTCCCGATGTTAGGGAAGTCCAGAACAAGGGGTCACAGTTTAAGGATAAGGGGGAAATCTTTTAGGACCGAGATGAGAAAAACATTTTTCACACAGAGTGGTGAATCTCTGAAATTCTCTGCCACAGAAGGTAGTTGAGGCCAGTTCATTGGCTATATTTAAGAGGGAGTTAGATGTGGTCCTTCTGGCTAAAGGGATCAGGGGGTATGGAGAGAAGGCAGGTACAGGATACTGAGTTGGATGATCAGCCATGATCATATTGAATGGCAGTGCAGACTCAAAGGGCTAAATGGCCTACTCCTGCACCTATGTTCCCCTCAGAGAAACGTCTTTACTTTTTATTTACGCATCTTTTCTTTTTTTTTTTTAATCAAGTAATCCATCTACACAAGGAATATTTTTGAAATTCACCTCTCTGGAGGAACATGCAGTGTAATGGACAATAGGAGAGTTATCAACAGACAAAAGGAGCAATAGGATGTGGAGAGGATGCCTCCACTAGTGGGAGAATCTGGGACCAGAGCCCATTGCCTCAGAATTAAAGGACGTACCTTTAGGAAGGAGATGAGAAATTTTTTTTTTGATCAGAGAGTGGGGAATCTGTAGAATTCATTGCCATTGGAGACTGTGGAGTCCAAGTCAATGGTTATTTTTAAGGTGGAGATTGATAAGGTCTTGATTAGTAAGGGTGTTACGGATTAAGGGGAGGCAGGAGAATGGGGTTGAGAGGGAAAGATAGATCAACCTTGATTGAATGGCCTAATTCTGCTTCTACGACTAAGTGCTGACAGGTGGGACTAGTGTAGCTGGGACATGTTGGCCAGTGTGGGCAAGTTGGGCTGAAGGGCATGTTTCTACACTCTGACTCTATTGTGAAAACTTAACTGGAACTCAGATCAACCATTTTACTCCTATCCTGATTCAAACTCCATTCTAACAAATTTGAAGATCGACTGACTTTAATTTCCCTCTCACATGTTCGAATTCTGCCTATCTTATAGGGTTAAGGGCGTGTCCCATCAGCATGCGACTCCAGGCGGTGAGGGCGACCAAACTGGAAGCGGGGGCCGCGCGGAGGTCGAGTGATCCCCGTACAGGGCTGGTCCCACCAGCATGCGCCTGCATGCGGCAAGAGCGACCGAACCAGCAGCGGGGGCTGCGCGGAGATCGGGTGAGTGGTGCGACGTGGCGCGAAGTTGGAGCGAAGTCCGTGGTAAGTTCGCAAGGACAGAGAGGGACACAGAGGCACACATATAGAGGGGTCATGGAGGCACATAGAGAGGGTCACGGAGGCACACATATAGAGGGTCACGGAGGCACATAGAGAGGGTCACGGAGGCACATATATAGAGGGTCACGGAGGCACACATATAGAGGGCCACGGAGGCACGCAGAGAGGGTCACGGAGGCACATACAGAGAGGGACAAGGAGGCATGACGTGAGGCGGTGCATAATGCGTCGAGGCGGTTGCGAGCCCAGCTCCGCTCAACTCCATATGGCTCCGGTGATCGAAGTGGGACCGGCCCCGCGAGGCCGGACGGCTCAAGCGACCACGTTAGGAGTCACATGCTGATGGGACAGGCACTTTAGGTTTAGGTTTCTTATTGCCATGAGCACCAAGGTACAGTGAAAGGCTTATTTTAGCATGCTATCCAAACAGATATACCATGCATAAATACAATTGTCAAACTGTAACGCAGCAGCTTTACCACTGCGCCACCGTGCCGCCATTACTTGCCTATGACAATTACATTCTCAAAAAAATTTGCCAGATTTGTAGGGCTTGGTTTTCCTTTCAGTTGTGAAGTAATTTGTTTTATTACAATTGAGCCACATATATTGCTTTGCAAATAAGATTATTGCACCTCTGTAATGAAGAAGTAAAATAAATTACTGTAATCTATATCATAGTCTTTTATTCCAATTATCCACGAACCAGCACTCCACTTTAAGAACCAAAGCCTTATTATCTCAAGCCTAGAATGATAAGTATGAGTATAAAAGGCAATTAATTTGGGATTACCTCTCTTGTTCTTTCGAGCCATTGTTTCTGTTTGAAGTTAGATAGCCTACGCTATCCCCAATATTTTAAATTTTATATTTTATGTTTTATATTTTATATTTTATATTTTACAAGAGCAATTTTCAAGGTCACAGATCTGCAAATAGTAAACTGAGTGACAGACCCAGTGTTCCACTAGCAGGCACGATAGAAATAGCTGATCACTCAAAATAATTTCTCCTTGAACTAATAGTTCATAAAGATAGCAATTCTGTGACAAAGATCAACTGGTTTAAAATACAATCCAGCTTTCATATTGAGTTTTCAACATTACATATGTGAAAAATCAATTTTTTGATCTCGAGAAGTTTGGCCCATTTTCTTGCTGTTGCTTTGCACTTTGGCTCTCAATCTACGTGAGATATTGATTACATCAGGTGAGGTGTGTTGGCTTCTGCTAAGAACCATAGAAACATCTTTTACTTTGCATATTGGCACTAGCGTTGCCATTTTCCATCTTTTTTTTAAAAAGCATGCTTACTCAGAGCACACTGATTCTACTCACCAGATTTTCTTTTTGCATTAGAAACATAGAAACATAGAAAATAGGTGCAGGAGGAGGCCATTCGGCCCTTCGAGCTAGCACCACCATTCATTGCGATCATGGCTGATCGTCCCCTATCAATAACCCGTGCCTGCCTTCTCCCCATATCCCTTGACTCCACTAGCCCCTAGAGCTCTATCCCTCTTAAATCCATCCAGTGATTTGACCTCCACTGCCCTCTGTGGCAGGGAATTCCATAAATTCACAACTCTCTGGGTAAAAACATTTTTTCTCACCTCAGTCTTAAATGACCTCCCCTTTATTCTAAGACTGTGGCCCCTAGTTCTGGACTCACCCAACATTGGGAACAATTTTCCTGCATCTATCATGTCCGGACATTTTATAATTTTATATGTTTCTATAAGAAATCCCCTCATCCTTCTAAACTGCAGTGAATACAAGCCTAGTCTTTTCATTCTTTCCTCATATGACAGTCCCGCCATCCAGGGATCAATCTCGTGAACCTACGCTGCACTGCCTCAATCACAAGGATGTCCTTCCTCAAATTAGGAGAGCAAAACTGTACACAATCATTGTGACTTCTAAATCTGGGCGGCTTATTTAAGAAATAAAATCAATGTAGAAGGGACGGCTATGTTTTCAGCTGGAAGAACGATAAAATGAGTCATAACAGACAATGATAATAAACTGGGCAACTTGTGGCTAAAGTATTCCTGGTGTCATTGTTTTAGTTTAGTTTTAGAGATTAAGCATGGAAAACAGGTTCTTCAGCTTACTGAGTCAATGCTGACCATCGATTCCCCATTCACACTACATCTATGCTATCCCATTTTTCATCCACTTCTTTTTCCATGAAGTCCTAAAGGACCTGTCCCACTTTCACGACCTAATTCACGACCCCTGCCGAATTTGCCCTTGACTCATACTCGCAGCATGGTCGTCACAAGGTTGTAGGAGGTCGTGGAGGTCGTAGGAGGTGGTAGGAGGTCGTAGGTAGGTCGTAGCAGGCCGTGATGCTAGTCATAGGTACTCGTGGCATCAAGTAGGTCGGGCGTTTTTTTCTAGCATGATGAAAAATGTCCACGAGTAATAAAGGTTGTGAATTAGGTAGTGAAAGTGGGACAGGCCCTTAAGACTTTATTCCTCAGAGCACAAGAGGCTGAGGTGTGATCTTAGAGGTGCATAAAATCATTAGGACAATAGATAGGATGAATGCACAGAGTCTTTTACCCAGAGTAGGGGAATCAAGAAACAGGAGACCTAGGTTTAAGGTGAAAGGGGAAAGATTTAATAGGAACCTGTTGGGGAACTTTCTCACATAGCAAATGGTTGGAAAATGGAATGAGTTGCCAGACGAAGTTGGTGAGGCAGTTAGTATAACAACATTTAAAAGACATTACGACAGGTACATGGATAAGAAAGGTTTAGAGGAATATGCACCAAACATGAGCAAATGGAACTAGCTCAGATGGGTCAGCATGGACGAGTTGGGCCAAAGGCCATGTGTCCGTGTGTCTGATTAGATGACTTGATGACTCTAAGTGAAGTTAGACCTTGATCATTCACAGATTGATGTCAGACAAAGGATGTTGGGCTTCTGTAATTCCCTCCTTTAGAAAGTAATTTCAGTCAAGCCAAAAGAATAGCCAATACATCTTGATAAGTGACAGTATAGAGTTAAAGCAAAGAGAATAAGTTAACATATTGATTACATTGATTATCAAAAATGTGCCTTCCTCTTCTTTAAATACCTCCAATGATTTAGCTTCCACTACCCTCCAAACAAGAGAATTGCAAAGATTTGCCATTCTTATCCACATTATATTGCATCTGCCATGAATCTGTCCACTCACTTAACCTTTCATGGCAACATGGAGATGCTTTGTATTGTCCTCAAGGTTCACCCTCCCTCACAGCTTTGTTTTCTGATAACTTGGAGATATTCACCTGAAGTAGTCATGAAGTCATATAGTAAGGAAAAATATCCTACAGCCCAATTCATCCATGCTGAGCATTATGTGCCATCTAAGCCAGTTCCATTTATTAGCATTTGGCTCATACCTAAACATTTCCTGTCCAACTACCTGTGCAAGTGTATTTTACACATTGTTGTAGTATCTGCATCATCTACCTTCTCTGTCAGCACCATTCTTTGCAAGAAGATATTTTGCACCTCAGTTTTCAATGCCCACCCCTAATCTTGTAACTATTTTCCCTTGTGGAGATTTATCCATGAAAACATCTTCACATCGACTCTGTTGTGTCCATCTATGCTTCAATAAGATCACCTCATTCTACGAAAATATAAAGAACACACATCGAATTTCATAGCCATGCATGATAGGACAATCCTTTCATCTATGCAAAGAACTTGGTGAATCTATCTTGGACTGCTTCCAATGCTTATATATCCTATCTAAAACAAACCATGCACAGTATTCCACTTAATGCCCCAAAGTTAATGGCAAGATCCTTAATAGCAATGATACACAGTGATCTTGGAGTCCAAGTCCATAGTTTCCTGAAAGTGGCAACACAAGTAGATGGTCGTAAAGAAGGCATATGGTATGCATGCCGTCATCAATCGGTGTATTGTGTATAAGAAACAGGAAGTCACGTTCATAAGATCATAAGGAATAGGAGTAGAATTAGGCCATTCGTCCCATCAAGTCTGTTCAATCATGGCTGATCTATCGCTCCCTCCTAATTTGTGTTAGGCTGCATTTGGAATAATGTCTAAGGCTCTGTTTACCCTACGACTGGAAAAATGTGGAGGCTTTGGAGAGGCGGCAAAAGATGTTCACCTGAATGCTGCCTGAATTAGAGGGTATTAAATATAAGGAGAGACGGGACAAATTTGGATTTTTTTTCTATGAAGCGTCGGAGGTTGAGGGGAGATCTGATAGAAGTGTATAGAATTAGGAGGCATAAATAGGATAAACACTTTTCTTTCCTGGGGTGGAAATGTCAAAGACTGGAGGGCATAGCTTGAAGGTGAGAGGGATAGAATTTAAAGGAGATGTGCGGTGTAATTTTTTACGCAGAGAGTGGTGGGTGCCTGGAACACCCAGCTACTGGGGGTGATGGAGATAGATAGGGCAGTGCCATTTCAGAGGCTTTTAGATTGTCAGATGGATATGCAGGGAAGGGAGGTAGTGGACCAAGTGCGCACAGAGATTAGTTTAACTTGGCATCATGTTCTGCCTGGTTATTGTGGGTCCCTGTGCTGCACAGTTCTATGTTTTATCGATACCTTGTACATTGTATAAAATGTAGAACGTATTGATAGAATATAGAACAGTATGATTCTTAACTATTTCTAAACTCCAACCGACCTCCCTACCATTGACTCCATCTACACTTTGCCAAGGCCACCAGCATAATCAAGGCCCAGTCTTACCCCAGACACTCCCTCTTCTCCTTCTCTGATCAGACAAGAGGTACAGAAGTGTGAAAACGCACCTCCAGATTCAGGGACAGTTTATTTCCCAGCTGTTATGAGGCAACTATCACCAGCTAGTGAGCGGTCCTGACCAACCATCTACCTCATTGGAGACCCTCGGACTATCTTTTATTGTACTTTAGTGGGCTTTGTCTTGCACTAAACATTATTTCTTTATCCTGTGTCTGTACACTGTGGACAGTTTAATTGTAATCATGTATCGTCTTTTCGCTGACTGGAGAGCATGCAACAAAAACACTTTTCACTGTACCTCAGTACACATGACGATAATATACTAAACTAAACTAAACTAACCAAATTAAACCAAAGTAAACGAAACGAAATAAAACTAAGCTGTGAAGGCCTATTAGCATCCCTAACCACTTGCAACTATCCACTATTTGAGATTTGTGCTCAGAAACATCTAGAAGCTTCTGTATTTCACTCATCTGTAACCTTTCTCCATTTAAGCTGTCTGCTTTAAATTCCTTCCTACATGATGTCATACTTCCCCACATTAAACACTATTTGCCAAGCTTTCACCCACATGTTATGTCATGTCAAAGGCCAAATATGCTCTTTACGACATGATCTCCCATCTACTTTTGCGTCATTGGTGAACTTGGACACTCACACTCTGCCCCTCTCGAAGCTCATTAATAAAAATAATAGATAAATGCAGGATTATCACAGCCAACCATGACTAAGTGGTCCCACTAATACTTCCAAATATGTTCAAGTCCCATTCCGGACACCTGAGGATACAATCTGGGCGGCACGGTGGCGCAGAGGTAGAGTTGCTGCCTTATGCCCCTGTCCCACTTCGGAAACCTGAACGGAAACCTCTGGAGACTGCGCCCCACCCAAGGTTTCTGTGCGGTTCCCGGAGGTTTTTGTCCTCCGGCAACCACCTTCAACTAGTATCGCAACCGGCTTCGACTAAAATATTGCCGATTATTAAAACGGAAACCACTTTCGACCATTAGGGAGACTGACAAAAACCTCCGCGAACCGCACGGAAACCTTGTGTGGGGCGCAAAGTCTCCAGAGGTTTCCGTTCAGGTTTCCTAAGTGGGACAGGGGCATTACAGCACTTGGAGTGCCGGAGACTGGGCTTAGATCCTGTCTATGGGTGCTGTCTGTACGGAGTATGTGCATGCTCCCCGTGACTTGCGTGGGTTATTTCTGAGATCTTCGGTTTCCTCCCACATTCCAAAGATCTACAGGTATGTAGGTTAATTGGCTTGGTAAATGTAAAAATTATCAATAGTGTGCATAGGATAGTGTTGATGTGCGGGGATTGCTGGTGGGCGCGGACCCGTGAGCCGAAGGGCCTGTTTCAGCGCTGTATCTCTAAAACTAAAACTAATCTAGGATAATGTGCAATGAGGGAATGCCACACTGATACTGAGACCTATGTTTAAATTAGATATTAAACTGTGGCCCAGTTTATCAGCACACATTAATGCAAATAAATCCATGACATTTTCTAAGGAAGATCAAGATGTTCTTCGCAAAGTACTAGCTGATATGAATTCCCCAACCATCCCCACTATAAACATATTATCAGAACATTGTTATAACCAGATGCCTTTGCCACCCAAATAAACTCCACAAAATATACTGTTTTAAATAGGGTAATTGTCTTACAGTTTAGTTTATTGTCATGTGTACCAAGGTATAATTGAAAGATTTTAGTTTAGTTTAGTTTAGAGATACAGCGAGGAAACAGGACCTTGGGTCCACCAAGTCTGCACTGACCAGTGATCCCTGCACACTAGCACTATCCTACACACACTAGGGACAATTTATAATTTTACCGTAGCCAGTTAACCTACAACCTGTACGTCTTTGGAGTGTGGGAGGAAACCGGAGCACCCGGAGAAAACCCACGCATGTCACGGGGAGAATACACAAACGTATAAAGTCCGTGCGGACAGCACCCGTGGTGAGGATCAAATCCGGGTCACTGGCAATGTAAGGCAATAACTCTACTGCTGCACCATCATGCCACCCATTTTTCTAATATTAAATTTGAAGGATAATAGATATTGGCAGCACCCTCAAATTATTCAGATAAACCCTGAGAGGCAATCTCAGGAGAGCCTCAATCCTTATGGTTGTGACATGTGAGGTTGGTTAGATACTCAGTTAGCTCTTAACTAATATCTGCTCCACATTGTTGCTTCACATGTATACAGTCATGTGAGATATCCGTGGACCAACATAGAAATTAGGTGCAGGAGTAGGCCATTCAGCCCTTCGAGCCTGCACCGCCATTCAATATGATCATGGCTGATCAGTCATGTGAGATATCCGTGGGCCAACAATGTACAGGCAAATGTAACCTAAAGGCCACTACAACTGCCAGTGAATGAATTGAAAGGGGAGAAAATTGGGATTGGAAGAATTAATGGGAAATTTAAATAAAAACTCTAAATATATAAAGATTTGACACGTAACGAAGAGAGGAAACATTAATGTGAGAGGAACCATCTGTTGTGTTTTTGAGCTCATTTATCATTTTCACTCATTTACTTGGCTCCCTTGATTCAAATGGCTCCTGAAGCATCATTCCTCGCCTTTTTTGCATGTATTCACTTTCTTTGATATCTGAATAAATGATAACACACAATATCACTGTCTTCCCATATGCCTCCCATCCCCTGCAGCCTCCTCACCTCCCCCCAACCACTGAAAATGAACAGGAACCTTTTATTTTGATGATGTCAGCTACTGGTACATCCTGTAATTTAATGAGATCCTAACAGCCTACCTTCGCATTAGCCCAGATCTCATGCTTTACTTTGCCAGGAATTTGTTCGAAAACAAGCAAAGCAACTGCAATAACCAGAGAAACTTTGAAACAGTTGTATTGAAATGGCTGAATGAATAGATAAGTGACGGGTGAAATATTATATGGATAAATGGCAGAACAAATAAAGATGAAAAACATAGATTGTATCAGAGTTTTAAAGGGTATGCGGGATCGGAGCGAACTGGACGTGTTTGTGTATAAATCCTTGGTGGTGGCAGGTCATGTTGAGAGACTGGTTAGCATAGCATGTGGGTTCTTAGGTTTTATAACAACATGTAATATACAAGTAGGACATTTATGCTGAATTCACATAAAACAACAGCTGAACCACAATGGGAGTACTGCATTCCAATCTCCTTATCCAACGTAATATCAACTCACAAATCTCAGGCCACCAATATTGCCCAATCTGCTGAGTATTACCAGCTTTAGGGTTATTTCAGATCTCCACCTCACAGACTAAATCACACAGTTCCACCCCAAAGAGGATTTATTTTTCTTTACAGTTCTCCTCGATTTACAGATAGATCAGCCGTGATCAATTAACATCAATTTTCTTTCTGAGATAGCATCAAAATCAATTGTGTGGGAAGGAACTACAGATGCTGGTTTACACCGTAGATAGACACAAAATGCTGGAGTAACTCAGCGGGTCAGGTAGCGTATCAGATAGGGGAGAAGGAATAGGTGACGTTTTCGGGCGAGATCACTTTCTTAGACTTCAGAGACGAAGAAGGGTCAGACCCAAACCGTCACCTATGCCTTTTCTCCAGAGATGCTGCCTGACCTCTAGCATTTTGTATTTAAAATCAGTTGTGCCACTTTGCCACTCTTTGCCGTATCCTGTCACTGGCCCTTGTTCTCTAAAACCTGTCACTTTACTGCAACCTAAAACAGTGTTTTTTTTTTTTCATTTATTACCATTTCTAATAACGGATCACTTCCTCAAAATCTTTGCTCCTGTTTCTTTATCCACAAATGCTGCCTGATTTTCTGGGTGCACCTAGTATTTCTTTATTTCCGGTTATTTAACTTGCTGAAGGATGTAAGGGCCCAAGAAATGTTGTAGAAAAGACTTCCTTGAATAGGTCCAGGAAAGAGAGGTTTGAACTGTTAGATTAGACTGATGAGGCAAAGGGTGTTCCTTGTGAAACAACAAAGGGTGAGAGGAAATTTAATAGAGGGATGTCACATCATAACAGGTTCAGACAGGGTCAATAGAGTGACGTTGTCCCTTTTAGACATTGCAAGGTTTATAGGCAATAGACAATACACATTAGAAAATAGATAATAGACAATAGATGCAGGAGTAGGCTATTTGGCCCTTCGAGCCAGCACCACCACTTAATGTGATCATGGCTGATCATCCCCAATCAGTACCCCGTTCCTGCCTTCTCCCCATATCCCCTGACTCGGCTATTTTTAAGAGCTCTACCTAGCTCTTGAAAGCATCCAGAGAACCTGCCTCCACCGCCCTCTGAGGCAGAGAATTCCACAGACTCACAACTCTCTGTGAGAAAAAGTGTTTCCTCGTCTCCGTATAAATGGATTACTCCTTATTCTTAAACTGTGGCCCCTGGTTCTGTACTCCCTCAACTTCGGGAACATTTTGCCAGCCTCTAGCGTGTCCAAACCCTTAACAATCTTATATGTTTCAATGAGATCCCCTCTCATCCTTCTAAACTCCAGAGTGAACAAGCCCAGCCGCTCCATTCTCTCAGCATATGACAGTCCCGCTATCCTGGGAATTAACCTTGTAAACCTACGCTGCACTCCCTCAATAGCAAGAATGTCCTTCCTCAAATTAGGGGACCAAAACTGCACACAATACTCCAGGTGTGGTCTCACTAGGGCTCGTACAACTGCAGAAGGACCTCATTGCTTCTATGTTCGACTCCTCTTGCTATAAATGCTGTGTAGAAACTGATGTTAATCTGGACTTCCCTGACAGCAGAGGATTTGGCGACAGAATGAGTCAAAATTATTCCAAAAGGATTGGGAGACAATTATTTTTTAAGTTTAGCTTTAGTTTAGTTTAGTTTACAGCGCGGAAACAGGCCCTTCAGCCCACCGGGTCCACACCGACCAGCAATACCCGCACATTAACGCTATCCGACACACACTAGGGACAATTTTACACTTTAAAAAAATATAATATTTTTATTAGAAGTCATATACAATAGGGTACATTAAGAATAATATAATACATTTCATATACAACTGTTTTTGAATTTAATAATAAAAAAGTAATATAAGCAAAAAGAGAGAAAGAGAAAGTTAGATAAGGTGGTGAAAGTGATCGTTCATGAAAAGTACAAGAAAAAGAGTGAAAGACGGGGAGATATATAAAAAAAAGAAAAAGAAAAGGATAACAAAAGGAAGATAAGAAAGATAAAATGAAAGGGATATACCTACTTCGTATCTTTGTGCACCCCTCACCCGGTTCTGAAAGTTTATTTTCAGGATTATGTTGCACCATATGCTTTTAATAAGTCGATAAAGGGAGACCAAATCTTTAAGAAATGGTCTGATTTGCCTGCTAGGACGAATCTCATATCTTTTCAGACATGATTGAAATCCACATTTTAAGCGTTGGTGTTGGTGCATTTTTCCAGAATTTTAATATGTTCTTTTTGCCGTTATTAAGCCATAGTTAAGGAAACTCTCTTGGAACTAAGTCAATGGTTCTCCATTGTTCCAAAGATAATCAATTCTGCATTGGGGTTCATTTCTGTTTTAAATACTTTTGTAAAAATTTCAAAAATTTCATTCCAAAACTTCTGAAATTTTACACTTATACCAATCAATTAACCTACAAACCTGTACGTCTTTGGAGTGTGGGCGGATACCGAAAATATATCTCGGAGAAAACCAACGGGGTCACAGGGAGAACGTACAAACTCCATACAGCAGCACCCGTAGTCGGGATCAAACCCAGGTCTGCGGTTCTGCAAGCGCTGCAATGCAGCAACTCTGCAGCTGCGCCTCCATGCCACCCTAGTGGGAAAGAGCAAAAGAATGATACTATTCTCTGTTAGGAGCTAGCACATATGTGATGGGCCAAACATCCTCCTTTAGACCAATGATAGTTGGGGAACTCCAGAACAAGGGGTCACAGTTTAAGGATAAGGGGGAAGTATTTTAGGACCGAGATGAGAAAATCATTTTTCACACAGAGAGTGGTGAATCTGTGGAATTCTCTGCCACAGAAGGTAGTTGAGGCCAGTTTGTTGGCTATATTTAAGAGGGAGTTAGATGTGGCCCTTGTGGCTAAAGGGATCAGGGGGTATGGAGAGAAGGCAGGTACAGGATACTGAGTTGGATGATCAGCCATGATCATATTGAATGGCGGTGCAGGCTCGAAGGGCCAAATGGCCTGCTCCTGCACCTATTTTCTATGTTTCTATGTTTCTATAGCTATACGATCTATGACTAGTTCTTCAACTGGTAATTCAAATTTCACTGCACCTTAATTGGTACATGTGACTATAAACTGCCCTTGAAACCTTGAACTTGTTGAAAATTAATTCATAACATCGATTGTAAAAGTCTTATTGACCTTTCAATAAGATTTCCCATTTTCTATTGTACTTTCACCATCAGTGCCCTTAAGAAGATGCAAACTTGTTTCAAACCTTTGAAATCGAAGATCTTTCGGTCAAACAGGCCAGGCTCCCATAATCCAAACAAAAACAGGTAACCAGAGCATTGTGAATTTAAATAACAAGCAGCCTAAATCACAAATGTGCAAATCAGGTACATACTTAAACCAATAACCTACTAAGCTATGAATTTTACTTCGGAGTTACGTGAGTGACAACGGCTGTACGTGAAAAGAACCCCGTACAGCCGTTGGTGCGTCATGACGTCAGACGCATTGGTGCAGTCGGCCGGTTGCAGCAGCAGCGCTCCTCCAAGCGGTAAGTTTAAAAACGGAGGTAAGTTTTAAAAATTAAAATAGCTCTTTTAAATACTGATCAAAAAATACTAACTAAAATTTTATCTCGGAGGCTAGGTTTAGTGATTAATAAATTAATACATCATGACCAAACAGGTTTTATTCCAAAACGCTATTCATCCTATAATCTGAGACGTCTATTCAATGTCATGTACTCAAAAAGAGTGAATGATATTGAACTAGCTTTCATATCCTTAGATGCTGAAAAAGCATTCGACCAGGATGCATGGCCATATTTATTTAAAATAATGCAGAAATTTCAACTGGGGGATAGATTTTCCAAATGGGTAAAAATCATATACTCGAATCCAACTGCAAGAATATTAACAAATCAAATGCTATCAGCAAAATTTAAACTCTTTAGGGGTTGTAGACAAGGATGCCCATTATCACCATTACTATTTGCTCTGGTAATAGAACCATTAACCAAAATGATTAGATCAGAACCAGAAATATATGGATATAATACCAAAACTACAGCGAATAAAATATCTCTATACGCAGGTGACATCTTAATTTATATTACAAAACCGGAGATTAGTATTCCCAATCTATTTAATGTTATAACTAAGTTTAGTACATTTTCTGGATATAGAATTAATTGGAATAAAAGTGAAATTATGCCTATAACTGGAATAAAATCAAATATATTAGAACAATTCCCACTTAAAATAGTCACGGACAAACTCAAATATCTAGGAATTAATGTATCTAAATCGTATAACTGTCTATTTAAATATAATTACCCTCAATTATTAAATAAACTAAAAACATATATTTTATATTGGAAAACACTACCTATATCAATGATCGGTAGAATAATTGCTATAAAAATGATTTTTTTACCACAATTGTTATATTTATTTCAAGCAATCCCCTTATATCTCCCTATAATGTTTTTTTAAAAATATAGATACTTTGGTTAATAGTTTTATTTGGGACTATAAAAACCATCGAATAAGTAAAAAACATCTATGTAAATTTAAAATAAATGGTGGCCTAGCACTACCAAATTTCCTATATTATTTCAGGGCAGTTCAGATTAAGAATATGAATTTTTGGTTGGTAAATTTAGATCATGAACCAAGCTGGCTAAAGATGGAAAAGGAAGACTGTTTGCCTTTTGATGTAGGTTCATAGAAACATAGAAATTAGGTGCAGGAGTAGGCCATTCAGCCCTTCGAGCCTGCACCGCCATTCACTATGATCATGGTGATCATCCAACTCAGTATCCCGTACCTGCCTTTTCGATTCTTTTTGCACCAAGGGAAGTACAAAAAAAAATGTATGGTAACGACCCTATAATTCATAGCAATAGACGTATTTGGAAACAAATAGTTAAGACCCTACATATGGATAATTTGTCACTCTGTTTGCCAATTATGAATAATCCTTTGTTTAAACCCTCTGTATTGGACAAGGGGTTTAAACACTGGAATGATTTAGGAATTAAAAGGATAGAAAAAGAACACCTTTACAAGGAAGGAACATTTCTTTCATTTCAAGAGTTACAGGATATCTATGGATTGCAGTCAAATAACATATTTAGGTATTTACTAATTAGAAATTATATTAAGTCAAATACGCAAGACTATAAAAATAGAAAACCAGGATTATTAGATGAATTGTTTAATAAACACCCAAATACAGAAAAATTAATAGCGTATATATATAATACTATTTTGAATAAGGAAATCCCAACTTCGGAAATATATCGACAAACATGGGAAAATGAAATGGGTTTATCTATAACGAAGGAAACTTGGGAAGAAAGCCTACAATGTATACATCGTTGCTCATTAAATGCTAGACATATATTGATACAATTTAAGGTATTACACAGATTACATTATTCAAAAGCGAAATTAAATAGAATTTATTCTAACATCTCTCCTATTTGTGATAAATGTCAGAACTTGGAAGCTAATTTAACGCATAGTTTTGTAACATGTATAAAACTTAATTATTATTGGATAGAAATCTTTAGAGTTATCTCTGAAGTTCTTAAAATTAAATTGGACCCAGATCCAAAATTAATAATATTAGGAGTTCCAGATTCAAATCTAATATTAACAGTAAACCAAAGAAATTTCTTGGATTACTGTTTGATAATAGAGAAAAAATTAATATTAAAATTTTGGAAGGGAACATTATCCCCCACAATTAAAATGTGGACAGTGGAAATGTTGGAGACGTTGCATTTGGAAAGAATCAGATTTGTCCTAATGGACAAATACAAACTCTTTGAACAGATATGGTCTCCATATACAGAATATTTGAAGGGGTAGCTGTTCTTGGCATCACAACTCAATGTGTACCCGGCAGGATTAGATGAAAACAACTCTCTGTTTTTCTTTTTGATTTGTATACATGTCTCCATTAATATCGCTATTTGAAATTGTGTTATTCACTGTTAAGATGTATAGTATAATCTCTCTTTTTTTTCCTATATAATACTTTATTTTAATTAAATACATATAACAAGAATATATACATATATATATTTTTTTTTTCTCCTCTCTTTTCTCTTTCTCTTTCTTTATAATCAAAATTATTATTTAATCACCATTCTTATTGATTAAAATCTATTCTTTTCTTTTTCTACTTCCAAAAAATAGACTTTTATAAGAACTATTCGTAACATTCGTATACTTATTGCAATAAGTTGGTTGTTTATTTGAAAAGTTGTAATACCGTTGTTATGATGGATTACTTTTAATAAAAATATTATTACACAAAAAAAAGTTTAAAAACATTTTTCCAGAGCTCATTTTCTGCGACGGTTGGAGGTCGGTTGGAGAAATGTTGCAGAAAATGAAGAAGGTGTCGGCGAGGCGCTCCGGAGGTAGGAAGTAAAGTGACCAGGAGAGTGTTGTTGATGGAGGCCCGTCTGGTACACCTGGTCCGGTACTGGCTACACAGCCAGTGATTGCGGACCCACTGCCTGTGAGCAGTGGAGGCTTGCCAGTAGGGTGGAAGGCCACTGGCAAGTCTGATAGGCCCGTGGACCCTGAGTCGGGCCTGGAGGTTATACCTTCCATAGGAGAGTCCGTTTGCTCACTTTAGAGAGGGTACACAGACACCTTAAAGTCGTCAGTACTTTATTAAGCATACATTATACATAGCCCTGGCTGTACGTGGTCTGTCACGAACACTAGAGAGAGAGCTAGGGGCGTGTGGGTTACAATTATACTAACTGGTGGGGGAGTGGTTAGCATGGACATCGTTACTATCAATTAAAGGTGTACACACATATCATCTACATCCTTCCTCTACCAAAACAAACAGTGAGTGACAGGGCGACCACGTCTCATGCGCCAGGGTGAGTGCAAACAGTAAAGCACAGGGATACAGGATCACACGTAATCGCCGTAACGGACCGGCGGCCTGACCAGGCGACCAGACCGGGTCCGCACCTCGCCATCACCTCCTTCCCCGACGGGAACAAGCGGAGACGCTGGGGCATGGTGGGGGCTACGGACAGGAGAACCTCTTGGCGACGAAGGCATCGGGGGGGGGCGGCGAAGAGAAGGGCGAGGAAGCCGGAGAAAGCGGGACCGCAGCCGGGAGGCGTTCCGGAGGAGGACGAGGGGAGGTCGGCCTCAGAGGAACGGGCAAAGCACAGGGCCGCGACAGTGGCAGCGGGGGGCATACGGAGCCGCCGGGGGAGGGAGAGGCTCGTTCACGAGCCGGAGATGCTGGCGGGACCGGCGGTACACCCGTCCGTCGTGGTTGACAAGGTACGAACGAGGGAAACCGGCAGAACCGACGACCACAGCCAGCCTGGAACGGCCAGAAGAGGACCACATACGGACGACCTGGCCGGGGAGAAGAGGGCAGAGGACACGGCAGGACCTGTCGTGGGAACGCTTCTGGATACTGTGTTTTTCGGCAATGCGTTCCCGGACCAAGGCGGATTTAAAGACGGAGGGGGACAGGGACTGCTGAGACACCGGGACCGTGGGCCTCGTGACGCGGGACATGAGTCGCTGAGCTGGGGAGCCCAGGGCATGGTCGCGGGAGATGTTTCGGAGGTTCAGCAGGGCCAGGTAGATGTCGGAGCGGGATAGGCGACAACGCTCCAACAATCCTTTAGCACTGCGGACCGCGCGCTTGGCCAGTCCATTGCTCTGTGGGTATTCCGGGCTGCTGGTGTAATGACGAAAGTTCCATCGTTCAGCAAAAGCGCGGAACTCGGCACTGGTGAACTGGCTGCCGTTGTCCGACTGCAGGCTGACGAGGGACCCGAAGGTGGCAAAGTGGCGGCGCAACTTCTCGATGACCGCGGAGGAAGAGAGGGAGTGGAGCTGGTCAACTTCAAACCAGCTGGCGTAAGAGTCGACAAGCACCAGGAAGTGCTTTCCGTGCCACTCGAAGATATCGGTTGCTAGCGCAGACCATGGCAGGTCTGCAGCTGGCTGCTGCAGGAGCGGCTGCCGCTGTTGCTGTGGAGCGAGGCTGTTACAGGTAGGGCACACGGAGGAAGCGATACCTGCCGAAGGGCGTGCTGAAGGTCATCAGGTGCGAGGATCGCTCGTCTAGAGGCATCTGCCAGAACGAACTCTTGGCATCAAGAACCGAGAACACGGTGGCAGGGCCGACCTGTGCAGCAACATCCTCCACCGTCCGCATGGGATAGTGCGGGCGCCTGATAGCCAAGTTCAAGTCCTTAGGGTTGATGCAGATCCGTATTTCGCTCTTGTCTTTCTTCGCAGCGACAACCATAGTAGAAACCCACCGGGTGGAGTCCGTTACTGGCTTCAGGATGCCCGTGGCCACCATCCCGCGAAGACCCACTTCTGACACCATTTAGAGAGGGTACACAGACACCTTAAAGTCGTCAGTACTTTATTAAGCATACATTATACATAGCCCTGGCTGTACGTGGTCTGTCACAAACACTAGAGAGAGAGCTAGGGGCGTGTGGGTTACAATTATACTAACTGGTGGGGGAGTGGTTAGCATGGACATCGTTACTATCAATTAAATGTGTACACACATATCATCTACACTCACGGCTCTCCCAGGTCGAGACTTTATTGCAGAGAATGCTCGACAGGGACCAGCTCCGTGAGGAGGAGTGGTGCCCAAGCCAGGCTGAGGGAGAGCCTGTGCTAGCAGCACCTGCTACAGGGCTGCAGGACTATCCTGCCTGTGAGGAGGATGTTCCATCAGTGCAGTTCACTGACACTGATTCTATGGTGGGGGAGAGCAGTAAAGGAGTTCGGTTGGAGGTAATTCCGAACATTGCTGGAAAGTTTGCTGAGCCTAGAGAGGCAGGAGAGGCGATTGATGTAGAATTGGTGGAAGCAATTCAGTATATGATCTCCCACCAGTTACAGGAGCTTGCTACGGATGAAGCAGCAAAAAACTATGAAGCTCCTGTTAACTGTGATCTCCTGAAGGTACCGGTGGTTAATCACCAAATTTGGTCACAGATGGGTATGGCTGCTAGGGCCCAGGAGATGAAGTTTCAAAAAGTGCTTAAACTGTTGTCAGCAGGTGTTACAGCTGTTGTGGTATAAGTTATTGATACAAGCAATATGGTTGAAGCACACCAGGACGCACTTGAATTCCTTTGTAGTGCATTTTTTGAAATTAATAATATCAGGAGGGCCGCTATGAGGCCAGTGATTAATCCGAACTTGGCGAGTTTGTGCAAACCGACCAGTGTACCACCACGAAATCTGCTGTTTGGAGGTAACCTTACAAAAAGGGTAAAAGACTGTCATGACGATGTTAAAACCATGGCCCTCATTACGCCGACTGACAAGCAAGGCAAAAGGTTTTATCCGTATCGGAAAGGCACTAGTGTGGATGCAGGAGAAGGAACGAGCCGTTCAGGTTTTCAATATCGGAACTGGCAGGCTGCCGGTATGAAGGGGAAGGTGCCTTTCTCTACAAGAGGTCGAGGACAACAAGGTCTGCAAGGACAGATGCAGGTAAGGAATATAACATTTACAGACAATGATGTTCCTGTTGAAATTGGGGGAAGGTCAAAATTGTTTCTCAAACAATCGCAGCAGTTGACATCAGATTCGTTCATACTTAGCAGTATTGAAGGGGTGAAAATTGAATTTTACTCTAAGGACAGTCTACCTAATCAACATGTTCCTAGTCGAAAACTTATATTTTCAGATGAGGAAAATGTGCTTATTCAAGCAGAGATTCAGTCGTTATATAAGAAAGATAATTGAGCCTTCTGTCTATCAAAGTCGACAATTTGTGTCAAGTATATGATAGAAGATATTTGAAATTTATTTGGAGGACACAGTTGTGGCAATTCAGGGCATTGTCTAATGGATTAACTTCAGCTCCTAGACTATTTACTAAATTGGTAAAACCTGTGTAAGCATCACTCAGAGCTCAGGGGCATGTGGCAATGGCCTATTTAGATGATATTCTGATTGTTGGAAAGACTCATGCTGAAGCTCAATCATCAGTTTCAGTTGTTAAATTCACTTTTGAACAATTGGGATTTGTTGTTCACCCAGATAAATCTAAATTATCACCAGTCCAAATTATTGATTATCTGGGATTTACCATTAATTCAAATCACATGTTGGTAACTTTGCCCAGGGATCAATTGGATCAGTTAATTGAGGACTGTGTTAATCTCGTTGGAGAACAACGGCCTTCAATTAGACAAGTCGCCAGGTTAATTGGGAAGTTTGTTGCAGCATTTCCAGCTGTATAGTATGGTCCTCTACATTATCAACAATTACAACGATCAAAGGAACAGGCACTGAGAATACAAAGGGGCCATTTTGATAGGCCTATGCAGTTGTCAGCTGGGGCAATTTCTGACATACAATGGTGGATAGTACATGTTTCAAAGAGTTTTAGGAAGGTTTTGGTGGAACCACCTTCAATGATATTACAGACTGATGTAAGTGCACTGGGTTGGGGTGCAACAGATATGTCTTCTAGTTGTAGGGGCAGATGGAATGTTGATGAGACATCTCTTCTTCAATTAAGAGGGATTAATTATTTAGAGTTGTTGGGCACCTGGTATGGGCTCAAAGCTTATTGTTCTACCAGGAGGGACTTGCATGTGCAGGTTCAGATTGACAACACCACAGCAGTGGCATATGTAAACCACATGGGTGGAGTTAAGTCACAGTCTTGTGATAGATTGGCTTACCAGATTTGGAGCTGGTGTATTGACCAAAATATCTGGCTTTCAGCACTTTATTTGCCAGGAAGATTCAACACTGTAGCTGACACTAGGTCACGTCAGTTTAATGACAGCATTGAATGGATGTTAAATCAGGATGTATTTAACCAAGTGATTGTTCAGTATGGATTGCCAGATATTGACTTGTTTGCATCTAGATTAAATCATCAGTTACCCAGATATGTTTCGTGGGAACCAGATCATGGGGCAGTAGCAGTGGATGCGTTCTCGCTGCATTGGGAAGGAATGTTTGTGTATGTATTTCCTTCATTCTGTCTCATCAGCAGATGTTTGCAAAAGACCAAGCAGGACTCCGCTTCAGGGGTACTGGTAGTGCCAGATTGGCCTACACAAGCATGGTTTCCTGTTGTATTACAAATGGCTAGGGATCCTCCCATGAGTATTCCCAAGAATAAAAATCTACTGGTGAATCCAGTAACTGGGGATCAACATCCGTTACATGATCATATTGATCTGTTGATTTGCAGATTTTAAGGAGGCCATACCTGGGGAGAGGACTGTCTGATCGTACTGTGGATGTTCTCACGTCGGCCTGCAGGGATAGTACATAGCAGCAATATATCACCTCGATAAGGAAGTGGGAGCAATTCTGTCTACAGCAGAATATTTTATATCACACTGCAGGGATCACAGACATATTGGAGTTTTTGTCAACTCTTTATTTCGACCAAAAATTAAGTTACAGTGCGATCAATTCAGCCAGAAGTGCTCTGTCTTCTTATTTACCCATGAATTCAGAATTGCATACAGTAGGGACACATCCGTTAGTTTCACGATTCATGAAGGGAATTTTCAATTCTAATCCTCCTAAACCCAGGTATGCCGGTATTTGGAATGTGAGTGAGGTTCTTATGCTTCTTCGCCAGTGGGCTCCGGTTACAAGCCTATCTATAGCCAAATTAACTATGAAGGTGGTCATGCTTATGGCGCTGGTTTCAGCCCAACGTGTGGTTTCGAGTTGAGGGACTACGTGCCCTCCGTTCCCACCCTCACAGATCTCAGCTGGTAGTTCTAGTCTTTGTCATCTTACCATTATACTTCAGTCATTGTTAGCTGTGAATTCACTTCGCTGCTTTGAAGATTGACGCACCAACGGCTGTACGGGGTTCTTTTCACGTAGTCCCTCAACTCGACTGCTCATAAAATAAAGATCAAACTTCGAACTGGTAAGTTCTTGTTTAATCTTACTATTTATCTTATATAGTTGTACAATATAAATGATAGAAAATCTTCCTTTTCCAGCCGACCTAATTTTCTATTTGATTAAATTTGGCTCCCTTCCACATTGATCATGCCATCGTTCAAGGGGAAGTTGTACCCGAGGGTATTTTTACAGAAGATTGCTCTACCCTTGAGAAGTCAATTAAACAGGCAATGTATTCAACTCAGCCATGGGCTCTGCGATGAAACTTATGAAACTTCACTTCATATTCAATATTCTTAATCAAATAAACCAATACTTTGCACCTTGGGACTTTTTCAATGAAAGAGTTTGTATTATTTTCAAATCCTATGCATTTCCATTATTTATGTTTAGTTAAGTTTAGTTTAGCTTATTGTCACGTGTACTGAGGTACAGTGAAAATCTTTAGTTGTGTGCAAACCAGTCAGTGGAAAGAAAATACATGATTACAATCGAGCCATTTACAGTGTATAGATACTTGATACGGGAATAATGTTTAGTGCAAGGTAAAGTCCATTAAAGTCCGATCAAAGATAGTCCAAGGGTTCCAAAGAAGTAGATAGGAGCTCGGAACTGCACTCTGGTTGTGCTCCAGGATGTTTGACTTCCATAATTTGAGACATGAATGCACTAAAGCTCCTGTCCAACTTGGGCGATCACCACCACGATCTCTGGTGACCCTAAGCGACTAAAAAAAAATCAAGGTCGTGGTGACCTATGACCTCCTACGACCTTCCTCGATTATGTGTATGACCTTCTACGACTTTGTTGAAGACCTCCCTCGACTATGAAGAAGACCTCCTTCGACCTCCTTCGACTATGTTGAAGACTGGCTTCGACCATGTACGATTTACTTGAGGATGGTCTCTGGCAAATTGGTCCACGAACGAGCACGTCCCCTTTCACCTCAGAGGACCACACCCAAAACCAACAACGACCAGTGACGAGTGTCTACAGCTCAAATGATCACCTGATAAAATGATGTCATGTCTGCATTTTTGTCTCACTAAAAAATGCCTCCCAGATTTTTTTTTAATCATTCTGAACCATGCAAGCGAAGAAGGAACTAGTTTGGAGAATGTTAGTAAGAATACTACTGCTGTTTGCAGTAGCCCTTTTGCTTCAGCAGCCTTTTAAGAAAGGCAGAAGGGGAAGAGCAAGGGTGAAGAGGAGGCACAAGAAGAGGTCTCATTGGGTGAATGGAGATGATGTGATGGACTGTCCCAGTACACCAAATGACTGGAAGAGAGCGGCACTAGGCTTTGACAAAAGATGGAACTGTAAGCACACATGTGGGGCAGTGGATGGCAAACATGCCATTCTTGTCCCTGTCCCTATACCCCTCATTTTCCTTTTCGTACAGGATGGCATTCTGCTGTAACCATTCCTCAAGCTCCCCCTCCTGCTGCCTGGTGAAGGTGTGGGGCATAACCTTCCTCCAGCCCTCCCTCACCGCCAATCGGGCATCTGCCTCTGATGCTGTGTCAGACACAGAGGAAAGGGCTGCTTTGCTGCCTTCAAATGAGGCAGTGAAGGATGGGATGGTGGTGGGAAATATACTACCACCCTGGTCTCCTCCTCCAGGGGTCTCTCATGCAGGGCTACCTCCTCCTGCACTATCACCTCCTGTGGCATCACCTCCTGCCACTCCTCCTCCTGGGTGGGAAACACTTGCTTTTTTTGGGGGTTGTGCCCTGCCCCTGCGCTGCTGCCTTTTTGGTGCCATCTCTAAAACACAAGTCTCCAAAAAACTCTCCAGCTATGAATGAACATGCCTTGGAATGAAAGAGGTGATGTTTTGCTGTTTAATTTACCTTTTTTTTTCCACTGACCTTTTTTTCACCCCGGAGCTATTACCTTCAACTACCTTCGACTACCTACGACTAGCATCACGACCTACTACGACCGGCTTCAACTAGACCTACGACTAAACAAATATTGATTTTTCCCACGGCGACCTATTTTTAGTCGCGGTCAATTTTTAACATCTTGACAAATATGCCGCGACATAGCTGAAGCCTCGACTACACAGAGACCACTCTCGACCATGAAGGAGAGTGACGAAGATCTCCCACGACCTCGTGACGACCTTGCCTGGACTATGGGTCGCGGGCAAACTCGCCAGAGGTCGCGGTGGAGGTCGCCCACGTGGGTCAGGGGCTTTATAATTTCCATTTAGTTACACAAGGGAGGAACATCCTCAGGTCAGTCAATAGCTTGCATGTTGCCCAGAGAACTGGCAACGCAGCATATAGCATCCCAGCCCCGCACTTATTTGCTGACCTGTTCATTTGAACTTTCGACTGGACATTTGTAAAATCCTATCCTGCATCTCGACTTCATCATGGATATATTCTACATTGGAGCAGCCATTTGTGTTAATTGAGACAGTCAATGTAACATTGATTAGGACATTAAGGAAGGGCATTAGGGCATGAAGGACAATAGGGACCCGATGTGGGGGGACCACTGTGAAGAACAATGGATGACCCGGTGTGGGGCAACCACCGTGAGGGACAGTGGGAGAACAAAGGGGGACCCAGTGTGGGGGAGCGAGCACTGTAGTTTTCAAATCCTCTGCCCAGGGGATAAGTCTGCGTTTGTTTGTTTGTTCGTTCGTTCCAGTGAAGGCGCTGTGCACACGGCAGCCAGCCAACAGTCGCTTGTATTTTACTTTTTTTTCCACTTATAATTTAATTTTAATTTCAAGATTTTGCATAGCTTGTTGAGTGTCATGACTATTGGCAGACCAATTTCCCTCCGGGGATGAATAATGTTCTCTCGTATTGTATCGTAAATGTAGCTCCAAGTCGTTCTAGCCTCGATATCAATATATTTGGCTGGTGTTTTTCTCCCTTCTGCCACTTGTGCCTCTTGCCTGCCTTTTCCGGATTTACCAGACTAAGGTCTCAACTGACTAAAACATGTGGGTTACGCACCAATGAGGAGTCGTATCGATGCCTGCTCCTCACTGGATTCCTTCCAATGAGCCCAGGAATAAACTTAACTGTATGCGGGGCCCTCTCCTTACACTATCGAGTCCCTGTATTAACAGAATCAGATTTAGCCTTTGGGTATTATTTTAAGTTCAGCCTGCACCAAAGGGCACCCAAATGAAAAAAAACATCCTTCATGACGAAGTTAGTTCACTTCAAAATAATCTTTTAGAAATAGAGTGCAGAGTATCCAATGAGTCGATGATGAAGTATGATGTTAAGTGTGTACGAAGGAACTGCAGATGTTGGTTTATACCAAAGAAAGATGCAGAATGCTGGAGTAACTCAGTGGGTCAGACAGCATCTCTGGAGAAAAAGAATAGGTGTTGGGCGGAACCTTTCCTCTGAGTGTCGAGGTGGTGGGGTGGGGGTAGGGGAGCACCTCTCGATATGCTGCCTGACCTGCTGAGTAAATCCAGCAATTTATGTCTATGATAATTTATGATAATCTGCGTTCACAAAACATACTATTGCACAGCAGGAGTCTTAGAGTCATGGAGTTATACACACAGAAACTGGCCCTTCGCCCCAATTTATCCATGCAGATTAAGATGTCCCATTAAAGTTCGTCCCATTTGCCCACATTTGGCCTCTTGACATAGGAGTTTACAAGGGACAGCATGGTGGCACACTGGCAGAATTGTTACCTTACAGCTCCAGAGACCCAGGTTCGATCCTAACTATGAATGTTGTCTGTACGGAGTTTGTACGTTCTCCCCGTGACCTGCGTGAGTTTTCTCCAAGTGCTCTTTTCCTACCACACTCCGGATATATGTGCTTGTAGGTTAATTGGCTTTGGTAACATTGTAAATGGTCCTTAATGTGTGTTGGATAGTGTAAATGTGCGGGGATCGCTGGGCAGAAGGGCCTGTTTCAGAGCTGTATCTGTAAACTAAACTAAACTCTAAACCTTTCCTGTGCATGTACCTGTCCAAATGTATTTTAAATCCTGTCATCGTGCCTGCCTCAACTATCTCCTGTGGCAGCTCGTTCCACCACTCTCTGAGTAAAAGGTTGCTCCTCAGGTACCTGTCCAGTATAAGTGAGTTTACTTGGGAAACTGAGTCCATTTGAAGAACAGAGGAAACAACTTAGTTCAGAAAAAAACGACAACTTCACCCAATAAGAGCAGGATAAATTCTCCAGGAAAAATACTTAAGTGCAATACAGTCCCGTACAAATCATGCACGTAAATTAATTCTCAGTCAGTTACAGGAATGTGAGCAATGGATTTGATTGAAGAGGTAATTACATCACACTCTTCATCCTTGCTATGAGTAACATTGATCCTATGCACAGCCTTCACGACAAGCTTGGTGCAAGTTCCATTTTACATGAAATTAATAAGAATGAAGCAGATTCAGAACGAACTGGTTTGACTACCCCGACCGGACTGAAAATTAATCAAAACTCTTCGATGTTTTCGCTCAAGAAAACTGAACAAACGTCAAGAGGAGAACAAAATTAGAAATTCCAATAACAACTGCAGATGAGATCAATAATTCTTGTTTTATTCTTTTGTGCTGGGTCAGGTTTCCCTTGACAAAAACAAGGTGAGGATGTTTCCCCTTTGAAAGTTTTGTTGCCTCTATGAAAACATCCCCCTACACACAGCGCTGTTACTGGTAATCTAATATGCCTGCTGGTGATTGTTCCTTTGAAACCTTTATTATTAAGATGCTAGAATCTAATTACTTGACACTTTGCCTTCTCGCAGCCAGTGAAAGATTCTATACCGCACTTAATGCTTTGTATGTCGGTCATGAAAATTCTCCATTTTTGCTCTTACACAAACACTGCACTGTGAATTGTTTTTGGCCCCTGGACAAATATCCCACCTTGATTTCTTTCAAAGGCCATACTTTACCACTGTTTCTTCCACCAAATCTCTCCCGCTGTATGTTCGTTCTGCAGCTGTATGTTGGCTCTGACCAGCATCACCTCAGGTGCGGCTTTTAAAGTGAGTTTAGGGTGTGTGACAAGGTGAAGAAAGAACCTTTTCACAGCTCCAAGGCATCCGATGCAACTGTGTGGTCAAGGAAGTCCTGTTAAACTATTCACTGCTGTAACACTCATTTCCTAATTGGCACTAAGTCCCTTTCACCCATTTCTCCTGTGCTTTCAGACTGACATTGGTTCCCAGTTAATCACTCCACTAATATTAAAATGCTTTCAAATCATTCCATGGTCTTGTGCCTGTAATCTCCTCGAGCTAAAGATGGACATAAAATGCTGGAGTAACTCAGCTGGTCAGACAGCGTTTCCAGAGAAAAGGAATTGGTGATGTTTTGGGTTGAGACCCTTCTTTAGACTTCAGACAGTGGGTCTCGATCCGAAACGCCACCAATTACTTTTCTCCAGAGATGCTGTCTGACCCGCTGTGTTACTCCAGCTTTTTGTGTCTATCTTCAGTTTAAACCAGCATCTTCAGTTCTTCATACACATCTCCTCAAGCTATCTTAGCCAATAAAATCAAGGTCTTGTCCCACCCTGGTCTTTTTTTCCCCCCTTATCCAGTCTGGCAGAAGGTACAGAAGTTTGAAAGTGTACACCATCAGACTCAGGAACAGTTTCTTCCCCTCTGTTATTAGGCTTCAGAATGCCCCTTCCGTAAACTAGCTTACTGTCCTATTAATCTCTACTCCATTGGGGACATAGGACTTTGTCATGGAAACATAGAAACATAGAAAATAGGTACAGGAGTAGGCCATTTGGCCCTTCAAGCCAGCACCGCCATTCAATGTGATCATGGCTGATCATCCAGAATCAGTACCCCGTTCCTGCTTTATCCCCATACCCCCTGATTCCATTAGCCCTAAGGGCCACATTCAACTCTCTCTTGAATACATCCAGTGAATACATCCACCACTGCCTTCTGTGGCATAGAATTCCACAGATTCACAACTCTCTAGGTGAAAAAGTGTTTCCTCATCTCAGTCCTAAATGGCCTACCCCTTATTCTTAAACTGTGACCCCTGCTTGTGGACTTGCCCAACATGGGGAACAATTTTCCTGCATCTAGCCTGTCCAATCCCTTAGGAATTTTATATCTTTCTATAAAATCCCCTCAATGCTTCTAAATTGCAGTGAATATAACCCCATTGATCCATTCTTTCATCATATGTCAGTCCCGCCATCCCGGGAATTAACTTGGTGAACCTACGCCGAACTCCTTCAATAGCTAGAATGTCCTTCCTCAAACTAGGAGACACAAAACTGCACTCCGGGTGTGGTCTCACCAGGGGCCCTGTGCAACTGCAGTAGGACCTCCTCGCTGCAATACTCAAATCCTCTCACTATGAAACTGATATGCTACAATGCTGAGAACTGTATTCTACACTCTGTATCTTCCTCTGCCGATTGTACTTGAGTTTCACATGATTGTATTTATGCATAGTATTATCTGATCTGTTTGAATAGCATGCACAACAAAGCTTTTCACTGTACCTCAGCACAGGTGACAATAATACTTCAAAATGTCAACCTAAACCTAAATCAACATTTGCTGCCAATCGCAGGAAACTATGGCTTTGAAGTTTAAGATCCCTCTTCCATCCACATTTCTGTGTGCTTTTCCATTTACCTTATGTCCAATCCCCTATTTGTTTCTCAAATCCAATGGTCAGGATTAAATTCTGTCTGCCAATACTCTGCCCCACTTTCAACCTGAAAGAATAAGTACATTATTAGGATGTTGCCAGGACTCGAGGGCCTGAGCTACAGGGAGAGGTTGAGCAGGCAAGGACTTTATTCCTTGGAATGCAGGAGTACAAGGGGTGATCTTATAAAGGTGTACAAAATTATGAGAGGAATAGATCAGGTAAATGCACAGTCTTTTGCCCAGCGTAGGGGAATCGAGAATCAGAGGACATAGGTTTAAGGTGAGGGGGTAAAGATTTAATAAGAACCTGAGGGATAATTTTTTGACACAAAGGGTGGTAGGTATATGAAACGAGCTGCCAGGGGAGGTAGTTGAGGCAGGTATGATCATAACATTTACGAGATAATTTGACAGGTATATGGAAAGGACAGGTTCAGAGGGTGATGGATCAAGTGCAGGCAAGTGGGACTAGTGTAGATCAGGCATATGTGTCAGTGTGGGGAAGTTAGGTCGAAGGGCCTGTTTCCACTCCGTATGACTTGATGATTCTATAAAACATTCGCTGTCGTAGCCACAATTCACAATCCACCTTTTCTGTCTAGGAAGATGTAGAAGGTTTCATTTCAAAACCAACTCACTTGCTGAGCTCAGACTAGCCCCACTTGAAGTGGTGACTTCCCGTTTCCATCATTGGCTTCAGTATTCCAATGTTGTTCAACTCAGCTCAGCAGACAGGAAGGGACGTGAACCAAAGGGCCCCTGTGTAAGCAAGCATTTGACAAGAATGCTCAAACACAAATATTTTTTTGCAACAGAATATTTTTTGCCCTATATCAATTGGAGGAGCTTGCAGATATAAAGTAACTTAGTTTAGAGATAATAAGCAAAGTAATTAAGCTTAAAACTGAAAATAATTTTATTCATGGCATTCTCACATGGTGTATCAGTTCTTTGTCACTGGATGAAAGAATCCCTCCTCTAGTAGTAATCGGTAATGTTAAAAAGAAAAATTGCTTTGCTTCCACTTGCCTCTTTGAAACAGCCTGTAATGTATCATATCCATACCGTCCTGTGTGTGGTCCTACAGTGCATGTAAATCTGAATGAGTTAGCCTGTGACACTGAATTTATTGGCCAGAAGTCAGGAGTCCCAGTTTTTAGACAATCTGGAGAAAATAATATTGTTGCTGCCTGAATTAGGGGGAACCACATATTCTGTTATGGTTTCCAGTGTCCCTCTTTAAATGTTTTACCTTTATCGCTTTCAGTATCTGAAACAATCTGCAAAATGTTACTTGAAATGTCATCCATTTTAACTTCCCTTGGGAAATGAACAAAGTAGTTCTTTGGAATGTTATCCTTTCCAATGCCGGCTCAGCTCAGCCGGTAGCCGTCCTTGCCCGAGTCAGAAGGTTAAAGTTCACACCTCATTCCGGCAGCAATGAACGTTATTGAGTGCAAGGAGGAACTGCAGATGCTGGTTTACACACAAAATGACACACACAAAATGCTGGAGTAACGGGTCTGGCAGCATCGCTGGAGAAAAGGAATAGGTGGCGTTTTGGGTCGAGACCATTCTTGAGAGTGGATCGTTACACACATTATTGAAACTGTCCCTTCTTATACAGTGCTGAGAGGGGAACTGCATCGTCGGAATAGTTGCTTTTCAAATGAGATTATTGTCTCTTCCGCTAATTCAGATGGGTGCATGTTTTTTTTTAAATGGTACTGTCGGAAAACATTTGGAGAAATTCTGGTTGTGACCCCAACAACATTCGTCCGCACACCATCAATGTTAAAGATGATCTCTATCTCATTCATTGTTTCAGGACCACAGTGCTTTCAAAGACGTAGCTCCACAGGTACAGAAGAACTAAATATTGTCGGGATTCATTTGGCCTGTCGGACATGCCCCGTCATTCAGAATGATCATGCCCGATTGCTGTTTGAAGTTCACTTTACCACCCCATATCCCAGTGGCTGCATGTAAAATAAAAATACTAGTTGTGAAATAATGTAGAATGTTTTGAGGATGTGGTAAAAAATATATGTAATTGCAAGTTTATTCGTATTGCTATTTCGGGACTATTCGAGACTTATGTGCCTGTTCCACTTAGGCGACTTTTTAGGCGACTGCAGGAGACTCTATGGTCACCACATGTTCGTGGGTGGTTGCCTGGGAGTCGCCTTCATGGTCTTCAGGTGTTCCTGCTTTCTGGGAACTGTTAACGTGTTGAAAAATTAGCGGCGACCAGAATGAAGCCGCCATGGATAATAGCGAGAATTTTTGTGCCGTTGGTGGGTCGCCGGGAGGTCCTAGTGGGTTGCCAGTCGGTCGAAGGTTCTCGTCGGTTCTCGTAGGTTGTAACCGTTGCTGACCGGTGAATTTCATTGGCTCATTGGGCGGATAAAACGTAAGCAGTAGTTTTCAGAACCAAGGATAACCGACCAGTAATGTTAATGTCCGCCGAGATTCACAGCCGTGCATCTCTGGCTTCTTAAAAGTTGTCTCCACTCCTTCTCCCTCCTTTCCCCCCCCCTCCCCATCCTCTTTTAAAGGACTTACCGTACACTGTGCTTTAGCTGTCAACCTTCCTGTTCATTGCGGTGTGTGTGTGGCTTTGCACCGTGTGAATTTTACTCAGACAGCGCTCCCCCCGCTTGCCCTGTTCCCCGCCTGCATAACGGGCTGATGAAGGAAGCAATGTGTGTGTGTGTTTTACTCTGACAGTTGCCGTTCCAGTTGTCTGTTTTTCAGGCGACTGCCGGCAACTTGACAGTCACCGGCAGTCGCCTGAAAAATCGCCTGTGGGACAGGCCCATTACACTGACAGGAACCAATAAAGTTTAGGGTTTTTTCAGTTTATTTTGGAGATACAGTGCAGAAACAGGCCCTCCAGCCCACCGAGTCCATGCCGACCAGCGATCCCCTCACACTAACAATATCTTGCACACACTAGGGACAGTTTTGCAATTTTACCAAGCCAATTAGCCCACAAACCTGCATGTCATTGGAGGGTGGGCGGAAACCGGAGCACCCGTCTCTGGCGCGTTAAGGCTTCAATGCTAAAGCTGCGATGCCATACCATCGATAAGAATGAAAGTGATGGCCTTGAAATTATTTCTGACGTGGAGGTGGTAGGCTGATCATTCCAAGAAGAAGAAAAGATAAAGGGAGGTTCTGAATGCACAATGTTAAGGTCCTTGGAAGGAATGCAAGAGAACAGGATACAGGGGAGCATGCTGTGACTTTCAGCACATGGAGAACACAGAAATAATACAAGTCTAGCTTTGTAAAAACAGATGAAGAGAAAATTTGAAGAAGCAGCAGGCATTTAACACCGTTGAAGCTGACAGACATAATGCAGAGTACATAAAATGAAAGGGCAAGGAAGATTTAGAGAATTAATACTTAGATAAGAGTGAACATGCAGCAATTTTATTTTGCCAAAATTATCAAAATATCTTGGGTAAAGGCAACAAGCTAATGGTGCATAAGTAAAGCCAGTTTGAAGTTGGGGCTACGGCAGATCTTTTGAACTTAAGAACTGTTAACTTCAGTTCCACACTGCACTATCCTACCTCAGTACCGTACTACTTAGGAATTTACACTAAGACTTGAGACTTTAGAGATATAGCACAGAAACAGGCCCTTCGGCTCACCGTCCACGCCGACCAGCAGTCACTCTGTAGGCCCCCCTCAGTCATGACTGACCGTGGGTGATGCATCCTGGTTGTTGGCTACTTGCAAACCTCGGCTAGAGCAGCATCGCTTGTGGCTGAAGAGACACAAATCACCCTGTACACTAACACTATCCCTGCACACTAGGGATGATTTACTATTTTACCGAAGCAAATTAATCTACAAACTTGTACGTCTTTGGAGTGTGGGAGAAAACCTATGTGGTCATGGGGAGAATATAGAAACTCCATACAGACAGCACCCACAGTCAGGATCGAACCCAGGTCTCTGGCGCTGCAAGGCAGCAACTCTACCGCTGCGCCATTGTGCCCGCCCCAAAAGTTGTATTACATACATTGACTTGCATTATCATTGCCTAGTTTACCTAGGATAACTGATAATTTATTTATTGTATATTTATTTGTTGCAGATGACATTTAGTGTGCTCGTAAAGCATCAGCATGAAATAATTTCATTGTTCTGATCCCGATGCAGGAAACAATTCAACATTCTTGACTCAGTACTCTTGGTATTCACCTGACCTCGAAGGGTCTCGACCCGAAACGTCGCCTATCTCCTTCGCTCCTTAGATGCTGCTGCACCCGCTGAGTTTCTCCAGCTTTTTGTGTAATACTCAAGGCCAACTCATTTCCAAAAATAAAAGTGTTTCATTCCTTAAAAAATAATGTTCTTCATCTTGACTAAAACACGCACACACTTACAATAAAAAAACACATAGATATGACTCAGTAGACAAAAAAAAAGAAAAATTGTGTTTCTCGTGCTGGCACGGCGGTGCAGGGGAAAATTGCTGCTTTAGTGCCAGAGGCCCGGGTTCATTCCTGATGATGGGTACTGTCTGTACGGAGTTTGTAGGTTCTCCCCATGACCGCATGGGTTTTCTCTGGATGTCCCACACTCCAAAGACTTACAGGTTTGTAGGTTAATTGTAAATTGTATGTAGGATAGTGTTAGTGTACGGCGACCACAAGTCGGCGCAGACTCGGTGGGCTGAAAGGCGTTTTTCCCTGCTGTATCTCTGAATTAAATTAAGCTATATTTCCTACAGACTCCAAGGTTATCTCAAAGCACTTTCATCCCAACAAAGGTAGACAAAAATGCTGGATAAACCCAGCGGGTGAGGCAGCATCAATGGAGTGAAGGAATAGGCTGTTTCGGGTTGAGACCCTTCTTCAGACTGATGTGGGGGGGTGAGGGGGGGGGGGGTTGGCTAGAAAAGAGTAAAAATTTCATCCCAACAAAGCACTTTAAACAAAGTTTTAAAGAAGGAACTGCAGATGCTGGAGAATCGAGGGTACACAAAAAGCTGAGAAACTCAGCGGGTGCAGCAGCATCTAAGGAGCGAAGGAGATAGGCGACGTTTCGGGTCGAGACCCTTCCTCAGACTGGTCAGGGATCAGGGAAATGAGAGATACAGACGGTGATGTGGAGAGATAAGGAACAATGAATTAAATATATGCAAAAAAGTATCGATGATAAAGGGAACAAGCCATTGTAAGCTGTTTGTGGTGTGAAAATGAGAAGCTGGTGCGACTGGGGTGGGGGAGGGAGATAGAGATAGAGGGAATGCCAGGGCCCGAGGGCTGAGGGAGAGGTGGGAAGGGGGGAGACAGCAAGGGTTAACAGAATTGAGAAAATTCAATATTCAAGCCCAAAGGATGCAGACTCCCCAAGCGGAATATGAGGTGCTGTTCCTCCAGCTTGCGGTGTTGCTCACTCTGGCCATGGAGGAGGCCCAGGACCGAGAGGTCGGATGTGGAATGGGAGGGGGAGTTGAAGTGCTGAGCCACCGGGAGGTCGGGTTGGTTATTGCGGACCGAGCGGAGGTGTTCGGCGAAGCGATCGCCGAGCCTCCGCTTGGTCTCACCGATATAGATCAGCACTTTAAACATGTTTGCTGCTGTGGTAAAGAAGACATTGCAGAAACGAATTTACACTCTTGATGCTCCCACAAGGATTAATGCAGCAAGATGAACTTCATCCATATATGCATTCATTTAAAGAGGTGCAACAAGTCAAGTGGTGTACAATATGTATTGAAAACTGAGGAACAGTATGTATATCCACAGACCCTTAAAATCACGACAGATCAATAAGATAGTTAAAAGGGCAAATGGAATGCATTTTTTATTAGTCAAGCAGAGAATATGAGAGTAGAATCATGGAATCATAGAAAATAGGTGCAGGAATTGGCCATTCGGCCCTTCGAGCCTGCACCGCCATTCAATATGATCGTGGCTGATCATCCAACTCAGTATCCTGTACCTGCCTTCTCTCCATACCCCCTGATCCCTTTAGCCACAAGGGCCACATCTAACTCCCTCTTAAATATAGCCAATGAACTGGCCTCAACTACCTTCTGTGGCAGAGAGTTCCACAGACTCACCACTCTGTGTGAAAAAAGATCTTCTCATCTCGGTCCTAAAAGACTTCCCCCTTTATAAATCAGAGCACTGAATATAGGAGCAGGGAAGTAATGTTAAAATTGTACAAGGCATTGGTGAGACCAATTCTGGAGTATGGTGTACAATTTTGGTCGCCTAATTATAGGAAGTATGTCAACAAAATAGAGAGAGTACAGAGGAGATTTACTAGAATGTTGCCTGGGATCCAGCAACTATGTTACAGAGAAAGGTTGAACAAGTTAGGTCTTTATTCTTTGGAGCGCAGAAGGTTAAGGGGGGACTTGATTGAGGTCTTTAAAATGATGAAAGGGATAGACAGAGTTGACGTGGATAAGCTTTTCTCATTAAGGGTAGGGAAGATTCAAACAAGAGGGCATGACATGCGAATTAAGGGACGGAAGTTTAGGGGTAACGTGAGGGGGATCTTCTTTACTCAGAGGGTGGTGGCTGTGTGGAATGAGCTTCCAGCAGAAGTGGTCGAGGCAGGATCAATTTTAACATTTAAAAGTAAAGTGGATAGGTATATGGACGGGAAGGGAATGGAGGGGTATGGTCTGAGTGCAGGTAGATGGGACTAGGGGAAAACAAATGATCGGCACGGACTGGAAGGGCCGAGAGGGCCTGTTTCCGTGCTGTAAATGTTATATGGTTATATGTTATATGGTTTATCCTTAAACTGTGACCCCTTGTTCTGGAGTTCCCCAACATCGGGAACAATCTTCCTGCAACTAGCCTGTCCAACCCCTTAAGAATTTCATAAGCCTCTATAAGATCCCCCCTCAATCTCCTAAATTTCAGCGAGTACAAGACGAGTCTATCCAGTCTTTCTTCATATGGAAGTCCTGCCATCCCAGGAATCAGTCTGGTGAACCTTCTCTGTACTCCCTCTATGGCAAGAATGTCTTTCCTCAGATTAGGAGAACAAAACTGTATGCAATACTCCAAGTGTGGCCTCACCAAGACCCTGTACAACTGCAGTAGAATCTCCCTACTCTTGTACTCAAATCCTTTTGCTATGAATGCCAACATACCATTCGCTTTCTTCACAGCCTGCTGCACCTGCATGCCTACTTTCAATGACTGGTGTACCATGACATCCAGGTCTCGTTGCATCTCCCCTTTTCCTAATCGGCCACCATTCAGATAATAATCTACCCTCCTGTTTTTGCCGCCAAAGTGGATAACCTCACATTTATCCACATTATACTGCATCTGCCATGCATTTGCCCACTCACCCAACCTATCCAAGTCACCTTGCAGCCTCCTAGCATCCTCCTCACAGCTAACACTGCCCCCCAGCTTCGTGTCATCCGCAAACTTGGAGATGTTGCATTCAATTCCCTCATCCAGATCATTAATATATATTGTAAATAGCTGGGGTCCCAGCACTGAGCCTTGCGGTACCCCACTAGTCACTGCCTGCCATTCTGAAAATGACCCATTTACTCCTACTCCTTGCTTCCTGTCTGCCAGCCAGTTCTCTATCCACATCAATACTGAACCCCCAATACCATGTGCATTAAGTTTGTATGCTAATCTCTTATGTGGGACCTTGTCGAAAGTCCAGATATAACACATCCACAGGCTCTCCCTTATCCACTCTACTAGTTACATCCTCAAAAAATTCTATAAGATTCGTCAGACATGATTTACCTTTCATAAATCCATGCTGACTTTGTCCAATGATTTCACCGCTTTCCAATGTGCTGCTATCCTATCTTTAATAACTGACTCTAGCATTTTCCCCACTACCGATGTTAGACTAACTGGTCTGTAATTCCCCGTTTTCTCTCTCCCTCCCTTTTTAAAAAGTGGGGTTACATTAGCTACCCTCCAATCCTCAGGAACTACTCCAGAATCTAAGGAGTTTTGAAAAATTATCACTAATGCATCCACTATTTCTGGGGCTACTTCCTTAAGTATTCAATTTAATCCATTCAATTTACCTAACACCAATTCCCGGCTAACCTGGATTTCACTCAATTCCTCCATCTCTTTTGACCCCCGGTCCCCTGCTACTTCCAGCAGATTATTTATGTCTTCCTTTGTGAAGACAGAACCAAAGTAGGTATTCAACTGGTCTGCCATGTCCTTGTTCCCCATGATCAATTCACCAGTTTCTGACTGCAAGGGACCTACATTTGTTTTAACTAACCTTTTTCTCTTCACATATGTATAAAAACTTTTGGAGTCCGTTTTTATGTTCCGTGCCAGTTTTCTTTCATAATTTATTTTCTATTTCCTAATTAAGCACTTTGTCCTCTGCTGGACTCTGAATTTCTCCCAGTCCTCTGGTAGGCTGCTTTTTCTGGCTAATTTGTATGCTTCATCTTTAGTTTTGATACTATCCCTGATTTCCCTTGTTATTCACAGATGCACTACCTTCCCTTATTTATTCTTTTGCCAACTGGGATGAACAATTGTTGCAGTTCATCCATGCAGTCTTTAAATGCCTTCCATTGGATATCCACTGTCAACCCTTTAAGAATCACTTGCCAGTTTATCTTGGCCAATTCACGTCTCATACCCTCAAAGTTACCTTTCTTTAAGTTCAGAACCCTTGTTTCTGAATTAACAATGTCATTCTCCATCCTAATGAAGAACTCAACCATATTATGGTCACTCTTGCCCAAGGGGCCACGCACAACAAGACTGCTAACTAACCCTTCCTCATACTCAGTACCCAGTCTAGAATAGCCTGCTCTCTCGTTGGTTCCTCCACATGTTGGTTTAGAAATCTATCCCGCATACATTCCAAGAAATCCTCTTCCTCAGCACCCATGCCAATTTGATTCACCCAATCTATATGTAGATTGAAGTCACCCATTATAACTGTTTTACCCTTGTGGCCCGCATTTCTAATTTCATGTTTGATGCCATCCCCAACTCCACTACTACTGTTAGGTGGCCCGTACACAACTCTACTAGCGTTTTCTGCCCCTTAGTGTTTCGCAGCTCTACCCATATCGATTCCACATCCTCCAAGCTAATGTCCTTCCTTTCTATTGCGTTAATCTCCTCTCTATCCAGCAACGCTACTCCACCTCCTTTTCCTTTCTGTCTATCCCTCCTGAATATTGAATATCCCTGGATGTTCAGCTCCCAGCCTTGGTCACCCTGGAGCCATGTCTCCGTGACCCCAACTATATCATATTTATTAATAACTATCTGCACAATTGAGACACAAAGCCTTCAGGCTTGTTTTTACAACACTCTGACCCCTTATACAATTATGTTGAAAAGTAGGAAATAATATAACACTGCACTGACCACAGCTTGAGTAGTGTGTACAAGTAACGTTAGCACATTACTGGGAAAATTGATATAAGGTGCAGTGAATATTTATGAAGGTCTTTCTGGGAGTGGAAAACCGTAGCTCTGGAGAAAGACTGGATAATCTTGCATTTTTCCCACTTTGGAACAAAGTAGGCAGAGTGAAGACGTATAAAATCATGAAGAGTCTGCAATAAGTCAACAGGGAAAAGCCCAATTTTCTTCAGCAGAGGGGAGAAAACCAATGAGGCATGGATTTAAAGTAAAGTTAGAAGATATAGAGTGGATATAAGGGAGCAAAGCTTCACTGTGAGTGTGGCAGGGATTTACAACTCTTCATCAAAAATGTTTGGTGTCCTCAGAAACACGCTTTATATTTAAACAGTACCTGTATATATATCAAAAATAGACACAAAGTGCTAGTGTAACTCAGCAGGTCAGGAACCATCTCTGGAGAAAAGGGATGGGTGACGTTTTTTGTTCGGGACCCTTCTTCAGACCACTGGCTGTTGTTCTAAACATAGTTTTAGGCTTGTCCTTTCTTGCTTGACTAGCACATACAGAATGGTGTGAAAATCCTTCATCTTCACTGCAATATCATTCTATGGTTATGAATTAATGGACTGATAATCTGCTTTAGGTGATATTATTTCAAAGATAAATGGCCATATTAGCTATGAAAATACTGTGGGATCATTCACATTCTCCTGAATGAACAAACAAGTTATTGGTTCAATTTTTGTCTGAAAGGTGGCATCTCCAACAGTGCAGCACCCTCTCAGTTCTGCACTGAAGTATGAGCCGAGATTTTGAATGCTCTAATCTATGGAGTGGGAGTCAAACACAAAACAGTTTTATTCAGAGGCAAGAGCACCATGTGCTGATATTATATATATCACAGAGAATGGCGCAGCTGTAGATTTGCTGCCTTACAGCGGCAGAGACCCGGGTTCGATCCTAACTACGGGTGCTGTCTGTGCGGAATTTATTCGTTCTTTCTGTGACCTGCGTGCGATTTCTCCGGGAGTTATGGTTTCCTCACACACTGGAAAATTTGTAAATTGTCCCCAGTGTGTGCAGGATAGTGTTAGTGAATGGGAATCACTGGTCATCGTGGACTCGGTGAGACGAAGGACCTGTTTCCGCGCTGTATCTCTAAACTAAACTAAACTAATCTAAATGTTAGAAGATTGGCTCACTGATTTCTCTCTGGTGAAACCAAAAGCCATTTTCTCGTAATTGTGTTTTTGATTTAACAAGATAGCACAGATGCGCGTATTACAGGGTCACAAACACTTACAAATTGTAATTAGAAGCGTCAAATTGGATGAACTGCAACATTTGTTTCAAACTTATAATGTGCCAATACATATATTTACGTGCCAGAATTACATGTTGCTTTTTAACACGAGAATACCATTGCTGAATGTTAATTACAATGGCAAAATTAATGTTTATCTCTGATGAAGCATTATTATTAATGCCTTTGTGAAGACTGAAGATTAAATTTAATGAGAGGACAAGCTCCAAAAATTGGAAAATGGACAAAAAAAGTTGGATAGAAAGTAAGAGATCCATGTAGAAAATAGATAAGGGGATCAGAAAGAAAATCAGAGGATTTGTCGACTCATCCGCAAAGAAAATCTATAATTTTTACCCTGTCTGGCCTGAGAAAGACTCTAGAAATATCAGTGTTGTTGACGGTCAGATGCCCACTGAAACGATCAAGTGAACCATTCCGTTCAGCAGCTGATTATGGATAGAAAATAAACGGCGGTCTAGTGAAAGTCTAAGACCTTTGTAGTCTAGTCTTTCATTCTTCTGAAAGAATAAACAAAAAATAACAATGTAGGGAGAGAGGGGCACTGAGAAAAAAAAACAGAGGTTTATGAAAATAATTGAAAAATTGGATGTAGTGGTTGAAAATGTAATTAAACCATTTTGGAAAATAAAGAAAGATGTAAGGAGAAAAATGCAAAAACAATATTGTATAAAATGTTTGTGATTCAAAAACGCACAGGAGTACCAGGAGATCAAGGAAATGCAAGTTTAAATCAAGACATTTGCAGCCACATCAATATTAAATACTACAACAATTTTTCAGCATTTATTACAGCAATGTTTTTTTGCAAAGAGTTATAGCAGGTTATAAGCAAGGTCGCAAAGAGCAGAATTCCAGCATGAGTTCTTGGAACTGGAAGAAACCACCCACCATCTGCGGGTTTAAATGGAGCTGGCTTCTCATCCATCTGTGTTTCAAGTCAGCAGAGTAGCAGTGCATCCACACATTTACTTTCCACAGGAATGCAGTCAGACCGAAGGGGAAGCTCATCGGAGAGCCAAGTGTTCCTTTGAAACATACAGCACTGGCTGGCAGTCAACACATGAGGCAAATCAAATTCTATTGCATTTGGCTGCAGGGAATCTCATACGCACTATTTACTTCACAATGGTTCAATGCAGCGCACCTTCAGGGGACCTGTCCAATAAACAATTGCCCTGCATCACTCCATTTTAAGATCAGGTTTAGACTGGTGCCCCAATATTAACTACTGGAATCATGCACAGGGGGAGAAAAGCTTGTTTGAGTTTTCAATTTGTTTAAGCTATACAGGAGACTGAGGTTCATGTAATGACTTCTTAATTAATCATGAACTTCATTTTTATGAAGTAGTGTAGCTGACAAGATAATCTTCATGCAAGAGTCTTCAAGCTCTAAAGAAGCACCATATAATAAAACTGACCACTCAGATCTTCCTAACTCACTGACCAGAATGAGCATTGATTTGCAAAATACATCAACTGATTAACACAGGTATTGTATGAAATATTTGTAATGAAGTGTTTTGCGAATGGAATCATTGCTGATTTTGTTTTTAAAATACAATACAATACAATACCGTTTATTGTCATTTGAACCTCATTGAGGTTCAAACGAAATTTAGTTTCTGCAGTCATACAAACAAGAAAAGAACCAAGACACAACACGATTTACACAAACATCCATCACAGTGAATCTCCTCCTCACTGTGATGGAAGGCAAAGTCTTATCTCTCCCCTGCATTCCCCATTCTCCTCCCAATGTCAGAGTCAAAGCCTCCGGCGGGCAATGGTAAATAAGTCCCGCGGCCATTCAGGCCGTGCCGGGCGATGCAAGGCCGCGCTCTGGGTCTTGATGTTAGAGCCCCCGGCAGGCGCTAGCAAGTCCCGCGGCCATTAAAGCCGCGCCGGGCGATGTAAGGCCCCGCTCCAGGTCATTTTCAATCCCGCAACTCGGGCGGGAGAAGTTGCCGCCGCAGGAGCTCCGAAAAGCGGTCTCCCACCAGGGACCCACAAGTTCCCGGTGTTACCGTCCACCGGCCTGCAGCTGGAGCCTCCGAATCTCCGTGGTCGGGCAGCAGCAGTGCGCCACCACAGCTCCTCCCATTCCTAACTCGGCCAGCTCCACAATGGTGAGTAGTCCGCAGCTCCGCGACTGGAGCCCCAGGTCCGGCTGGAGGCCGCTTCAAGGTGCTAGGCCCCAACGGCAACGGAGACCCGACAGAGGAAAGGTCAGGTCCTCCGTACAGGGAAAAGATTTTAAAAGTTTCCCCCCCCCCTGCCCCCCACCCTCCCCCACACATACCCAGCTAAAAAAAACACTAACTACACTCAAACGAGCCAAAAAAATAAACAAAAAAAAAGACAGACGGACTGCAGAGGCCGCTGCGACGAGAGTTTTTTCCCCAAAGATGTGAATCCATGATGAAGTATAAGATTGTTGAAACAATCATTCATTGCTCTGATATCATACTTCAAAGACTGTAATATTTGCTGGCTATTTGATCATGAAGCCGGATTGAATCCCCTTCACACCCTAAATGCACCTCAGTCCCATTTACAACAGGAATCACGATTGAATCATGTAGATTTGTCGGTCAGTGATTTCTCTCATCATACAAAACCCACCTAAAATTTACCTCCATATCACAGGGTCAAGAAGATTAGTTTTAGCCCGTCTGCTCCCATCCCAAGTGACATTAGTTAATTCAGCACAAACGTGGATAATGGAAAGCTGAGGCTTAGTTTAGTTTAGTTTAGTTTAGAGATTCAGCACGGAAACAGGCCCTTCGGCCCACCGTGTCCGTGCTGACCATCAACCTCCGCACATTAACACTATCCTGTGCACACTGGGGACAATTTACATTTTTACCGCCAATTACCCTACAAACCTGTATGTCTTTGGAATGTGGGAGAAAACCTGTGCACTCGGAGAAAACTCACGCAGGTCATGGGAATAAGGTACATAGTGCAGACGTTGTGTCGACTGGCTTATGTTTCACTTCGAGAACTGCCTCTACCAATGGTGTCATTGCTTAACTTTGAACAGATGTAGTAGTGTATTAACTTTCTTGGCAAATAATGGAGATGGACATTTATGTATTAATAGAATGCATGTATTTTTAAAAAAAAACTGCTGATACATTGTAGACTAAACATAAAGCTTTTACCATTATTGGTATTCGAGAACGTTTAAATAAAACAACACTCTTAGTTGATCTTGGTCAATTCATCCACGTTTTTACCAAAGGGTAAAGATTCTTCGGCATGTAGCAAGTCTCTAATTGATGTCTGCATCAGAAAAGCAAGTGAGACAACCTGAACAAATTAATTTACACCATTGCTGCACACACTCTCCACTCTCAAATGACACCAACCATTAATCAGTCTGGGCTTTACTGATGAAACTGTTTGCAGCTATTACACCTTGAAACTGATAGCAACCTTGGGGGATATGTGTATGTGGTCAAACATGAAAATCCAGAAGCTGCTCTAAGAGATTCCAGGCTGGTCCACAGGGTGTGCTGTTCTCCAGCCTTCTCGTTCGTAATCGCCTGAAACCAGAGAATGGATAAAAACCTCGGGAATGTATGAACTGAACTTGCTGTAAAATGCCTAACAACTATTACACTCTGTTGTATGGGGTGATGAAAAATGCTGTGCACTGCTGAACAAACAATCAGACCCAAAGTAACGCATGTTAGGTTTGAGTTTTAATTTATTGGAACATAGCACGTGGAACAGTACAGCACAGGAATGGGCCCTACGGGATCACAATGTCGGTGCCTTACATTATCCAGGTTGGGCAGGTCCTTTACTCCCTTATCGTGTATCGATGCACTGTAAATAACCTGATTGTAATCATGTCTTTCCGCTAACTGGTTAGCAGACGATGAAAGCTTTTCACTGTACCTGTTCATAGCAAATGGATTTGAGTATAGGAGCAGGGAGGTTCTACTGCAGTTGTATAGGGTCTTGGTGAGACCACACCTGGAGTATTGCGTACAGTTTTGGTCTCCAAATCTGAAGAAAGGCATTCTTGCCATTGAGGGAGTACAGAGAAGGTACACCAGACTGATTCCTGGGATGTCAGGACTTTCATATGAAGAAAGACTGGAAAGACTCGGCATGCACTCGCTAGAATTGAGAAGAATGAGGGGGGATCTTATAGAAACTTCCAAAATTCTTAAGGGGTCGGACAGGCTAGATGCAGGATGATTGTGCCCGATGTTCTGGAAGTCCAGAACAAGGGGTCACAGTTTAAGGATAAGGGGGAAGTCTTTTAGGACCGAGATGAGAAAAACATTTTTCACACAGAGAGTGGTGAATCTCTGGAATTCTCTGCCACAGAAGGTAGTTGAGGCCAATTCATTGGCTATATTTAAGAGGGAGTTAGATGTGGCCCTTGTGGCTAAGGGGATCAGGATGGAGAGAAGGCAGGTACGGGATACTGAGTTGGATGATCAGCCATGATCATATTGAATGGTGGTGCAGGCTCGAAGAGCCAAATGGCCTACTCCTGCACCTATTTTCTATGTTTCTATGTTTCTATGTTTCTATGTTTCTATGTTTCTATGTATCTACCTTGGTACACGTGACAATAAACTAAACTGAAACTGAACTGAACTGAACTGAGTTAACTTGCTGCCTAGTTAAACTGACCTTATTTGCCTGTACATGATCCTGATCCCTCTTTTCCTTACACTTCCATGTGCATATCAAAAAGCCTCTTGAACACCACTATCGTATCTGCCTCCTTCACAATTCCTGGCAATGCGTTCCAGGCCCCTGCCACTCTCTGTGTAAAATAATTGCCTGGCACTTCTCCAATAAATTTTCCCCCTCTCACCTTATACTGTAGCTATGCACACTAATATTGGACATTTCCACCCTGAAAGAAAGTTTCTGACTGCCTAACCTAACTATCTGTCTACCCTGTTAATGTTGCTACAGTTGAAATGAATGCTGTTCAATGAAAATTTAGGCCATTTCGTTATTCCTGCCTTTATTCTGCAATCTGTAAAACATTTGTTAAAAATGTGCTTTTTTCTTGCTTTTGGTATTGGTTGTTGCGTGTACTGAGATGAAGTTAAAAGCTTTGTTCGGTGTGCTATCCAGGCAAATCATACTGGACATGAGAACAATAGTGAATGCTAAAAGGGAAAGGAAACAGAATGAAGAATATAATGTGTAGCAATGAACTGCAGATGCTGGTTTAAATCGAAGATAGACACAAAATGCTGGAGAAACTCAGTGGGACAGGCAGCACCTCTGGGGAGAAGGAATGGGTGACATTTCGGGATGAGATCCTTCTTCAGTCTTCTTCAGGAGAATTTAATGTTACTGTCTCTGAGAAAGTGCAGATTTTTAAAAAGTGCAAGGGCAACAATGAGGTGAATTGGGAGCCTTCAAAAGTCAGATTACTCAAGCATCTAATAACAGTAGAGGATAAGCTGTTCTAATTACAATTCTTAAATGCAATTGCCCTTGCAGCTTGATGATAGCACTTTCATAAGTTCATAAGTGATTGGAGTAGAATTAGGTCATTCGGCCCATCCAGTCTACTTTACCATTCAATCATGGCTGATCTATTTCTCCCTCCTAACCCTATTCTCCTGCCTTCTCCACATAATCCCTGACAACCGTACTAATCAAGAATCTATCTATCTCTGCCTTAAAAATATCCATTGACGTGGCTTCCACAGCCTTCTGTGGCAATGAATTCCACAGATACACCACCCTCCAACTAAAGAAATTCCTCCTCTGTTGGCACTGTTGCTGAATTGCACTAGGCTCCTTTTGAACCAACAAATTATGTTGGAAAACTGGAGGTTCATATGCCAGGCATCACTCAGGCAGCTTAACGAATTATCTCAAATTACAGGTCATTGTAGCCATTTCAGTGATCTTTCTTGAAAATCTAATAACACTTTCACTGCACCCTACATGTTGTCAGGATGGCCTTTCCAATACTTGCCTTTGAGAATGTGCAACAAAGATTGGTTATTTTTTACAAATTTTACAAATTTGCCATTCAAGGCAAAGTTGTACAGGCTTACATTCTCTAGAGTTTAAGGGAATGAGAGGTGATTTCATTGAAACTTAAAGGTGGACGCTTAGAGGATATTTTGTTTACTTGGTTTCGAAGAACTAGAGGTCTCATTATATAAAATTATGAGAGACATAGATAGGGTGGACAGTCAGAAGTTTTTCCCATGGAAGAAATGTCAAGGACTAGATGGCATAGCTTTAATGCGAAAGGGACAAATATTAAAGGAGATGTGAGAAGGTGGTGGGTGCCTGGAATGCACTGGTGGTGGTAAAGGCAGATATGATAGTGGTCTTTAATATGCTTTTAGATAGGTACATGGATATGCAGGGCATGGAGAGATATGGATTATGTGCAGGCAGAGGAGACTAGTTTAGCTCAACATCATGTTTGGCACAGGCTTCATGGGTCATAATAGGGCCTGTTGCTGTTCTGTACTTTTCAATCTTCAATGAAGAAAGGGCATCCCATTTATCGTAGAGATGAAGAGAAATGTCTATTCCGTTCTTAGTGATTCTTGGGAATTCTCTATCCTGGAAGGTTGTGGATGTTAACTCATTGAGCTGATTCAAAGCAGTGATGGAAAGATTTTTGAATATTAAGGTTATCAAGAAATATGAGAATAATGCAGGAAAATTGAACTAAGTTAGGAAACATGATGGTAATGGGTGTTGGAACGGCCTCAAATGCCAGATCGTTTACACTTGCTACTAATTCCTAAGGGCCTGTCCCACTTGGGCGTTATTTGCGCGTCATATACGCGATATCATTTAGGCGTCACGACGCATGACGCAACATTATTTACACGTCACATGGTGGCGTAGGCAGTGACGCGCGGTCACGCGCGGTGCCCCAGGATTTTGGGATTCGCAAAATCCTACGTGACGCGCAAATGACTCCCAAGTGGGACAGGCCCTTTAGAAAATGTTAAAACCTGAGGCAATTGTGAAAATGGACTTCATTGCCACAGATGGCTGTGCAGGCCAGATCCTTGTTCATCAGTCAATTAAAGTAAGCATGCAGGTACAGCAGGCAGTGAAGAAAGTGAATGGCATGTTGGCCTTCATAAGAGGAGTCGAGTATAAGAGCAAAGAGGTCCTTCTGCAGTTGTCCAATACGCCACACCTGGAGTATTGTGTACAGTTTTGGTCTCCAAATTTGAGGAAGGAAATTTGAGGAAGGACATTCTTGCTATTGAGGGAGTGCAGCCTAGGTTCATAAGGTTAATTCCCGGGATGGCGGGTCTGTCATATGCTGAGAGAATGGAGTGGCTGGGCTTGTATACTCTGGAATTTAGAAAGATGAGATATTTAGAAGGATTAAATGTATTAAAACATATAAGATTATTAAGGGTTTGGACACGCTAGAGGCAGGAAACATGTCCCCGATGTTGGGGGAGTACAGAACCAGGGGCCACAGTTTAAGAATAAGGGGTAAGCCATTTAGAATGGGGATGAGGAAACACTTTTTCACACAGAGAGTTGTGAGTCTGTGGAATTCTCTGCCTCAGAAGGCGGTGGAAGCCGGTTCTCCAGAAACTTTCAAGAGAGAGCTAGATAGGGCACTTTAAGATAGGGGAGTCAGGGGATATGGGGAGAAGGCAGGAAAGGGGTACTGATTGTGGACGATCAGCCATGATCACATTGAATGGCGGTGCTGGCTTGAAGGGCTGTATGGCCTATTCCTGCACCTAATGTCTATTGTCTATTGCCTAATGGATATTTTTAAGGCGGAGGTTGGCAGATTCTTGATTGGTAGGGGAGTCAGGGGTCATGGGGAGAAGGCAGGAGAATGGGGTTGAGAGGGAAAGATAGATCAGCCCTGATTGAATGGCGGAGAACTCGATGGGCCAAATAGCCTAATTCTGCTTCAATAACATATGACATGAATTTGCTGATGCTGAGAAAATGTTTTCCATGGCGACGCAGTGTGGAAATAGGGTACATAGCTTGATAATCAGGAGTCATCCATTAAAATATCATTTTTATTCTCTGATAGTTGTGTCTTTGGAACTTTGTACCCCAGGGAGTTATGGAGGCCAAATAATTGAATATATTCACTGGGAAGTGGAGCTGAGGCTAAGATCAGATCAGCTGTGATGTCTAATTTCAAGTAAACATCAGCACTTCTCATCTGCCCAGCTACTCCACACTCTTGCACACATCTTTCTCCCACTGCCCCCCTCATCCAGTTCCTTTCCCCTCCTCCTTCCACTCATCTCCCACCTCTCCCTAAATATACAACCACTTCTGCAAAGAGGCCATTTAATGCACAATAACGGTCCACGTTAGTTAAGTTTAATTTATTGCCACGTGTACCGAGGTACAGTGAAAATATTTTGTTGCCTGCTACCCAGTCAGCGGAAAGATCATACATGATTAAAATCAAGCCATCCACAGTGTACAGATACATGATGAGGAGAATAACGTGAATGACATTAAGTGCAAGATAAATTCCAATAAAGTCCAATCAAAATAGTCCAAGGGTTTCCAATGAGGTAGATAGTAGGTTAGGACTGCTCTCTAATTGTTGGTAGGATGGTTCTGTTGCTTGATAACAGCTGGGAAGAAACTGCCCCTGAATCTGGAGGTGTGTGCTAAGGGACCCAATAATGTTCACATTAGTTCATTGATAGAAACAAAAAGCTGGAGTAACTCAGCGGGCAGGCAGCATCTCTGGAGAAAAGGAATAGGTGATGTTTCTGGTCCAGATCCTTCTTCCGACTGAGAGTCAGGGGAAAGGGGAACACTTGGTCTAGATGGTACTTAAGAGAAATAGAAACATAGAAATATAGAAAATAGGTACAGTAGTAGGCCATTTGGCCCTTCGAGCCAGCTCGGCCATTCACTATGATCATGGCTGATCATCCACAATCAGTACCCTGTTCTTGCTCTCTCCCCATATCCCTTGATTACGTTAGCCCTAAGGGCTATATCTAACTCTCTCTTGTATTTATCCAGTGAATTGGCCTCCACTGCCTTCTGTGGCATAGAATTCCACAGATTCACAACTCTCTGGGTGAAAAGGTTTTTCCTCATCTCAGTCCTAAATGGCCTACCCTCATTCTTAAACTGTGACCCCTGGTTCTGGACTCCCCCAACATCGAGTACATTTTTCCTGCACCTAGCCTGTCCAAACCCTTAAGAATGTTATATGTTTCTATAAGATCCCCTCTCATCCTTCTAAATTCCGGTGAATATAAGCCCAGTGCCTGGAAATGAATGGAAGATATGCAAAATGCAAAGATGACAATTGTGATGTTGGGTGTGAAACGGTCACACAATGTGAAAGTCATGAATTGGAGATTCCTGAAAGCAGATCAGGAGACGTGAGTTTGAATCCCATTTTTGCAGCTGAGGAATTCAAGTTGAAATTCATTTTTAATTGTTGATATTTCAGGATCTGGCAATTACAACATTTATTGTCGATCATTAATTACCCTTTGAGAAAGTGGCAATGAGCTATGCTATTGAATGTTTTAACCCTGTTTGAATGAACCACCTGTGTGGCTCATAGGCATTTTAAAAGCCAACTGCATTAGTGATCCTGGACTTGTACTTGGTTCAGACTGAGTAGAAATGGCAGAGGTCCACCCTTTGAACCAGATGTGTTTTTATAACAATCCATTCATTTTTGCGGTATTCATGGCAAAGGCTAGTTATTGAATAAATTCCAGGCTATTCACTGAATTATTAAGACATTATTAACTGCTGTGGAGACACAAGAGACTGCATGGATTCTTGAGCAAAAATTAAACTGCTGGAGGAACTCAGTGGGTCAGGCAGTCCTGTGAAAGGAGATGACATTTTGTGTCTGGACCTTTTTCAGACTCATGAAGTGCCCTGACCCAAATCATTGTGTGTCTATTTCCCTCCAACGTTCTGCAGAGTTCCTCCAGCAGTTTATTTTCTTTTTTGCTGTTGAGTGCTGCGGTGGGATTTGAACTCATGACTTCGGATTGTTCATCCAGGTTTCTGGGTTGCTAACAAAGACACAAAGTGCTGGAGTAACTTAGCGGGTCAGGCAGCATCTCTGGAGGACACAGACAGGCAACATTTCAGGTTGGAACCCTGCTTCAGACTCCAGGGTTTCCAGTTAGACAACCTTCTGGGTTGCTAGTCTGGTGGCCTATGCAATTAAATACATATTAAAACAAACATGGTACAGTGGTAGAGTTGCTGCCTTACAACGCTAAAGACCCGGGTTCGATCCTCATTGTGGGTCTGTCTCCATGGAGTTTGTATGTTCTCCCTGTGACTGCATGGGTTTTCTCCGGGTGCTCAGGTTTCCTCTACACTCCGAAGACGTACGTGAAATTGCTAAAAGTAGTAAAATTTGTAGCTAGTACATAGGATAGTGCTAGTGTATGGGTGATCACTGGTTGGTGCGGACTCGGTGGACCGAAGGAAAGGTGTTTTCACGCTGAATCTCTAAAGAAAAGTAAAGAAAAGAAAAAAGAAATCTGCAATCCTTGCTCAATTTTGCTTAAATGTGATTCCAGACTCAGTAAAGTAGTTGCCTCTGAAACTTTGAACAATGCAGATGTGACAACATAGATGGATGGCAACAAAAAGCCAACTTAGTGATCAATGCCTTTATCTGTGAAAAAACAAATACAAAATTCATTAGTGAATCTTGACTGGGACTGAGGAAATTTCCCTTGTTCTTCCCTAAATCATCAAATGGGATCAAATACAGAGGTCTACTTAACTCTGGGTGGCGCAGTCGCGCAGTGGTTGAGTTGATGCCGTACAGCGCCAAGTTCTAACCTCACCACAGGTGTTGTCTGCATGGAGTTCGTACTTTCTCCATTTGACCGTGTGGGTTTTGTCCAGGTGCTCCGGTTTCCTACCACGCTCCAAAGAAGTGCAGGTTTGTGGGTTAATTGGCTTCTGTAAATTGTAAACTATCCCTAGTGTGTATGATAGTGATATTGTATGGGGTGATCACTGGTCAGCATGGGCTCCTAAATTCATGTGATAGGAGCAGAATTATGCCATTCGGCACATCAAGTCTACTCTGTCATTCACTCATGACTGATCTATCTTTCCTTTCTTTCCTCAACCCCATTCGCTCCATAACCCCTGACACTCGTACTAATCAAGAATCTATCAATCTCTGCCTTAAAAATATACAGTGGGCTGAGGGGCCTGTTCGCACTGTATCTCTAACTGTCTATAAAAACACTTCTATATTTTAGTGTGCAGGAAAAATTTTCCTAAGTCATCACATTTTTTGTAAATCGTTTTGTTTTCTAGCTTCATCCCAAAATATAACTTCTCCAATAATTTGCTGCTTAGTGCAATAGTACCTGCAGCATGCAGGGTGTAATCCTTTTGTATCCAGTAAACATTTACACTGCACAACAACACTATGAACAAATTGAGCTGTACTCACATGAAAACACTTTGCTAGTTGCTTAAACAGATGGACCTGATATTGCAGTCCTCTCCCAGTCTGTCTGCTATGGAATGTACAACCATTTCTGCAGCTATTCCCCATCCAGGGGTGTGGTTGGAACATTTACCAGGGTATTGCATCTTTACTCTGCTGTTGAATTTCCTTTTCTTTCAGTTGTAACTTTTCCATCCTTCATTGCCACCCCTCCATTGCCAAACTCAAGAAATAGTAACCAAAACCATGACACTTACTCCATGCACCTTTATCTCAATCAGATAACGTCTTCAGTGTTGGGAGACAATTTTTGCCTTTGATCTGCTAATTGACTGTCCATTCACTTCAATGGAAGAGATGTAAAGTAATACTGAATTGATATTGCCCATTTCATTGTGCAAAGAGAAAATCTGACCCCCATCTATCCTTCTATCCTCTGACTGGGTAGGGTATTGTGATGTTTGAACAAGACTTAGGAAAATATCATCATAGCCCTTAGGCCGTAAACACTGATTTATTTTCTGCAGAGTGTTTTTACTCCAACATTTTATTGCATTATTTGTGTACATTCAGTGTTATTTTAGTTGGATAAACAACTTCAAAATAATCTTACCAGGCACTTCCCAGCCACATCCTTAATCTGAGCCTAAACCTGCCTTTCACTTGTTGCATTGGTTGGAGCAGACACAGCACCCTACAGAGCAACTTGTCATTAAATTACGACAGGAAATTTACTCTGAGTAAATGTTGGAGCATTGACTAAAAGTGATATGTTAAGGCCTGAGGCTAATAAGGCCAAATCTGGGAGTGACTCAATGAACTCACAGGTTATCAGAGATGAAACACAAAAGTCACTGCAACATATTTATTCATTCTCTCCGATTTACATCTTGACTGGATGAAGTCTTCAACATGAAACGTTAACTCTGTTCTTGTTTTCACATGAGCTTCCTAACCTCCTGAGTGATTCCAACTCTTCATCACCCTCTTTTACTTGGCTCCATCATTTCATTTGTCATTTTATAGGTGGTACAGTGGTGCAGCTGGTACAGCTGCTGCCGCACAGCACCAGAAAACTCTGGTTTCAACCTGACCTCAGGTGCTGTCTGTGTGGAGCTTGCAACTTATCCCTGTGACCTCATGGATTCACTCCAGTTTCTTCCCACATTCCAAAGTTGTGTAGGTTTGTAGGTTAATTGGCCTCTGCACATTGCCTCAAATGTGGATACGAAAGTGCGATAACCTAGAACTAGTGTGAACAGGTGATCAATGGTTGCCAAAAGGGCTGTTTCCATCCTCTTCTTCTGCCAGCGATCTCTCGATTTGTAGAATGGAGAGTTTTGAGTGAAGAAAAATGTATCTCAGTTTCTGGTCCCTTGTTCTAGATTCCTATATCTAAAGAAATTAATTGTAAAAGAAAAGAAGCATTATGATAATCATTAAAGAATCCTTGCAACATCACATAAAAAGCTGGATACGGTTTTGGGAAATTCAGAAAGTCTATGGAAAATTCACCAGGGATTTAGAACTGAACTGAGTGTCTGAAGAAGGATCTCGACCCAAAACGTCACCTATTCCTTCCCTCCATAGATGCTGCCTCACCCACTGAGTTTCTCCAGCATTTTTGTCTACCTGAGAGTTTTATTCCCTAAAATTGGGGTACAAGTAAGTTGATTAGTAAGGATCTCTGGGGATATAGGGTGAAGGAAGGAGATTGAGGTTGAGAGGGATAGATAGATCTGTCATGATTGAATGGTGGAGTAGACTTGATGGGCCAAATTGCCCTGTTCTGCTCCTAGAACTGATGAATAAGGAACTGCTGATGCAGGAATCTTTAGCAAAAACAAAAAAAGTGCAGGAGCAACTCGATGGATCAGGCAGGAGCTGAGGAGGGAATAAACAGGCAAAGTTTATCTGACCCATTTTCTCCACAGATGGTGCCTGGCCCATTGAGTTAATCCAGAACTTTGTGTTTTACCCTGATGTTGAGTTGAGTTCCATGGTTGTGGGACTGAATTGAAACAAAGAGAAGGTAACAGTAAAGGTGTATTGAACCTTTTTTCTTCATGATAGTGAAACCAGAACACAATAATGTTGTTTAAGCTAATTAAAAACTAACACAGCGAATATATCTTCATTAAATATTGTGTTAGATTGTGGTTGGACCAGAAGTTGTGGTTGCCAAGTCTGTGAAGGTATTTAAAAGAATGATAGATCATTAACAGAGAAGCAATGATAGACACAAAAAAATGGAGTAACTCAGCAGGACAGGCAGCATCTCTGGCGAGAAGGAATGGGTGACTCAACAGAGAAGCAATAGTAGTAGTGGAAATTGGAGATGCAAAGGCATAGAACAAGTAGGGAGGAGAATGAGCAACTTCAAGGAATTAATTTTAAAAGATTAAAATTAAAGTAATTAGAATAGTTCACTTCCTTGCCATTCTTTAGACTTTAAAGTTAGAGCATGGAAACAGTCCCTTTGGCCCACCGAGTCCATGCTGACCAGCAATCATCTCGTACACTAACACAATCCTACGCACTAGGGACAATTTCTACCGAAGCTAATCCAGAACCTTTGGAGTGTGGGAGGAAGCCAGGACACCCAGAGAAAACCCACACGGTCTGAGGGAGAATGTATGAACTCCATACAGACAGCACATACAGTCAGGACTAAACCCGGGTCTCTACCGCTGCGCCACCTTGCCACCCTGAATATGTTAGAACTGGAGACCGCCCTGGTGGAATAAAACTGGGTGAAAAAAAGGTCTTATCTTCCACTACCTGTAACCTCCGGCAACATCTTCAACTAGTATCGCAACCGGCTTCGACTAAAACATTACCGATTTTTAAAACGGCAACCTATTTTTAGTCACGGCCGGTTTTGAATTTTTTGAAATAATTGCCGGATCATAGAAGAAGTGGAAACCACTTTTGACCATTAGGGAGACTGACAAAAACCTCCAGGAACCTCCGGGAACCACACGGAAACCTTGGGTGGGGCGCAAAGTGACCAGAGGTTTCCGTTCAGGTTTCCTAAGTGGGGCAGGGGCATAAGGCAGCAACTCTACCCCTGTGCCAGCCATGACCCTGACCCAAAAGGTTGCCTGACAAATGCTGCCACAGATGCTGCCTGACCTGCTGAGTTCCTCTAGCACTTTGCAAAACTGGACAGAAAAAATATTTTTTAAATGGTTCAATTGCATGCCAGTGCAATTGGTTCTGTTGAGGTTGGCCACAAACAGGAGCGATAGGCATAGGGGAAGTGTAGTGTGATCTGAGCTGATCTATTTTCACAGGTGTTGACTGAATGGTTCAGTGTTTCCAGCACTTCCTAGTTTCATTTCCAAGCTGTTCTCAATTTCATAGAGTCGTGACAGTGAATGATAATAGTTGCATCATTAGTACCACAGAATCATGGCAAATATTTCTCAATGAAATATGTAATGAAGATATATTTTCCAAAACAATAGAACAGAGAGCAGCACAATGGTGCAGGGGCAGAGTTGCTGCCTCACAGGGCCAGAGAACCGGGTTCGATCCTGACTACAGGTGCTTGTCTGTACAGAGTTTGTACATTTTCTCCGTGAATGCATGGGTTTTTTATGGGTGCTCCGGTTTCCTGCTCCACTTCGAAGACGCAGTGGTTTGTAGGTTAATTTGGCACAGGTAAAAATAGTAAATAGTAAAAATAGTAAATTGTCCCTGGTGTATAGGAGAGTGCTAGTGTTCGGGTGATCGCGGGTCAGTGTGGACTCGGTGGGCCGAAGGGCCTGTTTCTATGTTGTACCTCTAAACTAAACTAAAAAAAGAACAAAAATAATTGAGAGAAAATAGCTTTCAACGCCATTCCCCTTCAGCATAGGATCTGCCTTGCCATAAAATCTCACTTTAACCATCGCACGCCAAAAAATAAATCTTATTTTCACTCAGAAACTCCAGAATATCTGTTTAATCCTCATTGGTTTATTCCTCTTTTTTTTGTTTTGTTATCTTCAGATCATATCAAGTCAAGCATAGTATGTGAAAACTACAGAACAGAGTAGAATGTACAACCAAAGTTAGCTATCAAATAAGAGAGGTTGCATTGTCAATAATGTGTCCAGATGATAAATTATCCATTGATGCAGAACAGATAATTAGAAACAAGAAACAGGCATAATTGCAATGAATGATTAGACTGCAGAGAAAGGAATCATAGTTCTTGACCTGCCAAAACCAGACACAAAAATCAGTTACATATCTGAACTATTTAGACACAAAAAGCTGGAGTAACTCAGCAGGGCAGGCAGCATCTCTGGAGAGAAGGCCCTTCTTCAGACCCTTTTCAGTCTCGACCCGAAACGTCACCCATTCCTTCACTCCAGAGATGCTGCCTGTCCTACTGAGTTACTCCAGCTTTTCATGTCTATCTTCGGTTTAAACCAGCATCTGCAGATCCTTCCTAAACATATCTGCACTTCCGACTCAAATTGGCATCAAGAACTTTGAACCACTTCAAATGCAGCTCATGCCACATCCCACTTGGGTGGCTTACAACCCAAATGTATGAACATTGAATTCTCCAATTTTACAATTCTGCTCACCTTAAACATATGTCCTCTGGTTCTCGAGTCCCCTACTCTGGGCAAATGACTCTGTGGGTTTACCAGATCTATTCTCATGATTTTGTACAGCTTTTTATTTTCTTTATTTTCTACCTCTGCACCACAGAGAGCATCCTAACATATGGCATCTCTGTGTGGTATCTCAGCTGCACGGAGGTGGAGAGGAGAGCTCTTCAGCGGGTCGCCCATAGAGTGCAGAAGATAATTGGGACACAGCTACCAGCCTTGGAGGGCATCTACAATACACGGTGCCTCAGGAAGGCCGTCAGCATTCACAAAGACTCCTCACACCCTTGCAACAGTCTGGTCGAACCTCTACCATCCGGCAGACGTTACAATGCCTTCTACGCCCGCACCTCCAGACTTAGGAACAGCTTCATACCCAGAGCTATAGCGGATCTGAACCGGTCCTGCTGAGCGCCCCCCCACCCCCACCCCCACCCCCATGAACTGTCTCCCTCAGATGGTCACGTCGCACATCGACCTGGCACAGACCTATTTGCACTTTATACTGCTTTAACTGTTTTTATAATCTTGTTTCTCTCGGTTCTCGACTAAATATTTAGCTAATTAAGTTATTACATCGTATGGAAGTTGCATTCCAAATCTCGTTGTACCTCTGTGCAATGACAATAAATATATTATTATTATTATTATTATTATTATTATTATTATTATTATTATTATTAGATCAAGCCTTGCCCTCGCCGGTGTGGGGCCCCATGCACACTGCCAGAGGAAACTCTGCTGAACGCATTTGACAAGTTCCACCCCGTCTAAACCTTTGGCACTGACTGACATTCCCAGTCAATATAGGAAAAGTTAAAATCCCCTACTCCGACAACCTTATTAGACCGACAGGATGGAGTAGAGACTTAAGAAAGTGATGCATGTATGTAGCGCCTTTCAGAACGTCCGAAAGTAGTTAACAGCCGCTGAAGTATTTGTAAGAAACAGCGAGGCACCTAAAGCGCCACACACACATGCTAGACTTCGTATCTGGCGTCCGGCCAATTCGGCGAGCGTGTCATCTTTCATTCACGTCAGGTGAGAATTCCTCTCACTCAGTCACTGCTGCCTCACGCTTGTTACAAAAAAACTCTCCCACAAATAGCCCCATTTAACTAGAGTGAATAACTATTATCACCCCAAGCCACACACACAAAGCGAACGCGCTCTCTCTCTCTCAAAGCGGAGGCGCTCTGTGAACACATAGCGTTTAAGGCTACTTTGACCGGTTTGTTCGTAAACTGGCAACTTTGCTGGCAACAAAGTGTGTTGTGTTGTGAATTCTTGGCGCGGGACCTCCTTTGCCGAAGGGAGAAAAGGGGAGGTGGGTGTTTGATGACTTCTACTTACTCGTAAATGATTCGAGAGCTCGGTCCTTCTGCGGAGCCGTGACATTCTCCAACCCAGCCTGAGCGCCGGGTAACGCGATTCCACCTGCGGATTCGCCAGAGAAACACCCTCCACTCGGGGCTGGGCGAATGGCTGGGAAGGGTTAAATTGCACTCTGGAAGCCGGTGAGATCAGCAAGTGGGCGTTTTCACATTGTAGGCTCATGAGGACAGCGCTGCTTAAACTTCGCTTCCCAAGAATTCAACAGGTTACTCGCTCTCTTCGGAAGAGTAAAATGGATCTGTGTGTGACCGGCTTGTGCAGAACCCGCTGGCAGTCCCAAATCAGAATCGAGGTAGGTGTAAAAGGCTTGTGAATTGCACCGAGTTGTAAATTCGTTTGATGAGTGAGAGGGGGTTGTTGAATCTGCTGAATTGCAATCTGGATCAAGAGCGTCCCAATTTTTCATTCATACGAGATGTTTGAAATTTCTGCGATTGTTCGTTGAACAGCTTTCTCCCCTTTTCGTATTAAACGCAGGGAAAGGCGATGTACACTTTGCGCGCTTCCTAATTCAACTTTGGGTTCGTTTGCATTTGGTTGATCATAAGATCAGTACATGATGTTCGCTGAGATCTAGAATGGAAGTGGAGGATTTGGATCGCTAGCACGCAGAGGAGATTTAGTTTTAACTTTTCAAACGTGTTCGGCATAGATGTTATGGGCCGAAGGACCTGTTCTTGTGCTGTACTGCTCGCTCTATGTTCTAATCACGTTTTATAGAGTACCTTCAATGATTCATGAGTTTTGCCTAAATAATGTTGGCTTAATTAACTCCTTCGATTGCCTTTCCCCTTCCCGTATGCGCCCGATCTTTCTCGCCCATGGTTTATGTCCTAAAGTGTCGCTTAATGTCCCGTCCCGATTCCGGGTTTGATTTGTATCCACGATGATCGTGAATTTCAATTCCCCGGTGTCGCTTCTACGATCTATGTGGACCTTTGCAAAATCGCCACTGGCGTTTAGATGAAGGGCCATTTCCCTGTTGGTGAAAAGTTGGCGAGTTTTCACGGATAGTTTTACTCGTGAGCTCCTCCCGAAACCTCAGCCTTTCGCTGGAAACCGTAATTTGCACTTTTATTCAGGTTTCAAAGCTTAGATCCTGCATCACCGTTAACATAAAGCAAGGGAAATATTGTTCGGTTGCTATGACCAGGGACAACATTATCATACTATGTAGACCAAGGTTTCGTGGGCTCTGGAATTTTTGTTTTTTTAAAGGGTCTGAAGAAGGGTCTCCAGAGATGCTGCCTGACCCGCTGAGTTACTCCAGCTTTTTCTGTCTGTCTTCGGTTTAAAGTAAACCAGCATCTGCAGTTCCTCCCTCTACACAAAAGAAAACTGGTCAGTTGACTTTTCATCCGACATTTACTCCACAATGTATTTTTTTTTAAATAAGAATCGGATCTTCAGAATAGAGGGAGCGTTAAACTGCTACGCCGTGCATTATTCTCTGAAGCATGCGTTGTAAAACGGCCCTCATATTCATCCAAAATCCCGGCATAAATAAACGAAGGATTTAATTAAGACCAAAAACATTCAATATTTTTGTGTTGATTCTTTCACTAGTACACTATTTTTCTTTATCAATGGTTAAGCTTTTCAGATCGAGGGAGAGTAAATACTGAAACAAATGCCTGTATTACCGCTCCCAGGAGACCATTGCAACGCGAAGGCTTTAAATAGGAGGGGAATACAAATAAGCGATGTGTTTGAAATCTGGCCCTGATTTCCCTGGCTAATATGAGTCTTTATACAGCGAGCATGTTTTTTTAATTGCTGGTGAGAATCATTGCTTGGCAAAGCAAATGAGCTGATCTTGCAGTCACGGCTTGTTCAGGAGCAGACGCGGCGCTGCTGGGGCTTTAGCTGTAGGACTGACCGAGAAGCAAGCAGTCCGGAGTTTCTTCTCCCGGGACGAGGTTATGCGAGCAGGCAGGTCTTCGCATCAGGTGAGCGAGGAGAGGATCTCTCCATTTGGCGGAGTTCAAAGAGCCAGACCCCGAGGCCAACTCTAAACAAAAAATGCAATAGATTCAAACGAAGCTTTGAGCTGAAAAGTGGTGAGAATCTGGCACTCGCTACCGCGAATGACAAATGCATTTAAGGGGACTGTGTGTGTGTGTGAGAGAGAGAGACTGGCGGTGGGAGACAGAGAAGGATGTGTTGCTGGTGTGCGAAGGAACTGCAGATGCTGATTTACACCGAAGATAGACACAAAACGCTGGAGTAACTCAGCGGGCCAGGCCGAGTTCTCGGGATAGAATGAATGTGTGACGCTTCGGGTCGACTCGAGATCCTTCTTCGGACTGAGAGTCTGTTGGGTTCAGCGACACAGACTCGTTGGACCGAATAGGCTCTTTCAATGGGAGGAAACTGTTCCCATGCAACTAACTTGATCAGACTTGCTATCGGGACATATGCGGGGAACTATTTTAGACAGAAAAGAAGATGCGCGCTTTGAGAGGAACGGGAAAAATAAGGATACAAACTCCATGGGTGGCGAAAAGCAAATAAACCGACTGCCTTTCACTGCCCTGGCTTAAACAAAACATGTTTAAGAAAGAAATGCAGACTAATAAACAGTAACGCCAGACACAACAACGGGGAGGAAGTCAATCTCTCCGGCCATTATTCATTGTACGGGGGGAGTTTGATTAAAGATACAAACAAAAGATCTTCAGGTTCAAACCCAGAAACTTTCGTTCCCTAACTCGACGCAAGACAAATAGTTTACGTGTTGTGTTTAATTTTAAGACCTGGGACGGGATCAATTGGCACTTTGCAATCACTGAATCAGCACCCTTAAAAAAAATCGTAATTCCCACTCTTACACTTAATTATGGCTTTTGAGTTGCAAATTCACTCAAGTATTTAACGAAAAGGTGTAATTTCGAGAAAGACGATTACTTGCCCGCCTTTACAACCCTTGCGTTCAATAAAATAGTTTTATTTAAACAGGTTTAATCTCCCCCACCCCGTGTACAAAGATCTGTAACGACTGTATGAAGTACCGTGTTAGTTAAATGCTCCTATTATCCCCAACAATTCACCATTAGTGCCTTATTTAGGTTCACCCATAATTGGAGAAAGGCATTTAATTTGTCGTTAAAGTTGTGGGTTTTAAAAAAAAAAAACAAAAGTGAGTCAAACAAACACTTCACACTCCCTCTGTGACCATGTAGCAGATGGGGTTGTTGCAATTTGTACACGGGACGATGTGTAGGGGTGACCCCGGCTTCAGAAACGCGTTTGGGTGACGCCAAGATCTGAAAGAGACATCATTATCAGTCGGGCGCTTGGGCTGGTTTATGTGAGGTCCCGCGACACGTAGAAACATTTCCAAAGACAACAAGCCCGTCAGTGTGTAGAACTCGTTGATTGTTGTGTGCACATAAATGCTTGTGCCCCCCACCCCCCGTACACTGCTGGCTTGTTTATTCACGAACCCGACACGCACTAACAGCTACTCGGCGCGCTGCTCTCTTGAAAGCAGAATCTCATCAGAGGTTTGTACTCCTGTCGTCCCTAAGTGTGTGGGTTTCGAGAGAGCTTGTAACGTTGGCACGTTCAACCTCGAGCAATGAGCAACTCTTTCCCTTCCTATCAATCTTGTTTCTTCCCTGTCAGCGCCCTTATCTCGATGGCTTGCAGGCACTTGCTCACACTCGATCCCTACGGACTCCAATTGAATTGGCAAGACTGGCTGGCGGCGCATTGCGCAGAGCCGCAGTTTTGCCCTTCCCAGTCCAAACGCCAGTTACTTGGTTGGCGGCAACGATTTCACCGAGAAACTGGAATGACACCCTGTAAAATCCACCCATTCTGTCCGCAGATGGTGCTTGGTCCGCTGAGTTGCTCCAGTACTTTGTGTTTAACTCAAGATTCTGGCATCTGAAGTTCCCCGTGTCTCTGTAGAAAGCCATGTTTGTTGCCTTCAGAAATTGCATTTGAGCTTCACCACTCTGTAACATGAGATGACAAGTTTAGGTGTCTGTTCAGAGCAAGATTGTTCACCTCAAATTTTAATATAATGTACAAGCGTTTCCTATTTTTCCACTAATTGGACTAGTAGATATCTGATACTGTAATGTTAAACTTTAAGAAAATTAATGTTTAATAGTCATAAAATCAAATTCATTGCTGCTATTCAGGAAGCTACTTATGACATAAAAGATTAAGAACTTTACTGGCTTGGTAGTCTGTTTAATGCCAGATGCAAACATCCTTCATTCCTTAGTTGACATCTGAGATGTTAGACATTCTTCCACAGCCAGCGTAGCCTTCCCACCCTCTGGGGTGTCCACCCAGGCTGTTATGGGTGGAGATAACGCCATTTAGAACAATATAAATGTAGGAGTTGAATAGAATATTAAAAAGTACAGCTTGGGAATAGGCACTTTGGTCTAAAATGTGTGCTTAGAAACATAGCAAATAGATGCAGGAGTAGGCCATTTGGCCTTTCGAACAAGCACCACCATTCAATGTGGTCATGGCTGATCATCCAAAATCAGTACCCCATTCCTGCTTTCTCTGTTATTCCCTGATTCCGTTAGCCCCAAGAGCTATATGTAACTCCCTCTTGAATACATCTGTGTGCTAGACATAATTCACAAGCTATAGGAGTAGGATTAGACCATTTGGCCCATCAAGTCCCATTCAATCCTGACTAATCTTTCTTTCCCTCTCATCCCCATTTCCCTGCCTTCTCCCCAGAACCCTTGACACCTGTACTAATCGAGAATCTGTCAATCTTTGCCTTAAAAATATCCATTGACTTGGCCTCCACAGCTTTTTGTAGCAATAAATCCACAGATTCACCATCCATTGACTAAATAAATTCTTCCTCATCTGCTTTCTAAAGTAACGTCCTTTTATTCTGAGGCTTTGGCCTCTGGTTCTAAACTCTCCCACTAGTCGAAATGTCCTCTCCACATCTACTATATCCAATTCCAAGGTAAACTAATCCTGCACATGTTCCCTGTCCCACCTTTCCCTGCAGATCCAGCGTGCCTATCGAAAAACCTCTTAAACACCACTATCTTAAGGATAAGGGGGAAGTATTTTAGGACCGAGATGAGAAGATCTTTTTCACACAGAGAGTGGTGAGTCTGTGGAATTCTCTGCCACAGAAGGTAGTTGAGGCCAGTTCATTGGCTATATTTAAGAGGGAGTTAGATGTGGCCCTTGTGGCTAAAGGGATCAGGGGGTATGGAGAAAAGGCAGGTACAGGATACTGAGTTGGATGATCAGCCATGATCATATTAAATGGTGGTGCAGGCTCGAAGGGCCGAATGGCCTGCTCCTGCACCTATTTTCTATGATTCTATGATCATATCTGCCTCTATCACCACCACAGGCAGTGCATTTCAGGCATGCACCACCTTCAGTGTGAAGAAGACTTACCTCAGTACATCTCATTTACACTTTGCTCCTCTTTCCTCAAAGCTATGCCCTCTAGTCCTTGACATTTCATTTCTACCCTGGGGGGGAGGGGGGTTCTGATTGTCTACCCTATCTTGAAACGGCTCATATATGACACCGACGGTACTAAATACATTGTGAATCATGGATCAGATTTCTACTCAGAAAATTTGCCTTAGTTTATTATGTTTATGTTAAAATGTATTTAGTTTGTCTTGTTGCTCTTTATTGGTATGACTATTGGTAAGAATATAGAGCAGGATAGTAAAAGCTTCTTTTAGGTATGTGAAGAGGGAAACAATAGTTAAGACCAAAGTTGGACCCTTGAAGACCGAAAAAGGTGAATTTATTATGGGGAACAAGGAAATGGCAGATGAGTTGAACAGGTACTTTGGATCTGTCTTCACTGAGGAGGACAAAAACACCCGTTGATCTTCCTGATATAGTAGTGGCCAGAGGATTTGGGGTGACAGAGGAACTGAAAGAAATCCACATTAGGCAGGAAATGGTGTTGGATAGACTGATGGGACTGAAGGCTGATAAATCCCCAGGGCCTGATGGTCTGCATCCCAGGGAACTTAAGGAAGTGGCACTCAAAATCGTGGATGCATTGGTGATAATGTTCTATAGACTCAGGATGAGTTCCTGTGGATTGGAGGGTAGCTAATGTTATCCCACTTTTAAGAAAGGCAGGAGAGAAAACGGGGAATTATAGACTGGTTAGCCTGACATCGGTGGTGGGGACGATGCTGGAGTCAATTATAAAAGATGAGATAGCTGCACATTTGGATAGCAGTAACAGGATCGGTCCGAGTCAGCATGGATTTGCGAAGGGGAAATCATGCTTGACTAATCTGGAATTTTTTTAAGATGTAACTAGGAAAATGGACAAGGGAGAGTCAGTGGATGTAGTGTACCTGAACGTTCAGAAAGCATTTGATAAGGTCCCACATAGGAGATTAGTGGCAAAATTAAGGCACATGGTATTGGGGGTAGAGTGCTGACATGGATAGAGAAGTGGTTGGCAGACAGGAAACAAAGAGTAGGGATTAACGGGTCCCTTTCAGAATGGCAGGCAGTGACTAGTGGGGTACTGCAACGCTCGGTGCTGGGACTGCAGCTATTTACAATATACATTCATGATTTGGATGAAGGGATTCAAAGTCATGAGCAAATTTGCAGATGATACAAAGCTGGGTGGCAGTGTGAACTGTGAGGAGGATGCTATGAGAATGCAGGGTGACTTTGACAGGTTGGGGGAGTGGGCAGATGCATGGCAGATGAAGTTTAATGCGGATAAATGTGAGGTTATCCGCACTGGTAGCAAAAACAGGAAGGCAGATTACTATCTAAATGGCGACAAGTTGAGACGAGGGGAAGTACAATGGGATCTGGGGGTCCTTGTACATCAGTCTATGAAAGTAAGCATGCAGGTACAGCAGGCAGTGACGAAAGCGAATGGCATGTTGGCCTTTATAACAAGAGGAATCGAATATAGAAGCAAAGAGGTCCTTCTGCAGTTGTACAGAGCCCTAGTGAAGACCACACCTGGAGTAGTGTGTGCAGTTTTGGTCCCATAATTTGAGGAAGGGCATTCTTGCAATTGAGGGAGTACAGCGTAGGTTTGCAAGTTTAATTCCCGGGATGGCGGGACAGTCATATGCTGAGAGAATGGAGCAGCTGGGCTTGTACACTCTGGAGTTTAGAAGGATGAGAGGGAATCTCATTGAAACATATAAGATTGTTAAGGGCTTGGACACACTAGAGGCAGGAAACATGTTCCCGATGTTGGGGGAGTCCAGAACCAGGGGCCACAGTTTGAGAATAAGGAGTAGGCCATTTAGAACGGAGATGAGGAAACAATTTTTCTCACAGAGAGTGGCGAGTTGTGGAATTCTCTGCCTCGGAGGGCGGTGGAGGCAGGCTTTCTGGATGCTTTCAAGAGAGAGCTAGATAGGGCTCTTACATATAGCGCAGTCAGGGGATATGGGGAGAAGGCAGGAATGGGGTACTGATTGGGGATGATCAGTCATGATCACATTGACCTACTCCTGCACCTGTTGTCTAATGACTGTATGGTAAATCAAATTCCTCGTATGTTGCAAAACATACTTGGCTAATAAATTATGATTCTGACTATGACCTCATTAATGTCCTGAAAAGGATAAGTATTATTTAACAAGGTTTTGTTTGTTTTCTGACATACAGCTGGAAAATGAGATTTATCAGCACTTGTTGCAAATGATTACTATTGCAACAAGAGGTGAATGAGATCAATCCTCCTTGAGCCAGCACAGTCGAGATTGGCTCAATGACATTATTCTACATCATAAGGCACAGTGGCGCAGCGGAAGAGCTGTTGCCTCACAATGCCAGAGACCGAGGTTAAATCCTGTCTGTGGGCGCAGTCTGTGTGGAGTTTGCACCTTTTCCGTTTGCATGTGGGTTTTCTCTGGGTGCTTCGGCTGCCTCCCACATCCCAAAAACGTGTAGGTTTGTAGGTTAATTGGCCTCTGTAAATTGTCCCTAGTGTGCAGGACATAGAACTAGTGTGCGGGTGATCGACGGCCTATGCGAGCACTCACTGGGCCCGAAGGACCTGTTTCCGCACTGTGTCTCTAAACTAAAACAAAAAAAAAAGGCAATATAAGCCAATGATTGTGTGTCTCTGTTCAAATTCAATTTCCATCAGCTGGCTTCCCACCCTAAGAATCACCAACTTTAGACTTCCGAGGTACTGTGTGGAAACGGGCTCTTCGGTTCAACGAGCCGGCCCCGCCCGCCGATCCCACTACACTAGCACTATCCTACACACTAGGGACAATTTACTATTTTACCGAAGCCAATTAACCAACAAACCTGCACGTCTTTGGCGTGTGGGGGGAAAACCGGAGCACCCAGAGAAAGCCCACACGGTCGCAAGGAGAATGTACAAACTCCATACAGACAGCACCCATACAGGATTGAACCTGGTATTGTAAGACACCAACTCTACCGCTTCCCCACTTTACTGCCCTAAGTGCACCATGGAGTCATTGAGTCAAATACAGTATAGAAATAGGCCCTTCAGCCCATCATACCTATATCCACCATGTAGTATTCATCTATACTCATCGTAATTACTAACACTTTCTCTGGAGCCCTCCATGCCTTGGCAATTTGTGTACTCATCTATTGTGGGGGTCTCTGCCTCCAAAGGCCACTCATTGTATTCCAGATTCCAACCATCATCTAGAAGAAAATCTTCCATAGATCCTGTTTAAATTATCCTTAGTCCAACGCTAAATGTATATCCTCCCAGTGCTTTAATATTTTAATGTTATGGATAAAGGTTTCTAGTATCTACCCTGTCTGTGCCCCTGATACATTTGTATACCTCAATCACCAAAGTTTTTGTTGATACAATATGTGTTTAAATGTGGTGCATTCGTCTTTAATTCCTGACCCTTTATTTTCTCTCTACCACTTTTGTGGGTCAAAATATTGGACTCAACTCCGTATCACTGGTGAAACTAGACAAAACATGCTGGATAACACAACGAGTCAGGCAGCATTTCTGGAGAAAAGGAATAGGTGACGTTTCTGGTCGAGACTCTTCTTCAGACTGAGAATGTTAATGGTCACGGGTAATTGCGTTTTGTGGTTGCCGTGTCTGGCATTACACGGACCAACACTTTCCTCAATACCATTCTTGATCAAGTGCTTTTATAATATTGTGATGACTGTTCCACCTTTCCGCCCCCCCCTCCTTCCTGATCCCTATCAATTATCGTTGTGAAAGTGCTGACTTAATGCCCTGTCCCACTTACATGTCTTTGTCACGCAAATTACGTGTCCTCGGCGTTGCGTTGCACTGGCATCGTGTGGCCACGCGGGGCCGGTCCCACTGAGAAGCGTGGAGGGGTATGGAGTTGTGCGCGGTATCGCGCGGCGCTCCGAAAATTTTGTAGCGAACAAAATCTTTGCGTGCCACCGGCCTGTCATGTAACTGACAGCCAAAGTGGGACAGGCCCAAGACCCGGGCGCAGCGCAACGTCTCACCTCCAACAGCAGCAGAAGCAGGCAAGCGATCGCCGTGCTTGGCCTGGGGCTCAGGGCCGTTGCAGTCCGGATCCAACCCCACTTCTACTCCCAGAGCAGGGCCAAGACGTTTGAAGATAGACAAAAAATGCAGGAGTAACTCAGCGGGACCGGCAGCATCTCTGGAGAGAAGGAATGGAAGACGTTTCGGGTTAAGACCCTTCTTTCAGACTGAAGAAGAGTCCCGACCCGAAACATCACCCATTGCTTCTCTCCAGAGATGCTGCCGGTCCCGCTGAGTTACTCCTGCATTTTGTGTCCATCTTCAAGTTAAGTCATGCGCTCTAGACTGCTGTGTGGGCGCATGAAGTCGCGCACGACCTTCGCGGACCGTTGCGCCTCAACGCGACCATGAGGTTGCGTAATTAGCATGCCAAGGACACGTAAGTGGGTAAGGGGCTTTAGTGTCAATTGATATCTAATTGTCTTACTAGCCCCTAGCAGACTGAGACGGACTAATCTAATTTTCAAGTCAGAGTCATAGAGTGTGGAAACCGGCCCTTTGGTCCCACTTGCCCACACTGGCCAACAATGTCCCAGCTACACTAGTCCCACCTGCCTGTGCTTGGTCTATATTCCTCCAAACCTGTCCTATCCATGTACTTGTCTAACTGTTTCTTAAACAATGGGATAGTCAAGAATGTTGTATTGTCATATGTTCCGAAACAGAACAATGACAGCGGAGTCAGGGGATATGGGGAGAAGGCAGGAACGCAGTACTGATTGTGGATGATCAGCCATGATCACATTGAATGGCGGTTCTGGCTCGAAGGGCCAAATGGCCTACTCCTGCATCTATTGTCTACTTTCAGCAGCACGTAGTAATCTGTATAACCCATAATAAACAACAACAAAAAAACTTGAGTATATATTTAAAAAAACAGACAGATAGATATCAATAATTATGCAAAGTCACAAATAACGCCCTGAAGTCAATATTGTTCAGAGCCTATTTGGAGGTTGTAAGCTTTAATAGCCAGATTGTTGTAGGGAGGAAAGTTTGATACTTTCTTCCCGATGGCAGGAGTGAAATGAGTCTGTGGCCAGGGTGGTGTCGATTTCTGATGATGATGACTTTCTTTTTTGCGTTAGCAACTCTTGTAGATCCCTTTGATGGTGGGGAGGTCAGTACCCATGATGGACTGGGCAGTGTTCGCCACTTTTTGCAATCTTCTTTGTACCTGGGTATTCAAGTTGCCGAGCCAGACGGTGATGCAACCAGTCAATATGTTCTCATCTGTACACGTGTAGAAGTTCAAGGAAGTATCCGTTGACATACCGAATCTCCTCAATCTTCTCAGGAAGTGAAGGTGTGTAAGTGGTGTATTAAATTGTTTACAGACGAGGTTTTTCCACTCCAAGTGAGAATGAAGGACCAGTGTCCATTTTTAGGTACTGCCGTACCCCTACATTTTTTCTTTACTATGCTAATTTCTGGAAATGAATTATTTTCCTGGCTTCTCAGCCCAGTGTCAACATTAAGCAATCTACAATCGGCAGTGGGATGTATCACATGTAAAGTAAGACTTCCTCTATATTGTGCATTAGCCTTCTCAGAAAATGCTCCGTTATTCAATCAGTGTGACTTTTTCAAGCCTGCACACCATCCACCCTGTGGCCTCTGGAAAACAGTGCCAATTTATTATTAGCAGCAGAGAGAGGAGGCTTTCATCTCATGAAACCAAGTTGGATTCAATCCAAGTCCCGAGATGAAAGGGCTTTAAGTTAGTATGTTATTACTACACCATCCAATTTTAAAATTGCATTACATCTGAAGTAGACATCATCACATAATCTTGTTCTGTGTTACAAATGCAATTTAATATTTAATATTCCAATAATTTTCATGTTTATTCAGTCATAAAATAGCTAGCAATCTACATTAGATTTTGTTGGTGTTCTTGAAGCAACGTTATAACTATGATGTATGTAATATTTAATAAGTATACATGTCGGCACTTTAAACTCTTTCTTCCTAATTGAACCTTATAAGTGCTCAATATAATTAAACAAGAAAATTAAATGTGAATATCGCTCTGAATATTTCACAAGATAACTCCAAATATTGGTCAAATGAATCTCAGCAAGTCCCACTGACAACAATAACATTTCCAGTTTCCACAGTTAACTCCAGCTGTAGAAATTTAACAGGAAGAAATTGGCTTTATTATACCTAGTTTGAGAGATTAACTGCAGAAGCTGTGGGGATGCACTTCCACAGGGCAAAATGCTGGTGAAATGGTTCATTCAGGCTTCTCCATTTGGACTCCATCCAGTGAAGGAATAGAGTCTGGAACATTTTAGCTCATTATGCAGTTATTGCCCTAGTCCTGTTTGTGAGTCCTTGTGTGCAAATTAGAAGTACTTTGTCATAGATTGCCACAGTTTGTTTACTTCAGAAGTGCTTCATTTTCTACAAAGAGCTTGACATCTGAGCCTGTTAAGTATTTAATAAAAGTATTAATTTACAATCAGGCTGGTTTAACCTCTGCATTAGCTATGACCTCTTAACTATGAGAGGAATTCAGACAAAAGAAGGCCGAAAGAAGTAGCAGCATTAAAACGACCTGAAAACAGTTTACAATTCGGGATTATGTAAATAGGCTTGCACAAGTTCTTGTGCTTCTGCACCCTGATCTATCTTTGTTCTTTTATGCAATCTTACCAGACAGAAATACAGGATTGATTAGGCTCAACTATCCTTTCTTGCTGAGCTCAGATTATGTTATAATTACACTTTGACCATATGCCCTTCAACATGTGAAATGCTAATTCCAATTATGTCGCACATGCATAGAAAAATCAATACAATGCAGAATCAATCTGGTTTAGTTTCGGTCTTTTTTAGTTTCGGCCTACCGAGTCCGCGCCGACCAGCGATCTCATCATATTAATACCATCCTATACACGCCAGGGACAATTTACACTTAAGGGCCTGTCCCACTTGGCCGTCATCTAGGCGCCATTTACGCGACCTCCAAAAATGTGGTTGTCGCGTTGTGACGCACGGGTAGCGTGTGGGTGGTGCGGGACGGGCGCATGGAGAGGCGTGGAGGAGCGTGGAGTTGCGTGCGGTATCGCGCGGCGCTCCAGGATTTGGTGCTGCACAAAATCTTCACGAGCTACCAGCGTGGCATATCGCTTACGCACGCGGATGTACTGCAGTCGCACGCTGACGTCCTGACCTCGTACGTGTAGTGTGTGGTGACGCATGATTATGGCCACAAGGAGAAAATAATTATGCCGTACCCATCAATGCCTTCAGAGTAATGCCTTCAGAGTAACACCTTAATAAATATTTTTGAAACATCCTTAGTTAAGGATGTTTCAAAAGTTAACATCCAGGTAAGGATTGCAGATTTTATATCCTAAATGAACACTGGAAACCAAATTAGTTTTTTTTTTAACTAACCACCAACAATTTTACTAACACCTTTTTAAAAAAAAATAAAACATTTGCAAACTAATTCTTAAGTATAAAATCTAGCCAAAATCTAAAACAGACCTAGTTGTTCAAGAGGGTTGAAACTCTCAAACTGCTATAATGGAATACAATTTTGTGTTTGTTGGGAGTAATTCAGAAAGTTTAAAAGTAAATGAATTTTTCCAGCAAACGACAATTTTATCAATGTTTCACATAACAAATGATGTCAATACGCTGACTCATTCTACTTGCAGAGCAGATAAAATATTTGAAGGCGCATGATGACGGGTGATGAAGTGCGTGACTGTCTCGCGTCAGTCACTATCGGCCTGTCGTGTAAATGGCGGCCAAGTGGGACAGACCCTTTATACCAAGCCAATTAACCTACAAACCTCTACGCCTTCGGAGTGTAGGAGGAAACCAAAGATCTCGGAGAAAACCCACGCGGTCACGGGGAGAATACACAAACTCCGTACAGACAGTCGGGTTCGAACTCGGATCTCTGGCATTGCAAACGCTGTAAGACAGCAAGTCTTCCGTTGCGCCACCATGCCACCCGGTTGTCCAACCAACTCGTACTGGCATTTTCCCTCCACATAATCATAATAATAGTTTCATGTATCTTTATTACTTTCATAATCCCATCCGACTTTCTTGCCTTCAAACACCTATCCAACATAACTTTGAGTTTTTAGTAAGGAACTGTAGATGCTAATGGCTCTACCTTGCAATAAACTTTAGTCCCTTATCATGTATCTATATGCTGTAAATGGTTCGATTGTAATCATGTATTGTCTTTCTGCTGACTGGATAGCATGCAACAAAAGCTTTTCACTGTACCTCGGTACACTTGACAATAAACTAAACTGTAATGCTGGTTTACGCTGAAGATAAACACAAAATGCCGGAGTAACTCAGCGGGACAGGCAGCATCTCTAACATTTTGAGTGAATGTTAATAGTTTCTTTTATCAGTCTAACTTCATCTTGTTCGTGTACAACCTGCCAATGTTCAATTCCAGGGCTTTTGTTTGCTTCACCTCATTACTTGATCAGTGACCTGGTGGCGCAGTGGTAGAGTTGCTATCCTGCAGCGCCAGAGACCCCGGTTCGATCCCATCTACAGGCGCTGTCTGTATGGGGTTTTTGCGTTCTTTCCGTGACTGCGTGGATTTTCCCTGGGTGTTCCGGTTTCCTCCCGCACTCCAAAGACATACAGGTAGTTTGTAGGTTAATTGACTTTGGTAAAAATTGTAAATTGTCCCTAGTGTGTGCTAGTGTAAGGGGGATCGCTGGTTGGTGTGGGCACAGTGGGCCGAGAGGCCTGTTTCTGTGCTGTATCTCTAAAACCAAAATCTAAAACAGACCTAGTTGTTCAAGAGAAGCATTCAGGATTCTGGCTCGTATTAAATTTGGTACACTCTTCATTTCATGGGGGCCAAGGGTGGAGAAGATCAGTAGAGCATCCTTGAATGCAAGATGGTTAAAGAATGACATGCCTAGCTGTTGATGCCTTTGTAATCGGTGAGGCTTGGCAGTCTGCTGTCTATGACATGTATGTCTAAAAGGCTGTGGACAAGCTGAACTTATTCACCAGTGAGTTATGAATGTATGGTTGTACATTCTCCCAGTTACAAACCAGACAAGGTTGTAGGCGATAATACCCTATCAATCCTAGGTAGATGGGCGACTAGTAGCTTACTGATGCTCTGTTTCAGGTACCTTTTGAGTATTGCGCAGTTGTGTTCAAGGCACTATCAATGTTGGTGGCAGTAAAAACCTTGCCTTTTGTAAAAAAAAAGGAGTACAGATTGTCTAAGACTCACCACACAAGATGCACCATACAGGCAGAGATTCTACATTGAATTAAGCCTGTGGAAACGTTGTCTGAGATAGATTCGTGCTACTGAGGCAACCATGGGTAAATAATGACTCTACATTTTTTTTTTCATCCATCGGCTCAATACAGCCAAATACATTAATCATCCCATTTTTGCTCACAGTTTTTCTCAAACAAAGTTGACCACAAACCTGTTTCTGACTATGATTCAACCCCATGAAAACATGCACCGATGTGAGTTTATTGATGACTCGTATCACCTGGAATCCCAGTGGTTCAGTTTTTTCACGGACTCACCATTTCCTTATCTCTGTGGTTTTGTCTAGCCTAGCTTGCACCAAGAATGTTTTGTTCCTCCATGTTTGGCCTTGTGTCCACACCTTTCCGTTTTGGTATGTGATTAATTGCACACTTTCATCCATCTGGGGACTGTAGCACTGAATTCAGTCTAACACACTTCTTTTGATTGTAAATCTTTCTTTCCTCATTTGAGAATCTGGTTAAAACCTACCCATTTTACTACAGTTTCAGTCTTTGCCTCCAAAGATCATTTTCAGAAAATCAAAATCCATTTGTGTTTAATGGTGTTTATGCAAAATGCCTTTAGAATGGATTCCTACATTACAAGGCCCTGCATACACTGTTATTAAAGTGATTGGTTGTTTCAGTTATTGATGTCAGTATTGTGTTCTTTTGCAGGCTTTGAAAATACTGTGAGGAAATCAGCTCAAGTTGTATTTGCGAAGGCGTTTGGTCACCATAAGAATCTCCCCAGTTCGTGGAGTGAGTCGATATTGAGCGGTATTAGACTCGAGGTACGTTACTGAAAAGCGATCAGAGAAGGCGGTTTTGAGAACATGTCTGAAAATGGGGAAAGGGGATAGAAAGATGAAGGAATCTGAGAGATGGGCATGAAGCATATGAGCCAGCTGTAGAAAGGTGGAAAAGCAGGACGAAAGGAAGAAAAGGAGGCAAGTTAGATGAGTGAGGATATGGATGGCAATCAATGGAAGCTATTGGGCAAAGGAGTGGAAGAAGTTTCTAAATTAAGACAACATGGGAGCATAGACACAACTTGGGTCAGTTGATCCTTCAAGCCTGCTCTTCCATTCAACAAGATCATGCCTGATCCAATCTTGGCTTCGACTCCACCTTTCCATGTTCTCCACATACCGTTACATATTTAAATTTCAAGGGAGTCTGTCAAATTCCACCTGGAATGTAACTCCACCTCCACAACTCTTTCGGTAGAGAATTCCAAAGATTGATGACCGTTTGAGAGAACAAAAGCCTCCTCATATTCAGCTGAAATGGACAACCCCTTAATCTGAACGCAAGCCCCATTGTTCTAGATAGAGTCGTACAGCAGGGAAACATGTCCTTCGACCCAACTTGTCCATACCATCCAAGATACCCTATCTACACTAGTCCCACCTGCCCACGTTTACCCCATATCCCTCTAATAACATTTCCTATCCATGTGCTTATCCAAATGCCTTTTGAACATTGTTAATAGTTCATTCCTCAACTATCTCCTCTCGCAGCTCATTCCATGTATCCACCACCAGCCCCCTCCACCACATTTCCTAGCCAGGAAGCTTATGTATTTCAATAAGACTACTTACTCATTCTTTTACATCCCAATGAGAATAGTCCCAGCCTGTTTAACATTCCTTTATCCCATTAATCAACTTAATGACCCTTCTCTGATTATTTGCAATGCAAACACATTCTTCCCCAAATATAGAAAGCAAAAGTGCCCCAACAGTGGTCTAACCTGTGGCCTGCAGAAATATATTAAACTTTCCTGCACTTATACTCCATATCGTTGCAGTAAAGACATATTCCATTAGCCTTTCCAACTGCTGTATCTGGATATGGACTTTTGGTTTCCTATTTCCTTCGCTCCATAGATGCTGCCTCACCCGCTGAGTTTCTCCAACATTTTTGTCTACCTACGGACTTTTAGCGTTTCCTGTTCCCAGTCCATCCCCTAACCACTCCCATATCCATGTCAATATGTTACCCGAACCATATGCACTTTTATGTCCTGCATAATCTTTCACATGTCTCCTTGTGAAACGACATTTGTAAATCCAAACACAATACATGCATTGGTTCTCCTTTCTATGCTCCACCTGCTCCTCCCCATAAGAAGCCTTATGAAAGATCACTGCTTCACATAAAGGTGCATTGGGTTCAGGTAATATATTGACATGGTAAGAAAGAAGTGAGGCGATAAAATGGGATCGTGAAGCACAGAAAATGTCAACAACGGGACTTCTTGAAAGAGCTCCTCCATATTTGTCGAACATAATTTCCTTTCATAAAACCACATTGGCTATGTTTAGATTCCTGATGATATTGGATTTGGTGAGCTGGAGGTCAGAATCGACAAGTCCCCAAGCCTAGGTAATAATCTAAATGGGGATTGTGGAAGAATTTAAATTGTGTTATACTGTTATCTGTTACCCAACCTCTAACCAATTTAAAGGGATATTTGGATAAACTGAACCTGAAAGAGAAATGCTGCCTGACCCGTTGAGTCACTTTGGGCATTTTGTGTCTTTCTCTGAAAGAGATAGCTTAAATAGATCTGAAGAAATATCTCGACCCGACAGGTCACCTATTATTTTTCTCCAGAGATGCTGCCTGACCTGTTGAGTTACTCCACCACTTTGTGTCTATCTTCGGTGTAAACCAGCATCTGCAGTTCCTTCCTACACATAGCTTAAATGGAAGGTATTTTTGGTTGAAGAAGTGTACACAGGTCGATGATGCAGATGAGGATATAGAGTTATTTGGAGACAACTATGTCCCATTTCTTAACATCAAGTGAAACTGAAATGCAGATGCTAAGACCGTGCCAAATTGGGAGAGATTTTTATAGAAACTCTACAAAAGGTAGATTTGTTTTTGTTGCACTTAAAAAAAATTCCTCTGTAAACTATTTTCCAAGTCTACTGTTTCCTGCATTAAATGGTGAACAAAGGAAGTGTCCCCTGATTTTTGTGACAATACTTAAAAGTCCATTAGATTTTAGCCTGAGAGGATTTCATTCCTGGACAATAGACATGATTTGTCATGTTTAAGGTTTACCAACCTACCTATGGACTTTGAGGCTGTAGCCAATTGTGTAATCGAGAAAATGGCGCACATTAACATCTAAAACATCAATGGAATAAATAGATCACAACTTTTCAATGTGAAAAGTTGGTGTGAAGTTGCGGCACAATTGGAGGGTAGATGCTGTTATTCTGGAAGTGTGGAGACAGATGCCTGCACTGCAAAGCAAAACTACTTGTGAAAAATACCCATCGGGTTAATTAGAATGATGATTTTATCTTTACCCAAGGTTTTTTTTTTAAAGAATAGTTTTAGGTTTGGATTTATTATTGTTATAGGTACAGTGGAAAACCTTGCTTTGCATGCTATCTACTCAGATCTGATAACTATACATAAATAAAATCAAGCCAACATAATCAAAAACCTTTCCCAACCCAGTCATTCCACTTTCTCATTGCTCCCGTCAGGCAGGAGGTACAGAAGTTTGAAAGCACACTCCACCAGTCTCAGGATCTGCTTTTCCCCAAATGTTATCAGGCTTCTGAATAGTCCTTCTATAAGATGGCACCCAACATGGATGACTATTTGCGTGCTAGCTACAGAAGCAGAATAGCAACTCGTATTACAATCGCTCCTCATTCTTGAATCTGTACACCTACAGCAACATTTCTATGATCAAAAGGTACAGAAGTGTGAAAACGCCCACCATTAGATTCAGGGACCGTTTCTTCCCACCTGTTATCAGGCAACTGAATCATCCTACTACTACCTGAGAGCAGTGACTATCTATATCTTGAGCGGACTTTGCTGGCTTTACCTTGCACTAAATGTTATTCCTTTATCATGTTTCTATAAACTGTAATTTGATTAATTGTAATCATGTGTTGTCTTTCTGCTGACTGGCAGCATGCATCAAAAATCTTTCAATAAACAAATATTTTAATAAATCTTTTGATGACAATAAAACACTCTTGACTCTTGAACTATATTTTGCATCCTGTTTCTTTTTATCTTTCCTTGATCTATTGGGCTTGAGTTTGGCTTGACCGTTTGGATATGCATTATCTGATTTGATTTGGCAGCACACAAAACAAAGCTTCCCACTGTACCTTGGTTCATGTGACGATCATAAAACAAAATCTAAATCTAAAATGAAGTGGAGCATTGATGCCCCGAGAAATGAATCTAAACACACTTTGCAGTGAGTGTTGTTTGCCTTTTATGCCAGGGCAGGTTGGGTTTACAAATAGTGGCCCCATCCATTAAAATGGTAGGTGTTGGAATTATTTTCATTCAAAGTCGTTAATTTTTTGTTCATATTTTCAGTTGTTTTTGATTATAATTTTCAAAGCAAATTTTCTATGTTGTTTGATGCTTTTGAATGCCTCTGCATGTCAGACATTTGAATAACAGTTCAGAAACATTTTTATCAAGCTGTCAGCATCTGCCAGGTTACTCCAGGTGTAGAGCCTCGGGATAGATAACTGGGGCCGATTTGCCTCTGGGGGATGGCTCCTGGTATGGAAGGTTAGCGTGTTTGACCTGTTACATCTGGCAATAGTGAAGCTGAACAACAGGCATGTTACTGCCGAGTTTGGTAGCGGCCATGCTACCGGCGAGTTTGGGCAATGGGCTACATCCAGTTCAGTTTAGTTTATTGTCACATGTACCGAGGTACAGTGAAAAGGTTTTTGTTGCGTGCTACCCAGTCAGAAGAAAGACAATACACGATTACAATCGAGCGACTTCCAGTGTATAAATACATGATACGGTAGAGAAGTCTAGTGCAAGGTTAAGCCAGTGGTAAAACAGTTACCCCGCAGGTACCTATTAAATTTTTCATCCCCTCACCTTAAACCTATGTCAACTGTGTCTCAATTCTCCTACTCTGGGCAAAAGACTCTGTGCATTTACCCTATTTATTCCTCTCATGATCTGATACACCTCTATAAGATCACTGCTCATCCTTCTGCACTCCAAGGAATAAAGTCCCTGCCAGCTCAACCTCTCCGTATTGCTCAGGACCTGGCAACATCATCGTGAAGCTTCTCCGCACCCTTTCCAGCTTGACAACATCTTTCCGATAATGTGGTGACCAAATTTGAACACGATACTCTGAATGTGGCCTCTTAAATGTCATATAGAACTGTAAAGGGGCTCTCCCACTGCGGCGATCTAATCCGCAAGTTAAGAGGAGTGCCTTCGACCTTTAAGCTCAAGGGCACGCCTAGAAAACCACACAAACGCAAAGGCGGGGGCCAGGGAAAGTGGGGGAGCGCTGTCTGAAATTCACGCCCGCAATGAATAGGAAGGTAAACAGCGACCACAGTGTACGGTAAGTCCTTTAGAGAGTGCGAATGGAGGGGGGGGGGGGGGGGGGGGGGGGGGGGGGGGGGGGGGGGGGGGGGGGGGGGGGGGGGGGTGAGGAGGAGTGGAGCCACTTTTAAGAAGTATAATAAAGTTTAGCGTGCATTTTATTTTACTGGTCGTTTTCCCTGGTCCTGAAAACTCCAATGAGCCAATCAAAATGCCCGGTCAGCGAAGGAGATTGCCTATGGTTGCCCTCGACAGCCTGTAACTAACTAGTGACCCCACTCCACTACGAGTTTAAAGAACCATGCCGGCCTTCTAAAGAACATGAAGGAGAGTTCCAGTGACCTCATAGGACCTCCTAGGACCTTGTGTTGACCATGCTGTGAGTTTGAGTCAAGGGGAAACTCGCCTAAACTCGCAGATTAGTTTGCTGCATTGGGACAGCCCCTTAACATGACCTCACAACTTCTATACTTAATACTCTGACTGATGAAGGTCAAAGTGCCGAAAGCTTTTATGACCACCCTATCTACCTGTGAGGCCACTTTCAAAGAACTATGTAGCTGCACTCCTGGATTCCTTTGCTCTGCAACACTCCCCAGAGCACGATCATCCACTGGATAAGTCCTGCCCTTGTTAGACTTCGCAAAATGCAACACCTCACACTTCTCTATGTTGAATTCCATCAACCATTTGTCAGCACACCTGCCCAACCGATCAAGATCCTGCTGCAATTTTTGACAATCATCTTCACTATCTACAATACCTCCCCCACCCAAGTCGCACCAGCTTCTTATTTTAACCTAACAAACAGCTAACAATGGTTACACAAAAAGCTGGAGAAACTCAGCGGGTGCAGCAGCATCTAAGGAGCGAAGGAGATAGGCGACGTTTCGGGTCGAGACCCTTCTTCACAATGGCCTGTTTCCTTTATCATCATTACATTTTTGCATATCTTTCATTCATTGTTCTTTATCTCTCTACATCATTGTCTATATCTCTCGTTTCCCTTATCCCTAACCAGTCTGAAGAAAAAGACCCAAAACGTCACCCATTCCTTCTCTCCAGAGATGCTGCCTGTTCCGCTGAGTTACTCCAGCTTTTTGTGTCTATCTTCCATCAAAAGGACGGATTTATTTTGTGTATATGGGGAGTCTGTAACAAGATGCAATGGGGAAAAGCTGGTTAATGTGGTTAATATTGATGACCTGAATGGTTGGACTACCATTCTTATGTTATTGTGCCTACTTTAAGAATTCTACATGTTTATTCTTTAAGACAACTTGGTTTAGCTGCAAGCAGTTGCAGAAGATTGCAAAGGAACAAATAAATAGTAATGGCACACTTAGTTTTGTGGAGCCACATTGTGTGTATTTGATAAGTGACAACTGGAGGTCACAGTTGGATGAAGAGAGGAAAATGCAGAGGAATGAGAGTTATGCATTTGCAGAGTTGTGGTGTTTGTGACCTTATCATGGGGTAACTGCTGAGGAGATGGATGAAGGTGAAATGGAGTTTAAATTGAGGTTATTAGGCTGGGAATTTAATATTTGAGCTATTGAGAGCTATAAACTAGTGAGTTGCTATGCGACTAAATAGTGGATGATCAGGGAATGATGAAGGTGCCAATGAAAACATTTCTTGACACTGTTATGAGGCAGATAACTTATCTCTAGTCCTGGAAAATATTTGCCATTCCATTAATGTCACAAAGTAAAAGAAGAAGAATTGATCACTTTCTCATCCATTCCAGTGGAAAATTAGGTGTTGGTTTTGGTCCGTGTTTTTCAGAGAGAATGCGTGTCCTAATGGAAGCTCAACTTGCTGATGAAACTTCAGCGACTGAATCGGCCCGCAGCACTGATTCAGGAGTAAGATAAAAACTGTGACAAAGGATTGGGCAGATATTGGGCCAAAGACAGTGGATCTCTTTGATTGACTATCATAAATGATAGGAGTAGAATTAGGCCATTTGGCCCATGAAGTTACTCCACCATTCAATCATGGCTGATCTATCTCTCCCTCCTAACCGCATTCTCCTGCCTTCTCCCCATAACCTCTGTCACCCATACTAATCCAGAATCTATCTATATCTGCTTTAAATATATCCACTGACTTGGCCTCCACCGCCTTCTGTGGCAAAGAATTCTACAGATTCACCACCTGACTAAAGAAATCCCTCTCATCTCCTTCCTAAAAGAACATCCTTTAATTCTGAGGCTGTGACCTCTAGTCCTAGACTCTCCCACTAGTGGAAACATCCTCTCCACATCCACTCTATCCAAGCCAGGGTGGTCTTGGAGGTTTTGGCAGAGGAGAGTGTGGCCCAGTACAATTTGATGTCTTGTTGTATCATTTACTATCTTATTTGACCTGTTTGTACATTGTCAGTCGCTCTGTTCTTGCCTTCAGTTGGAAGATTCTCGGTTTGAATCCCACCCAAGAATAAAACACAAAAATCTAGACTTGACATTTCAGCGTATTCCAAGGGAGAGCAATCATGTTGGGGAATTGATCTTTTGGATGCTGAAGTTCAACTCGGCCGTCATCTGCTCTTCAGTGAGCAGACCAATATTCATTCCTCAATCGACGTTATTAAAAATGAAGTAACTCATCACACTCACTTATGTGCGTGGGATCACAGGCTATCATGCTTCTTTGAAACAAAATCACTTCAGAATATCATGTTAACTGTACAGATGTTATCTGCGAATCTGTTTATGGCCTGAATGAAGTGACCTCTGCCACAGCCAAGAAATGAGAAGGATTCTCATTGCAGTGACTGCCAAGTAATTTGGGAGGTCCATTGGCATGGTGCTTGAAGCATGCAGTTCCTGCAGGCAGGGACTAGACTCTGGCACTCAATTCCATTAAACGAGTGATAGAACTATTGGGAAGTTAACAGCTGCGTGTACTGGAGCAACTCGCAGAAGGTTTTCTTCAGGCCACGAGGAGAAAATGCCAACTGGGCTTTATTTGGCCACCACGCAGAACACCAACAAACTCAATTGTTCATTCTAATTTGAAGGTTGCATACCTAAACTCCTAGACTGAATGATCTCGGCAAATAAATTATTTTTCCAGAACATCAATAATCAGAAAGTGTTTTGCACAAGGCAATTTTAAAAAAAAATGCATTGAAAGGTTATGGGCAGCACAGTTGCACAGCTGTAGTGTTACTGACTTGCAGTGCTAGAGACCCGGGTTCGATCCTGACCACGGGTGCAGACTGTACGGAGTTTGTACGTTGATCTGTGTGGGTTTTCTCCGGGTCCTCTGGTTTCTTCCCACACTCCAAAGACGTACAGGTTTGTAGGTTGTTTGGCTTCTGTAAAATTGTAAATTTTCCCCAGGGTGTGTAGGTTAGTGCTAGTGTACGGGGATCGCTGGTCGGCACGGACCTGGAGGCCGAAGGGCCTGTTTCCACATTGTATCTCTAAACTAAATTAACACTAAAGAGTTGGTGTACAGATGGTCTGAAATGCCTGCTTTGCTGTATCGTACGTATGTCCCGGTGCCGTGCTGTTCAGTTCCTAATGATGAATTGTTTAGATTTGAGATTTTGCTGTGTAAGGTTACCCATAGCCTAAAGGAAAGGTCTTCATTGGATCGTGCTTAACAATAAGATCTTGAAACAGGCATGCCGCGAAAGTTATCTGCAGTAAGAATCAGCATAAATATCAAACTAGGGTTCTCTTAAATTATCAAGGATCCAGAAATCAAAGCTCACTGTCCCTTTGCTAATGTTCACAGTTGCTATTTCATATGGTGCTTCTTCACAAGTCGTTAAGAATTAAGTCTATGGGTCTATATCAGCATGGATGAATGCAATTGCTAAGAGAAAACAGTTGAGTGTAAACCTTTAACAGTGGAATTCCTCACAAGCAAGTCCCTGCTTTTCTTAATAGAGATACAAATAAATATAGGTAAGTGACTTGTACGAGTGCACAGGGCACAGTTTTCAAATCTGCAGGTTCACAAAATGTAGGCATGTAGTCAATTGTGAGAATAGTGGTAGATGTAGCCAGGTTGATGAAATTGGTGGATAGCTGGCAGATGAAATGTTGACACTGAGAAACATGAAGTGTTACGATGGTTAAAAAAAATAAAGGAAAGGCAGTAGAAAGGAGGGCATTTAGATGGGTACAAAACGCTAGCAGAAGGATCTAGGGATAATGTGGAAGCAGTGAGAGAGGGTGTTAGAACTCTCATCGGAGAGAGGAGAACTTTAAAGTCGACATACCTTGAGGAGATTTTGCAGTGGAGTAGACAAAGTATGTAGGAAGGAACTGCAGATGCTGGTTTAAATCGAAGATAGACTCAAAGCTGGAGTAACTCAGTGGGTCAGACAGAAGCTCTGGAGAAAAGGAATAGATGAAACTGAAACTGTAAAACATTTACAGGCTTAAGGCGAGAGAGTGATTGAGTGGGATCTGTAGAGCCAGCACAGTGTCAAAGATCAGACTACCCTTGTCCAACGTAACTTTTATAATTCCCATTTGAATATTTTGCAGCCAAATCCATCTAATTTGCATTATACAGTGGCTTGCAAAAGTATTCATACCCCTTGAATTTTTCCACATTTTGTCACGTTACAACCACAAACGTAAATGTATTTTATTGGGATTTTATGTGATAGACCAACACAAAGTGGTGCATAATTGTGAAGTGGAAGGAAAATGATACATGTTTTTCAAATTTTTTTACAAATAAAAAAACTGAAAAGTGTGGCGTGCAAAAGTATTCTGCCCCCTTTACTCTGATATCCCTAAATAAAATCCAGTGCAACCAATTGCCTTCAGAAGTCACCTAATTAGTAAATAGAGTCCTCTTGTGTGTAATCTAATCTCAGTATAAATACAGCTGTTCTGTGAAGGCCTCAGAGGTTTGTTAGAGAACATTAGTGAACAAACAATGTTCCTTGGGCATAATGAAGCCCAATGAACACACCAGACAGGTCAGGGATAAAGTTGTGGAGAAGTTTAAAGCAGGATTAGGTTATAAAAAAATATCCCAAGCTTTGAACATCTCACGGAGCACTGTTCAATCCAACATCTGAAAATGGAAAGAGTATGGCACAACTGCAAACCTACCAAGACATGACCGTCCACCTAAACTGACAGGCCGGGCAAGGAGAGCATTGATCAGAGAAGCAGCCAAGAGGCCCATGGTAACTCTGGAGGAGCTGCAGAGATCCACAGCTCAGGTGGGAGAATATGTCCACAGGACAACTATTAGTCGTGCACTCCACAAATCAGGCCTTTATGGAAGAGTGGCAAGAAGAAAGCCATTGTTGAAACAAAGCCATAAGAAGTCTCGTTTGCAGTTTGCCACAAGCCATGTGGGGGCACAGCAAACATGTGGAGGAAGGTGCTCTGGTCTGATGAGACCAAAATTGAATTTTTTGGCCTAAATGCAAAACGCTATGTGTGGCGGAAAACTAACACTGCACATCACCCTGGACACACCATCCCCACTGTGAAACATGGTGGTGGCAGCATCATGCTGTGGGGATGCTTTTCTTCAGCAGGGACAGCGAAGCTGGTCGGAGTTCATGGGAAGATGGATGGAGCCAAATACAGGGCAATCTTGGAAGCAAACCTGTTAGAGTCTGCAAAAGACTTGAGACTGGGGCGGAGGTTCGCCTTCCAGCAGGACAACGACCCTAAACATACAGCCAGAACTACAATGGAATGGTTTAGATCATAGCATATTCATGTGTTAGAATGGTCCAGTCAAAGTCCAGACCTAAATCCAATTGAGAATCTCTGGCAAGACTTGAAAATTGCTGTTCACAGACGCTCTCCATCCAATCTGACTGAGCTTGAGCTATTTTGCAAAGAAGAATGGGCAAAAATTTCAGTCTCTAGATGTGCAAAGCTTGTTAGAGACATACTCCAAAAGACTTGTAGCTGTAATTGCAGCGAAAGGTGGTTCTACAAAGTATTGACTGAGGGGGGCTGAATACTTTTGCACGCCACACTTTTCAGTTTTTTAGTTGTAATAAAATTTGAAACCATGTATCATTTTCCTTCCACTTTACAATTATGCACCACTTTGTGTTGGTCTATCACATAAAATCCCAATAAAATACATTTACGTTTGTGGTTGTAACGTGACAAAATGTGGAAAAGTTCAAGGGGTATGAATACTTTTGCAAGCCACTGTATATCCTGCCTAAAACTAGCCATTTATTTAAAAAGGCAGATGTGCAGATTATAGTTAATATCTAACCTGGAGGTGTTGCATATTAGGAATCGGACACACATGGTGGCGCAGCGATAGAGTTGCAGCCTTGCAGCGCCAGAGACCCTGACAGGTTTGACCCTGACAATGGGTGCTATCTGTACAGAGTTTGCTTGTTCTCCCCGTGACCTGCATGGGTTTTCTCCGGTTTCCTGGCACACTCCAAAGATGTAGAGGATTGTAGGCTAATTGGCTTGGTAAAATTTTAAATTCTCTCTAGTGTGTGTAGGATAATGTTAGTGTGCAGAGATCGCTGGTCGGCATGCATTTGGTGGGTCGAAGGGCCTGTTTCCACCCTGTATCTCGAAACTAAACTTTAAAATAAAGCAGCACACTTCACCTACACCTATTAATTTGAATGAATGATAACTGCTGTATTGTCAACTGACTACCTTATTAAGCTATGTTTAAGAAAGAACTGCAGATGCTGGAGAAACTGAAGTCAGAAGAAGGATCTCGACCCGAAACGTCACCTATTCCTTCGCTCCTTAGATGTAGCCTCACCCACTGAGCTTCTCCCGCATTTTTGTCTACCTTATTAAGCTGGCAGTGCACTTTGGTAAGGTATGCGAAGAAGGCAGGAGAATGGTGTGAGTAGGGAGATAGATCAGCCATGATTGAAGGCTGAGTATGATCTTATGAAGTATATTCTACTGTAGACAAACCATCCCCTGCATTTAAGATACACTTTACAATGTGGGTCATGAACGAAAGGTCCCAGACTTCACCCCACATCTGGCGTTTCCTGGTGAGGATTGGAAATCATGAAGTTTCTAATAAATAAGGAATCTGAAGGAACATTATTTTTTTTTCCCCCTGAGAATTATTAGGTTACAGGAAACCTTCTTCCCCCACGGAGTAATCGAGCTAGTAAGCTTGGATGCATTCATGGGGAAAGTGGACAGTCATACAGTGTGGAAACAGGCCCTTCGGCCCAACTTGCCCACACTGACCAACATGTATCTACACTGCATTTGCCCCATATCTTTCTAAACCGATCCTTTCCATGTACCTGTCTAAATGTATCTAAAACATTGTGATTGTACCTGCCTCAACTACCTCCTCCAGCAGCTCATTCCATACACCCACCACTCTTTGTGTAAAAAAGTTACCCCTCAGGCTCCTATTAAATCTTCCCCTTCACATTAACCCTATGCCATCTGGTTCTCGGTTAGCATAGGTTCTTAAACCTATGTCCTCTGGTGCCCACTATGGGCACTCTGTGCGATAACCCGATCAATTTCTCCCATGATTGAATAATTGAATGCAGAAATGAAAGGAAGGTTGTGTGCATAAGGTTGTGGAGGAAGTAAATATTAGTGATTATTAGAGGACCATTTCTGTGTTTATATATCTACTGATAATCCGCAATATAATTAAATCACCTTTCCTACTGAATACTCCACCTACCCATCTACAAACCTTCACCCACAAACCTTTCTGTGAATTTGTCCCGCTTTCCTTTTAACGATATGACCAAGTTTTAAGAACTATCTTAAATTTTAGTTTCCCAGATGATATCTCAAGTGTTGGGGATTATATTTTGGTGGTAATATTTCTGACAATTGTCCTTGTGGCATTTTGACACAGCGAAGTTGTTATTTAAATGGAAGATCATGTTGTGGTTAAAGCCTGCATGGAAACCTAATTTGCAGAGCAGTCAGCAATGATCTTTTTTTCTTTAGTGTATATGTCAACTATTTTAATCAAGAGAACATTTGGTTAGCAAATTTTAATCCTGCTCTGTTTGACTAAGCTTGCTGCATTCCAGTATTTTTAAAAGGTCTCAAAACCTCATTCCAAATACTTGGCAAATATTATTTCTACATCCGTAAAACCGCATCTGAACGGCTTAATCTTCTTTTCTGCTCAGTCTGTCTAAGGGCAATTAAGACATATTTTGTCTTTCGTGCTAAACCACACATGGCATTAAAGTATAGCAAGGTGCTAATCCTCTAGATATGAACAAACTGAATAATTCTTGATCAGCAGATTACATTAAGACTTAATTTGGTTTATGGAGCCATCTGCAAGACATAAAAGTTCACAACCTATCAAAGCAAAATCCAGAGAGTAAGCACATCTTGGCTTCGGCTGGTGAAACTGGAATTCACTGCCACAGACCGGTATGGAGGCCAAGACAATGGGTATTTTTAAAGCCGGAAATTGATAGGTAGTTGATTAGGAAGGGTATCAAAGATTATGGGGAGAAGGCAGGAGAATGAGGTTGAGAGGGAAAAATAGATCACCATGATTTAGTGCCAGAGTAGACTGAATGGTCTAATTCTGCTGCTACGACCGATGGTCTTTGGTATTGATCCCTTCATTTTGATTCTTGGAGCCTATTGTCCTAATATTATCATTGCAGCCTGTTCGAGATTTTGGAAGTTACATTTTTAAGCAAGGGCTATATTTTAGACCAGGGGTCAGCAACCTTGTTCTGCATAGGGGACAGGACGCATGTCTGTGAGCGGATAGCAGGCCACATCTATCACGTGTACACATGGATCCCGCCACGGATGGCCGGCAACAAATCACGTGTTCACAGAAGGTAGACCAAAATGCTGGAGAAACTCAGCAGGTGAGGCAGCCTTATGCAATCCTTGCATGTTTCACCCGCTGAGTTTCTCCAGCATTTTTGCCTACCTTCGATTTTTCCAACATCTGCAGTTCTTTCTTAAACCTGTTCACAGAAGGTGCACGGCCGTGCGGGCTGCTTTGCGCAGGATGCGGTACAGCCAGTGCTCGGCGCTCAGCGGGCTGGATGATTACGAGGGAAAAAAAATCCGCCTACGGGCCAGATGATTTCGGGTTATGGGCCGCATTCGGCCCTGGGGCCGTAAGTTGCCGACCCCTGTTTTAGACTGTTTCAGAAAACAGTTATAACATACAATTGATAGCATGAAGTATTAAGTGATTAGGCTGTGGAACCACAGGTGGGATAGATTAATAAGAGTTATTTATTTTATTTGATGGTGGTCTTGGACATCAAATTCTTCCAAAGAAGGATCCTGGCCCAAAATGTCACCCGTCCATTCCCTCCCCAGAGGCTATTGGAATCCACTGAGTTCCTCCAGCACTCTGTGCTTTGCTCAAGATTCCAGTATCTGCAGTTTCTTGAGTCATTGAATGCTACCTGATCATATTGGTTGAGGCTTGGTTTGGGCGGCAGCAACTGTACCTGTTCAAGGTAGAGTTGCGGCCTTATATCGCCAGAGACCCAGGTTCGATCCTGACTATGGGTGCTTGTCTGTACAGAGTTTGTACGTTCTCACCATGACCTGCGTGGGTTTTCTCCGGGATCTCCCATTTCCTCTCACACTCCAAAGGCATACAGGTTTGTAGGCTAATTGGCTTGGTATAATTGTAAATTGTCCCTAGCCTGTGGAGGATCGTGTTAGTGTGCAGGGCTCGCTGGTCGGCGCAGAATTGATGGGCTAAAGGACCTTTTTCTGTGCTGTATCTCTAAACTAAACTAAAACTAAACTGAATTCCTGCCAGCGTAGTATATCTTTGGTATTACACTGTACCTTTGAATGCAAAAGCAACAGTGTTGTCAACAACAGCAGGGTGAAACCTTGAGGGTGTTTCTTGCCAAAGGGATCTGGATTGATCACAAAGAGATCCCACTGAACTGGAGATAGAAAATAATATGAGTGGCCAAACCTGGAAAGTACAAGGTGAATCTGTGAACCAATACATGCAGATCTGACAACCTGCTCTGCTCTTATGACCCCATTCATAAGTTCTTATGGTATACAAGAAGGATTAGGCCCTTCAGCCCATCAAGTCTACTCTGCCATTCAATCATGGCTGATCTATCTTTCCCTCTCAACCCCATTCTCCTGCCTTCTCCCCATAACCCATGATGTCATTACTAATCAAGAATGTGTCTTTGAATGGTGTTACTGATCATGTGAAATATTGCATATGTTCAAATTATTTTATCATAAATGATCGTAAGTGATGGGAGTAGAATTAGGCCATTCAACCCATCAAGTCTATGCCATTTAATGAATGTTGATTTATCTCTCCCTCCTAACCCCATTCTCCTCTCTTCTCCCCATAACCCCTGACACCCATACTAATCAATAAATAAATTATGTTATGTTAAGTTATTTGTTCACATTTTAAGTTGAATATTCTTTGAATGTATATCGTTAAATTTTTGATGTTGTGTCTTATCTTTATCTGTGTGCTGCATGGCAAGTCAATTTCACTACACCAATTGGTGTATGTGATAATAAATGTCCTTTGTTGTATCCTTTGCAATATCTATCTGGGTAGCTTTACATTTTTTTTCTGATTACAAGAAACATTTACTGATAGTTCAAAAGCCATGTTCCAGGTTGGGAGCTATGGGTACAAGGCCCAAGCCTCGTTCATGGGTCTTTAGGGAATGTGGACTTGTTGAGCCAGTTGTCTACATCTGGACAAAATAAGCTTGCAGATACAGTGGTCAGGTAGCGGGTTAGATCAGCTAGGTGTCCCAGGCCAGCTAGGCGAAAATGTCAATAGTTAGGAAGAACTCTCACTATCTATTGAATAGAACTTGTTAATATGAAAGGAGTGATTTATCAAATATTGGGATAGAAGTGAGATCATGTAAGATGAAGCAACCTTTATTTCCGTCCCAACCCAAAGCTCCACTGGTGGGCGAGTCTAGGACCAAAGGGCACAGCCTCAGAATAAAATAACGTACCTATAGAAAGGAGGTGAGGAGGAATTTCATTTGGCAGAGGGTGGTAAATCAGTAGAATTCATTGCCTCAGACAGCTGGGCAGGCAGGTATATTATCTATTTTAAAGCAGAGATGGACAGGTTCTTGATTAGTAAGAGTGTCAAAGATTATGGGGAGATGGCAGAAGAATGGGTGTCATTGGGGAAAATAGATCAGCCATGATTGAATGGCGGAGTAGACTCGATGAGCCGAATGGCCAAATTCTGTTCCTATGACTTATGAACGTATGAAAACGTCACCTGTCAATTCCCCTCCACAGACGCTGCCTGGCTTGTTGAGTTCCTCTGGCAATTTGTTATTGTTAGCTCTAGATTCCAGTATCTGTTTAGTTTAGTTCAAACTAGGATAGTAGAATCTGTATAAAGGGAAGGCCGGAGATAGGATGGAAGACATGAGAGATTAATTGATAGAAAGCACAAAATGGAAACAGCCCCTTCGGCCCACCAAGTCTACGCCGACCATTGATCACCCCTTCACACCAGTTCTATGATCTCCCACTTTCTCATCCACTCTCTACCCACCAGGGCGAATCTACAGAAGCCAATTAACCTGAAAACCCGCACATCTTAGGTATATGGGAGGGAACCGAAGGAAGCTCATGGGGAGAACATGCAAACTCCACACAGGCATTGTGTTTCCTTTATTTTCATGATCCACTGGTCATTGACCAGGCTCTAATTGGAATACTTGAGGCATTCAACTTTTTTATAAAGGCATTGAAGTGGATCCACTGAAAGATGTCACGGAATCATAGTTGCTCTTGTAACTCTGGATGCGAGATCTGCTTTAGCCTCCAATAGAGGGAAATAGTTCACTGGCTTCTAATCACCAACAGGCATTGATAATAATGCTCATTTGTTTAACTTGGAATGCAGCCCTTGAAACTAAAACTATGAAGGGGATCTCAGTTCACCTCAAATCCCCCTAATAATTAGCATTAACATTCCACCGACCTCATAGCAGCCCCCCTCCCCCCCCCCCCCCCCCCCCCTGCCCCCTCTGCAAGAATAGTATTGGAATTTGTTAGTTCTGGGGTTGCAAGCGAGAGAGCTAGATAAATACTTGGCTGCAAGTAATATTAATAATATTATCAACCTCGGGGTAGAAATGGTATTACTTTGCTGCAGAGATCAAAGAAATTCCACATCCTGAAAAGTAAGTCAAAGTTGAACATTTTAAGCTTTATACCACTTTATTGCTTTCCACAATCCTGAAATCAAGGCCAACTGTGGTCACTGGGGATATTTTGGGGATTTTTGAGAGTCAGGTGGTTGTAAGGCCTCAGACTCTTTCATGTTCTGCCACAAAAACATCCACTCTCAACATAGAATGTTGCCGTTTCCTTGAGAATTCAACATTTAGCTGACGTCTACAAAGACCCCTCTTCCCCTCCTCAAACTGACTCTTCCTAACTCCACACCTGACTTTTATCGACGACAAGTCCTGGGGAAATGTTGAAATATTGATTAGATCTTTGGGAGACCGTGCAAAATATAAACTTTTGGATTGGTCATTTCTTAAAAACGTTTGCCTGAATGGGGCGGCATGGTGGCGCAGCGATAGAGTTGCTGCCTTACAGAGCCAGGGATGTCTACGGGTGCTGTCTGTACGGAATTTGTACGTTCTCCCCATGTCCTGCGTGGGTTTCTCCGGGATCTCCGGTTTCCTCCCACACTCCAGTTTACAGTGAAGATAGAGACAAAATGCTGAATAACTCAGCGGGATAGGCAGCATCACTGGAGAGAAGGAATAGGTGACGTTTTGGGTCAAGACCCTTCTTCAGTCTATATTCCATTCTCTGCTTATACATGTGTAAAGTTAATGCCACTATCATATCTACCTCCACCACCACCCCTGACAGAGCATTCTAGGCACCCATCTCCAACTTACCCTGCACATCCCTTTTAAACATTGCCCCTTTTACCTTATAGCTATGACCTCTGGTCTTTGACTTTTCCACTCCTGGGGAAAAAAAATTCTGACTGCCTAGCCTATTTATACCTCTCATAAATTTATACACTCAACCTCCTCTCAATGCTCCAGATTAAACAATCACTCCTTATAGCTAATAGCTACTAATCTGGGCACCTTTCTTGTAAACCCTCTTCTGAACCCTCTTCAAATCCTTCACGATCCTTCTGTAAAATGGCAACCAGAACTGCATGAAATGCTTCATGTGCAGCCTATCCAAAGACCTATAAAACGTCATTCTGTCTTGGCTTGGGATTCTTAGATGCAATCATTAGTTTGGAGTTCATCCCTACTGTTTCCAATTAGGTCCTAAGAGGGAAGTTCTCAAAGTTCTACTTCTGTAATCAAAATCAATGCGGCAATGGATTATAGCGTAGAGGGAGTGATGTTTATTCAATGCTACTTCAAGTGGGGAAAGTGTATTTGGAATGGAGTTTTGATCACAGACTTGGATAATGCTAATTCCCGATTTCCATCGTTGTTGATTGAAGGTCTAAAATAAGAGCACCATATTATGAAACAATCTCAAAATATTCCACTTAACATGTTGTACAGAACCATTCCCTTTCAGCTTGTTGATATAGATCTATAATCGGCAGCTCCACCACTCTTTCTGTAGGTTTAGGTCTGAATAGCAGGTTTAGAGACACAGCGTAAAAACAAGGCCCTTCGGCCCACCGAGTCCATGCTGACTACTTTACTTGACTTTGTCTTGCACATTGTTCCCTTTATCTTGTATCTGTACACTGTGCGTGATTGTAACATGTATAGCCTTTCCGCTGACTGGATAGCACGCCACAAAAAGCTCTTCTCTGTACCTTGGTCCCCGTTATAATAAATAAATTAAACTAAATGAAAATAAGCCATCGATCACCTGCTTACACTTGTTCTATCACACTTGTTATCACACTTTTGCATCAATGCCCTACACACTAGGGGCAATTTACAGAGGGAAATTAACCTACAACCGCACATGTCTTTGAGATGTGGGAGAAACCAGGGCATCTGGGGGAAACAGGGAGAATGTGCAAACTTCATACAGACAGCACACAAGGTCAGGATCAAACCCGGGTCTCTGGTGCTGTAAAGCAGTAGTTCTGCCACTGAGTCATGACTTAATAATTATCAGTGGGAATAGGAGAAGAGGCATCAAAGCAGCCTCCAGACATTCAATGACTTGCACGAAATCCAAAGCATGGACAACAGCCCATTTAGCGCGACTGGTCTGTGTCAGCCTTTATGTCCTATAAGTACATGCTTTCTTCCCCTCTTCATCTTGTCCATCAGTGTCTCCCTCCCCGCCCTTCCCTTAAGCTTATTAATGCTTTTCACCTCTATCTGGCAGCAAATTGCACATTATAGTCACACACTGGGGTAACAAGAATAATTTTCAAAATCCATATTTGGTGCTATCGAAGATTTCTAGATCCTAGTTCATCTCGCTACCATATCAGAACGTTTTTGCAACCTTAAAATATTTTATACTTTTGTACTGCAAATGGTATTTTACAAAATAAATTAAAAGACAGACATTATTAAAGTAAGTTGGAAAGAACAAGGTGACTTTTGCAGAGAGCGAGTTGGCCACTTGAATCACTTTTATTCTGTGAGGAGGCAAAATTCTCTTCAGTTGATCACACGACAGATAAAACTTACACTTATTACATTATTAGCTCCATGTGTAAAATACAAGTCTTTGATATTTGATTGAAAATAAAGACCATAAGTTGAAAACAAGAGATATCAGCAAAATATATCTACTCAAAGGTGATGTTGTTCAGTCTGAAGAAGGTTCTCGACCAGAAATGTCACCCGTTCCTTCTCTCCAGAGATGCTGCCTGTCCCGCTGAGTTACTCCGGCATTATGTGTCTGTCTTCGGTGCAAACCAGCATCTGCAGTTCCTTTCTACACGTAATGTTGGCTGTGGCACATTGCCCATTGTCACACGGGGCAGATTTGCCTTTTGCAAACAACTCACATCATCCTCGTAATGTACAACACTTATTCAATGCTGTTAACCTAGACAAGTGCATAAGAAAATAAGACAAAGAGCAGGTTATCAGGCCATCAAATCTGTCCCCAACATTAGATTGACTGAAAACACAGTAAAGAAAGGGACGGTAAACAGTCAGAACCTTTTCCCAGGATGCAAACATCAAATGCTAGAAGGCATAGCTTTAAGGTAAAAGGGGAAAAGTTTGATGGAGATGTGCGAGACAACTTTTTATACACAGAGGGTGGTGAGGGCCTGGAATGCATTGCTGGGGTTGGTTGTTGAGGCAGACACAATAGTGCCATTTAAGACACCTTTAGATAGGCATATGGATATATAGGGAATGGAGGGCTATGGATTGTGCGCAGGTAGATAAGAGAAGGCATTGGCTTCACATTCAGCACGTGCATCGTGGGCCGAAGGGCCTGTTCTTGTGCTGTGCTATTCTACGTTCTATAGTAAAGAAAAGAGGGCCTTTGGCCCATCGATTCCATGCTGACCACCAGTCACTCATTTAGACTAGTTTAGTTTAGAAATACAGCGTGGAAAAGGCCCTTTCAGCCCACTGGGTCCGCGTCGACCAGTGATCCCCGCACATTAACACTGTCCTATACCCATTAGAGACAATTTTTACATTTACCAAGCCAATTAACCTACATACCTGTACGTCTTTGGAGTGTGGGAGGAAACTGAAGATCTCGGAGAAAACCCATGTAGGTCACGGGGAGAACGTACAAATTCCGTACAGACACCACCCGTAGTCAGGATCAAACCCGTGTCTCCGGCGCTGCGTTCGCTGTAAGGCAGCAACTGTGCCTCCCGAACTATGTTACCCCATTTTCTATGTTACCCCTATGTTCAATGTTACCCCATTTTTACTACTCCCTACACACTAGGGGAAATTTAATAACCTCAAGTCAAGTCAAGTTTATTCGTCACATACACATACGGGATGTGCAGTGAAATGAAAAGTGGCAGTGCCTGTGGACTTTGTGCAAAAAACAAACAAACAAACAAACAACCAACAAACTACAAACAGAATCACATGTCCTTTTTCATATTAAATATTGTGGGCGGTATTGTGGTACAGTAAGTCAGTAGAGTTAGTCCCTGTACATCTGTACAACCTGTACATCTTTGGGTTATGGGAGGAAACTGGAGCACCCAGAGGTCACGTGGAGAACATGCAAAGTCCACATGCACAGTACCGGAGATCATGATTAACCCCGGGTCGTTGGCGCTGTGAGACAGCAGCTCCACCAGGTGCGCTACTGTACCACCCATTTATGCTTGTGTAGACTCTTCTTCTCTGCCCTTCCATTCCTCAATCTAACAAACATTTGTCTACATTTGCTTCAAACACACCCAGTGATCCAGCTTCCGCCACCCATCTGGGCAGAGAATTCCAGAGTTCACAACACTCTGCAAAGATACATTTCTGCATACTTCAGTTTTAACTAGCCATTGCCTTTTCTTGCAGTTTTGTCACCTTGTTTGAGACCTTCCTCCTGGTGAAATCTAGTCATTAGTTTGTGCAGAATGTTTTCGTTTTGGACGCTATCACTCTGACACTTGTCAAAGGGTGAAAGATGAAAAGAGGAATTGTACACAATTTATGCGGTGATGAAAAGTAAAGACCTGGTCACCAGATCATGTCAAATCAGGCCAACAGGTCCTTGCAAGTAATACAAGGAAACCCTCATGTAACCAAGAGACACCTGAATGATGTTGACAGTAACTCTGGACTCTTTTATGTAAGCGGCGTTAATGAGTTAAACTGCTGTCTCGTTCCTTCTGTCTTTGCATACATCCAAACAAAGAATGCTATGCAAGCAATAGCTGACTCATGAATTAACAAGCCAAGATAATTTAGCACTGTTAGCATCAAATAGTGCAAAGTTGAGTTTTGGTACAGGAAGCTGTGATTGTACATTATGCCAAAGAGTGCCAGGCAACACAATTATGCACACATTTACAGACAAGAGGCGACTCATCCTAATGAATCATCACATGCAACTGGCCTAATTTTTGTCTATTCCAGTTAGTATCAATGAGGAATACACAAGAGGTTTTTTTTTTCCACACTGATTGGGACTGAACCAAGCTTGTCTTGTTTTCTTCCCTCGGGACAATTCTAAACACAAATATTATTAGAATGAGCAAATTAATTGGGAAATCAAAATTGGATGGTAACACGGTGGCGCAGCAGTAGAGTTGCTGCCTTACAGCGCCAAATACCCACGTTCAATCCTGTCTACGGGAGCTGTCTGTACGGAGTTTGTACGTTCTCCGTGTGACCTATGTGGGTTTTCTCCAGGCACTCTGGCTTCCTCCCACACTCCAAAGACATACAGGTTTGTAGGTTAATTGGCTTGATAAAATTGTAAAAACTGTTCCTAGTGTGTAGTGTGTTGGGTTTTGTTGGGCATCGTGGACTCGGTGGGCCGAAGGGGCCTGTTTCCACACTGTATCTCTAAACTAAACTAAACTAAAACGCCATTTTGGATGTGGCAGCATTGTGTTGGAATGTCAGGTTGGCATGCTACCACCAAATCAATAACATTATTACTCGAACAATATTTTGCACTGATCCTTTTTAAGTGAAGACAGTGTGATTTACAAAACAGAAAATTGACCGAATATTGATCAAATCACAGGAAGGGATATAGATGGAAGGGGATGGGGAAAAAAAGGGTTGTTGTGGGTTGGTTACCAAAAATTGGAGCATTTATTGCAAATGGCTGGTAACGATAGTGTAGAATATAAACAAATAACCAATTTGCCCTAACTTGCCTAACATTGGTTTCTCTGCTTCATATGTGATGCAGGACAAACATGCTACACTTTGAGTAAAATGGCAGAGCATCAAATATGATTGCATAAACCATGATTATTGACTATCTCCTTTGGCGTTATACATTCCACCAACTGTAAAGAACTAACAAAATCATTAATTCCTTTGAGCCGGAAGAAATCATCAGAGGACATCTGATTTTTTTTTTCTCTTTGCAAAAGATAAATAAAGTGCACATTTTCAGCTAGCTGGCTGCATCTGCCCTGCGGCAATACTTATTGAATGCCCATTAGAAAGGGGCTTGCAGGAATCAATGGCAGTCTTGTGTCTGCATTATGTTTTATCTGATCTGAAAATGCTGGCCTGGGATGGGAGATTTTTTCCATCCATGTCCTTCAGACATTATCTTTGCCCGGCTCCTGTTCATTGAACTGAATCCACACTAACTAACAGTCAGATGCAGTTAGGCCCAACCTTGGCTGTAGAGCAAGGAAGAAAACCAAAGCCTGAGATCAGTTTAGATTAGTTTAGAGATACACTAATCTAAAGCGGCCCACCAAGTCCACACCGACAAGCGATCCCTGCACATTATCGCTGCGCCACCGTGGCCGCCCTTAATACCAAACTGTGAAAAAATTTTTTTGTGAGGTAGCCACATACTGTAAATATTCAGTGACCGTGGTGACTGTAATTATTATTTATATCCTAATGATATTAATCTAACATTCACCTCATGCTTCACAGTCTTAAGAAGTGGCTGATTTAGAGGCATACCTTTTTATTGTTTTATTTTCATTACCAATGGCTTCATGTGCCATTAATAATATTTTGTTGCCTTGTAAAAGCTTTAAATCAATACGACATTTATCTGTGGGTCACTTCTGTGAAACGACTAAAACTACACAGTCAGGGACTGTGAATTAAATCAGATAGCAGAGATTGAACAATAATGCTAATAAAGTGTTTGGAGCCGCTCAAGATGTTAATTGGAAATCTTAATTACAGTGGAAGAAATTTGTGCGGCTGGAGTCAATTATAAAAGATGAAATAGCCGCACATTTGGATAGCAGTAACAGGATCGGTCTGAGTCAGCATGGATTTACGAAGGGGAAACCCTACTTGACTAATCTTCTGGAATTTTTTGTGGATGTAAATAGGAAAATGGACAAGGGAGAGCCAGTGGATGTAATGTACATGAATTTTCAGAAAGCCGTTGATAAGGTCCCACATAGGTGATTAATTGGCAAAATTAGATCGCATGGTATTGGGGGTAGGGTGCTGATGGACAGAAAAATTGGTTGGCCGACAAGAAACAGAGAGTAGGGATTAACGGGTGACTAGTGGGGTACCACAAGGTTCGGTGCTAGGACCACAGCTATTTACAATATACATTAATGATTTAGATGAAGGGATTAAAAGTAACACCTGCTGATGACACAAAGCTGGGTGGCAGCATGAAATGTGAAGAGGATGCTATGAGAATGCAGGGTGACTTGGACTATGAGAATGCAGGGTGACAGGTTGGATGAGTGGGCCGTGCATGACAGATGCAATTTAATGTAGATAAATGTGAGGTTATCCACTTTGGTGGCAAGAACAGGAAAGTAGATTATTATCTGAATGGTGTCAGGTTAGGAGTGTACATCAGTCACTGAAAGTAAGCATGCAGGGACAGCAGGCAATGAAGAAAGCTAATGGCATGTTGGCCTTCATAACAAGAGGAGTTGAGTATAGGAGCAAAGAAGTCCTTCTGCAGTTGTACAGGGCCATGGTGAGACCACACCTGAAGTATTGTGTGCAGTTTTGGTATCCAAATTTGAGGAAGGACAGTCTTGTTATTGAGGGAGTGCAGCGTACGTTCATGAGGTTAATTCCCGGGATGACGGGACTATCATATGTTGAAAGAATGGAGTGACAGGGCTTGTATTCACTGGAATTTAGGATGAGAGGGGATCTTATTTAAATATATAAAATTATTAAGAGATTGAACATGCTAGAGGCAGGAAACATGTTCCCGATGTTGGGAGAGTCCAAAACCAGGGGCTACAGTTTAAGAATAAGGGGTAGACCATTTAGAATGGCGATGAGGAAAGGTATTTTCACCCAGAGAGTTGTGAATCTGTGAATCTCACAAGGCAGTGGAGACCGATTCTCTGAATGCTTTGAAGAGAGAGCTAGATCCAGGTCTTAACGGTAGTGGAGTCGAGGCATATGGGGATAAGGCAGGAACAGGCTACTGATTGTAGGTGATCATCTATGATTACAGTGAATAGCGGTGCTGGCTCGAAGGGCCGAATGGCCTACTCCTGCACCTATTGTCTATTGTCTATTGTCAGGAAGGAGTGTGGGGAATGGAACTAATGGGATAACTTTTGCTAAGAGCTGGTAGAGACACAATGGGATGAATGGCCTCCTATGTTTCTGATTCATGGCTGTAGCCAAAGGCAGTTGCACGGAGCTCTCACATTGCCGTCATGCACCTCCATCTCCTCACCTCCACAAAAAAATCCTATTAATAAAATTGAATCAGACGTCACGATTTCTCTCCACATCACCGTCTATATCTCTCGTTTCCCTGATCCCTGACCAGTCTGAAGAAGGGTCTCGACCCGAAACGTCGCCTATCTCCTTCGCTCCTTAGATGCTGCTGCACCCGCTGAGTTTCTCCAGCTTTTTGTGTACCCTTGACGCAAACTAACGTGGTTTGTTAATTCACGAGTCTGGCACTTTTAACATTGAACTCTGAAACATGACTTGTCTAATTTCAGTTGCCTCTAATATGGGTGGTTGGCATGGCGGCGCAGCAGTAGAGTTGCTGCCTTACAGTGCCAGAGACCATGAGATTTGGTTTCCCCCCACGCTCCAAAGGCATACATGTTTATAGGCTAATTCGCATTGTAAAATGTTTAATTGTCCTGAGTGTGTGTAGGATAGTGTTAGTGTGCGGGGATTGCTGGTCGACGGGAGCTCAGTGGGATGGAGGGCCTGTTTCCACGCTGTATCTCTAAAACTAAACTAAACTAAACTAAACTGAAGTGGTCGTGATAACTTCCACATTGGCCAGGCTGCCCGACCACCATGTTATTGCAATGAGAAGGCCATTGGGACTCATCTAAAGTATCCACTTATCCAAAGTGGTGAAGATGGAATAACTCAGCCAGTCAGGCAGCATTTCTGGAGAAAAGTAGTAGGTGACGTTTCAGGTTGAGACGTCACCTTCACCTTCTTCAGACAAAGTGGTGGGTCCCTTTAAATTAGGGGTTCAAGCACTTGAAGGCGGAGGGAGAAAGTGCAATGCTATATTTGCATTGGAATTAATCGCATCCCCTCAGGCCAACTCTTCATGAATCTCGGATCTGAGGGAGCACAACAAAGAATAATTTGGAGATTGTTTTTGCTGGCGAGAAGCCACTGCAGAAACGTTGCTTTTCTTGAACCTCTGATGTTTCTGCCACAGAGGGTGGTGCAGGCAGGATCATTAAAAACATTTAAGATGGAGAGATAAATATTTGAAAGATTGAGATTTATGGGGGACTGGCACAGGAGTTGAGGCCATGATCATATTGAATGGCAGGACAGGGTTGAGTGTTCTGATAGACCGACGAGTGGGGCTGAAGGGCCTGCTTCCTTGCCTTGTGGATCCATGACTACTCCTCCTTCCCCTCTTTCCTTGTGCTCTGTGCATCTTTATCATAGATTCACCATTCCACTGTAAATAAATAAAATAGGGAGGAATAGAAGTTTAGGTTCTTGCATGTCACAAATAAGGAAAGAGATGCAAGAAAGGTAGCATGGTTAGGCAGTGGTAGAGTCGCTGCCTTACAGCACTTGCAGCACCAGAGATCCAGGCTCGATCCCGACCACAGGTGCTGACTGTACGGAGTTCGTACGTTCTCCCCATGACCGCGTGGGGTTTTCTCCAAGATCTTCGGTCTCCTCACACACTCCAAAGACATACAGGATTGTAGGTTAATTAGCTTGGTATAAGTGTAAATTGTCAAATTGTCATATTGAATGGCAGTGCAGGCTCGAAGGGCCGAATGGCCTACTCCTGCACCTATTTTCTATGTTTCTATGTCCCGAGAGTGTGTAGCATAGTGTTAATGTGCATGGATTGCTGGTCGGTGCAGACTCGGTGGCTGCTTTCCAGGTTGTATCTCAAAACTAAACTAAATGAAAAAAATAAATCAGAATCATAATGTGCACAAATACACGCATAGAGTTTGTTATGAATCGTGGAAAAGGTATTCCGTCCATTTTTAAAATGCAAAACTAGATTTGATAACTTTAAAAAAAGAGGATGTTGCCTGGGCTATACAGTTTCTCAACATTAAGCATCTCTGACCTCAGCATTAGTGTCTTGTGTGCCAACACAATGAGGGATATTATTTACAGTGACACAGTACAGGAGGCCAAGGACACAAACAACATAAGATGACTGGCCTCTATTGAAATTCTTAAAAGCAGCTGATTTTGCTCAGGGCGAGCAGCAAAATGCAGACATTTGTTGCAAATTAGCTGCAGGCTGTTTATAAGTTTTCCCATCATAATTTTAGTAGGAAAAATGCTTGGTGTCCACCTCTTTAAATATTGACTTTTATAGCTGAGAATGACTGTTATAGAAATAAAGACGTTAGTTTGGCTCTGATCTCCATGCATGGCTATTTGGTATGTTTACCGTATGGACTCAAAGAGTCTTTATTTAAACCATATAAATATTCTGGCTACAAGAGCAAAGCTGAAACCCTGAATTCAGCAATGAATGCCTCTCCTCAAAGCCTTTCTATCAACTGCATGAGTGACAAATGTGATAGGATTTCATCACTTACCTGCTTCGCTACAGCTCCATCGAAACAATGGCTCCCCGGTTAATGAATGACCCCATTCACGGAAATGCAACCACGCAAATACTCCGAAAGTTTTGATTGATTGATTGATTGATTATTTGAAAGATGGGGCATGGAAACAGGCCCTTTGGCCCACTGAGTCCACGCCAGCCATCGATAACCTGTCCACACTATGTTATCCCATTTCCACATCAACTCCCCCCACACTTGGGGCAATTTCCAGAGGCCAATTCACCTACAAACCCGCACATCTTTGGGATGAAGGAAAAAATTGGAGCACCTGGAGAAAATCCAGGCTGAACCAGGGAGAGAATGCAAACTCCACACAGCCAGCACAAAAGGTCAAGGTCGAACCCTCTTTGGAGCTGTGAGGCAGCAGCTCTAGTAGTATTAAAGTATTTTTTGAAATACTTTCAAGCCAGTAGTATTCATAATAATAATGATAATAATAACAATAGTACCATGGTAATTCATTAATGACTTGATACAGAATATATTCTATTACTTTAATCATGGGTTGTGATAGGGTGATTATTCAATGAAGTAAAATAATTATAGTAAGTGTATGTAGGGTGATACAACATGGGTGGCTGTACAAAAACATATGTTTATGACATGAAGAAATGGTCTTAAGAACAGTCCTCCGGAACTGAACCTGGCTCAAGGAACTGTCCGCACGCAAGCTCACTTTTGTCTGATCTTCCAAAGCAAACTTTCTCTCTTGTACCATTCCCTTCACTCCTTTATTGGTGTAAAGTGGCTACAATGTGCACCATCAACAAATTGTCAAGGATTCTGCACCAATACTTTCCAAATCTATTACCTCTACCACCTAAATGGGCATTGTCAATAGGACCATGATAACACCAACCAACTCTATATTTCCTCCAAGTCATGGGTCACCCTGACTGAAACATCACTTACCTGCTTAGCTACAGGTCCATCAATAAAAGCTACTGCTTTTATACTTCAGTTTGAGATCCTTATGCAGGGTGTCAACCCAAAACATCGACCATACCTCTGCCATCACAGTTTCTGCTTGACCCCCTGAGTTCCTCCAGTGCTTTGCTTTTTTTATCTGAATTACAGCATCTTCAGTCTCTTGTGTGTCTGTGTTGCTGTTTTATAATTGCCGTTAGTGGATGTAAGTCAGTGGATATTTTTATGGCAGAGAAAGATAGATAGATTCTTGATTAGTACAAGTGTCAGAGGATATAGAGGATATGGGGCTTGGAGGGAGAGATAGATCAGCCATGATTGAATGATGGAGTTGATTTGGTGGGCTTAATGGCCTATTCATTATAAACTTATGGCAAGAGACTGCAGATGCTGGAATCTTGAGCAAAAGTCAAACTGCTGAAGGAACACAGTGGACTGGCTGCCTTCTGTGGAAAGAAATAGACAGATGACGTTTTGGTAGGGACCCGTCTTCTGACTATACTTTTAAAGGTATTTCTAGCAGGGTACCAACAGCACACAGTTCGAGGAATGGTCTGTCCCACATTTTCATGAATGATTACTTGAGGATCACCATTTCTTACATCCTGTGAAAGAATCCTAAAACTAAAACAGGCCAAAAATAAGGTTTTGTGGTTCACTGCATATTCCAATCAGGCTATCTATTGTTGAATCAGTTGACAAGGAATGAGGGAGTTTAATGGCGAGTCAAACTGACTTGCTAACAGTGCCTTGAATTCAGATCAGAAGATTAAAATCACTTTTTTGAAAGACTGAAACGTGGTCTGTGAAACCAAAGGTTCCATATCTATATTTCCCAATGTTCTGTAAAAATGATGGTGGCATCATTGGATTTATTAATTGACATCATTCCAGGTAAAATATATTAGTGTTTTCGTACATAGACACAAAGTGCTGGAGCAACTCAGTGGGACAGGCAGCATCCCTGGAGAGAAGGAATGGGTGAAGTTTCGGGTCGAGACCCTTCTTCAGACTGAAACGTCACTCATTCCTTCTCTCCAGAGATGCTGCCTGTCCCGTTGAGTTACTCCAACATTTTGTATCTATCTTCGGTTTAAACCAGCATCTGCAGTTCCTTCCAACACTTTGCTTAAACAGGTTTAGGTCCATATAGAATGTATACTATACATAAATATAATCAAGCCAAACTCGATCATGTATCTATACACTGTAAATGGATCGATTGTAATCATGTACTGTCTTTCTGCTGACTGGTTAACATGCAACTAAAACCTTTTCACTGTACCTCAGTAAATGTGACATTAAACTAAACTGAAGAAGGGTCTCGACCCGAAAAGTCGCTAATTCCTTCTCTCCATAGATTCTGCCTCACCGTGTCTCAGCACTGTAACGTATCATTTCCACCGACAAAGTCCAATGTCCACAGTAAGATAGAAATAAACCATGCAGTACACCAGCTTGTGAAAAGCCGTTCGGAACCCTGATAATTGAGGGAGAAAAATATGTTCCTAAGTCTGGTGGTGTGTGCTTTCAAGTTTCTTTGCCTTCTGTCAGTTGGGTGCAGGGAGAAGAAAGAATGACAGGGGTGGGACAAGTCTTTGATTATGTTGGCTGCTTTTCCGAGGCAGCGTGTAGTGTCGATCGACTGAAAAGTTTATTGAGATGCTGAAGAAATTGTAGGTGCAGTTCTTAGGGTATCTGTATCTCCAAAGGGTGACATTTGTTTCATTATTCTATCTCTCAATAATAACATGAACCTTCCCTGACCAAGAGCGGCAGAGTGGCACAGTGGTAGAGCTGATGCCTTACAGTGTCAGAGACCCAGGTTTGATCCTGACTGCAGGTGCTGTCTGTACTGAGTTTGTATGTTCTCCCTGTCACCTGCGTGGGTTTTCCCCGGATGCTCCGGTTGCCTCCCACACTCCAAAGACGGACAGGTTTGTAGGTTAATTGCCTTCAGTAAAATTGTAAGATGTCCCTAGTTTGTAGGGTAATGCTATTGCACGGGGTGATCACTGGTCAGCCCGGACTGGGTGGGCCGAAAGGCCTGTTTCCGCACTGTATCTCTAAACTAAACTAATCTATCCAAACGTCCAATTAAAATGATGGGTCGGAAGATTTTTTAAATGAAAATTTCCCCTGTGGCATTACTCAGGTGAACTGAAAGTTAATCTTGTGTCAAGCATTTGTTAGACTAAGAACGAAATGAAAAGGTGTTCATCTAAGGGATCACCTCAGATCAACAAAAGAGTTTGGTGCTTAATTCCTCAAAATTAGTAGAGTAACATTTTATTTATATGAACATTCACATTTTAATTGTGGACCGTTTACTGGGAGGATTGGATAATTGCAGGTGCACAGATTTGGCCTGGAGAGTAGATGCAAGACCATTTGCTGTTTTACATCTGTCCAGAGACCTTTTGCAGGTTTGTCAGTGGAGATTTCCGGGGCTCAGGCATTTGGATCAATGCAGTATGATTGACAGTAGTGCAAGCAAAACAAGTGGCAGGGAAGCTCTCCAAACAATTAGTTTGGAGAATCTTCTCTTGAGACCCATTTCAGCACACGGAGTAATCTCCGGATATGTTAATTGTATTTTGAATACAGGAAATGAAACAGACATGCAAGATGAAGGGGGCGCCACAGTGGCACAACAGTAGCATCGCTGCCTTACAGAGCCAGAGACCCGGGCTCGATTATGTCCTCAGGTGCTGTCAATATGGAGTTTACACGTTCTCCCTGTGACCACGTGGTTTTTCAACGGGTGCTCCAGTTTCCTCCCACACTCCAAAGACGTACAGGTTTGTAGGTTAATTGGCTTCTGTAATTGAAAATTGTCCCTAGTGTATAGGGAGTGTGGGATAGTGCTGGTCGGCGCGGAGTCAATGGGCTGAAGGACCTGTTTTGGTGCTGTATCCCTAAAGTCTAAATTCTAAATGAAAAATTAAAACTTGAATTTATTTTTAAGTCTGCAGTATTAATTTTCTTTTACTAGAATAAAACAACAAAATTGTAAGATTGTAGAAGCAAGGAAGTGTGGATGCTGGATAAACAAAAGGACTGAGTGCTGGAGTAACTCATCTCTGGAGAACATGGATAGGTAACATTGCAGATTGAGATGTCTGAAGAAAGTTCTCGACTCAAAATGCCACCTATCCATGTTCTCCAGAGATGCTGCCTGACCTGCTGAGTTACTCCAGCACGTTGTAAGATTATTATTTTCAGGACTAGTGAGGTTATCGAGTGATGATTATTACACAACTTTAAAAAGTCAGTTAATCCTGATTGAGCAAGCCCTAAATCTTAACATCAGTGAGAACAAGTATAGACGAGGTGACCACTTTGCTCTTGGAGTCAAACCTCCATGTTCCGCTGGAGCTCCCACTTGTGAGCCACTTCAATTACACTTGTCATTCCCATAGCAACCTGTCTGTCTCATCCTCCTCCATTGACAGTGTGATCCACGTGCAAAATGGAAGAACAGCACCTCATCTTCCACTCGGGTAATCTCCAACCCAAAGGTATGCCACAGATGGCTGTGGAGGCCAATTCAGTGGATAGTTTTAAGGCAGAAATAGATTGATTCTTGATTAGTACGGGCATCAGAGGTTATGGGGAGAAGGCAGGAGAATGGGGTTAGGAGGGAGAGATAGATCAGCCATGATTGAATGGCAGAGTAGACTTGATGGGCCGAATGGCCTAAATCTACTCCTATTCCTTATGACCTTAAATACATTGAATTCTCCATTTTTCAGTAAACCACCTCCCCCCTTCTGATTTCCCCAGATCCTCTTTCCCACACCTTCCTTTTCTATTCCCTTTCCTCCAGTCATCCAGGCACTTCCCCCTGCTCCACTTCCTCCTTCTGTTCATCGCCCACCACTACCCTCTCTGGGCCCCTGATCCTCCCACCCACCTCCTGTTCCCATCAATGTTCCATCGCTCCCTCTGGCTCCACATTTCACTCCCACCTTCCTTTCTTAATCAAATTCCACCATCTGCAGCCCTCTAGATTCTCCAGCCTTTATGATTATATCCACCCTTCTCCCTCCTACTTAACTCAACTGGCCATCAATGCCTCCCCTCACCTTCCTTAACCTATATCCATCTAACACTCTGTAGCTCTTGCCCCACCCTACCTCCTCACTCTTTCCTACAAGCTACCTCCCACGTATTCCAGTTTAGTTTACTTTAGTTTAGTGATACATTGCGGAAACAGGCCCTTCATCCCTCCGGGTCCGCACCGACCAGCGATCCCCGCACATTAACGCTATCCTACACACACTAGGGACAATTTTACAATTAACCTACAAACCTGTAGCTCTTTGGAGTGTAGGAGGAAACCGAAGATCTCAGAGAAAACCCATGCCACTCACGGGGAGAAAGTACAAACTCCGTACAGACAAGCACCCTTAGTCACGATCGAACCCGGGTCTACGGCGCTGTAAGGCAGTTGTTCTACCTCTGCGCCACCGTGCCGCCGCAGTCTTGAAGAAAGGTTCCGAACTGAAATATCTTCTGCGTATTTCCTACCACGTATGCTACCACATATGCAAGACCCTTTAGCAATTTGCTGTTTGCCAAGGTCTTTTGGGATTAATTTTAAAATGTGTGGATAATCTAGCATTATTTTCTTGTGCAACTACAGATTATTTGACACTGATCTCAGGTGCTGATAGTTTCTATATTATCATTATGTCAAAAACTGGGCCAGAATTGCTTTTAGACATTTAAATACATGAAAAGATGGGCCAAGTATTGATGCTGATTTGTAAATGTCAGCACAAATGTGGAGTGGGACTTGTGGCTAGACCAAAACTGAGACTACTATGTCTTTGATAAGTAGCAGTGACAGGACAGGGTTGCTTATCAGCATTCTTTACATAGTAAAGCACTGTGATTTGGAGGGATAAAGTCTTTATGTTTGAAGAAACAGAAATGATATGCCCTGAGAGGTTTAACTGGTTTTACTCTGGTGTTGGAACCTGTCTCTGTGTTGTATGTGACCAAAACCTTCATGCATGTATCATTCAAAGATGAAACACGAGTAAATAGATTGTATTGATTTGATGGCACAATTAATAAAGAGAGAAACATGTACTGATTGGAATCCCTTTGTCTATATTTATGAATAAACAATATTTTTGGAAATTAAAAAAAAACTTCTGCTTTTGAGACCCAACACTATCCAGACAAGTGCGGTAATCTTGTTGCTGGACATACACAAGGCATATTTAGATGAATGATGTAGTAGTAATGTTGAGGTGGATCATGTGGCCCATAGGGACTGTAGGCTAGACGCAGTGCGTGGGTCAGTGGGTCAGGCAGTATCAGTGGAGGGGCAGTTTACAACCCAGCGGTATGAATATTGATTTCTCTAACTTCAAGTAAACCTTGCATCTCCTCTTTCTCCGTCCCTCCCCCACCCTAGTCGTTGTACTAGTTTCACTGTTATCCTGTTGAGTTTCGCAGACAGTCTCACCCCACAGCTAACAATGGACTATTGTGGGCTTCACTCCTTGATCATCTTTGCTTTTTGCATATCCTCAGTCATCAATTCTATGTACTATCTAAATCTCGTGTTTCCCTTTCCCCTGACTCTCAGTCTGAAGAAGGGCCTCGACCCAAAACGTCACCTATTCCTTTTCTCCAGAGCTGCTGCCTGACCTGCTGAGTTACTCCAGCTTTTTGCATCTATCTAGACTAGGTGACATTTTAGGTCGGGACCATTCTTCAGATCAGGGAGCCCTCTTCAGACATAGTCAAATCTAGACCGTAAGACCATGAAACATAGAAGCAGAATTAGGCCATTCAGCCCATCAGACCTAGGCATATTCAGAAGCTGGTGTTCTATTAAAATGGTGTCTCTGCTTATCTGTGCTGCTGCTGGACTGAGCACTGTGTCCTCAGTCTCTAGGTTTCCCACCAATCACAGCAAATGTAAGAACACGAGTCAATCTATTTGAATGAGTTCCCTTAATTTTACTTGAACGTTTGCCTTTAATTTCTCTCACTTTTTGTAAATTTTCCTTAATCACCTGAATCTTTTTTTTTTGTTAAATATTTTTATTAGACATAAGTACATATTAAAAGAATATACTTGTCACATACATTTGTAATATTATTAATATTAACAATTATGTCATTTGTATTTCTATACACTTTTTTTATTGCAGATAGGATAAAATAGAGAAAAATAAAGTAAAAATAGAAAATCCAAAAAAAAAATGAGTGGAGTGTTAAACAGGTTATCCATCATTGGAGATATATCCATGATTTGTTATATATGATTCTTCATCCATTCCTTTATTCAGGCTTCAGTCAGGCTCTCGCACCGAGCCATTTTGACCCTTTAAATATTCAATAAATGGAGACCATATCTCTCTGAAAAGGTCCAACTTGTCCAGTAGGACAAGCCTTAATCTTTCCAGATGGAGTGTCTCCGACATTCCTGTAATCCACATTTTGGTTGTGGGGGATGTATGACCTTTCCCGATTTTCAATGTTACTTTTTTCTCAATTATTAAACTGTAATCAATAAAAATTCTTTGATACGTTGTTATTAGTTGAGCTGTTTCTAATATTCCCAATATTATTAATTTTGAGTCAGGGATCAGATTCATATTAACAACATTCAAAATTATCTTAAATATATCTGTCGAAAATTTAGTAATTTTTATACAATTTGTAAATGAATGCGTTAAGTTAGCTTCTCAGTGCTGACATTTATCACATATGGCAGATATGTTTGAAAAATTACTATGTGATTTGGATTTTGAATAATGTAATCTATGTAATATTTTAAATTGTATAAGAGAGTGTCTCGCATTTAATGAACAATGGTGTATATGTTGTAAACTTTCATCCCATACTTCTAGTCTAATTAATTGACCTAATTCGTTTTCCCATGATTGCCTATATATTTCTGTCATTGGGACATCGTTTTCCAATAAAATGTCATAAATATATGATATCAATTTTTCTGCGTTCGGGTGTTTATTTAGACATCTAAAATTTATGTCTTTCTATTTCTGATTACATAGTCTCTAATTTGTAAATATTTAAACTAATCTTTTGAATGTAATCCATAAATTTGTTGTAATTCTTGAAATGACATGAAGAAGTTTTCCCTATAGAGATCGCCCATCTTAGTAATTCCATAGTTTTTCCATTGTAAAAAACCGTTGTCCATGATTGAAGGTTTAAATGTAACGTTATTTACAATGGTAAGGGCTAGTGGTATACATTTCAATTTTAATGTTTTCTTTATTTGTTTCCAGATACGTATCCCATTTTCTATTATGGGATTTTCACTATAGATTTTCTTACCTAGTTTAATATTAGCGAATAAAATCGAGCTAATTTCAAAAGGCGAACAATCTTCTTTTTCCATTTTTAACCAGATTGGTTGTTTATCTGTCTCTACTAACCAAAAATTCATATTTTTAATATTAACTGCCCAGTAGTAAAACATAAAGTTTGGCAGTGCTAGACCTCCATTTATTTTTGATTTACATAAATGTTTTTTTATTTATTCTATGGCTCTTGTAATCCCAGATAAAGTTGGTGACTATAGAATCAACCTTCTTAAAGAAATTTTTAGGATGATATATCAGAATCAATTGGAAGAGATATAATAATTGCGGGAGAAAAATCATTTTTATTGCATTAATTCTACCTAGCATTGAAATAGGTAATTTTTCCCAATATAAAATATTCTTATTTAATTTATTCAATAAAAGTGGAATATTGGATTTAAATAAAGAATCAAATCTTTTTGTTACATAAATTCCAAAATATTTGATTTTTTCGTTTGCTATCTTAAAAGGAAATTGTTGTAGTATATGTGAATTATTTACCATTATTGACATACGTTCACTTTTATTCCAATTAATACTATATCCTGAAAATAATCGAAATTCAGTTATTAATTTTAGTAAATTTGGAATACTAATTTCCGGCTTTGTAATATAAAGTAATACGTCATCCGCATATAAGGAGATTTTATTTTCAATATCTCTGGTGTCATACCCATATATTTCAGGATGTAATCTCACACGTTGAGCTAATGGTTCTATTGCAGGTGCAAACAATAGCGGGGATAAAGGACAACCTTGTCTGCAGCTTCAGAATAAATTAAATTTAGTTGATAGCATTTTATTTGTTAGTATTCTGGCTGTTGGATTAGTGTATAATAATTTAACCCAAGTAATAAACTTCTCTCCCAACTTAAAAGTTTCCATAACCGAAAACAAGTAAGACCATACCACCAGGTCAAAGGCTTTCTCCGCATCTAACGATATAATTACTAGGTCTTTATTAATACCTCTTTTCGATTATGTAATATTGAATAATCGTCTCAGGTTATATGAGGAATATCGGTTTGGTATAAATCCTGTTTGATCCGGGTGAATTAATTTATTAATAACTGTACTTAGTCTTTGTGCTAATAGTTTGGTTAGTATCTTTTGATCAGTATTTAAAAGAGCTAGAGCTTTATATGATCCTGGATCATCCAGATCTTTGTCTATTTTAGGTATAAGTGTTATAATAGATTCATTTAACGTTTCTGGTAGTTTCTGGTGGGTATAGATGTGTTCATAGAGTATCTTCAAATGTGGTGCAATCAGATCATAAAATGTTTTATAAAATTCCGAACCAATACCATCTGGTCCCGGTGTTTTACCATTTTTTAATGATCTGATAGATTCTTTAATTTCTTTTACTGATATTTCAGCATTTAGTGATTCTCTATTTTGTGAATCCAACCCATTTAGATTACATATTTTTTTAAATCATTCTATTCCTATCCTGTTTTCTGTCGTTTTAGCTGAATATAAATTTTTATAATATTGCAAAAATCTCTCATTAATATCTTTGGGTTGTACTAATGGTTCGCCATTGTACGATTTAATCCTATGGATTATTTTTTCTCCCTCCATTTTCCGTAATTGACGAGCAAATAATTTTTGAGGTTTATCTCCAAATTCAAATTGTAATTGTTTAGTGTATTGATAGAGTTTTACAACTTGATCTGAGTATATTTTATTTAATTTATATTTCAGTGCAGCGATATTGTTATGTTTTGTTATGGATGGATTAGCAGCATTCTCTGTGTCTAATTGTTTAATCTCCTTTTCCAATTCCTGCTGTTCCCTCCGATTCGCTTTATTATAAAATGCTTGAGAAGAAATCATAATTCCACGGGCATATGCTTTAAAAGTTTCCCATAATAGGGAAGAATATATTTCCAGTTTATCATTTATTTCAAAGAAAATCTTGATCTGCTCTATAATATATTCCTGAGTTACTTTGTCTTTTAAAATTTGTGGGTTAAATCTCCATTGTCCCTGTTTTTCCATTTTACCATTTATTTTAATCATAAATGTTAAAGGTGCATGATCTGAGATGTAATATTATGGTATTTTGAATTGTAAGTAAGTGATATGAGTTTAGAGTCTACCAAAAAATAATCTATTCTTGAATAGGTTTTATGTACAGGTGAGTAAAATGAATATCCTTGTCCAGTTGGATTTTCTACTCTCCAAACATCTTAAAAATTACTAGTATACATGTATGCATTTAATAAGTCACTGGAATGGCATTTGGTTTTCCTTTCTCTTGTGGATCTATCAAAATAAGAGTCTAGTGTACAATTTAAATCTCCTCCAATTATTAAGTTATGTTGTGCTATATCTGGGATATTATTAAATGTTTTCTTATAGAACAGTGGACTATTAAAGTTTGGTCCATAAACATTAACAAAATCATTTTTTGTGCATTTAATTCTCCTATTACAATAATGTATCTACCATCACTGTTAGTTATAGTTGATGTTTGTTTAAATAAAGTGCCTTTGCGAAATAATATTGCTACGCTTCTGGATTTGTGTGTAAAAGAAGAATGATACGTTTTATCTATCCATTTAGCTTTCAGCCTATGCTCGGCATCTTTTTTTAAGTGTGTTTCTTGAATAAAAATTACATCAGCTTTAAATGCTTTTAAATGAGCTAGTACTTTACCTCTCTTAATTGGTTCATTAATACCTTTAACATTCCAGCTACAAAACGTTATTCCTTCATTCCCCGTTTTTATTTTTAAATCTTGCATCTTTTGTCTATGGAGGTCTATAATAGAGCCAATGGTTCAGTTTGACAGACCCGACCTTACACCCGAACTCCGAAAAGACGAATTTTAAGACCCTTGAATGTCTCTCACGTGTATATCTCCTTTGATCCAATTTGTAACTCCACTCAAACTGAAAATAATAACGATAGGTTATAATAGAAGAAAAAAGAGGATAGATTAAGAAATTAATAATGTGCACAAAGAAGGAAAAAACTACATCTAGTATTAGTGTAGTTAGTGCTAGCCATACTAGCATGGCTAACCATCTAACGACTTCCGTAGTTGATGTTACCAACTTAACCAGCTCCCTGGTTTCTTGAGATTTTTATTCCATAGCAGTATTTTACCGGGGATATTGGATTTTAAATTATTCAGGTTCCAATAATCAGGAATGTGAGGATACATATATTTAAAACTTATTTAAGAATATAATAAAAAAACGGAAAAAAAGGAAAAAAGAAAAATAAGAATAAAAATTAATTTAAAAAAAAGAAAAAATGGGTTTCCAAGGAGGGCAAATGAAATCAAACTCTATATTTGACTCTAAACATTCAATTATAGGTAAGTATTAGTCATTAGTGATAATTATTAGCTCTGATTAGTACACATACCACGCTATAGTTTTAGTATTTATTAGTTATTTGTATTAGTAGTGCAGTTATACTAATTATTAGTATGGGAGAGTTTCTGATCCACTTCTTTCTCCAGCTTCCTTAGACACGACTTTAGTTCCATCCAGTCCTGCAAAGTCAGTTTATTCAATGATGAAGTTCAGTTTTAAAAGTATTATTCAAGCTTCCACTTGAGCCTTAATCTTCTGGGCAAAGTCCAGTACCTCCACAGGGTTGGTGAAAAAGTGTTCATTCTGATTGTAGGTGACTCTTAGGGTAGCTGGATACCTCAGACCATATTTCAAGTTCTTCACTTCCCTCAAGATTATTTTAGTCTCATTAAAGGTTTTTCTTTTTCTGGAGACCTCTGCTAGGTAGTCTCGATAGATACTGATCCAGTTTCCTTCAAATGTAAGATTTCTGTTTCTTGTAATTTTTTGCAATATCTCCTCCAGGACATAGTCGTACTGAATTTTTATTATCATTTGTCTTGTTCAGTCAGTATTTCTGCAATTTCCTTCTTCAATTTATCCGATGTATTCATAGCCGTGATATTAATTTCAAGCTTTAAGTCCATCATTTCCTCCTATATTTTTTTCATTTCTTCCCCAAAATTCATCTTCAATTCTTCGTTCGTTTTTGCAAGTTCACTCTTTAGTTCCTCCTTTAAGCCAACAATTTCACTTGCAATAAAAGTTTTAAGATCTTCACCGTCCGATTTTTTCATCGTTTTTTTCGACACATCTACTTGGGATAGTGTCCTACCTGAGCCCGAGGCTTCAATCGGGCCTTTTTTCTTGTTTCACCGGTTTCTGCCTAGTAACACGACTTTTCGGTTTATCCGTGGGGGGGCTGCGCTGTGTATATATATATATACTATATATATACATATATAGTAAGTCGCGCGCCTGATGACGTTACTCACGGCAATCGGTACAGAGGCAGCAGGCAGCAGGTAGGTCACTTTCTCCCCGATTTTTCAACGTTTTTTCCAAGGTGCTGGCTGGCGTTGCTCTCTAGCCCTCCATAGCGCCACCGGAAGTCTCCACCTGAATCCTTTTGAGTTGCTTTTAAACATTGGTTATCATAGATGTACATGAAACTTTTTGACCGCAGTGAATGGTCAAAGGGCAGTCATTGTTCTGAAGTTTTCACTCCAGTTCATGTGATAGGAGCAGAATTAAATCATTCGGCTAGGGTTACCAACTGTCCCGTATCAGCCGGGACATCCAGTTTTTTTGGGCTAAATCATGGTGTAGGTCATGGTGGCGCAGCGGTAGAGTTGCTGCCTTGCAGCAAATGCAGCGTCGGAGACCTGGGTTCGATCCTGACTATGGGTGTTGCCTGTACGGAGTTTGTACATTCTCCCTGTGATTTGCATGGGTTTTCTCTGGGACCTTCGGTTTCCTCCCACACTCCGAAGACGTACAGGTTGTAGGTTAATTGGCTTGGGAAATGCAAAAAATGTCCTTCATGGGTGTAGTATATTGTTAATGTGCAGGGATCGCTGGTCAAAGCGGACCCGGTGGGCTGAAGGGCCTGTTTCTGCGCTGTATCTCTAAACTAAACTAAACTAAATTGGTTTGTCCCGTATTTGATTGCTATTACTCGGGTTGAAGGTACTGTCGGGTAGGAGCGCCGCATTCCGCCCCACCTTACCCGTCCCGACGTTATCCAGCCCGTCGGGAATTTATCCCGTATTTTGACCTTTAGCCTCTTATTTGGGAGTGAGAAAGTTGGCAGCCCTACTTTCGGCCCATCAAGTCTACTCCGCCATTTCATCATGGCTGATCTATCTCCCCCTCCTAACCTCATTCTCCTGCCCTCTCCCATAACCCCTGATACCTGAAGGCCAAAAAATACTGTGGATGCTGGAAATCTGAAACTAAAGCAGGACATTCCAAAAAAAACACAGCAGGTCAGGCAGTATCTATGGAAAGAGAACCAGTTAATATTTCAGGTCTGGGACCTTTCATCAATATTGAATAGGAGTGAAACTAGTTAGTCTTAATAACAGAGAGGTTAGGGGGGGGGGGGGGAGGGTAATGAGTAGAACCAAGAATTTCCTGAATAGAGTGAGATAATGTAGCAGTAAACGGGTAGTTAAAATCAAACTACGTTTATTTGTACGACGCTGCTAATGTAACAGTCTGTGCTAACGTTGTAAGGTCTAGCTCAGTATGCCAGATGATACAAAATAAAGAAAATGTGCACAAAATTATGAGAGAAGAGATCGGGTAAATGCGCGGGTATATACAGAGTATTTTGCACAGAGTAGGTGAATGGTGAACCTGAGGGCATAGGTTTAAGATGACGGAGGAAAGATTGAATAGGAACCTGAGGGGTAACTTTTTTATACAAAGAGTGGTGGGTGTGTGGATAGAGCTGCCAAAGGAGGTAGTTGAGGCAGGTAATATCGCAATCTTTTGACAGGCACATGGGTAGGGCAGGTTTAGAGGTATATGGGCCACACACTGGCAGGTGGGACTAGTGTAGATGGGACATGTTGGTCAGTGTGGACAAGTTGGGCTGAAGGGGCTTTTTTTCCCACACTGTATGACTCTATGACTAAATAATGATGCAAAAAAATGGCCAGAGTTAGTTATCGAAAGTTGATGAATTCACTATTGAGTTCTGCAACCTGCAATGTGCTCAGGCAGAAGATGAAGATGAGTTGTTGCTCTAGCTTGCATCTGGCCTTGATGGAACAGTGCAGGACAGTCAGACTGAGACCTGGATGCCGAATTAATGTGGCAGATAAACGTAAATTCAGGATCACTCCTGCAGACTGAGAGTACAGATACTCTGCAAAGCGACCACCTATTCTATGGAACTGCAGATACTGCTGTATTCCAAAGATAGACACAAAGTGATGGAGCAACTCAGCAGGTCAGGCAGCATCTCTGGAGAAAAAGGACAAGTGTTGATTTCGGGTCGGAACCCTTCTTCAGACTGAAAGTAGGGGGGTGGGGGGAAGAACAGGAAGTGAGAAAAGACTAGGACCAATCAAGATCGACAGCAGGGTAGGGAAGGTGTGATCTCAAGAGGGATATAATGTGGTAGACTGTGGAACTGGTTAAATGGCTAGGGTGGAGGAAGGAGGTAACGGGTGGGAAGTGTGAGTAGAAGTTACTTAAAATTAGAGAATTCATAATTGAATTCAATGCTGCCTGACCCATTTAGTTACTCCAGCGCCTTGTGTCTATTATTGATCATCCATTCTGCATTTTAGTTTCACAAGGGTAGATGAGGCCACATTGTGAGGTTTAGTTTAGTGTAAGATACAGCGCGGAAACGGGCCCTTTGGCCCACTGAGTCCATGCCGACCAGCGTTCCCCAGGCACTTACACTATCCTACACTCACGATGGACAATTTACAATGATACCAAGCCAATTAACCTACAAACCTGTACGTCTTTGGAGTGTGGGAGGAAACCGGAGATCACGGCAAAAACCAATGCAAGTCACATGGAGAATGAACAAACTCCATACATAGAAAATAGGTACAGGAGTAGGTCATTTGACCCTTTGAGCCAGCACCACCATTCAATATGATCAAGGCAGATCATCCAGAATCTGTACCCCGTTCCTGCTTTCTCCCCATATCCTTTGATTCCATTAGCCCTAAGAGCTAAATCTAACTCTCTCTGGAAAACATCCAGTGAATTAGCCTCCACTGCCTTCTGTGGCAGAGAATTCCACAGATTCACAACTCTCTGGGTGAAAAAGTTTTTCCTCATTTCAGTCCTAAATTGGCCTATCCCTTATTCTTAAACTATGACCCCTGGTTCTGGATGCCCCCAACATGGGGAACATTTTTCCTGCATCTAACCTGTCCAATTGCTTCAGAATTTTATATGTTTCTATAAGATCGCTCTCATCCTTCTAAATTCCAGTGAATACAAGCTCAGTCGATCTATTCTTTCATCATATGTCAATCCCGCCATCACGGGAATTAACCTGGTGAACCTACGCAGCACTCGTTCAATAGCAAGAATGTCCTTCCTCAAATTAGACCAAAACTGCACACAAGTACTCCAGGTGCAGTCTCACCAGGGCCCTGTACAACTGCAGTAGGATCTCCTTGCTCCAAAACTCAAATTCTCTCGCAATGAAGGCCAACATGCCATTAGTTGTCTTCACTGCCTGCTGTACCTGCATGCTTACTTTCAGACAAGCTCCCATGTCTCTGGCGCTATAAGGCAGCAACTCTACCGCTGCTCCACCAGGCCGCCCATGTCTGGTCGTTGCTTGTGACCCATTCTGCTTTGTGAGATAGCTACAGGAGCGAGGCTTTGTGTTCAATCGGACCCTTGGGGATGGAAAACATGCTGACTTGAGGACAGCATACTCTGGTCCAACCCGTTCATTTTCTAAGTGGTGGGTTCTGTTTTGAGTTTTGCATCTTTTGAAGTTCAAAGCCAGGCCCATTAAATACTAATAAAGAGTCTCCACATTCAGACAAGGGAATGCTTCTCATGGTCAAGGATAAATAACAGGCCAAATTGTACAATGAACAGAAAATGACACTGATTACAAAAGCTAAATACAATGTACAACACCATCTGTGAACACCACTTGAACTAGAGAGAACATAATTGGATTAGATATGAGTTCTGAGAGATTGACGGGTGGAGTTCACCTTTTGATGCTTAAAAGGTGCTAGATTGGAGAGCACTGGTTAATTTTCATGCATTTGGCTCAAATGTCGACAATGCTGTTGAATTTGCAGGAGTTTCCTCAACTAAAGGTCAAAATGGCGAACACACAAAAGGTGCTACCAATCAAAGAGCTGAGTTTAGTTTATTGTCATGTGTACAAGAAGTACAGTGAAAATCCTTTGTAGCGCACAAACCAGTTTGCAAGGATGAATTTCGCAAAGATAAATTTCTCCTCCCCTTTATAGCTTACGTAAATGTATCTATTTGTTGATTCAAGTAATGAAAGAACACAGAACAGCACAGGGGAAGGCACAAAGTGCCAGAGTACCTCAATCTGTCAGGCAGCATCCTTGGGGAACATTGATAGGTGATGTTTCGGGTTGGGACACTTCTTCATCTGTCTGAGGAAGACTCCAGATCCCGAAACTTCACCTATCCATATTCTCCAGGTTGCTGACTGATCCACTGAGTTACTCCAGCATTTTGTGTTTTTCCTTGGTAAACCAGCATCTGTGGTTCCTTGTTTCTACATAGAACAGCACAACACATGAGCAGACCCTTCCACGCATGACATCTGTGAAAAAAATGATGCCCAAATTAAACTAATCTCATCTGCCTACACATGATCATTATCCCTTCATTCCCTGCATATCCATGTGCCTATCTAAAAGCCTCTTAAATGCCACTATCATATCTGCCTCCATCACCATCCCTGGCAAATACGTTCCTGGCCCCAACTACTCTCTGTGCAATAAAAATTTAGCCCTGCACATCTCCATCAAACGTTCCTTCCTCTCACCGTATAGCTGTGCCCTCTAATGTTGAAAACTTCAACCCATGGAAAATGATTTTGCCGGTCTACCTTATATTTTGCATACCTCTCATAATTTTATATATTTAATATTAAATATTTTCCTATATATATATATACACATAATTATATTATATATTTAATTTTACATATTTAAACCTATACGTACACTTATTTAATCTCCCTAAACTGATTTTGCATTGCTTTGGGGTATTCGTCACTGGTCGGAGGGAGAATGGCCAAGGATGTCAGTGTGTGGCATTAATTATGCATGATGATGGTATTACTACAAAAGTACATAAAAGGCCTAATAAAACAGAGAGATAACTTCCATTTAGTGAGTCATTTAGAGGAGTTATTATCCTCCCCAATCAGTTTAGTTTAGTTTAGAGATACAGCATGGAAAAAAGCCCTTCTGCACACCAAGTCCACACTGATACGCGATCCCTGCACTTATAACACTATCCTACACACACTTGGGACAATTCACATATACACCAAGCCAATTAATCTACAAACCTGTACATCTTTGGAGTGTGGGAGGAAACCGAAGATCTCGGAGAATACCCACAAGGTCACTGGGAGAACGTACAAACTCCATACAGACAGCACCCGTAGTCCTTATCAAACCTGGGTCTCTGATACTATAAGGCAGCAACTCTACCACTGCGCCACCGTTGCCTCCCTTACACATGATTCCAATTAACTGTTTTGAAGAGAGCTGATATATTATCCCAGGTATACTGGCCAGAATTTATCTTCTTATCTTGGTTTTGATGATCCGGTCACTTTCACTTTGCTCTGTCTGGGTGCTTGCTCCAAGGCAAATTAGTTGCTGAGTTTCCAACCTAGCATGAATTGCTCCATTTGGAAAGCAATTAATCGGCTTTTAAGTGCTTAGGCTGCCTTGATAGGTGCTCCGTTATGCATTCATTTTGTTTTGCTGTGTGTGCACAGTTTCCAAATGTTTTCGAGAGGGTTTCACTGCCACATAATTCATTCTGGAATGTGATTGCTACTAGTCTCTTGGTGACCAATTTATGCACAGCAACACTCCACTGAAAAATTAAAATATATTTAAAATAAACAACCAGAAAATTGATTATTCTTATATTAGTAAGATCGCAAACATTGGTCTGAATAATAAAGGACCTTCCTGTTTTATCTTAAAGCCTCTTAAACACCATTATCTCAGTTGCCTCCACCAATACCCCTGGCAGTACGTTCCAGATTTCCATCACCCACTGTGCAAAAGAAACATCTCCTTTAAACTTTTTCCCTCTCACCATAAAGCTGTGCCCTCTAATGTTTGACATTTCCACCCCGAGGGGGAAAAGGTTCTGGATGTCTACCCTATCATAATTGAATAGGGCACACATAAAATAGCATGACTGACCAAAGTTCATAAGTTACAGGAGCAGAATTAGGCCATTCGACCCATCAAATCTACTCTGCCATTCAATCAAGGCCGATCTATCTTTCCCTCTCAACCCCATTCTTCTGTCCTATCCTCATAACCACTGACATCCTTACTAATCAAAAATCTTATCAATCTCCGCCTTAAAAATATCCATTGACTTGGCCTCCACAGCCTTCTGTAGCAATGAATTCCACACCCCCTCTTGTATCTTTCTTCTATGAGGCTTGGTTAGTATTCTTGTACCAGGTCTAAGAATCTAACACTGGATTAAATTAATTCTTGAATTCCTGAATTCTTTATTTTTAACATAAACAGGTTGATGGAATAAAATGGTTACTGTGGCCCACATTTTGCATTGTCTGGGCAAGTTGGAAAAACAAGTCCAAATCAGATTTCATGTTTTGATGATGAAATGTGCAATACACAATATTTAATGTATGAAATAACCAGTTACATCTGTTAATGTATACAATTGGCGAGACCATGAAATAAAACAAAGGATTTTTGCTTTCAAAAGCTGGCTTGACTTGTTCCTCTGTTGTTGTGCTAATTTTCCATGGAATGTTGGCTCGCAAAGTGCATTTATTTTATTTGAGTCAAAACTCTATGGAAACTTCGGTGAGAACGACTGTAGAATGTAAATCGGAACCATTTGGATAATCTTAATCAGAGCAAAGAGCGACACTGGCCAGCCCATGATCAGATGGTTTAAAATCCAAAATCCCCATCCAAAGCCCTGTTTTTTTCACTGCATTCCACTGTGATCACAACACAGTGTTTAATGTACGGTCAGGAGCTGTGCCTTCAGACCCCCCCCCTCCCCCCAAACCCCCTTAAACTCAAGCTGATCTGCACCTCCTCTCTGATGCACAACTTTGCTCCATATATTTTAAGACTCCAACAAAGTAAAACATACTGCTCTCTGCCTTAAATTAAACCAGCATCTGGGGCTTTTGGGAAGAGCTGCTTCCAGATTTCCACTATGCTTTGGGCGAACATGACCAGAGGAAATGTTTTGTCTGTATGTAGTCGGTCAAGTCCTTTCATCATTTGGAACATTGCACTTGCAGCAAGTCTTGAGCCACATTTAGGCACTTTGCCATCAGTTAACACCAAATCCTGATAATATTCAACCTGAGAAACCAGAGTGTTGAAGACAAGCAGAATAAATGAGCTGACATTTATATAGTGCCTTTCACTACCCATACATTCCAAAGTGCAAGCAAACAAGTACTTCTGCAATGTAGTACCTACTGTAAAATTTGTAGTGATTTTTTTCAGATGTGGACATTGTTGGTAAGGCCAGTTAATGTTGCCTGTCCCTAATTACTGTTAAATCATTGAATTTATTCTGGCAACAGTCCTGTTGAAAAAAGAGCAGCAGGATTTTGAACGAGCAATGATGAAGGAGTAGTGATGATTTTAGCCTGGTTACCTGTTCCAATTGCATTGATTTCCACCAAAAAGAGTCTGGTTTGGGTCAGTTTAGTTAGTTTAATTTAGTTTAGTTTAGTTTTGAGATACAGCGCAGAAACAAGCCATTCGGTCCAGTGAGTTCACGCAGACCAGCGATCCCCGCACACTAACACTATCCTGCACGCAACAGAGACAATTTACAATTTTGCCAAAGCTAATTAACCTACAAATCTGTATGCCTTTCAAGTGTGGGAGGAAACCGGGGCACATGGAGGAAACCTACACAGTCACAGGGAAAACGTGCAAACTCTACACAGACAGTACCTGTGGTCAGGATCGAACCTGGGTCTCTGCTGCTGTAAGGCAACAACTCTAAAACCCCTGTCCCACGATACGAGTTCATTCCAAGAGATTTGAACTCGGAGATTTAGGGTAATGGCCACTCGCGGTACTCGGTGCTCTCGTGGTCATTTTTCAATGTTGAAAAATCTTCACGAGTCTTCCCGTGCTTACCTGCCATTAGCGAGTCTTCCCGTGTACCTGCCGTTAGCGTTACGAGCTACTAAGAGACGTCCCCGAGCTCCAACGTACCCGCTACATTCATTCTCCGTGCTTACCACGAGTTTGATTTTTTTTAAACTCGGGAGAGCTCTTAGAATGAACTCGTACCGTGGGGCAGGGCTACAATGCTGCGCTACTCTGCCAGTCATTCTGTGTCATACATATCACCTAAACCTAAAACTAAGTTAGGAATCGCAGCCAACAATTTGAGTGCACAATGTCCCACAATCAGTTATTGGACAAATGACTGAATAATTGATTGTATAGTCTTTGGTTGTAGGGTAAATTTTGTAAGGTAACCCAGAGAGTGAACTTATATCTAAGGGCGTATCATTGAAGTGATTAATATCCTATTTGAAGAAGAGTACATTGTGTCAGCATCACTTACACTCAATGAAGCCTTGGAGCATCAGCTCTCCATTAACTCTCCAAGTGTTGGAGTGTTGTTTGAGGCACAATCTTTGACGGAGAGGCATGGCTGTGACTGCTCTGCCAAGAAATTCTCCATAATGAGCAACCGATAAAATCACATCTAAAACTATACACTGCAAAGCCATGTGTTGCCTATTTGTTGTTGACTCTGTTGGTGGACTGTTGGACAAGAAGAAAAAAATGCAATAATTACCACATTCCCTGCTGCGATTCCATTCCAAAGGCAAATTTTTCTCATCTCACCCACGAGGTTTATTTGAGTTTGCCTCTGGCCAGTGAGGTCACAAATGAGAGAACTAAGAGCTCAAGGTTGAGACTGATGTTAGAATTGTTGGTTCTCTGGTTGGTTTAGTTTAGTTTAGTTTATTGTCATAGAATATTGATTTCTCTAACTTCAAGTAACCACAGCATTCCCTTTCTCTCCATCCCTCCCCCACCCAAGTCACACCAGCTTCTCGTTTTCACCCAACAAACAGCTAACAATGGCCTGTTTCCTTTGTCATCGTTACTTTTTTGAATATCTTTAATTCATTGTTTTATATCTCTCCATATCATCATCTATATCTCTCTACATCTCGACCCGAAAACGTCACCCATTCCTTCTCTCCAGAGATGCTGCCTGTCCCGCTGAGTTACTCAAGCTTTTTGTGTCTATCTTTAGTTTATTGTTATGTGTACTAAGGTACAGTGTAAACCTTTTGTTGCGTGCTAACCAGTCAGCAGAAAGACTCTACATGATTACAGTCGAGACGTCCACAATATACAGATACATGATACAAGGAATAATATTTTGTGCAAGATAAAGTCCAGTAAATTCCAATTAAAGATAGTCCAAGGGTCTCCAATGAGGTAGATAGTAGCTTAGGACCGCTCTCTAGTTGTTAGTTAGATGGTTCAGTTGCTGATAACAGCTGGGAAGGAAGGCACTGTCTCTTGAGGTATGCAGAGGGGAGAAGAGGAAGTAACCAGGGTTTGACTGATCCTTGATTATGCTGGTGGCCTTGCCAAGGCAGCGTGAAATGTTGTCAATGGAAGGGAGATTGGTTTGTGTGATGGTCTGGACAGCGTCCACAATTCTCTGCGATTTCTTGCAGTCTTGGATGGAGCCGTTCCCATACCATGTTGTGATGCATCCTGATAAAATGCTTTCTAAGGTTCCTGGTTGCATTTGTGATAAGAACACTGCATTTGTCCATCTTCCTCCCCTTCCCCTCTACCCCTTAAAGCAGGCCAAAGACTGTGCAGCTATTCTTCATTGCCGGAGCCTGCGTGTGGAGCCTTAATCTAAATCTAGTGAGATAGCTACATTGTCTCATATTGTTGAGGACTGTCCTCTCTGTAAATCTCAGGGAGGTCTGATAACACTGAGCTCAACAAATGAGGAGGCCGTGGGTGGCTCAATGGCTATGTGAAAGCAAAATAATATATTGTGTACAAATGACTGGAAAATACTATAAAGAGCCAGCTCCAATATTTAAGAAAAACTACAAAATGGTCGCACTGCCAAATTCCTTGATAATGAATTGACATTTATTTATTGCCAATTTTTTTGTGCGGTGCCATGCCACGTTTTTCATGCTTCAACTTTACATTTGTAATCTTAAAAACCTTGAGGAATAAGATTATTATTTTGTCTGATTACAAATCCGGAGTGTGCATTTGTGCTTTTTAAAAAAAAAATCCAGGTTATCCTCAATGTTTCGTACTTTGCTCGGATACCACTCAGTAATTGTTGGTGAAGTAGGAAAATAGTCCGAGCAATGATTTCCACCAGCCTGGGCAAATTTCCCAGGGCATGAAGAAATTGGCCATAAATCAATACAGGCATCCACAAACATCCTGGGAAATTTGAACAAGCCTGCACAAATCAACAGCTTGTACAGATTTCCTGTCACACCTTCAGCACTTACCAAATGGCTATTCTTTGCATGTGAGCTAGAGCACTTTTACAAATCTAGCTGTTCGAATATACTGTAGGTACAGGCTGCTCGCTCAAGAGGCGATTGTGCCAGAACTACATTTATATTCCATTCCTTCCTCATTGAATACACTGATATATATGCAGCACACATGAACTATTGCGAAGCTTTCAGATTGTGTTTTTTTACCATTTACATCTTTCTGCTTAGAATCACACAGCGTGGAAACAGGCCCTTCAGTCCAACTTGTCCACTCTGACCAACATGCTCCATCTACACTCGTCCCACCTACCTGCATTTGGCCCATATCCCTCCAAACCTATCCTATCCATGTACCTGTCTAAATGTTTCTTCAACATTGTAATAGTCTCAACTGCCTCAACTACTTCCTTTGGCAGCTCATTCCATACACCCTTTGTGTGAAAAAGATTCAGATTCCTATTAAATCTTTCCCCCTTCACAAACGTATGTCCTGTGGTTCTGGATTCCCGTTGACTCTGTGCCTCCACCCGATCTATTCCTCTCATGATTTTATACACCTCTATAAGATCGCCCCTCATCCTCCTGCGCTCCAAGGAATAGAGTCCCTGCCTGCTCAACCTCTCCCTATAGATCTGGCCCTCGTGTCCTGGCAACATCCTCGTAAGGTGAGCGATGTGTCTTATCTAAAGGGTCGCTCTGTTGTATAAATTCACACCCTGATCAACCTCTCAACGTGAGACACAGGAGATTGATCCGTAATTCTTAATTCGTAGATAAGGGTGAACCCTCCTACATCTGACAGATATCATGCTGGAATAGGTGGCTGATGGTATTCCACATGCGAGAGAGAAAGCTAGGCATCAAAAAGAAGAAATTCAGCCATTATAACTGTGTTGTGTTGCTCGAGAAAGTCCTGTCTCATTGTGTGAGTGATGTCAGCTCTAGATCAATAAGAGGTGTGGGTCATGTTTAGTTCAGTTTAGAGATACAATATGGAAACAGGCCCTTCGACCCACCGAGTCAATGCTGACCATCGATCACCCATTCATACTCATTCTATGTGAACCCACTTTTGCATCTACTCCTTTCACACGAGGGCAATTTACAGAGGCCAATTAACCTCCAATCCCACACTTCTTTGGGATGAGGGAGGAATCTTACATGTGGAAGGAATCACTCAGAGGAAACCCACGAGGTCACAGGGAGAATGTGGAAATTCCAAACGCAGACAACGTCCATGGTCAGGATCGAACCTGGGTCTCTGGTGCTGTGTGGCAGTGGCTCTACCACTGTGCTGCCCTGGTTGACGGTGAAAGTCCAGACTGCCATGAAACGGTGGGACTGGATTTGTGGACTGTTAATAAGAGTCACTGAGTCGTACAGAACAGAAAAAAAGGCTCTTCAGCCCAAATCATCCATAAGCTAGTCTAAGCTAGTACCATTTGCCCTCATTTTGCCCATGTATCCCTTTAATCCTTTCCTATCCATGTACTTGGCCACATGTATTTTAGTTAGTGCTGGGTAATTGGAGAGCGTAAAGTTTAGTTAGGTTTAGAGAAAAAAGGATGGAAACAGGCCCATTAGCCGACCACATCCGAGTTAACCGTCGATCACCCGCTTTGGAGTTAGGACGCTAAGGCAGATCAAGCTGGATGTAAGGTGGCACAGTAGTATATCTTTGACATGCCCCTTTGTTGATTACAAGGAAGCAGTGCCCCCTAGTTTAGAAGCAGCCCAACTACTAGAATCATCAGTGTGGCCACATGTCTGTTCACATGAACAGTCCTATCTTCTGCCTGCCTCCACACATGGCAGCAGGCCACTTTTTGCATTGCCCCCCCCCCCCCCACTGTTCCCTCCATTGTTCAATACATTCCTGAACTAAAGGAAAAAACTTCAAAAGAATGCTGGATGCCAACGTGGATAATCCGCACAAAAAATACAGTATTTATGCCATTTCTTTGGCGATCCTGTTGATCAGCTCCTGTAAAACCCAATGGCGGTTCCAGGAGGAGAAGTCAAACTGTCTAAACAAGGAACTGCAGATGCTGGTTCTCTAATTCTCTAACTCTGCTCTCCCCTCTCTTGTCCTCTCGCCCCCTTTATCCACCCTAGTCATTTTACCAGTTCCGCAGTTTTCCACCATGTTTCTTGAGATCACAACTTCACTAGCCAACAGAGGGTTTACCAGGCACCATCCTGCCTGAGGTCATTTGATTGGTCATGGTCTTTTCTCACCTCCACTACTTCGCACTCACGTCATGTCGGGGGGAAGTTCCCCCCACCTCGTGTACCATGTAATCCCGTGCTACCTGCTCCATGGTCGGAGAGTTGGCGACTAAACCGTCTCCCACACCTAATTTGCCAGGTGAGGAGGGGGCTGTGGACCCCCAGCAGGACCAAAAACAAGACATATCAAAGGGTGGACGAGCTTCTAGTGGGTCAACGGCCATCCACACTTCAGTAGAACTGTCGTACACTGTAAGGAATGATGATAAAGCACACACACCAAAATCCTATACTTCCAGCGGCGGAAGTCTGCAGGAATGTGTGGTGCGTCCGTCACTGTTCCCGTTGGAAACTAGCACCACTAATGTTTTCAACGATGATGAATGAATGACTACTTCACAACATCCCCCCCCCCCACCCTACTTTCAGTCTGAAGAAGGGTCCCAAGCTGAAACGTCACCCATCCTTTTTTCTCCAGAGATGCTACCTGGCCCGTTGAGTTACTACTGCACTCTGTGTCTATTTCTGCAACGAGCATTACGGGAAGTGTGCAGTGGAGATGCATTTGTATAGGAGAGTTTTTTTTAACCAAAAATAAATGTAATCAATTATTTAGAATGATATGTACAATACAAGATAAAACAGTGGGGTGTGGCTGGCCTGTCAACTTGCCCTTTCCCTCGTTGGCATCTCAGCGCACAGCAGTATTTTCAAAAGTTGATGAGCTCTGGGAGCAGAATTACTCCATTCTTCCCCATCAAGTCTATGTCATTCAATCATGGCTGATTTCACTTTCCCTCTCAACCCCATTCTCTTGCCTTCTCCTCTAATAACCCATGCAGCACCCTTACTAATCAAGGTTCTATCAATCTCTGCCTTAAAAATATCGATTGACGGCCTCCACAGCCGACTGTGGCAACAAATTCCACAGATTTACCACCCTATAACTAAAGAAATTCCTCCTCATCTACTTTCTAAAGGTGCACCTTTTATTCTGAGGCTATGGCCGCTGGTCCTAGACTCTTCCCTAGACTAGTGGAAACATCCTCACCACCTCTACTCTATCCAGGCTTCTCAAAATCTCCTGATCAAACGGGACTCAACCTATCCTAGAAATTCCAGTTTTATTGTCCAGCTGCTCTGAAATAACAGCAAAATGACCCCCAACGCTCAGATCTATATCTCGCTGAGGTTCCACGCAGGCACCAAGACTCAGCGGCACATGCAGATTTATTAGTGACCTTGGTGGGAATGCTGAAAAGATCACTTCCTCAGCATTACTCTTTCTCGGTTCCAGTTATCCCCCTCATTCAATGACCTTTTGCTGGATTTTCACCACACTGTCTGCCCAACACTGCCTTTTTGTTCTCAGTCTAATGTTTTCACAGCTTGCTGCAGACGACCAGGATGCAACCAGTTGCAGCACTGTTCTGAATTTCTTTACGCCTTTAATTTGCTACTGACTGAATTATGTTATTAAGTAAATAACACCAAGCAACTTTGGACACACTCCATCTACTTGGCAAAAGATTAATTGCTCTATTTCTTTTGAATTATTACTATTTTGAAATATAATTATTTTGAACTCTTACTTTGCATGTCATACAATACTTTGATACATTTTTTAGATACATAGAATTATATTAGAACGACTAATCTAAAAAAGCAGTGTAAAAAATATATCACTTTAGTACTGGGAACTTTGCCCCTGTTGTTTTACGTTAATGATTTTTGTTGTTGTTTCTCATTAATAATTGTTGTAATTAACAGTTCCAGTGGAGTTTATTAGTCATCCAGGCCTTGCCTGTCAACTGCTTTCCACCTCCTTTGGTTATATTTCTGCTTGCGGCTTCTTTCTGATTGCTTAGTTTGTGGTTTTGGAATGAAACAAACATATCATCCAAAAAACTTTTCAAAGTTCAAATGTTCCAATCAAATTTTGCAACTTCCTCATGGAACAATCTACAATCCAGAACCACCGTGAGGGTACTCAGAAATTTGATGCATGTAGAAGACTCAACATTTTGTTTGGATCCTCCACTGTTTGGTGAATTGCAGATGGTGGCTACTTTGTACAATTCCTACTGCCAAAGCCTGGGACTTAGAATTATTTCCCCTCTCACCTTATATCTAAGCCTTCTAGTTTTAGACTCTCCTATTCTAGAAAAAATATTGTTAACTATTCAACTATCTGCGCCCCTCAAAACCTCCACATGCACATCCCAAGGAACTGCAGATGCTCTTTGCAACTGAAGATACACACAAAAGGTTGGAGTAACTCAATGGGTCAGGTATCTTTGTGAAGCTTCTCTGAACCCTCTCAGCTTAATCACATCCTTCCTATTGTGTGCTGACCAGAAATGAAGTAATACTCCAGCTGCGGCCTCACCCGCATCTTGTACAGTTTTAGACTTTAGAGATACAGATACAGCATGGAAACAGGCCCTTTGGCAGACCGAGTCTGCGTCGACCAGCAACCAGCCCGTACACTAGCACTATCCTACACAAGAGGGACAATTTACAATTTACTGAGGCCAAATAACCTACAAAACTGTACATCTTTGGAGTGTGGGAGGAAACCAGAGCACCCGGAGAAAACCCACGCGGTCGCAGTGAGAACGTAAAAACTCCGTACAGACAGCACCCATAGTCAGGATCAAACCCAGGTCTTTGGCGCTGTAAGGCAGCAACTCTACTGCGGTGCAACTGTTCCGCCCCTGCTGCATCATGACATTCCAACTCTTATACTCAGTGCCCTGTCTGATGAAGGCAATTGTGCCTTCTTCACCAATTTGTCCATCAGTGTCAACTCTTTCTGAGAGCGATGTACTTGTACTCTAAATCTTTTTCTTCTGAAACACTCCCAGAGGCTGGCCATTCACTGTCTACATCCAGCCCGAGCTCTATCTGCCAAATGCATCACTTCACACCTGAGTTAAATTCCATTTGCCATCCCTTTGCCCACTTTCCCTCTCATGTTGTAAATTAGACCATCTGCTTCCCTGTCCACCGCGTTTTGAATTTGGCACAAAATTACTAATTGTGCCACCTCCATTCTCACAACTGGCTCTTTGCAACTGAAGATACACACAAAAGGTTGGAGTAACTCAATGGGTCAGGTATCTTTTGAAGCTTCTCTGAACCCTCTCAGCTTAATCACATCCTTCCTATTGTGTGCTGACCAGAAATGAAGTAATACTCCAGCTGCGGCCTCACCCGCATCTTGTACAGTTTTAGACTTTAGAGATACAGATACAGCATGGAAACAGGCCCTTTGGCAGACCGAGTCTGCGTCGACCAGCAACCAGCCCGTACACTAGCACTATCCTACACAAGAGGGACAATTTACAATTTACTGAGGCCAAATAACCTACAAAACTGTACATCTTTGGAGTGTGGGAGGAAACCAGAGCACCCGGAGAAAACCCACGCGGTCGCAGTGAGAACGTAAAAACTCCGTACAGACAGCACCCATAGTCAGGATCAAACCCAGGTCTTTGGCGCTGTAAGGCAGCAACTCTACTGCGGTGCAACTGTTCCGCCCCTGCTGCATCATGACATTCCAACTCTTATACTCAGTGCCCTGTCTGATGAAGGCAATTGTGCCTTCTTCACCAATTTGTCCATCAGTGTCAACTCTTTCTGAGAGCGATGTACTTGTACTCTAAATCTTTTTCTTCTGAAACACTCCCCAGAGGCTGGCCATTCACTGTCTACATCCTGCCCGAGCTCTATCTTGCCAAAATGCATCACTTCACACTTGTCTGAGTTAAATTCCATTTGCCATCCCTTTGCCCACTTTCTCACTTGATCTAGATCATGTTGTAATATTAGACCATCTGCTTCCCTGTCCACCGCACCATTACGTTTTGAATTTGGCACAAAATTACTAATCGTGCCACCTCCATTCTCATTCAAATATATATAACAAACTATAGGATGCAGAGCACTAATCCCTGCAGCACTCTGCTGCTCCCAGAGCTCCAATCTGAAAAAATAACCCTCCACTACCAGCCTCTGACCTTCCAACAAGCCAACTTTGTATCAAATTGGCCAGATCACCATGTAGCCCAGGTGTTCCAAACCTCTCGACCAGCTTGCCTTGCTGGACCATGTCAAAGGTTTTGTTAATGTCCATGTAGACGATGTCGACAGTCCTGTCCTCGTCAATCCTCTTGGTCACCTCTTCAAAAAACTCAAATCAAAATCATAGTACATTATTTCAGACAGGACTATGCTATCTCTGATCAGTCCTTAGCTTGGCCCATATCCCTCTGAATCTATCATATCCATGTACCTGTCTAAATGTTTCTTAAACGTTATGATAGCAGCTGCCTCAACTACCTCTTCTGGCAACTCGTTCCATACACCTATCACCATTAGTATTAAAAAATTGCTCCTCGGGTTTCTATTAAATCTTTCCCCCCTCACCTTAAACCTATGTCCTCTGGTCCTTGATTCACCTGCTCTGGAATAGAGACTCTGTGCATCTACCCGATCTATTCCGCTAATGATTTTATACACCTTTATAAGATCACGCTTGGGGTGGAAGATGCAACCTTCACGTGGCCCGCCCTGTTTCGACTAATGCAATCAACTCGACGTGCACAAACGGAAGATCAAATAGAACAAGTTGTCCAACAACTTTAGGCTGTGCACGCCACACGAAATAAGTAGATCACGCCTCATCCTCCTGTGGAATAGGATCCCATCCTGCCCAACCTCTCCCTATAGCTCAAACCCTCGAGTCTTGGGAAAATCCTCGCAAACCTTCTCTGTACCCTTTCCAACTTGACACCATCTTTCCTGTGGCAGGGTGCCCAGAACAGTTGATCAAGCTCAAGGAACTTATCATCTTTATGCACCTCGAGACTGCCAACATTTCCTCTTCTGTAAATTTAATATATTTCAGGACTTCATCGTTCTCTTCCCTTGGTTTGAACTACGCTGTAAAATTCTATGATAAAATGATGACAAATCTGAGCAGTCACTGCATACACAAGGAACATATTTATTTGTAGAACCTCTATTCCTTGCATACATTTAAATTGTCAACCCATCTTTAGTTTAGTTTAGTTTAGAGATACAACACAGAAACAGGCCCATCGGCCCACCGAGTCATGCCGACCAGCGATCCCCGCGTATTAACACTATCCTACACACACTAGGGATCATTTTTACATTTACCAAGCCAATCTACCTATATACCTGTATGTCTTTGGAGTGTGGGAGGAAACCGAAGATCTCGGAGAAAACCCACATAGGTAATGTGGAGAACATACTGAACAAAGACTTATTTTAGATGGAGACTGAGAACAGGGAGACTGAATCAGGCCACACTTGATGAGATATCAAAAGTGAAAAGACACTCCAATGACCTTTTTATCTTATTTTGATTTAGTTACGCTTAAGCTACATGGTTGATGGGAGAGATAAAAAGAAAACAGCATACATGTACAAGCTGGAAATGGAGAGATAACATAACAATGACAGAGTGCAGCAGAAAGATTGGAGAAAGGGATAGGGGACAAAAGGAGGAAAAACACCATGGATAGAAAATCATATTCAAAGAAAGAGTATACGTAAAGGGAAAGAGAAAACTGAAGTGTTAAAGATTATAGATATTTCAGACAGACAGGCAATATGCCATGGGAATGGAAGAAATAGAAATACACAAATTGAAACAATAGAGATGGAATGAGAAGATGGTAGGTGTGGAAATAATGTTGGCCTGTATTCATATATGGGGACACTTGGAGCAAGAAATAACCAGTTAAAGATATGACAGAGAAATAGGAAACTTGTGGGCAGTTTAATTTAGAAATACACCATGGAAACAAACCCTTTTGCCTACCAAGTCCACACCAACCATCGATCACCAATTCCCACTTTCCCATCCATTCCCTACACACTGAGAGCAATTTAGAGACCATAAACCCTACAGAGCTGCGCGTCGTTGGGATTTAAGAGGAAACCGGAGCACCTGGGGGAAACCCACATGGTCATAGGGAGAACCTGCAACTTTCTCGCAAACAGCCACCTGAGGTCAGGATCAAACCCAGGTCTCTGGTGTCGTGATGCAGCAGCGCCCACTGCAACAGTATGTCGCAGTCAAAGGAATTTTCACCCAGAGTAGTGAATCTGTGAAATTCTCCACCACAGAAGGTAGTGGAGGCCAATTCATTGGATGTTTTCAAGAGAGAATTTGATAGAGCTATGACAGAATCAAGGGGTATGGGGAGAAAGCAGGAATGGGATACTGATTTTGGATGATCAGCCATGATCATATTGAAGGCTCAAAGGGCAGAATGGCCTACTGCTGCACATATTTTTGATGTTTCGATGAATGCTAGTGGAATAGAGAAAAGAGAGAAAGTAAAGAAACTTAGGCTGATTGGGAGATGGAGAGCTACAGAAAGTAAAGATATTTAATGATGGATACAAACATCCTGATGGCAGAGAGTGCTGAGAAAACAAATGAGGAGGGATTAACCCTTTCAAAGAACTACAGAGGCAGAGACATCCTGTTAGCACGTCATGCTTAGAATGGAGATTTTTTTTTAAGTTTAGAGAGCCAGTTATGTGCCTGTCCCACTTAGGCAACTGTTATAGTCGTAGCAGGTCATCGAAAAACCGGCGACTGGACTAATGGGCCTGACCCACTTAGGCGATTTTTTAGGCGACTGCCGGCAAATACGACAATGGAATTCACCAAAGTCAGCACTGGTGACAACCTACGTCACCTGGCGACAATCTACGACATCCTGGCGATAACCTATGTTAACCTGGTGACAACTTACGGCAGCACCTACGTCAAGCTACGCTCATTGGCATCAAACCCACGGTCGTCACTGTTGCCGAAAAATGTTCAACATGGTGAAAACCCAGCGGCTACCAGAAAGACGCTACGACTCTTTGGGTGACTGAGGAGACTACTCACGAACATACAGACGACACCCCGGCGACCACCTGCGACCATGTGGCGACAGCCTAGCCACCTGCAGTCGCCTAAATAATCGCCTAGGTGGGATAGGCCCATAAGTAAAACAGCAACTCCCTCGACTTACTGCGATCAATACTCTGGGAGATCTGACACCATAAAATAAGAGTTCAAAATACTTCATTAGAGATGTGCTGTAACAGATTTAATCTGCTGTGAATCACTCAACTGTTGCAAGGCAAATTAAACTTTAAATATTAGATACAGAATTATAATGAAATAGTAAGAGTCACAATTTTTTTTTCTCTGTGGAGGTTATTGCTAATTCATGTACCACTACAGATGTCACAGCATAAAATAAACTCCACAATAACAGAATATTTGAAAATATGTAATGTGAACATTAGTTTAGAAATATTTAACACATTCATAAAAACTGCTTTGCTCATTATTTAAACAAAGGATTAATCAACATGATGCTTAACTCATGGCTGCATGGTGGAGCAGCAGTAGAGCTACTGCCTTATAGCGCCAGAGACCCGGGTTCGATCCTGACTACGGGTACTGCCTGTACGGAGTTTGTACGTTCTCCTCGTGACCTGTGTGAGTTTTCGCTGAGATCTTCAGTTTTCTCCCACACTACAAAGACATACAGGTTTGTAGGTTAATTGGCTTGGTGTAAATGTAAAATTGTCGCTTGTGTTTGTAGGATAGTGTTAATATGCGGGGATCACTGGCCACCATGGACTCGGTGGGCCGAAGGGCCTGTCTCTGCGCTGTATCTCTAACCTAAAGTCAACAGGTCAGGCAACACTGCTGGAGGACATGCATCGGCAAGATTTCAGGTCAGGATCATTCTTCAGACTCTTGCATCACCCATTGAGCTCAAGCACTTTGTGTTCTGGCAAGATCCAGCACTGCAGACCCATGTACCTCCATGAGTCAACAAAAAAACAGTTTAAGCAGCTATGTTTGCATGTTGAAATTTGAAAAATAAAATGGTTAGGCATTCTAAACCAGAAACATACCACTTCGCTGACATTGGGAGAGTCTAGGACTAGAGGTCATAGCCTTAGCATTAAAGGAAGGAGATAGGGAGGAATCAGCCATGAGTGAATGACGGAGTAGACTGGATGGGTCGAATGGTCTAATTGTGCTCGTATCACTTATGACCCTATGACATTGTTAGCAAGGGCACATGGGAAAGAGTTTGCTCTATTCCAGCTAGATATTGTAATTTTCAACTGTATACTGGTTGCAGCAATGCTAACAGAGCCAACCCCATTTCTAAAATCCAACCAACTCCAGAAACATGGAGAAAGGTAACAGGTGTACTGACACAGTGAGTGGAAATATAAAAGTAAATGTGAAACCTGAGTGTAAAATGAGCAATATGTAAAGAATGATCAACATTAACAGCACAGTCATAATGAAACTTTGACAGCAATTCTTTCCACTCAGCTCCAAGCTCCAAAAAAAAATCTATTTCAAGAGTTAAATAGCTGACCTGAAGAAAAATGGCAACTGACAACATTGATTCTGAGTTGCAAAATTGCTCAGACATTCGATCTTGGAAAAGTTCTTCATCAGTCAGGATATTGAGTGTATTAGTTAAGACATTATGTTACAGTTGGTGAGGCCACATTTGAAATACTGTGTTCAGTTTTGGTCACCATGCAATTGGAAGAATGTCATTAAGGGTAGAAAGGGTGCAGAGAAGATTTATAAGGATGTTGCTGGGACAACCCAAGCTGGGGAAAGGTTGAACAGGATAGGACATTAGGACAGAGTGCAAGAGGCTGAGGGTGTTATGATAGTGGATACAATCATGAGGGAAATAAATTAGAGTGAATGTGCCGAGTATTTTACCAAGGGAAGAGGAATCAAGAAGCAAACAAAAATAGGTTTTAGATAAAATGAGTTAGTAGAGGGGGTAGTTGATGCAGTAAAACAACAGCATTTAAAAGACATTTGGATGGGTACAGGGATAGAAAAGGTTGAGGAGAATATGGACCAAAGCAGGTCAATGGGATCAGCTTAGATGGGACAACTTGGTCAGCAAGGACAAGTAGGGCCAAGGGGCCTGTTTCCATGCTGTATGTCTTTGTGTTTCTATGACTTTCAACCAAATGCCATCATTGCATCCATTAAGGAGGCATGGTGGAGCAGCGGTAGAGTTGCTGCCTTACAGTCGCAGAGACCCGGGTTTGATCCTGTCCAACAATGCTGTCTGTACGGAGTTTGTAAGTTCCCCCTGTGTCCACGCGGGTTTTCTCCGGGTACCCCGGTTTCTTCCCACACTCCAGAGACATATAGGTTCGTAGGTTAATTGACTTTGGTAAAAATTGTAAAATTGTCCCTCGTTTGTAGGACTGTGTTAGTGTGCAGGGATCGCTGGTCGGTGCTAACTTGCTGTATCCACGCTGTATCTCTGAACTAAAACTAAAATATCTTTCAAAATTGTCCATCGTGACATAACAATCAATGTCCAATTTTTTTTTTCATTTCAATGCTATGTAAAATCTATTAAACAATTAGATTAATGCCAAAGATAAACACAAAATGCTGGAGTAACTCAGTGGGCAAAATCTAGTTGGGCTACTTCCTTCCACTAAAATGAAAACTCACAGTTAACGTTACTATTGCATCTTTTTTAATGTTAATATATTTTGCCACCTTGCTCTGCTCCACCCACTGTCAAAGATATCACCCACCATGAGTGTACCAACAGCAATTCGGGTATCACGGGTGTCAGAGGTTATGGGGAGAAGACAGGAGAATGGGGTTAGGAGGGAGAGATAGATCAGCCATGATTGAATGACGGAGTAGACTTGATGGATCGAATGGCCTAATTCTGCACCTATCCCTTATGGTTTTATGAATTCCCCTCCTTCCTTCCAGTCCATCAAAATCCAACTGACAACATTGTCGCTCCTTTCTCTCCAGAGATGTTGCCTGTCCCACTGAGTTACTCCAGCTTTTTGTGTTTATCTTTGGTTTAAACCAGCGTCTGCAGTTCCTTCCGAAACATTGTTCCTCAACTGAGCTCTTGATAGGTTCAGTATCTATTTCCCTCCCACCATCCTCCCCCTTCTCCATTTCTCCAGCTTCAGGTTTCTGCTTGCTATCTCTCCCTCAGTCCTGGCCCGTAATACATTTTCTTTTGATCAGAAGAGTGTTACAGAAATGCAACAAAAAAAAATCTCGATGCTGTGCTTCTCGCTCTAATTAATGGCTGCTTTGATTAGAATTTCTTTCAACTTCTGACATTTTTTTCTGGTAAAGCTTCACATTTCTAACACAAATTCTGCTTCTGTGTGATCTAGAGTGCAGGTTAAGGTAGCGATTTTGAAGCCTGTTTTTAAGCTTGGGGCAAGAGTGAAGTTAAAAGTCTGTTCATTAAAATGCCCATATCTAGATTGCAACACAAGCTTTCTTCTGACAATGTCAGTGAGCATTTGTCCATCCACCAAGCTATGGCAACCCTTCCTTGAAATTTTCTAGTTGTGAGTTTGTTAATCCACTTTAAAATTCTCTTTACCAGCCCATTTAGGTAGCTTCGTAAATAGCTAGGTTGTAAAGTCTTATTTATAAACCACAGTTGGGGTATGTTCTGGTATGTTTAAAGTGCCATGTTATTCCATCTTCATATTATTTTTGCTTAAATATTGATTAAAATCTTATGAGACCGATTAAATTGTAGCTGACTCATTGAATTGGATTTAGCAAGACCAACCTTGAATTATTACTTTAGACATTTAGACTTTAGCGATACAGCACAGAAACAGATCCTTTGGCCAATCGAGTCTGCACCGACCAGCGATCTCCCCGTGCACTACCGCCATCCTACAAGCTAGAGCCAATTTTACCGAAGCCAATTAACCTACAAACCTGCACGCCTTTGGAGTGTGGGAGAAAATCGGAGCGCCTGGAGAAAATCCATGCTGTCACAGGGAGAACATACAAACTCCGTACAGACAGCATCCGTGGTTAAGATCGAACCACGGCCTCTAGCACAGGAAGGCAGCAACTCTACAGCTGCACCACTGTGCCACCTTTCTTAGTTGAAAAATGTATCGCATCAATAGACAGCATGACCAGTATGGTTGGAGGACTTGAACAACAGGTTATTCAGTCCGCAAAATGAGTAGTCAACTAAATTAAGAATCCAACTGGGTGTTACTTCAGCATTTCCAACATGTGTACGTATGGAATGACAGTAGGCCATTTGGGCCATTTAACCTATTCCATTGATGCACATAGATTGCTTAACTGTAGACGCTAGTGCATTTACCTAATCTCCTGAAGGATTATGATCCAAGATAGTTCGCTTTAGGACCAGATGGAAATTCTGCCAGCAACCATCTTCCATGGATACGGTATGACCTGGGAAGACACTATAATAGCAACACAAAAATTGAAGGATCTACTATTTGTGTGCTGAGATCAGGTATAATTTGAGATAAAAGATGCTTCCAATATTATTGGCAGTATTCTAACCACACTGATGTTTGAAGTACAATCATATAATCTCTCTGCTGCATAACTATAATATGTCTGGCAGGCAACATTCTAGGCATGGTATCAACAATTCCCAATTACAGACCATATTTAGTGTTTATTCTTATTTCCAAGGCACCTAGTTTCCAGTCAGTGACTGGCAGCATCAAACATGTTATGCAAGAAGTCGTCTGCTTGAACGGAGAAGGAGAAAATTTAAAAAAAAAGAAATTGGGGAAGGAGTTTGAAGAAAATGGAAACAGTATTTGTAAGGAGAGAGGGAGTCAGTGACTTCAGTCACAGTGAATCTGAGCGTAAATCTTCGGGGGAGAGCTGTTGGCTGATACGAAAGAAAGTGAGAGCACCAGATGAAATGGGAGAGAAACCAGAAGACATGAACAGTGTATTGGAGAGAAGAGAATTTAGATAAATACAGCACAGGGCGGCATGGTGGCATAGATGTAGAGTTGCTGATTTACTGCGCCAGAGACCCGAGTTAGATTCTGACTACGGGTGCTGTGTGTACGGAGTTTCTACGTTCTCCCATGACAGTGTGGGTTTTCTCCTGATACTCTGGATTCCTCCCACACTCCAAAGACATACAGTTTGTAGGTCAATTGGCTTTGGTAAAGATTGTAAATTGTCCCGGGTGTGTGGGATAGTGCAAGTGTATGGGGATCGCTGGTCAGCGCGCACTCGGTAGGCTGAAGGGCCTGTTTCCATGCTCTATCTCTAAATTACACTAAATTAAAACACAGCAATGGACCCTTCGGCCCACAATCTCCATGCTAAACGTAATGCTAAATAAATTAATCTCATCTGCCTGCATATGATCTATATTCTTGCATTCCCCGTGTTGCCTAAAAAGGGTAGGAAAAGGTGGGATCAGTGGTTCGGAAGAGGAAATAAAAAGTGCAGCATTTTTGTAAGGAAAATAAATCAAATAGAGTCTCTGGAACTAGAATGGACCTTACGAGAATCTTGCTCTAGCTGTATGGTGACAGGGTGAGAAGGTTGTGGACTTACATCACTACATCAAGGATAGTGTGCAACTGAGTAAAAAGTTACAATATCAGAAATGTTTTATGGGAATGGGACATTGGAACTATGGTGCTCCATTAGGCGATCAAGAAGACTATTCAGACCTGCTTCACCAGTTACTAAGATTCAATTAATTCAATGATTTAATTATACTTTATTGTCCCATGTACCTAGGTACAGTGAAATTCTTTGTTTTTTAATGTAATCCGGTAAAATCATACAACACACTTCACCTGGGCAGTACACAAAGAGTCGCCGACAAAGTTTCGAAGGTTCTTAGTACAGTCTTATCTTCTCGCAGCGGCGAACCAGGCCTGCTGCCGCATGTGGCCGCAGGCAAACTGCCGGTACCCTCTCCGTTCCCGACGGCCCCCGACCGGGACCCTCTCCATTTTCGGTGGCCCCCTACTGGGTCCCTCTTCATTCTTGGTGGCCCCTGACCAGATCCCTCTCCACTGCGGTCTCCTGCTGGGTCCCTCTTCACTCTTGGAGACCCCAGGCCGGATCCCTCTCCGTTCTCGGCGGCCCTCCACCTGGGTCCCTCGTTCTTCGGTGGCGCTGCCCACCAGGTTGTTGCCGTCCGGTTCACTGCCCATCCAACTGCTGGCTTGCTCTCGGAGGCCTGCTTCAGGTTGCTCTGGGCCCACCGGGTCACTCGGCTTTGCGAAGCATCCCTTTGAGCCTTCTGCCTCCGCGCAGCCCATCCATCATGTATCAACTTTGATTTCAACCTCACTTTCCTGCACCAACTTCATTTCCTTTTAATCCCTTAAAAGCTAATAATCTATTGACCTCTGTCTTGACTATACCCTGCGACCGAGCTTCCACAGTTGTTTTGAATAGTCATTTCCAAAGATTCACCAATATCTGGGTTAAGAAATTTCTTCTCACCTCATTCCTAAAAAGCCAACCCCTTTATTGAGATTGTGGTGTCCTGGTTATACACACAAACCATGGAAAAATAATTCCTGTATCAACTACGGTACACAGGTGGACCGTAATTTGATATTTTTCCATAAGATCACCATCCTGTTCTCAACATAAAATAATGGTGATGTTTTTTGTTTAGTCTCTCCTCGTCCATGTTATCATCATCCTTGGCATTATTTTTCTGTATGGCAAGTTGATTAGGAAGGGAAACCAATCTTGTACCAATTATTCCACTTTAAAAGACCCCATGACATGATTGTGGCTGGAGTTCTTTTGGAGTGCTGACCGATATTTAACCCTCCAACTAACAACACTAAGTAACACATTATCACATTGTCGGGTAGGGGATTTAGCTGTGTGCAAATTAACTACTCTGCTTCTTAAGGAAGTGAACATAAGCCAGGATATCTGAAAGCCATTTCCAGCTCATGACGTTCTAAAAGGCAAATGTAAATTAATGGATTCATTTGTTCAAGGTATTCTCGTTTCTGATGCACAGTCTGTGTGCATAGTTAAGTTCTGGGGTGTGATGTGCAATGCTACACAGATACGTGGTTTGAGAAGGTTTAAAGGGAAATGAGCCAAACGTGGGCATGTACTAGCTTAGATGGGACATCTTGGTTGGCATGGACAACTTGGGCCAAAGGGTCTGTTTCCGTGCTGTATGACTCTATGCTGCCTTGTTCTGCTTCATCCTCCACTTTCTAAAGGTTTATTGGAGCTGCTGAAGGTAAAATAGTGGAGGGTTGGAGCAGAAGGAGATAAACGCAGAAAGGTATAAGTGTTAACTCTTGGTGATGGGATGAGCAAAGTCCGATGGTTGTTTTCTAGAAGTAGCTGTAAAGTTGTGCATCGTATTTAATGAAGACAAATAAGAAGTTAGATAAAATCATACAGCACAGAAACTGGCCCCTCAGTGACTTAGAGGGGAACATACAGGTTGTGCCATTGCAGTATATCACCCGTCCTTTTCTTTGTTCGTGAAGGAAGACCACAGGTTTGGCAGGTATTTTCGGAGCAGCCTAGCTCACTGAACTGCAGTGAATCCTCAGATTAAAAGGACGTACCTTTAGAAAGGAGATGAGGAGGAATTTCTTTAGGCAGTGGGTGGTGAATCTGTGGAATTAATTGCCACAGACGGCTATAGAGGCCAAGTCATTCGGTATTGTTAAAGTGGAGATTGACAGGTTCTTAATGTGTTAGGTTGGCAAATTGGTATGAGGAGGAGAATGGGATTGAGAGGGAAAGATAGGTCAGCAAAGATTGAATGGTGGAGTATACTCAATGGGCCGGATGGCCTAATTCTGCTCCTATGAGTTATGAACTTATGAATTGTGTAGATAGTATTCCCAGCAGCCATAGGGAGGCAGTGGTAGAGGAAATCATGTATTAGCTGGTGCCTTGAGTTTAAGTCAAGCGGGCTGCTTTATCCTTCATGTTACCAACAGTCTTGCCCTACAAGGTGGAAGGAGGTGCTTTGCAAATGCTTTTGAGCATCTATTTCTCAGGGTAGAAAATTGTGAATGAAGACTGTTGTGAATGTAAAAAGGGAGGGTGGGAGGGGTACAGGGAGAATGGCTGTTTTAGATGGCTGCATGGCGAGCTGAAATTCGTAAACAGTAAGGAAAGGGCACAGAGTAGATTTACAAGAATGTTGACAGGACCCGAGGGCTCGAGCTATGGGGAGAGGTTGAGCAAGCTAGGACGCTATTCCATGGAGAGCAGGAGGAAAAGGGTGGTGGATGTATGGAATGAGCTGCCGGAAGCGGTAGTTAAGGCATATACTATCACATTGAGACAGGTACATGGATAGAACAGGTTTAATGGGATATAGGCTAAATGCAAGGCAGGTGGGCCTAGTTAGATGGGAACATGTTGGTCGGTGTGGTCAAGTTGGGCCAAAGGGCCTGTTTCCACGCTGTAAGACTACCATGACTCTAAGAAATAATGCAGTAATTTCACCAATATGAAGAGTGTTGGGGTGGGCAGTGCAAAAGCAGTAAGCTCACCACAATCAGAGATGCACAGGAGAATGCTTACCTTGACTGTCCTGGTGAGGTCGTTATGTTGCACGGCACCGTGGCCATGGCATCTTCAGCGTTCACTTGTACTGTCTTCTGCTGCTTTCTGTCGCCCATTCCTCACAAGCGTCTTCCCGATGAGTAGAGCCGCTGTCAGTCATCATCGCCGGGACATTAGCTGGGTCTTGTCCTCCTTCCTCCGCCTCGTCCACATGTTGTCCGCAGCGGGCATGAACCACGACTGGAGCAAGAGCGGTCAACCCGGTCACTCGGCGGTCTGAACTTTCGGGGAGACCGCAGCCCGCTCGGTGCCGGGGCCGAAAGGTCCACCGAAGAAATGACCCATACCGTTTTATCCCCAAACTTGGTTGTTGGGAGGTTTTTTTTTTCTCACCCTCTTTGAAAATCAAAACGCTTCTTCCTCCAAATCAACAAAAAAAATAAAAATCAGCGAGTGGCACCTTTACAGCCTAGAGACTGTAGGGGGGCTTCCACCAAGCAAGGCACGGAGCCGGGAGATGATCGCGTCCCAGACTCGACACTCTAGCCACGGCTCACCGTGACCATGGTGGAGGTGGCACCGGTCACAGGTAGCAGCAGGACCACCCAGCAACCAAAGAAACCCTTCGCTTTATTTTCCCTGGCTACGGAGAGATGCTGGGGATTTGTGCAGTCCGGCGGAGTGGGTGGGTTGGTGGAAGGAGATTCAATCGCCACGGCAGACTTCCTAGCTTTCTTGTTTTAACCCTTTCGGCTCCCCGCAGATTGCAAGAGGGGATGATATATACACATATGATATACGTCAACCAGCTTGCCGCCGAGTTAGCCCTGGCGCACGGGAACATCCAGCACTGTCCAGCCCGACCCCAGTCTCCATCCAGCCCTTCCCGCTTCCAAAACGCTGGCGCTCCTGCTAAACTACACACTACTCCGTCTTGCTTCCAACTACCCTAAACACTAAATAACGGACCTGCCCACACGAACGGTAAAGAGTTTATTGTGGGTAAATTAAAAAAAAAAACAAAAAAAAACTAATATTTAAAGAGAGCAGAAGAGGCCATTTTTCCACAAACCAAGTGCTTTCTGCAACGCCACCCACACGTCTAAAATTTAGGGGGGGGGGGGGGGGGGCAAGACAAAATTCTTTGGCCAGCCTTCCCCTTGAATTGCATGTCCTCCCTCAAAAGCATTTTGAGCTGTTTTAAAAGTACTTTATTTGTCCCCCTCCCCTAGGGTGCAATAGTGTTTGTGCGTGTGTGGTTAGTTTGTCGGCGAGACTCAAATGGTTACGAAAGCGGTGGGTCGTAACGCCTCCTGTTAGGCGCCCGTGGAGCGCACGGACTGTGCAGCACCGCCACCTCGCTAGAAGCCGCAGCATCGCTCCAGCGCCTCTCCACTGCGATCACTTGTCAAGCGCTGCGCACACGTTAACCCTAGCGCTGACCCACCGCTCCCCTGAACACCCCTTATTGTGTGTTTAACCAACAACAACAACAACAAACGTTTTTTTACAACGCACGCTCGCTTTACTGGAAGACAGACGAAATTGCAAAAATATATATATATTGTTCCCCCCAATATCAACACTAACTTGAGGCGAGGATTTCCTGCAGTTTCACGGTAGGGATCAGAAGAGCTGGTTTTAACAAAAAGATCTCCATCGGAGGATTGCAACTCGCGAGTTAGCAACTTCGGGGCGATGCAAGGTTGCGAATAACGTCGGCAGGAGATCTTCCTGGGGAAAAAAAAACTCGCCGCAAATTCTGTAATGAGATGCGTACCATTCTCCGCAGTTTTTGACGACCGCTTCGCCTTTTTTGTTGTTTTTTTTTGTTGCGGAAATTTTGTTTTAAAATCTTTTTTGGAGTGAAAAATCCGTTCGGGCATAGAAGGTTAGAAAGAACGGTTAGAGAGTCTTGCTCGGTTAACTGTGCTCGCTGTTCCAGTGGAAAGAACTGTTAAACCGGAATGCACGGGGCCGGGACTGTAGCTCGCCCAGTGCCATCAGTATGGTTAGAGAGGCAAGAGATTTGGGTGCCAGAAACTCCCGAGTAACGCGTCCATCTTTCGGGCGCATGCAGTAAAGTGTAGCTCAGATATGTCCCCTTGAAAATAGCAACATTAACAACAGCAACAAAACGCAGCTAACTGCCTGGCTGTCGGCAATGAATTGTCTGCGCAAAGCTTTGGGAAGAACCGTCTTATCCGTTACAGTGGGATTATGGAAAGCTTGGCTCTTTCACTGTTCAATAATGATCAGCGATTGATAGCAGGGGGGATGGGGAAATCAATCGTCCAATTCATTTGCAACTTTCTTTGGATCTTTTCGTTTAATCCTCCAGGATTGTGACTAGTTCAGGGAGTGTAGGATAATCTCTGACCGACGATGAAAGCTTTGCGCGAGTGTTGTTTCAACAACAACAAAAAATCCCGAAGCAGCTAAACGCAGATTTTAAATAGTCTCATCAGCTATTTCACTGCGAAGGATCATATTTTGTTTGTACGGGCTCAAGGTCAGTAAACACGAAGAGGGGTTGTGTTGTGAGGGGTGTTGCCGACTGGTTAGGAGGGGGAAAAAGACCAAGTGCCTTATTTGTCGAACAAATCCAGAATTTGTCAAAGGGTCTCCGAGCCGATTGAGGAATCGGGCATTCGCTCCAGCGAGGTAGAGTCTCTTCTGAAACGGAGGAGGAGGGGGGGGGGGGGGGGGGGGGGGGGGGGGGGGGGTAAGCGAGAGAGGGGGAGAGAGAGAGAGAGAGAGAGGTGGGAGGGTCTGTGTGAGAGAGAGGGAGATCGCTGTCAGCTGAATTCATAACTGTAAACATCTCCCAGGGGGTTTAAAAAGGGAAAAGGGAAGACTTACATTAGCAATATACAGCCTGATCAGACGCATTATTACTGGCATTTCGCTGTGTGCGCCCGGCAATACAGGCTGAGGTATTGGATCGGAGGTGGGGAGAGGGGGAGGGGGGGGGGGGGTTTAAAAGTGGCAGTGGCTTTTATATATATATAATTATTTTTTTTTAACCCCCCTCGCTAACGGTTGCCTAACGTATAAAATCCTCTCTCCTCTCTAGAAACGGCTCCACAACAGAAGCGAGACTTGAGGGGGCTCCGGAGAGAGAGAGAGGGGAAGAGTTGAAGCATGGTCAGACTGGGAAAGCTGAAGCGTCCAGCCAGGCTGAGCAGAGACCCTGTTCACTGATGACAGCAGCCGAGGGGAGAACAACTCAGCCGACACCAACTACTGGGACAGTGCGACTCTCTCTCTTAAAGAAGGGAGATAGCCGTCAAACCCGAGGAACAAAAGCAGCGGATGAACACAGATTCTTAACAGCAACGAGAAGGTGGTTATGATTCACTTGACCGTTTCCACTGTTTGTTTGCTTTTAGTCTGATCAGATTCTCTAGTGCAAAATTGATTTGACTTTTTATTCTCTCTCTCTTTCTCTCTCTCTCTCTCTCTCTCTCTCTCTCTCTCTCTCTCTCTCTCTCTCTCTCTAATTTTCTGGTAGTAAATTCGGTCCGGTGATAATCGCCACGGCTTCTACCTTAGCCAGTCTCAGGGTTGTTTCTTGTTACACTCTCTCACGCTCTGCCTTTCCCCGCACGGGTTTTTTTTTTAATAGTCTTGTTTTATTAACTGGCATGGAATAAACTGAAGGCAGTTAATGGTACATTGACAGCCCATAGATCTGTCCACCAGAGGCAGCTCGTGGTTTGAAGAAAAAAAATGCAGCCCTCTAATAGTGTGTGAATCCAAACGAACCGTTCATTTTTTTCTTATGTCTGTGTGTCTCTTTTATTTTTTAATTGAACAGGATTGTGAATGTGTACGGCGAGCCGCAATGACACCGCACCTTCACTTGGATCACGAGTGCGTGATGAAGCGACTTCAGATTTAATAAACCCACCGAACGCTTGCCAGGCTGTGTGCATGCATGTATATATATATATGTGCAATTTCAAATTGCCAGTCACCAGCGGAAGCAGTATGTGATGTGCTTTGGTTATCACCGAGTGTCCTGGTTTGGATGAAACAATTTGCAGAGACCGTCTCCAGTTGACAAGTCGCTGCTGCCGCCTCCACCGCTGAAGCGTCAAGAAACTGCACACACGGATTATTCTCGCCAGGCGTCCAGGTCACCACTTCTCCCGGGTGGTTGGATGAAGCAAATACCTCTGCTCTTGCTCTACAATAACTGGAGTTGCTCCTGTGTGGATTTCTTAACGGCCTGCTTGCTGCTTTGCAATTAGAAAAATCCTTAATGGTTAGAGTGATGGGAGTGTCACAAACCAGACTCTGTTTCAAGGACTGGATTACTTTATTGTATTTATGGATCATGTTTCTGTTGGGACTGTATGCACAAATAACTTGGGCAGATTATTGCCCTCCGGAGTGCCGCTGTGATAAGAAATACGTGTACTGTAATGACCGTGGCTTGACATCAGTGCCTTCTGGGATACCAGAGGGGGCCAGTATTCTCTACCTCCAAAACAACGTGATCAACAACGCTGGATTTCCACTGGACTTACGAAACGTGCTCTCCATCCAGACCGTGTACCTGTATGGCAACCAGCTGGACGAGTTCCCTGTGAACCTACCAAAAAACGTCAAGGAGCTCCACTTGCAGGAAAACAACATCCAGACCGTCTCCAGGGAAGCTCTGGGCCAACTGCAGAACCTGGAAAAGCTGCACCTGGATGATAACTCCATCTCCACCGTTGGCATCGAGGACGGCGCCTTCAAGGAAGCTGCCAACCTTAAGCTCCTATTCCTGTCCAGGAACCATTTGAGCAGCGTGCCGGTCGGCCTGCCGCTGGGGTTGAAGGAGCTGCGGGTGGATGAGAACAGGATCTCCACCGTGTCTGAGCAAGCCTTGCACAACCTAACTCTGCTTCAATGCCTGGTTCTGGATGGGAACCTGCTGACCAACAGCGGCATTGCCGAGGGGGCCCTGGAGCACCTGGCGCAGTTGGCCGAGTTCTCCATGGTGCGCAACTCCCTCACCCTTCCCCCGGTGAACCTCCCGGGCGACAACCTGGTGAAGCTGAGTTTGCAGGAGAACCAAATCAGCCAGATTCCTGTCACCGCCTTTAGGCAGCTGAAACGTCTCGAGAAGCTGGATCTTTCCAACAATCAGCTGCGGATGCTGGCTAAAGGAGCCTTTGATGGCATGACCAGCTTGAAACAAATTCTGTTGAGGAATAATCCGTGGTATTGTGACTGCAACATAAAATGGGTGACCAAGTGGCTGCAGTCGCTTTCATTCTCCATCAATGTGCGTGGTTTGATGTGTCAGGGGCCCGATAAGGTCAGGGGAATGGCTATCAGAGACCTGAATATGAATCTGGTGTCCTGTCCCTTTGCCACCACACCTCCCAAAGTGACGCACGCGGCCCCTGCACCCTTGCCATCCGTCTTGCCCACCGTCTTTGTCACTGTTTCGACTCCCGCTGCCAATGCCACCGCCCTCCCGTTCATGCCAGGGTCGAGCGCCCCCGTGCCCGGCGGCGGCGGCGGCGGCAGCGACGACGGATCCACGGACCCCCCTCCGGCGGGCCCACTGCATCTTGCCATTCAGTTCGTGAACGACACCTGCATTCAGATCGGCTGGCTGGCCGTCTTTGCGGTGACCAAGTACAGGATCACATGGGTGAAGCTGGGCCACAGCTTGGCGGGTGGCATCGTGCACGAGCGGATAGTCGGTGGCCACACTGACCGGCTCAGCCTGCCCAACCTGGAGCCCAGGTCCACCTACAGGATCTGCATGGTGTTGCTCGACGCCTCCAACAACTTTCACCCCGAGGACGACACAGTTTGCTCGGAGGCCACCACCAGGCCGTCGTCCTTTAACACGAACACTGCCGCCAACCCTGAGCAGGCCACCCAGCAGGAACTGAGCTCCCCGCTCTTGCTGGCAGGCCTGATAGGGGGAGCGGTGCTGGTCGTTCTGGTGGCCCTGCTCAGCGTCTTCTGCTGGCACATGCACAAAAAGGGGAAGTACGACTCGCACACGTGGAAGTACAACCGCGGGCGCCGGAAAGACGACTACTGCGAAGCCGGCACGAAAAAGGACAACACCATCCTTGAAATGACTGAGACCAGCTTTCACATAGTCTCACTAAATAATGAACAAATGCTGAAGGAGGACTTCCGACTCCAGTCGATATACCCTCCGAATGGCGCCATTAGTTATACGGACAGCCACGCCAGAGGCAACAGCAGATACTGTACGGGTGGGGCTCCAGATTTGGAACAGTGTCACACATGACCATGCAGTCTGAACCCCCCCCGCCCACCCAACCCCCCACTTACAATAGGACTTTCTAGAATATATTTGTGAAATATTGTCCAGACAGATTGTGTCTGCCTACTGTGTAATTTATACAGTGTAAAAAAAACGCTATCTTTTCTATTACAAAAAAAAATTAAGTAGCAACAATTTTGTAATGCAGTCAAGTGATTTAAAACAGGAAAAAAAGAGATTAAGTATGCTGTATAGTTGTTGCTGTACAATCAAGGCCTATGTTCATAAATGTCATTTTTGTTAACCATATGTTGGCATTTAATAACATAATTTCCAAAATGGGCTCATAGCATCTGCGCAGTCACACTGGCACATAATTTGGAAAACCAACGTAGACTGATGATTATCAGGACCTCTCCTCCACTTTCCCTCAATTTGCTTCTCGTAAAGATATTTGATCTCTTGCAATGGTATTGTTTCTTTCCCCCTATCATCTTCTGGCATCACTTCGCCTCCCCCCCCCCCCCCCCCCCCCCCTCCCTTTCCCCCCACCACACCCTACCCAACCCCTCCTCCTCTTGTATCTCCCAGTCATTTTCACACAAATCAACCCTTGGAGCGAAGAGCTGAGGCCACATTCATCACATTTCCAGCAGAGGACACTACATACAAATCTTGAGTAGCAATTGCAGATATCATTGTAACCCAGAACCCTTGGTCCAGGGACAGAGCATCATTTTACTAGCGCAGTCGATAGCCCCGTTAACTCAGCCAAAGCTGAAAGTTTAATGTGGACGAAACATACCTTCCATGAATGAAAGCCTAATCAAGCAGGTATCTAAAAGCCAGTTTTGGTGCTTAATCCAATGCTTTAACTGTATGCTTAGTACTTTTAAGACAACGTGTGTACAATATAATGTGAATTGGCTCTTTGTCGTGATCATAAAACGATTGATAAATATTATTTTAATTCAATTAATTCCCTTACACATTCTGGACTGTATGTGGTTCCAGATACGCTGCAATGCCGTCGTTCTTAATTGTTGGCCATTTCATGATTCAAGGGCAATTATGTTGAGGCATTAAAAGCCTGCCTTGCCAATAATCCCCACATTCTGTCAAGGAATAAAATTGCCATAATTAGATTTCCCAACACTAATTACACCTGTCAATACAGGAACATTGTAGTCTCCTAATAATAAGGATCAAATTCACTTGGAATGTCTTTGTTGCAACACCAGCCCAGAGCAGTCTTTGATTAGCAAAATAAAGAAGGTTTATTCCCTAACAACAAAGTAATTAATTTATTGAGTGCACACCTCTCCATGCTAATGTTAAAACATTTTTGTTGACTTTTTTTGTGTGACTGGACAACTTTTCAGAAACACTTTTGTTTAACTAAACAAAAAAGCATTTTAATCAAAGCTACCTTTCCATGCCAAAAGCAAAAAATAAAAGAATTAGGATGTCAGATAGGTGTCTTTGAGATTAATCATGCAGGAAGATCAAAATTGTCATAAAATGAATTGAGTGGATTTCCATAATATCTGCAAGTAATATGGAACATTACCAGTTCCTCCATTAGAATAAAAGCTGTTTATTATATTTCCCGACTGCTGTACAGCTGAGTAACCCATGATCATCACATCCAATCACTTTATTATAATCAGATATCCAGCAGATTGTTGGGACAATTAACTGAATATTCAGCTGCATTACATTTTATTTTACAAATATGGCACAATTTCTTCATAGGTACAGCGCCGATATCTTTTGCAGGAAAGCATTGCTGCTGACTGTAATACATTATACCCAAATATTTCAGGTTGGCTGTTTTTTCCCACCCAAATTTTGACTTTTAAGCATGAACATTTGTTTTTTGTCTCAATTTGTTCCCTTGTGCCTTCCATGCCACACGAAGGAGAGCCTTCTTGGCCACTTGCCAGCACCACCCCATCCACCCTCATCTCAAAACCCTTGTTTCTGGCATGGATAGCTGTGGGAGTGGAACCACATGCAAGAGAAGACCTCAATGGGAGGGTGTAAACTAGGCAATGGCATGGCCGAGATTAGGAACATGCCATGCATAAGCACAATCTCTTACCCGTGTACCATTCCATGATATCTCCTGCAGCAACCCCCCCCCCCCCCCCCCCCCCCCCACCCACTCAATTGTACCATTGTATCACTTCAGGTTTACATGAGGGACATGCTGTTAATTGAAGGGTGAGACTCTATTTTAGGGCAAAATGTACTGCGTTAGCAGTATTCTGTACAATGAATGAATGATAAATTCTGATTTGGAGCCAGTTTTTGGAATAAGCAATACTGGTTAAACTGGCACTAAATCTAAGAAGAGAATAATGATAATCTAGATTCTTTTTTTAAAAGAAAATGCCTACAGCAAGAATGCTGAAAAATTGCATTAAAATAAATCGCGACTTTTGTAATACAGATGTCAGTTCATGTTTGTGTAGATGGCAATGTCAAAATAGTTTGGTTTTATTCTATTTTTGTCCCAAATTTTCCATTGTGCAAGGAACCAAAGTTCATAATCTTGCACCGTCTTGGTGTATCATGTATGTGCCTTGAATTTTAATCATAAATATTTAAGTCCTTCATACTTATTCATTGCCACTCCCTTTTTCTTTTACAGAGCATGTATGAACACTTGGGTGCACTGATAATAATGTGATTAAGTTAACTGGACTAATAACCCGGAGGCCCGGATTAGCAATCTATAGACACAAGTCCAAAATCCTACCATGGCTATGGAATTTGAATTCAGCCAATAATTGGGAGTTTAAATAAAAAACAGCCAGTGTTGGTGATGATGAATGTAAATTAATCCGCTCGTAAGCTACCAGAACTGGTTCATCGATGCCCTTTGGGGGAAGAAATATGTTATTTTTACCCAATCTGGCCTATCCATTAGTCCAGAACCTGCAGAAATGTGGTTGTCCCTTAAATTACCCTCTGAAGTTGACCAAGCTAATAAGTTGCTCAGTTGTACCATGTTGAAGCTTGCTCGCCACAACATTCTCAAGGACAATTAGGGATTGTTAATAAATGCTGGCTTTTGAAAGCTAAGAATGCTCTAAAATAAACAAACAAAGCTTTTACAACACCATTACAAGATATGGGTTGATTATTTAATAAATGTCACGTGAATCCTTTTATATTTTTGGCAAAGTTGACTGTTACCTTTGTGTTCATGCATTCTTTGAGATTTTGTTATGAATTGTTACAGAAGTGTTAAAGAACTCTTCTTTTGTGATTTATCAACTGCTTTATACCACTTTAATGTACTACTAGAAACAAAGGACTGAAAGGAGTGTGCTTTCTTTTTTAACAAAAGCAAATATTGTTTTTTTTCCTTTGTAGTAATTTAATCAAATACAGTGACCAAGCAAATTGTCTGTGAAAAGTAAGCATTTGTATGGAACATCGTGGGATAACTTCAGAGGTGGTTATTTATTCTCCTTAAAAACAAAACAGAGGATTTATTGAATTGGACTATGTTACTTTGCAGTGCAGTATATTCTTACACCTCCACCATGCAATTACTGATTGATCACAATTAACAACCAATTAATCCTTATTTTCTAACTGATCAAATGCACTGCTAGCTTTTTATTTTTTTACGTAGCTGCTTCAGAGCCAATGTTGTGATAAAAATAAATCCTTTCAAAATATTTTTTCTACTTCAAAAGTGAAATTAAGGAAAAAAAAACATTTTTTTAAAGAATGGGTGAAAAGAAAAACCTTTCTGAACCATAGTGTGCTAAAGGGAGCAAGGTCACTTGTACTCAATTTTCCTGTTTAGCCTTATCTAGATAAAGAAATTCTCACGTTGAAAGTGCAACCGTACATTTTATGTTTTGTATATATTTTTGTCTTGTCAAGGTGGGAAAAAGAAATCTCATGCTTTATATATAAAATAGCTACTTGATGTAACTTATAATAACGCACAGATTTACTTGTTATACTGACAGGTTGCCGATTCCAGAGATACTCTGTACCTCACTTGCATATTCCTTACTTTCAACGTTCTCTGTATTTCTAAAACATTGTTTGAAGGATGTCCATAACCAAAATACAAAAATAAAGTATGGTCACAAAGTATAGAGCACTGGCATTAAACAACTTTGCCTTATTCGGAATAAATGGAAGATAATGTCTGAGATTTGCTCATGAATGATCATTCACATCCGCTTGAAAATGAGCAAGCCTGCTGCCTTTCAGGACAAAGTCAAGCATTTGGTTGCATCTTGTAAGTAAATATAAATATATGTTGGAATTGCAGAGGTTGTAATACAGTGGATGACCAGTCTTATAAAGAGGTAGTGATCTAATACCAAATACTTGTCCATTGGAGGGCATCAGTATATGTAAAAACTACAAGAGTATACTATCTTCTGCTGGTTTATGATAAAAAATGATGACCTTTTTCATCTGCTGCCCAGTTAGATTGATTATCCTTCTCCATTGAAAGCACCACAAATTTCAGCATTATTGATATAACTTTTGGATTTTTCATGGGGCTTGTATGCCATTGCACCATTACAAATGCATAATTGAAACTTGCCTGCTCTATGACACTGGCGAATCTCCTTTCATTCTCACCATAAAAGGGAGGGAAAGGCATGTTTGAGTTGTGCGTTTGGGTCCTCCTTCAAGAAGCTACTCATTTAAATAGAGAGAGAGGGAGTCATAAGTGTAATTCCTTCCCGTTTTGGCCTGTACTTGCTTCTCCCTAAATAAAGCTGACCTGCACCTTGTGAACAAAGTCCATTTCATCCATCATGGTTCATGGAAGGGGAGGCAAGAAATCCTAGTGACCTTTAACCCCAACCTTCAAACCTTCACATCGTAGGCAGGACTGACCTGACATTGCCAGGTTGAATGTCATCTATTCCTGGTACAATTACCCAACGCTCCCAAGGGTCTTGACCGGGAACGTCAACTATTCCTTTTCTTCAGAGATGCTGCCTGACCCGCTATGTTATTCGAGCACTTTGTGTCTCTCTTTGCTCCCAAGGACGTGTCTTTGAACCACAGCGGATACATCACTTCCTTCCAAAAGCAAAGTTGCTGGAAATCTGGAATAAAAACAAAAATTGCTGTAAATACTCATTAGACCAGGAATTGTCAATGCAGAGGGAAACAGTCTTAACATAGCGGGTTAATGTCTGAATCTGAAATTATTTTCTCTGATCGTGTCAACTGGCAATGCAGTGTAGCAGATTGGAATTATAATTATCAACATTAAAAAACTATACATTTGGAGAAAGATGAATGAAAGATCTAGAATGTTATCTTTTTCTCTCCATTGACGGTGCCTGACAAGGTAAGCATTGCCAGCATTTGCTGTTTTTATTAAAACTTCACAAAGTAAGAGGCTCTTTTGGGCAGGATGTTTCAAATGACTTCAACCTCCTCCACACATCAAGCAAGAAGTACTTAGATACATAGATTGAAGCCCAGGCCAGCAGCATTATCCTTTGCAATATGGGAAGCAATGGATCATTTTGCTGACATTTGAAAGAATAAAAACGACAAGTTAATTACCATTTTTGTAAATTTTAATAACATTTGCTTTTGTCTCTCGCTTTCTCTGAGGATTACTTATAATCTAACAAAGGTCCCCTATGATCTTTCTGATAAATCCCTCTGGGATGCTAATAGATGATTTGACTAGTTACGGTTATATTACTTGTCTGAACCAATATTTTAATTTTATAGAAACATAGAAAATAGGTGCAGGAGTAGGCCATTCAGCCCTTCGAGCCTGCACCGCCATTCAATATGATCATGGCTGATCATCCAACTCAGTATCCCATATCTGCCTTCTCTTCATACCCCCTGATCCCTCGAGCCGCAAGGGCCACATCTAACTCCCTCATAAATATAGCCAATGAACTTGCCTCAACTACGTTCTGTGGCAGAGAATTCCAGAGACTCACCACTCTCTGTGTGAAAAATGTTTTTCTCATCTCGGTCCTAAAAGATTTCCCCCTTATCCTTAAACTGTGACCCCTTATACTGGACTTCCCCAACAATCTTCCTGCATCTAGCCTGTCCAACCCCTTAAGAATTTTGTAAGTTTCTATAAGATCCCCCCTCAATCTTCTAAATTCTAGCGGGTACAAGCCGATTCTATCCAGTCTTTCTTCACATGAAAGTCCTGACATCCCATCACTGCTCTCTCCATGTGTTTATGGATGCATTTGCACAGGTAGTAAAAACAATTTCGTACATTTTTCTTATATAACTTCATATGGGGCTTCACAGGTACTGTAGCTATGAGGGATGATGTTCCCTCTGGTTATTGTGTCCAGAATCATCGGTCACTATCTCAAAGTAACCATTTACTTGAATTTTCAAGACTGAATTGTCTTCACCTTGGGCGGAGTGAGTGGCACAGTGGCACAGATAGTGGAGCCACTGTCTCATGGCTCCAGAGATCCTGCTTTGATCCTGACCTTGGGTGCTGTCTGTCTGGAGTTTGCACATCCCTCCAGGTGCTCCAGTTTCATCCTCCATCCCAAAGACATGTGGGTTTGTTTCTTGGCCTCTGTGAATTGCCCCTGGTGTGTAGGAAGTGGATAGGAAAGTAGGATCGCGTAGAACTTGTGTGAATGTGTGATCAATGGTCAGTGTGGGCCTGTTTCACTGCTGTACCTCCAAACTAACAACATTAATCTTATGAATTATCCGCCTAAGAGGGCCGAGGAGATTGAGTTGCAATGTATATTCAAGACAGACCCCAATAGATTTTTAGAAATTAAATGGTTTATGGAGTTACTAGAGGGAAGTGTCACTGAGGTAGAAAATCAGCCATGATCTCACTGAATGCAGAGCAGGCACACTGTAAGTGTTCTACTGTCCTACTGAGGCTTAATGTCCTGTGTTGTCCAGTCATCATTCTGAAGATGGGTGTGCTAGCACTGGAGAGGGTCCCGGGAGGTTTATGAGAATGATCCCAGGATTGAGTGGGTTAACATATGATGAGCGTTTGACGGCACTCTAATCGCTGGAGTTAAGAAGGATGAGGAGAGACCTCATTGAAACTTACTGAACAATGAAAGGCCTGGATAGAGTGGATGTGGAGAGGATGTTTCCACTAGTGGGGCAGTCTAGGACGAAAGGTCATAGCCTCAGAATAAAAGGATGTTTCTTTAGGAAGGAGATGAGGAGAAATGTATTTAGTCTGTGGGTGGTGAATCTGTGGGATTCATTGCCACAGAAAGTAGTGTAGGCCAAGTCAATGGATATTTGTAAGGCAGAGATAGATAGACTCTTGATTAGTACAGTTGTCAGGGGTTATGTGGAGAAGGCAGGAGAATGGGGTTAGGAGGGAGAAATAGATCAGCCATGATCAAATGGCAAAGTAGATTTATTGGCCGAATGACCTAATTCTACTCCTATCATTTATGATTTTATGAACTTATTCTTCAAGTAGAAATACCTAGCAAAAGGAATGGATGTATTTCTTTTCATGGAGGGGATCGCAACCGAATCTGATCATGGCCATCTAATGTTCTTGCATTTCAAAGTTAATGTCTGATCATCAGAAACAGGAACCTCCAATGTTGGAACTTCCATCAACACTTGCATCTCCACCTGCAATGGCAGAAATCAATTAACCAGACAATATATTGGGTTTGTGTAGGACAGAACTGCAGATGCTGGTTTACACCAAAGATAGACACAAAATGCTGGAGTAACTCAGCGGGACAGGCAGCATCTCTGGAGAGAAGGAATGGGTGATGTTTTGGGTCGAGACCCTTCTTCAGACTGAGAGTCAAGGGAGAGGGAAACCAAAGATATGGAAGGGCTTCAAAGAGAATATAAGGTTTGAAAACAACAGATCAAAGCAGTCGATGATCAAGGTAGTGTAGAATGGTTCATTGTTGGCTGAGGGGAAGGTGACAACGAGGCATTCAAACAGTAGAATTAATCAGGAGAACAATGAAATTAATGGCGTGCATTACGCGTGCATGGCACGTGGTGGCATAGGCAGTGACACGAGGTAGCGTGCGGTGCCCCAGGGTTTTGGGATTCACTTGCGTGACGCGCAAATGATACCCAAATGGGACTGGCCCTTTACATGCGCCATGATATACTGTATTTGAATGATGGAGCCATTTCTCATTAATAACATTTATTTTGTTCTTATACCATTATGCATCAGCGTCTGCGTGATGGAACTGTAATGATTACGTCTTGTAAACATTTGCCACTTTGTTATGGAGAGAATAATTTGCATTTATACAACATTTTTGATGACATTCCAATTAAGTACTTTTAAAGTGTCATAATGAAGTCAATAATGCACTGTAAAGTGCCTTCAATCACCAATCTATCAGATCTGTTTCATTAATGTTGATTGAGTTCAGGATACCACAGAGGGATACAATGCTCTTTCTTGAATAGGGTTGTGAGGTTCATTCATATCTAACTGCAGAAGCAAATTGGGCCTTGATTTAAAGCCCCATTGAAACAACAGCATCTCTGACCGCGTAGCACTCCCTCAGTGCAACAATCAGTTTTCTGAGCTGGGACTTGAACTCACAATCCATTGACTTTGGATATTAATGTAATGTAATTTTCACTGATTGCTAAGTTGGTGACAAAGACAGGTCATTACAAAGGTGTTGTTGGAAAACATATTTCACACATTAGGAAAACAAAGATCTTTAGTTTAGTTTAGAGATACAGCACATAAAGGTCGAGTTTGTGCCGACCAGCGATCCTACACCATCCTACACACTAGGGACAATGTACAATTTTACTGAAGCCAATTAACCTACAAACGTTTAGAATGTGGGAGGAACCCAGAGATCCTGGAGAAAACACATGTGGTCATGGGGAGATTGTACAAACTCCGTACAGACAGCACCCATAGTCAGGATCGAACCCGGGTCCATGCCACTGTATTCTACCGGAGCGCCACCGTGCCGTAATTGTAATTGCAATGAGAACTGCACCAATATTCAAATTGTATTTAATAAGCACTTAAGAGCCTTTTAAAATAAAAATTAAATACGAAAATGGGACCATGGTCCAAAAATCCTTTGTGTTTATAAAACATTTTTAATAACCCAAAAATCTCATCACACTCAATTAAGTATTTGAAACCAAAGGTACTGTAATCATTTAGCAAAACATGAAGCCAGATTTGCTCAGTGATCCCACAAAATGTCAATAAGAAGCAGTGTGATACTATGGTTTAGCAGTAGTGTTCGAGGAATAAACATACTCCTCTGGTTTAGTGTCTTCTTGTTACAATAGCTCAATGATAGACTGAAGTGACTGCCTAGATTAATATGTTCTACTCAAAGGGGAGGGCTTCAACCATAATCTTCAGATTCACAGATATTCAGCCATGAACGAACATAAGAATTAAGCCATTTGGCCCATCAAGTCTACTCCGCCATTCAATCATGGCTGATTTATCTCTCCCTCCTAAGTCCATTCTCCTGCCTTTTCCCCATAACCTATGACAACTGTACTAATCAAGAATCTATCTATCTCTGCCTTAAATATATCCACTAACTTGACCTCCACAGCCAATGATGCTCAGGTGATTTGATAGCTTAAATTATCGAGTAAGGCACAGGCAAAAAGGCACAAAACATCTCCTCGCTTACCGAGGTTGCATTGATTTGTGATGCAAAGCCATTACGCAATAGGTCACACACTATCTGACTTCCTCTGTGCCGCTGGGCCTCAATTTAGTTGTGTTATTTTAGAGATACAGGCCCTTCGGCCCACTTATGATCCCCGCACATTAACACAATCCTACACACACAAGGGACAATTTAACATTCATAACCAAGACAATTACAAACCTGTATGTCTTTGGAGTGTGGGAGGAAATCAAATATCTCGGAGAAAACCACGCAGGTCACAGGGAGAACTTACAAACTCCGTCCAGACAAGCACCCATAGTCAGGATTGAACACGGGTCTCTGGTGCTGTAGTGAATGCTGGAACATTTTACTCAACATCACTTTGGAAATATCTTCACAGTGGTTCAAAAAGGTAGTTCCCACCATCTTCTCAAAGATAGTTAGATTTGGGTGATAAATAATGACCTTGCCAGCAATGTTCAGATGTGAAAGTCTAGGCTAATTATAAATAATTTTCATTCCTTTTCATTCAGAATTAATAATTCCAAAATAATTAGGCTGCAAGATTAATTACTTCTTGTTTAAGGTTAGTTTCTCAAAGCCATAAAAGCCACCATTTAAGCAACGTTTTTCAATGTGTACTCAAGAGACAAGAGGGTCAATAGAGAATAGAAAATAGGTGCAGGAAAAGGCCATTCGGCCCTTCGAGCCAGCACCGTCATCTAAAGTGATCATGGCTGATCATCCACAATCAGTACCCCGTTCCTGCCTTCTCCCCATATCCCCTGACTCCGCTATCTTTAAGAGCTTTAAGAAAAAGTTTTTCCTCATCTCTGTTCTAAATGGCCTACCCCTTATTCTTAAACTGTGGTCCCTGGTTCTGGACTGTTAAGAGTCGAGAGTGTTTTATTGTCATATGTCCTGAAATGGAACAATGAAATTCTTACTTGCAGTGGCACAACAGATATGTAAACATAGTACTCTGTAAACACAATAATAAACGGAAAAAAAGGAGTTTAGTATATTAAAAAAAAACAATAATAGTGCAAAAGGATGCCAAGATATTGCCCCTCTAACCCTTGTCCCAAGCTACCCTGCCTGCCCCTCATCTACCCAGGACTACTAGTTTCCACCATTAGGCACTGCCATCTCCCAATGTGTCTTCCAAATGATGCTGAGGACCTAGTTATGGAAAATCTCCCCTCAAATACACCGTCATAAGTTCTAGGAGCTGAATTAGGCCATTCAGTCTATCAAGTCTACTCTGCCATTCAATCATGGCTGACCCATTTTTCTCTCTCAACTCCAATCTCCTGCCTTCTCCCCAAAACCCTTGACACCCGTACTAATCAAGATTCTGTCAATTTCTGCCTTAAACATGTCAATTGAATTGGCCTCCACAGTGGTCTGTAGCAATGAATTTCACAGATTCACCTTATTTTATTTATTTGGGAGATTACAAAGCAATTCAAAGAGAAAGTTGGCTATTATATGCCAACATGCAACTTTACATAGATACATAGACAATACAGGAGTAGGGCATTTGGCCCTTCGAGCCAGCACTGCCTTTCAATGAGGTCATGGCTGATCATCCACAATCAGTACCCCGTTCCTGCCTTCTCCCCATACCCCTTGATTCTGCAAACCCTAAGAGCTCTATCTAACTTTATCTTGCATGCATCCAGTGAATTGGCCTCTACTGCCTTCTGTGGCAGGGAATTCCACAGATTCACAACTCTCTGTGTGAAAAGGTTTTTCCTCATCTCAGTTCTAAATGGCCTACCCCTTATTCTTAAACTGTGGTCCCTGGTTCTGGACTCCCCGAACATCGGGAAAATGCTTCCTGCATCTAGCATGTCCAATCCCGTAATTATCTATATTACTAAAAGTCTGATCTTGACCACTTCCTGTTTTTCTGTATATTGGTTTTAGAAAAAACACTGCCGCTTACAGCTGTGATATTTGGCCATCTTACTCAGATTCTCCCTCCGCTGCACAGGATAAGAGGATCTTACCCATCGATGAAAAATAAAAGAGTTATTAGTGTTTAAAAAATGTTGAGATTCTCTCTCCTGAAGGCCACGCCCCTTCTGGAGAGACTATAAAACCCGGAAGTGTTGAGTGCCTCAGTCAGTCTCTGTAAGATGGGGGAGTGAGAGGGCCACGTTTCTCAGTCTGAGCTGTGAATAACACTGAACACATGTCTACTAAACTGTGAGTGTGGTTTTACTGACCTTGAGTGCCCTTAATGTGGTTGGTTTGAAGTCAAAGCACAGCAAATGGTTGGTGGTGGTTGGTTTGAAGTAAAAGCACAGCAAATGGTTGATGGTGGTTCATTTGAAGTAAATTCACAGCAAATAGTAGGTTTAAAATGGCAAAAGATTAAAAGTCTAAACTTGACAATTTCCTGTTTGCACTGTATATTGATTTTAGATAAAACACACTGTATATTGATTTTAGAGAATCTCCTGTCAATGATGCCATGAAGGCCACCCCTTCCGGTGGGAGGGGGGAGGGATTATAAAACCCGGAAGTGTGAGTGTGGCTCAGTCTCTGCAAGAAGGAGGAGGGAGAGGTCATGAATCTGAGCTGTGATTCAACTGAATGTCTACAGAACTATGAGTGTGGTGTTTATGTGGTGTTTTTTGTGGTTTTATGTTTTGTTTTGTTTTTATGGTGGTTTCACCCTGCTTGAAATGGTCGGAAACTGCACTTGAATTTGGTGGCCTTGCACCCTGCTTGAAGTGGTAAGAAACTGCACTTGAATTTGGTGGCCTTGCACCCTGCTTGAAGTGGTAAGAAACTGCACTTGAATTTGGTGGCCTTGCACCCTGCTTGAAGTGGTAAGAAACTGCACTTGAATTTGGTGGCCTTGCACCCTGCTTGAAGTGGTAAGAAACTGCACTTGGATTTGGTGGCCTTGTACCCTGCTTGAAATGGTAAGAAACTGCATTTGAATTTGGTGGCCTTGCACCCTGCTTGAAATGAAATTTCAAGGAATAGCCATGAGTCAACTGCCATCCCACCAGCCATGAGTGAGCTGCCAGCACATCAGGCTTGAGTGACTGAGCTGCCACCCCAAGAATCCATTTAGCCCACAATGTCCATACTATCCCTCTGGAAACCAGTCCCTTCATCCCACAACGCCCATACTAGTGCTCCAGAAAGCCCCCCCCCCCCCACTGGCCACCAATATGGAATTGGTAGAGAGGTGGAATATTGCGTTGGGGGACCAGCCCTCCCAACGGGTCCCACTTAGACTAGTCTTCCACTAAATGTTATTCACGATATTCCCTTTTTCATGTATCTGCACACTATGGATGGCTTGATTGTAATCACGTATTATCTTTCCACTGACTGGGTAGCACGCAACAAAAGTTTTTCCCTGTACCTTGGTACACGTGACAATAAACTAATGACTATGAACTTTTGGTGCTGTTTGTGTAGAGTTTGCATATATTCCCTGTCACTGCATTGGTTTCTTTGGAGTGCTTTGGTTTCCTCCACGTCCAGTGACAGGCAGTTTTGGTAGGTTAATTGGCCACTTTGAATTGTTTGTCATGTGTAGGTAAATGGCAGAATCCAGTAAAGCCCTAATGGAAATATGGGGAGCATAAAATGGCATCAGAGTGAAATTGGTATCATGAATTCACAAGAAACTGTTTACCGTACTTAAATCTTGAGCAGAAAAAAACCAAAGGCTGGAAAACTCAGCAAGGCAGGCAGCATCTGTGGAGAGAAATGGACCAACGCTGTTTTGGATTTGGGGCCTTCCTCAGACCGATTAGTATGAAGCAGAATCTCAATCTGAAACATCGTCAGTCCACTTTCCTCCAGAGAAGCTGCCTGACCCCACTTGGTTCCTCCAGCATTTTGTATTCAGCTATTGGTACAATGGGTGTCTGATGATTGTTGTGGACTTGGTGGACCAAAGGGCCTGTTTCCGTGCTGTATGAACCTATTGAGGAGGAATTAAGATAGAGAAATATGGGGGGAATAGCATTGATGGGATTGCTCCGAGAACTTATGGAGGCTCAATGGGGGAAACAGGTTCAATATCATAAGGAAATATGAGAAGAGTTAAATATGACCCTACTACTCCCAAAATTAAGAAAAAATACTACTACCAAAATTAAGAAAAAAAAAATCTGCTCTAAATATATTATTACAAAAAAATCCAGTTCACTAACGTCCTTTAGGGAATGAATTCGGACAACCTTATCCAGCCTGGCCAATATGTGTCTTCAATCAAGTCCAGTGGTTGACTGTCAACTACTTTCTCAGTTCAGGATAATTACAGAGGGATAATGCATACTGGCATTTTCAGTGATATTCCTTCAACGACTAACTAGAAAGAAAACATAATAGTTAAAACATAAATTTGGAGAACAAAAAACGTGATTCTATTCTTTAGTTCCTACCCTTTGCCTTGAGGGTGAATTAAGATTGATTATTCTTTTGATTTGTTTGTTAATATGCTGCCAATCCCCTTTCAACTCAACCAAGCTGTCCTGAACTAAGGTCGTTGAACTCCAGCATTGAACTTTGCATTGTGTAAACATTGCTTTGCTAAGTATAACTACAACAAAACTATTCTTGCTTTGTATGTTGATACCATATATGTAAGTGGATTGTTAAAATATCTGACATCCATGCAATTTAGTGAAGACAATATAAACTGTTTGTGCACTCTGTTTATTTTCTCTTTTGCATTACCTGATGTTCTCATGTATGGGATGATTTGCATGGATAGCAGGCAAAACAAAGGTGTCCACCGTATCTCCATACACGTGACAATAATAAACCAGCAGTGCCAATAAATCTTGAATGGGTGCCATTTTAATGTAATTCGTAATAACATTAACCGATGTCAGAAACTCTTGACAATTATGTTATCCAAAGATGGCAATTAAATGAGAGAAAATTACTTCAGAGGGCAGCCTTTATTTGCAATATTAAAGACTTTGGATTTCCTATCCAGACAGACTCAATATGGTAGAAAAATCAAGATTTCCTTCGGTTTCAGCTTGGCAATGCAGTGATTGCAGCTGGTTGAACTAAATGCTAAATGCATCCCTAATTGTCAGTGTATTAGCATTCCAGAGGTTTGGTGTTAGTGCGAAGCCAATACCACTTTGAACCAATGCCAGATTTAGGGTGGATTTTGAATGAGTACACATAACTTGACCTTGAGGCTAAACCTGCAGAATCTCTCCCATGGAGTTTGACCAGACTCAGGCCAACCCATAATTTCAGATGTAAGTTAGGTTACCACTGGTTTTAAACCCAGTGGGGGAGTTCATCAGGTAGCATGTAGCTGCAAAAGTTGAAGATGTTGCTACCACTGTCTACTAATAAACCAACTCACTCTGAGACAACAACAAGGGAGTAGGAATGTAATCTGAAAAACATTGCCATAAATAGGGGTTGCAGAGTGGCATAGCTGTAGAGTGGCTGACTTACCACGCCAGAAACCCGCGTTCAATTATGACTACAACTGCTGTCTGTACGAAGTTTGCACATTCTCCCTGTGACCGTGTGGCTTTTCTCAGGGTGCTCCTGTTTCCTCCCACACTCCAAAGATGTACAGGTAAAAAATTATAAATTGTCTCAAATGTGTATAGGTTAGTGTATGGGGTGATGGCTGGTCGGCATGAATTTGGTGGGTCGAAGGGCCTATTTCCACGCTGTATCTCTAAAGTCTAAAGTCTAAATCAGCAATCTAGGTGCATCCTACATGACAATTATTGAGGAATATGAAAAATATTATGGAAAGTATAGAAAGATCATTAATGTCTAATTCACTTCATTATTGCTAATGACTCATATAAACGTGGGCAGTCGGAATCCTACCACATTCCTTGATTTGTTTCCTATCATACAATATGGAGCCAATAAGTCTCAGAAATGGGAAAATAAGTTTCCAAGAAACTGTTTAAATGTTTAGTCACAAAATTCCAACGTTGAACGGAACAGAAACATGCCCCTCCATATAGAAACATGAGGCACTGCAGATTCTGGAATCGAGTATAGAACAAAAAGTGGTGGAGTAACTAAACAGGTCAGGCAGCATCTGTGCAAGACATGGAAATGTCCCCATCATACATACTCATAAAGTTGTACAGCATGGAAACAGACCCTTCAGTCCAACATGTCCATGCCGACCAACATGCCCATCCAAGCCAATCCCATTTACCCACCTTTGGCCTTATATCCCTTTAAACCTTTCCAATCCACGTCCCTGCCCAAATCTAATAATCAATCAAATTATGTGTCATCCACAAACTTACCAATATAATTTTCTGAATTTAATTTATAGTTTTAAATTGAGTCAATTTGATCTTCATGCAATACTTATAATATTACATCTCATCCTACCACCCTGCAACTAAACCAAAAGTATTAGGACATGAAGTATGGCCTGTACCTCAGTTATATTATTAGTGCAAGTTAACATCATGCTTGTCCATTATGGAATACAAGACTAAAGGGCATTGTTTTAAAGTGAGAGGGTCAAAGTATAAAGGAGATGTTCAGGGCAAGTGTTTTACAAAGATAATGGTATGTGCCAGGATGGGGATGCAGGGGTGGTTTTAAAGGCAGTTATAATAGTAGCATTCAAGAATTTTTTAGATAGGCACATGGATATAGTAATGGAAAGCTATGGATCATGTGCGGACAGGTGAGATTAGTTTATCTTGGCATCATGTTTGACACAGACATTGTGGGCCATTGGGTCTGTTCCTGTGCTGTACTTTTCTGTGTTCTTGTTCTGTTTAATTGGAACTAAAAGAGATAGGAGGAAACTGTAGAGATTCACAATTTTTGAAGGAAGCAATCCATCTGATAGTGGCAGAAAGATCAAACATGATAGAAAATAGATGTACAGTCACGTTAAATAAATGGGAAGACAAATGGGGTATTGGCCTTTGGCAGGAGGGGCAGGACATTGAATTAGGAGTCTAGAAATTGTTTTATAGCCTTTTAATCATGTTAAAACAACATTGTTGGTCACCTTAAGGAAGAGCATTATTCAAATATTGCAAAAATGTCCCCTTATTTTTAGTTTATTTAGTTTAGAAATACAGCGTGGAAACAGACCCTTCGGCCCCCCGAGTCCGCACCGACCAGCGATCCCAGCACACTAACATTATCCTACACACACAAGGGACAATTTACATTTATACCAAGCCAATTAACCTACAACCTGTACGCCTTTGGAGTGTGGGAGGAAACCGAAGATCTCGGAATAAACCCACGCAGTCACAGGAACAACGTACAAACCCCGTTCAGACAGCACCCGTAGTCGGGATTGAACCCGTGTCTCTGGCAGAATCACCACCACTACGACACCCTGCTGTACCTAATATTCTTTTCCACCAACTTTAAACAAGGGGTACTGAGCTGACATTATCCATGATCTATCATTTTTGAATGTTCAAATGGTGGCTTCGAGGGTCACAAACCACTGTGCAATAAAAACTACTCTGTGGCTAAAACTGACTACTCTAATTGTCTCCACTGTAATAACATCACACAAACGTGTTGAAACTGTGGATAAGCTTGTTTGAAATTTGAGCAAAGCATTTCCAGCAGGGAAGATATCAGGAAGATTGTATTGAGACGGTAGACAAAAATGCTGGAGGAACTCAGCGGGGGAGGTGGCATCTATGGAGAGAAAGAATAGCCAACGTTTCTTGAAGGGTCTCGACCAGAAACGTCACCTATTCGTTCTCTCCTTAGATGCTGCCTCACCCGCTGAGTTCCTCCAGCAATTTGTCTACCTTCGATTTTTCCAGCATCTGCAGTTCTTCCTTAAACAGGAAGATTGTATTACTGAGCTGACAATTTCCCTGTGTTTATAGTTTATATTATTTGTTATCTGCATGAAGTTTATATCACAGCTTTCAAAACCCTCTTTTATAATAGAAATATTATATATTACAAGAGACTGATTGAAAAGAGATTGCAAATAAAACTACTGAGTGTATTACAAAGTTGTTACTTATTTGATTTGATATTTGAGCAAAGCAAATTGAGAAAGAAATTTCTATAATCAAGGGATATGAATAAATTTATGGTTTAATTTTAAACATACTTTAACTGCCAGTTTGATTTGAAGAATAAAAGGTGCGTGGGAGTATATTGTCTTTCAAGGAAAATGTATGAGAGAGCATCAGCCAGGTAAAGTTTACATGTACTATTACATCTGAGATGAAGCACAATGGGTAACATCAGCAAAGCGTTACACTATACATAAATAGCAACAGGGATGAGTGACCCTGTTCGGACCGTCGGCAGCAGCAATTGCGGAGGGTTCAGCCCCAACCACTAGTGTACAAAGGAGGAAGATGACTGAACTTTATTGCCCGCCATCACAGAGAGGAATGTTGATTCCACTGTGGAGGCTGTTTATGTTAAATTTCATTTTATCTGGCTGTGTGTATTGTTATTTTTCACTTAGTATGGCTGTACGGTAACTCAAATATCACTGTACCTTAATTGGTGCAAACTTGAAGCTTGACTTATTAAAAAGTTTTGGCTGTGGATTTTAATTGCTGGATTATCATAAACAATCCAACTGTATGTTAGAGATTTTCACTGGCAGATTTGTCTTTGTGTCAGGTTAAAACGGGTAACAGAAAATTTGGAATTTGTTTCCAATCTGTCTTAATCTGTATCTGCTTTAACGAAGATCCACCCATTGTGTTGAAAGCTTCATCTTATCGATCAGCCGCAGGGACGGGATATATGAGACAGAAGCACAACTCAGTTAAAAGGTTGTGATAGCTTGAGTCACGGTTGTGGTGTTGGCTCTGCAGGCGCATATTAAAAAGAGATTTTGAGAATATTAAATTTGCTCACCTTAGCAATCCGTGGCTGCAACCAGACACTCCCAATCTTAAATAAGCTGCAGCGTGCAAATATCACTTGTATATGCATCTTCCTGAGACTACGCTCCATCATTGTATACTTGGTCGCTGAATCATTATTCATCTGCAAAACAAGGTTCTCCAATAACGATGTGATTTGTAGGTTAATTGGCTCCTTCCCATTGTCCCAAGTGTGTAAGATAGGACTAGTTTATGGGTGATCACTGGTCAGCGCACTCGGTGGGCCAAAGGGCCTGTTTTCACGCTGTATCTCTAAACTAAACATACCAGAAACTCTGGCTCCACTGGGTCCTCCATTGGCCAGAGAGGAAAACCAAAGTTAGCATTCTTTCCTCGTTCAACATCCTCAGCATTAATGCCCAAATTACACACTATTGGCTCTGTGTGGAGGCTATATTATTTGCATTCCCAAGACTAGACATCCACCTGATCCTCAAATCTGCATTGTTCTGTGCAAGAGGGGAAGAGCCACAAGCCACAATAACCTGCAACTGCTGGAATTTGAGCAAAACACAAAGTGCTGGAGGAACGCAATTGGTCAGGCAGTATCGGTGGAGGGAATGTACCCATATCCGCTACAAGAGATGATGAGAATATATTTGAGAATAACATGAATGAATCAATATGAATGAATACTTTATTGTCACATGTGACAAGTCACAGTGAAATTCTTTGCTTGCATTCCCAAGGTATGCAAATAACCGCCACATAAAGGACATCGACAGAGTTACAAAGTATCCCGTACCAGTTCCACCTTTGTTCTCCACCCTCTTCCACCTAATCGCGGTCCCCTCATGCCGGGTCCGCCCCCCCCCACCCCATGCCAGATCCTCCTTTGATCCTCCCCCGGAAGCGGCATGCTCACTGTTACGTGGTCCGTCCTCTCCTCACCAACCTCTCCACTATCGCCGCCGGATCCTCTCCTGATGCCTCCGTGGTGCTGACTCAGGCTCCAGCCGTGGGTTCCGTCAACTCAGTCTCCGTTGGCTCGCGAGGCTCCGGCTCTGACCTGCGAGGCTCTGGCTTTGACCCGCGAGGCCCGGGATCCACCGACCCACGAGGTTCGTTCAACCCACGTGACCCCGGCCTCTCCATGGCCCTCCCGGTGGCGTATGCCACAACGGCCTTCCAGCTTGCTCGCAAACACACAGAATAAAGAGATGTGAAGTATTTAGGAATGCAATTAATGGGGATGCATAATCAGAAGCTTAATAAATTCATTACCTATACTGTTAAAGAATAATTGAGCAATGGAAACATGCAGGTTTTAAACATACAAAGTGGGAGAACAACCATCAGACAAAACTTGGATCAATTGCAAATTCAATAGTAATGTTAATGGTCAAGGAAACAAAAAAAAAAGGATTTTAACTAGGTCCGGTGAAGTTACTTTTATTTCACTCTGTTCAAAGACATATTTTTTAAATGGAACCTTTGTAAACAAAAATAATTAAAATGAAATATTCAAATTATATCCAGTTAGATATAATACATGTAGCACGCTGAGAAATGTACAGTATTTCAAGTCAAGAGGGTTTTATTGTCCCAAAATGAAGCAATATATATATATGGAATGTAACATATTTATATATATATATATATATATATATATATATATATATATAGTGTGTGTGTATATATATATATATATACACACACACACACATATACATATATGTGTATGTATATATATATATATATATATATATATATATATATATATATATATATATATATATATATATATATATATATATATATATATATACATATACTGAGGTGCTGCCTGACCCGCTGTTACATTAAATAGACAATAGTAGTGGATAATAGGGGTACAGTTAGTGGGATTGAACATTGGAATCAGTTTTTAATGACAATTTAAAGCAATTTACTCTCAATTTACTCTCACATTTTCAGGTTTTAATATTAAATCCTAATAAGCTCAATAATTCTAAAAAGTCCTTGCAAATCTCAGACTTGCCTTTAACTAACCCATCCAAAGAAACTCACAGCGATAATTAGCTAATGTTTATCCCTTCACTCTTTATATAATCAGAAAGACTGGTCTGGAGAATCTACCTGTAGCTCAGTACATGTGACAATAAACTAAACTATACTGAACTGAACGGAACTGAACTTACCTGAAGATGGTGGAAGCCCCTCGCAATCACCCAACCATACCTTCCTGGAGATGGTTCCTCCTGCAACCGACCTTGAAGGTGTTGGAGGCAATACCCCCGTCCCTCTCCTACCGGCCCACTCTGCGCGTCTGTCATCGCCTGCAACTCCCTCCTCGACTCTCCTGTCTTTGGGGGCTTCCGAGCTTCCCCATGCTGGATATCCGGCTCTTTGTTTTCGGCAGCTGCTGGGTCTTTGCTCTTGGTGGCCTTTGGGTTCTCTCATACTGCCAACTCCCTTTTATATCTTGAAAAACAGATCAAATCTGTTCTCAACCTTCAACATAGCAGGGAATGCAACTCTAGTTTGTGTTGCACCACCCTCCAACTTGTGATGCTTGGTGGATTTACCTTGGCAACCTTGTTCTACAATCTTTCCAGGTTCAATATTTTCTTTTTCTGGGAGCATAGAATTGCTCCCACTACTGGAGTACAAGTCTGTGTAACCACTGCATATCTTCAACTTACATTAATTTGATATAGTCATGCAATATAATGTGGAAACTGGCTCTTTGACTCAGCTTGCCCAAACTGACCATCTACACCAGTCCCACCTGCCTGCATTTAGTCCAAATCCCTCTAAACGTTATGAAACATTGTGATAGTACCTTCCTCAAAAACCGCATCCGGCAGCAAGTTCCATACAACTCCCAACCTTTGTTTAAAAGCATGGACGAGGAGGACCATTGAATCCAGCCTGTTTTAATTCATTTCTACGTCTATTCATTGCATTATAATGATCTATGAGCATGAATCCCTATGTCTCATTGGTCTTCACTTTTAACCTTTTAACTATGCAGAAAGTGCCCTATTCTATCCAAAGAGTTTGACCTCAATTTTATTGTATAGAAATCCAATTACCACAGTTTTTCATATTTGATTAATCCATTAATACCTCCTGGTAATTTAACACTTGCTGTACCACCTTTTACAGATATAGCCGCAAAATAAATCCTTTCTCGTAGACCGTGTGGATTTAGGCCCTGTGACAGCACAGTTATTTCCCTGCTCTGGTATCATTGATGGATGACAGGACTCATTTCATTTCAAAGGGAGCAGGGGAAAAATCAAGGACAGCACTTTTTCACCCAGACTCTGGTGCTCATCATGGCATTTTAATTTTAATTACGACTATTAAGTTTGATAAAGAAATTCCAATTTCTATTTGCAATCTATGATGCATACAATGCGGACACCACCTTACGGACCCTGCAAAGAAAAGCAGACAATATTTATTTGCACATTGTTTTAACAGGGAATGAACCTGTTTATTGAAATCATAAACATTTTTAATTCAAATTTCACATTATACCTTCGAGGTTTGAAACCGAACCTTTGTTGTATTCAGGAATCAACTAAATTTAGGAAGCAGGATGATTAAGTTCATACGTTATTTCATTGCGCATTCAGTGCATTTGATAGTCGATACATTTCTACATCATTTGATGTAGAGCATTTGTAAATAGAGCACACCACAAGCTTGTGCAGGAAAGAACTGCAGATGCTGGTTTAAATCGAAGGTAGACATAAAAAAAGGAGTAACTCAGTGGGACAAGCATCATCTCTGGAGAGAAGGAATGGGTGACCTTTCAGACTTCACACAAACATCTATGGTGCGTGTGCAGTCTGCACTGTCAGATTTTGTGCAGGCAGTTAAATCCTAATTTACCTCCTGCAGCATTGGACTGATGATTTCTGTACCAATTTCCCAATGGGGATGAATAAAGTTCTATCGTATTGTATCGTACTGTCTCATTCTTGGGAGTACCTAAAAAAGCACGGCACAGAATGGGCAGGCACAGTGGCAAAGCTGTAGATTTGTTGCCTTTCAACACCAGAGACATAGGTTCGATCATGACTTTGGGTCCTGTCTGTACTGAGTTCATACATTCTCGCCGTGACCATGTCAGTTTTCTCCACCTGCTCCGGTTTCCTCCCACACTCCAAAGACGTGTGTAGGTTAATTTCCTTCTGTAAATTGTCCCTATGTGTAGGATAAAACAGAGCGCATGGGTGATTGCTGGTTGGCATGAACTTTGTGGGCCGAAGGGCCTGTTTCCATGCTGCATCTCTAAACTAAACTAAAGATAAGTGTACAAAATCATGAGAGGAATAGATCGAGTAGATGCACAGAGTATCTTGCCCGGATTACGGGAATCGAGGACCAGAGGACATAGGTTCAAGGTGAAGGGGAACAGATTTAATAGGAATCCGAGGGGGTCATTTTTTTACACAAAGGGTGGTGGGTGGGTGGAACAAATTGCCAGAGGAGGTAGTAGAGGCTGGGACTATCCCATCATTTAAGAAACAGTTGGACAGGTACATGGATAGAACAGGTTTGGAGGGATATGGACCAAGCACTGGCAAATGGGACTCGTGTAGCTGGGGCATTGTTGGCCGGTGTTGACTATGACTCTCTCTATGACTCTATAAGGTTTCTCACGCAGCCTATATTTATCTCCATCCAGGCACCAGGGTTATCAACAACCGGGAGACCATGTAGGCCAAGACATCAGTATTTTTCAAGCCCCTTTGAATGGGCCCGATGCTCTTTGCTAAAACATTAAATGAAATTAAGTTTTTTTTTGTTCAATGTAATTAATTGCAATGTCTTATACGTTTATGCTACGTTTACTGGATTTTCAAATTAATTTATTATTTATTTGTTTTAAATTAATAGAAACATAGAAACATAGAGAATAGGTGCAGGAGTAGGCCATACGGCCTTTCGAGCCAGCACAGTCATTCAATATGATCATGGCTGATCATCCAAAATCAGTACGTCATTCCTGCTTTCTCCCCATATCCCTTGATTCCGTTAGCCCTAAGAGCTATATCTAACTCTCTCTTTAAAGCATCCAGTGAACTGGCCTCCACTGCCTTCTGTGGCACAGAATTCCACGTATTCACAACTCTCTGGAAGAAAATGATTATTAATTATCCACCTCTTTTAAGCTGTTTCCAAAAGCCTTGAAACATCAGAAATATGTTGGAATCAGTAAAAAAAAATGTATTTAATGGCTTGGGCTATTATAAAGTCATCAGGCAAGCTTTGTGCTGTTTGACTTCCAGTCAATACTTGTAGTCCATTCCATTTCGTAGTCTTTGAGGCTAATAGGAACCATCCAGCCACAAGAGGTCAGTGTGGCCACAGGGCAAGCAGATAGGATGGTGGTAGTTGGACATTGCAAGGTATGAGCAGGGCCCTACCAGATCCAACCCATGAAATTTGCATTAAAAAATTGGCAACAGCATTCCTGATAGTTTACAAATCCCACCATGAGGGCTGCCTAACTTCTCAAGTCTGCATCTAATTGAATGACTAATTGCAACATTAGTACAACACTAAATGGCGTTAAGGGAACATCTTTTGAGTTCCTCCACTGAAAACTGATATATTGCTGCAGGTTCGGTGATTTTAGCCTCATTTAAGAAACTGCTCAGTGTATTAAAATAATTCCTGCATTTTGTATTAAAATACTTACCATGCATTCCTTATGCACATAATGATGATTTTGCAGTATTTACTGAAGAAACTTGTTCATTAAATTAATTGCATACGATCTCGAGTGTTGCAATACGTTTCTCTCTTTGAACTTTTGCAACAACAAATGCAAATAGGATGGCTTTGCATCATCAAGCCCCAGTTAAATTATCAAACAGAAACAGGTACTTTGCCTCACCATGCTGAGCTTCAAACTACCAGTTACATTCAAATCCCACTTTATTTGCAGCAATTCACCTCAAAATTTACCATTCCCTTAAACTTGAGGAGCAATTATCAATGACCAATTGAGATCTTTCGAAGAAATGTAAAAACAAGGAATTGCAGATGCTGGGTAATACACAAAAGGACACAAAGTGCTGGAGTAACTTGATGGGTCTGGCAAAATCCCTGGAGAACATGGATAGACAATAGATAAAAGGTGGAGGAGTAGGCCATTCGGCCATTCGCCCCTTCGCAGCCAGCCATTCAATGTGATCATGGCTGATCATTCACAATCAGTTCCCCGTTCCTGCCTTCTCCCCAAATCCCCTGACTCTGCTATCTTTAAGTCCTAGCCAGCTCTCTCTTGAGAGTATCTAGAGAACCGGCCTCCACTGCCTTCTGAGGCAGAGAATTTCACAGATTCACAAATCTCTGTGTGAAAAAGTGTTTCCTCCGTTCTAAATGTATTACCCCTTATTCTTAAACTGTGGCACCTGGTTCTGGACTCCCCCAACAACAGGATCGTTTCCTGCCTCTAGCATGTCCAAACCCTTAATAATCTTATATTTCAATAAGATAGCCTCTCATCCTTCTAAATTCCAGAGTATTCAAGCTCAGCCGCTCCATTCTCTCATCATATGACAGTCCTGCCATCCCGGGAATTAACCTTGTGAACCTACACTGCACTCCCTCAATAACAAGAATGTCCTTTCCCAAATTTGGAGACCAAACCTGCACACACTACTCCAGGTGTGGTCTCACTAGTGCCCTGTACAACTGCAGAAGGGCCTCTTTGCTCCTATACTCTACCCCTCCTGTTATAAAGGTCAACATGCTTGCTGTGCCTGCATGCTTACTTTCATTGATTGATGAACAAGGACCCCCCCAGATCCCTTTGTACTTTCCCCTTTTCCCAACGACATCATTTAGATAATAATCTGCCTTCCTGTTTTTGTTACCAAAGTGGATAACCTCACATTTATCCACATTAAACTGCATCTACCATGCATCTGCCCACTCACCCCACTTGTCCAAGTCACCCAGCATTCTCATAGCATCCTCCTCACAGTTCACATTGCCAGCTTTGTGTCATCTGCAAATTTGCTAATGCTACGTAATCCCTTCATATAAATCATTAACATATATTGTAAATAGCTGCGGTCCCAGGACCTTGCCTTGTGGTACCCCACTAGTCACTGCCTGCCATTCTGAAGAGGGTTCCGTTAATGCCGACTCTTTGTGTCCTGTCTGCCAACCAATTTTCTATTCGTCAGCACTCTAACCACAATACCATGTACATTAATTTTGCCCACTAATCTCCTATGTGGGACCTTATCAAATGCTTTCTAAAAGTCCAGGTACACTACATCCACTGTCTCTCTTGTCCATTTTCCTAGTCACATCATCAAAAAACTCCAGAAGATTAGTCAAGCATGATTTCCCCTTCATAAATCCATGCTGACTCGGACCGATCCTGTGAATGCTATCCAAATGTGCCACTATTTCATCTTTTATGATTGACTCCAGCATCTTCCCCACCACCGATGTCAGGCTACTTGGCCTATAATTCCCTGTTTTCTCTCTCCCGCCTTTCTTAAAAAGTGGGATAACATTAGCTACCCTCCAATCCACAGGAACTGATCCTAAATTTATAGAACATTGGAAAATGATCACCAATACGTACACAATTTCTAGAGCCACTTCCTTAAGTACCCTGGGATGCAGACCATCAGGTCCTGGGGATTTATCAGCCTTCAGTCGCATCAGTCTACCCAGCACCATTTCCTACCTAATGTGGATTTCCTTCAGTTCCTCCGTCACCCCAGATCCTCTGGCTAGTACATCAGGAAGATTGTTTGTGTCCCGCTTACTGAAGACAGAAGACCTGTTCAACTCATCTGCCATTTCCTCGTTCCCCATAATAAATTCACCCTTTTCAGTCTTCAAGGGTCCAACTTTGGTATTAACTATTTTTTTTCCTCTTCACATACTTAAAGAAGCTTTTACTATCCTCCTTTATATTATTGGCTAGCTTACCTTAGTACATCATCTTTTCTCCCCATATTGCCTTTTTAGTTATCTTCTGTTGCTCTTTAAACGTTACCCAATCCATCTGACTTCCTGCTCATCTTTGCTATGTTGTACTTCTTCTCATTTAATTTTATACTGTCCCTGACCTAGGTGACAAAAAATGATGGAATAGTTCAGTGGGTCAGGCAGCATCTCTGGAGAGAAGAAATAGGTGACGTTTCAGGTCGAGACCCTTCTCCAGATTGTGTCTGAAGTATCAATCTGAAGAAGGGTCTCCTTTTCCTTTCCTCCAGAGATGTTCCCTGGTCCGCTGAGTTATTCCACCACTTTGTGTCTATCTTCAGTGTAAACCAGCATCTGCAGTTATTTCCTACGCATGGATAGGTGACATTTCGGGTCAAGTCTGAAGAAGGGTCTTGACCTAACACATCACCTATACATGTTCTCCAGAGATGCTGCTTGACCCACTGAGTTACCCCATCACTTTGCGATCTTTGGAATTTGGGAGGAAAGCAGAGCACCCAGGAGAAACCCTGTCAATCACATGAAAATCCTGCGAACTCCACACAGACAGTACTTGAAGTCAGGATCAACACTGGGTTACTGGAGCTGTAAGGGAGCATCTCTACTCGGGGTTGCTCTGTGTAACCAAACACATTCACTCGGATAAACCACGGTGCCCCACCACAGCGGCCATTGGAGGAAGACCAGCCTTATACTCTGACTTAGATGAAGCTAAGCAACTGATCATGAATTGATCATGAACAGCAAAGCTGTTTCCCCACAATATCAGTGAAGTGACATGTGTAAAGAAATGTATTATTAGTTCACAAGCAGAGGGGTGATGGACGCAGTGTTATTTTCCTTTATTTGATAATGTACAATTTCCTTCCATATGTTGTTTCTCAGACTATTTTAAAAATGTGATCTTCAGTTACATGACAGCAATGATTCTGATATGCATAAAACCCTTTACAGCACCATATTTGTAGCACAGCTCCCCGTCAGATCAGACTGAACATTCAAAAACCTTGTTGAAAGATGATAATCAATTATAATTGATAAAAGGAAATCATGTTTATAGGAAAGCTCTGTGTAAAAAAAGAAGTGACTTCTTATCTTCTGAACATTTATCATAAATGAGCAGCCTGTAGTACATTTGTTTTGTTTAGTTTAGGGATACAGCGCAGAAACAGGCCCTTCGGCCCACCAAGTCCGCACCGACCAGCGATCCCTGCACATTAACACTATCCTACACACGCCAGGGACAATTTACATTTATACCAAGTCAATTAACCTACAAACCTGTACGCCTTTGGAGTGTGGGAGGAAACCGACAATCTTGGAGAAAACCCACGCAGGTCACGGGGAGAACCTACAAAATACGTACAGACAGACACCCGTGGTCAGGATCGAACCCGGGTCTCTGGCACTGTAATGTAGCAACTCTACCGCTGTGCCAACAGGCCACCCAGCTTGTCTAACTGTATCCATATATTGTGCAAACGTAATTACTTTAAGAAGTCACAAGATGTTGGAATCTTGATCAAAACACAATGAGCTGGAGGAACTCAGCGGGTCAGCCAGCATCTGGGAAGGAAATGGACAGGCAATGTTTCAGGTCGCAACCCTTCTTCAGTCCAGAAAAAGATTGCAACCCAAAAGGTTGTCAGTCCATTAATTGATAGTTCTGATGTGTATAATACACTTAACACATACATGCAGACTAGGTCCCTGTCAGGATCAGACAATGCACTTAAAGACCATGTAGTAAAATGATAATCAATTATAAATAATTAAAAAAAAATAATGTTTGCAAAACAAAAACTGTATATTCCAAGTCTATATAGTAAAGATGCTATGTTGGTCTTACTTTATTCATATGTTGTGGCAGCATAATTGCACTTGGCAACTGTAGGCATGGTTTACTATATTCTCTTCAATATCCCAATGAAGATACAGATTTCCTTTCTTCGCTCACTGATACACATTTTGCATAGATATCCATTGCTCTGAAAATGAATCTTTAAGATGATCAATAAAAGACTCAAAGTGCTCGAGTAGCTCAGCAGGTCAGGAAGCATACCTGGAGAACATGGCTAAGTGACGTTTCTGGTGAGGACCATTCTTCAGGCTGATTTTGGGTTGCGAGGGGTGGGTGGGAAGAAAAGATGGAAGAGAGGAGGGACAGGACAAAGCATGGCAGGTAATAGGTGAACACGGGAGATGGTTTTATTTTAATAGGTAGTTTTTTGGACAGATACCACAGGTATAAAACACAGAAGCTGTGAGACAAAAGGATAGGTGCAAATTGTGAAGCCAGAGGAAGGAAGGTAGGGGCGAAGAATTGGGAGTGGAGAAATAGGTGCAAGTCCAGGTGGGGCACAGGGGAGTGGGGATAAGAAAGGGGGATATGGGGAGAAAGGGTAGGGATTTGTGCGCGTGTGGGCGGTGGGGTGGCTACTGGATTTCCTGGTTGCTAATTATTTCAACTCCCCTTCCCCATGTACAGTGGCTTGCAAAAGTTTTCATACCCCTTGAACTTTTCCACATTTTGTCACGTTACAACCACGAACGTAAATGTATTTTATTGGGATTTTATGTGATAGACCAACACAAAGTGGCGCATAATTGTAAAGTGGAAGGAAAATGATACATGGTTTTCAAATTTTTTTACAAATAAAAAAATGAAAAGTGTGGCGTGCAAAAGTATTCAGCCCCCCTGAGTCAAAACTTTGTAGAACCACCTTTCGCTGCAATTACAGCAGCAAGTCTTTTGGGGTATGTCTCTACCAGCTTTGCACATCTAGAAACTGAAATTTTTGCCCATTCTTTTTTGCAAAATAGCTCAAACTCAGTCAGATTGAATGGAGAGCGTCTGTGAACAGCAATTTTTCAAGTCTTGCCAGAGATTCTCAATTGGATTTAGGTCTGGACTTTGACTAGGCCATTCTAACACATGAATATGCTTTGATCTAAACCATTCCATTGTAGCTCTGGCTGTATGTTTAGGTTCGTTGTCCTGCTGGAAGGTGAACATCTGTCCCAGTCTCAAGTCTTTTGCAGACTCTAACAGGTTTTCTTCCAAGATTGCCCTGTATTTGGCTCCATCCATCTTCAAATCAACTCTGACCAGCTTCCCTGTCCCTGCTGAAGAAAAGCATCCCCACAGCATGATGCTGCCACCACCATGTTTCACAGTGGGGGTGGTGTGTTCAGGGTGATGTGCAGTGTTAGTTTTCCACCACACATAGCGTTTTGCATTTAGGCCAAAAACTTCAATTTTGGTCTCATCAGACCAGAGCACCTTCCTCCACATGTTTGCTGTGTCCCCCACATGGCTTGTGGCAAACTGCAAATGGGACTTCTTATGGCTTTGTTTCAACAATGGCTTTCTTCTTGCCACTCTTCCATAAAGGCCCGATTTGTGGAGTGCACGACTAATAGTTATCCTGTGGGGACATTCTCCCACCTGAGCTGTGGATCTCTGCAGCTCCTCCAAAGTTACCACGGGCCTCTTGGCTGCTTCTCTGATCAATGCTCTCCTTGCCCGGCCTGTCGCCATGTCTTGGTAGGTTTGCAGTTGTGCCATACTCTTTCCATTTTCGGATGATGGATTGAACAGTGCTCCGTGGGATGTTCAAAGCTTGGGATATTGTTTTATAACCTAACCCTGCTTTAAACATCTCCACAACTTTATCCCTGACCTGTCTGGTGTGTTCCTTGGGCTTCATAATGCTGTTTGTTCACTAATGTTCTCTAACAAACCTCTGAGGCCTTCACAGAACAGCTGTATTTATACTGAGATTAGATTACGCACAAGTGGACTCTATTTACTAATTAGGTGACTTCTGAAGGCAATTGGTTGCACTGGCTTTTATTTAGGGGTATCAGAGTAAAGGGGGCCGAATACTTCTGCACGCCACACTTTTCAGTTTTTTATTTGTAAAAAAATTTGAAAACCATGTATCAATTTCCTTCCACTTCACAATTATGCGCCACTTTGTGTTGGTCTATCACATAAAATCCCAATAAAATACATTTACCTTTGTGGTTGTAACATAACAAAATGTGGAAAAGTTCAACGGGTATGAAAACCTTTGCAAGCCACTGTATATGCTGACCTTCCTGTCCTGGGCCTCCTCCATTTCCAGTGTGGCCCAGGGAGAAATAAGAATATTTTGATGGATTTAGATGAAGAAAGGGGAGGAAGCATTTGGCTAAATACCCTGTTCATGTAAAAGCAAAGATTGCAGATGCCGGTTTACAAAATAAGACACAAAGTACTGAAGTAACTCAGCGGGACAGGCAGCATCCCTGGAGAACATGGATAGGTGACGTCTCTGGTTGGAACCCTTCCTCAGCCTGACCTGAGACACCACCCATCCATGTTCTCCAGGGAAGTTGCCTGACCTGCTGAGTTTCTCTTGCATTTTGTGGCGTTTCTTGCTGCTTTTGTGTGATTCTAATCCGATCATCGCGGTACGCTAAACAATTATCTTATATTGTGCCAGACACTATGTATCAAACTAAACAGAGTAGAAAACAAATACTTAATCTGTACAACATGAAATCTCAGTCTCACATGCATGAGCTAAAAAAAAAATTGAACTATCACTTATTTTTAGATATTTCTTAAGCATTAAAATTCTATGCCATGATTTAAAATATCAAGTTTTGCAGCAAGATCTGTGTTCCCAGTGACACCAAACTTTTCCTTTCATCTGCATTCACATCCCCACACAGAAGAGCTGTCATTATCATATGCAAATAGTATAGCCTGTGACACACTGCCATCTTCAGCCATTGCAAAGGGAGGGGGATGGACATTGAGTGTTGTGCATTACATTCCAGATTAAAAAAAAAAAAAAAATCAATCTGAGAGAAATTCTGGTGTGGGTTTTAAGAAGATTAATTTGTGGTTTAGCAAATTTTAACCAGTCAGTTGAGTTGCATGTTGGGGAGGAACTGCAGATGCTGCTTTAAACCGAAGATAGACACAAAAAGCTGGAGTAACTCAGCATCTCTGGGGAAAAAGAATAGGTGTTGTTTTGGGTCGAGACCCTTCTTCAGACCCTTCTTCCGTCTGAAGAAGGATCTCATCCCGAAACATCACCTATTCCTTTTCTCCAGAGATGCTGCCTGACCTACTGAGTTACTCCAGCCTCGTGTCCATCATAGAGTTGTATGTTAGTGCTGGCATTTGCTACATTATTTGCATTTAAAATTTCTTCTCTCCAGAGATGCTGCCTGTCCCAATGCTGAGTTACTCCAGCGTTTTGTGTCTATCTCCGGTTTAAATCAACATTTGCAGTTCCTTCCTACACCATTCAGGACAGCATTGATAAGAAGTGCCTCTACTTCCTGAGAAGATTACGGAGAGTCGGTTTGTCAAGGAAGACTCTCTCTAACCTCTACAGATGCACAGTAGAGAGCATGCTGAACGCTTGCATCGTGGCTTGGTTCGGCAACTTGAGCGCCCTGGAGAGGAAAAAACTACAAAAAGTAGTGAACACTGCCATGAACCATCATCGGCTCTGACCTCCCTTCCATCGAGGGGATCTATCACAGTCGCTGCCTCAAAAAGGCTGGCAGTTTCATCAAGGACCCACACCATCCTGGCCACACACTCATCTCCCTGCTACCTTCAGGTAGAAGGTACAGGAGCCTGAAGACTGCAACAACCAGGTTCAGGAATAGCTGCTTCATCAGGCTATTAAACTTGGCTTGGACAAAACTCTGAACATTAATAGTAAGATTAAATGATCTTACCAGTTTGAAGTTTGATCTTTATTTTATGAGGAGTAGTGATGAGGGATTTCGTGAAGACCCCACCAGGCACGCATGCACGACATTCTTCAAAGCAGCAGTGTGGAATCAATAACAACAATGACTGAAGATAGTAAGATTAAAGAACTCGAATATACCAGTTGACCTTATGATAGAGGGTTGGGAGCGGAGGGCACGAAATCCCTCATCGCAACTCCTCATAAAATAAAGATCAAACTTCAAACTGGTAAGTTCTCGTTTAATCTTACTATTTTACTTCGGAGTCACGTGAGTGGCTTTGTGAAGATTTCAAAGCTCTGCGATTCCATGCCCTGGACCACGTCCATGCTCACACACTGCCGTAATACTGATGGAGGAAGTATGTTAACGTATTTCAGACTTGAACAAGCTGAAAAATAATAACATTTGTTAATACAACAATAAAACCGCTGAACTCGGGGACAAACGTTTAGGGAACAGCACTTAAAACTGAATCCGCCAACGTTGCGGGAGCGGCCACAGGCCTGTTATAAAACCGCTGAAATGTAGTTTCACTGGCCCAGCCGGCTATTGCAAGGACATAATCCATGAACACCTCCATGGTCCTCGCCGCTGATGTGGATGCAGCCCTGGTAGAAGGGCATTTTAAAATGTTAGTGTCTTACCTGCTGCACCGAATACCATCTTGAGCCATCTCCTGATGCCCATTTTCAGACCTGTAATCACAGGTCTGTGTAGTTTAAGCAACTCTTCTATAACGCAATGACTTTATTGTGGGTCAAAACCATTCTATCCAGGCAATTCCTGTAGAGTTTAGACCCGTTGTGCTGTCTTCAGTGCCATTACCATCACCACTTTGAAGGTGAATAAGTCCAGTGGTAAATCCACCAAAGGCGACCAGCTCCTGAGTAGGGTCAACACCACCCTCTATATCTCTGGTAATATATCGATGTCAGGGAGGGATAGAACATACCCTTCAGTGTGGATACCAGCTGGTGAGATCCCACTCCAATGTTGAGATAGGATGACAGTGCATTTCTGGCACTGTATATGGCACTGTAACTGAGGGACTCATCATAATGCAGGCCCGTGAGGATTCCAGCACATTGGAGATCGTAATAGATATGTAGGTAGTCTAGGTCTGACTATGATAACCTCACATATCCTTATGTGGGTAAGGTACTGCTTCCTAGTGGACTCTCTTGCCTACCCTGATCCTGCACGGTGCTCTTACCACTCTATGGCTCCACGGCCAGCCACGGTGGAGAATCGGGTCCTGGCTGCGCAGGGCTCCCCGGTTTCTGCGTTCTTATCTCGGCCCACGGAGCGGGCGCTGCCGGTGTTGCTGGCAGCTCCGGGAATAGTGGGCGCTGACTCCTATCTGAAGTCCCATGGCCCTGGGGGGCATACTTCGATGCCTTCATTCTGGTCTCCCATCCATTGTTTCTGTAAGCAAAGACTAGTACAGAAGCTAACAACTCAAGGTTAGTATCTTACCTGAAGGTCTTTATGAGCTTCCGGTGGAGGAAGCCCCCCCCTAACCTTAACCCTAACCTCCCCCCCCCCCCCCCCCATTGCTGCCCCCCTCCAATGGTGACCAGACTTACATGCGGGACATAGACTGCCACTAACGGCAAGGCTCCCGCCTGTGTGTGAGTCGGGGCCCCGGCTCTTGTCTACTACCTGCGGCGTTCCTGCTCTCCCTTCGCGAATGACCCGGGAATGGCAGTCTCTGAGCCCGGACCCTCCTGGTCCACGGGCTTGCCCGACTTCCGGGTAGCGTTGCCGTCACTGCCTGCGAACGGCGAGTGTGAGCCCGGACCCTACCGGGTCAACGAGCTGCCCAACCTCCCCGGTGTACAAATGAAGTCGGGGCAATGGCGTAAGTAGAACCGTCAGCCCACAGAGTTCTTGTGGGCTGCGGTGTAGAGTCGGGGCTGCAGCTATGCCGTTGCCTGCAAGCCCCACTCCCTGTTGATTCAGACAGCCCGCAGTATCCTGCGGGCTGCGGTGTTGAGTGGGGTTGCCTCTGCCGTCCCTCCGACCGGCGAGTGTGAACCTGGACCCACCTGGGTCAACGGGCTCTTCCTGACTCCAGTCTGTTGCTGCTGCCGCTGACTGCCCGCATCCCGCGGTCCGCAGACAAGAGGCCGAAGCAAATAAGCCAACGCCAAAGAACCGAATAGAAACGAGGCCGAAACATGAATGAACCGAAAGAGTCTGAAGACGAAACGTCTACTAGCCGAAAGGATGGGACGCTTAAATGAAAACTAACCAAAAGGGCGGAACGTCTAAATGCCTAGGAACCAAAAGGTTGCGTCGCCTAAAAGCAAACTTACCGAATGGCCGCTCAGTCGATACGCCACCTACCCAAAAGGTGGCGGCGCCTACAGGCCAAAGGACCGACTCCCGCTTAACAGAAAAGTCCAATAACGGACTTGGCATTGCCGGGGGGCGGGACTACTCAGCGATTGGTCCAGGCCCCCGTGTCCATCACATCATCGTGAAGGCATGAACATTGCCCCAAACCTCCGGTCCACCCAACCCACAGCCCGCGGAGGGTGGCCGTGGGAGAGTAAGGGCTGTCCAGAGGAATGCACACCTTCGGCCACTTTCAACTTGGTGCTTGGGTTCAGATTGCCCAGTCACCTATGGCTTGTGTGGGAAAATGAACCACACACCCCTGCCTCCCCCTTCTCTCTCTCCATTCTCTCTCCCTTCTCTCTTGCCTCCTCTCTCTCTCCTCCTCTCTCTCTCCTCTTCCCTCTCTCCTCCTTCTCTCTCTCTCTCTCTCCCCTTCTCTCTTCTCTCCCCCCCGCTCTCTCTCCCTTCTCTCTCTCTCCACCATCTCCACCCGTGTAGCGTCCCACAGTCACATAGAAACATAGATACATACAAAATAGGTGCAGGAGTAGGCCATTCGGCCCTTCAAGCCTGCACCGCCATTCAATATAATCATGGCTGATCATCCAACTCCATATCCTGTACCTGCCTTCTCTCCATACCCCCGATCCCTTTAGCAACAAGGGCCGCATCTAACTCCCTCTTAAATATAGCCAATGAACTGGCCTCAACTACCTTCTGTGGCAGAGAATTTCAGAGATTCACCACTCTCTGTGTGAAAAATGTTTTTCTCATCTCGGTCCTAAAAGATTTCTCCCTTATCCTTAAACTGTGACCCCTTGTTCTGGACTTCCCCAACATCGGGAACAATCTTCCTGCATCTAGCCTGTCCAACCGCTTAAGAATGTTGTACGTTTCTATAAGATTCCCCCTCAATCTTCTAAATTCTAGTGAGTACAAGCCGAGTCTATCCAGTCTTTCTTCATATGAAAGTCCAGATATCCCAGGAATCAGTCTGGTGAACCTTCTCTGTACTCCCTCAATGGCAAGAATGTCTTTCCTCAGATTTGGACCAAAACTGTACGCAATACTCCAGGTGTGGTCTCACCAAGACCCTGTACAACTGTAGTAGAACCTCCCTACTCCTACACTCAAATCCTTTTGCAATGAATTCTAACATACCATTCACTTTCTTCACTGCCTGCTGCACCTGCATGCCTACTTTCAATGATTGGTATACCATGACACCCATGTCTCGTTGCAAATCCCCTTTTCCTAATCGGCCACCATTCAGATAATAGTCTACCTTCCTGTATTTGCCACCAAAGTGGATAACCTCACATTTAACCACATTATACTGCATCTGCCATGCATTTGCCCACTCACCCAGCCTATCCAAGTCACCTTGCAGCCTCCTAGCATCCTCCTCACAGCTAACACTGCACCCCAGCTTCGTGTCATCCGCAAACTTGGAGAAGTTGCATTCAATTCCCTCGTCCAAATCATTAATATATATTGTAAATAGCTGGGGTCCCAGCACTGCGCCTTGCGGTACCCCACTAGTCACTGCCTGCCATTCTGAAAAGGACCCGTTTACTCCCACCCTTTGCTTCCTGTCTGCCAGCCAGTTCTCTATCCACATCAATACTGAACCCCCAATACCATGTGCTTTAAGTTTGTATACTAATCTCTTATGTGGGACCTTGTTGAAGGCCTTCTGAAAGTCTAGATATAACCGTTTTCTCTCTCCCTCCCTTTTTAAAAAGTGTGGTTACATTAGCTACCCTCCAATCCTCAGGAACCACTCCAGAATCTAAAGAGTTTTGAAAAATTATCACTAATGCATCCACTATTTCTAGGGCTACTTCCTTAAGTACTCTGGGATGCAGCCTATCTGGCCCTGGGGATTTATCGGCCTTTAATCCATTCAATTTAACTAACACCACTTCCCGGCTAACCTGGATTTCACTCAGTTCCTCCATCTCATTTGACCCGCAATCCCCTGCTGTTTACGGCGGATTATTTATATCTTCCTTAGTGAAGACAGAACCAAAGTAGTTAGTCAATTGGTCTGCCATGTCCTTGTTCCCCATGATCAATTCACCTGTTTCTGACTGCAAGGGACCTACATTTGTTTTAACTAATCTTTTTCTCTTCACATATCTATAAACACTTTTGCAGTCAGTTTTTATGATCCCTGCCAGTTTTCTTTCATAATCTATTTTTCCCTTTCCTAATTAAGCCCTTTGTCCTCCTCTGCTGGACTCTGAATTTCTCCCAGTCCTCTGGTAGGCTGCTTTATCTGGCTAATTTGTACGCTTCATCATTTGATACTATCCCTGATTTCCCTTGTTATCCACGGATGCACTACCTTCCCTGGTTTATTATTTTGCCAAACTGGGATGAACAATTGTTGTAGTTCATCCATGCAGTCTTTAAATACCTTCCATTGCATATCCACCGTCAACCTTTTAAGAATCAATTACCAGTCTATCTTGGCCAATTCACGTCTCATACCCTCAAAGTTACCTTTCTTTAAGTTCAGGACCCGTGTTTCTGAATTAACAACGTCATTCTCCATCCTAATGAAGAATTCAACCATATTATGATCACTCTTGCCCAAGGGACCGCGATGCATCACTGACCGTGATCACGGACCCCAACCTCCAGAAGGAATGGGTGACGTTTCGTGCCGACACCATTCTTCAGAGTGCGTCTGAAGGGTCTTGACCCGAAACACCACCCATTCCTTCTCTCTACAGATGCTGCCTCTTCAGCTGAGTTACTCCAGCATTTTGTGTCTATCTTCGGTGTGACAGTTGTGTCATTTCATCGGCTTCGTGTATTGCGCGCCCAGGAAAGAAGCTGGACATGCCGCTTGCATCTATTCAGTGCGCTCAAATTGAATTTCCACATTAACCATGTTCCCGAATGTAGGAACGATTTATACATGTAACATTTTTGCTTTTAAATTAATGTAGCCCTGTTTAGATTTTTAATGCCGAGTTCAAAGCCCGTCCCGTGGGAACGGCTTGAGGACGCTGGTTTCACGGTGCCTTTATTGTTGGTAGGTGCTGTATTTTCACACGGACCTCTGCCAGTTTCACGACTTCCACAGCCGCACTGCATAAGTGTATCCGTTCTATGATCATAGAGACACAAATGACACAACTGTCACACCAAAGATGGACACAAAATGCTGGAGTAACTCAGCTGAAGAGGCAGCATCTCTGGAGAAAAGGAATGGGTGGCGTTTCGGGTCGAGACCCTTCAGACGCACTCTGAAGAATAGTCTAATTTCTTATCTCCAGAGATGCTGCCTGTTTTGTGTGTGGGAGCTTGAGTGCGTTCCGCAAACACCGAGACGATAATAAATAAATCGTCTGTCCCCGCGGCCGAGGTGAATCACCCTGGTGTGGGTGTCAAAGACCAGGGCCGGGGGGGGGTGGGTCACCCTGGTGTGGAGGTTGGGGTCCGATGGTGGTGCATCACGGTAAGTGACTGTGGGACGCTACTGCGGGTGGAGACGGAGGAGAGAAAGAGAGAGGAGGGGGAGAGAAGGGGAGAGATAGAAGGGAGAGAGAGAGCGGGGGGGGGGGGGGGGGGGGAGAGGGGGGGGAAGGGGAAGAGAGAGAGGAGGAGAGAGAAGAGGGGAGAGAGAGGAGGAGAGACAGAGGAGGCGAGGGAGAGGAGGCTAGAGAGAGAAGGTAGAGAGAAGGGACAGAGAGGGGGGGGAGAGAGAAGGGGGAGACGGGAGCGTGGGGTTCATTTTCCTACACAAGCCATAGGTGACTGGGCAATCTGAACCCAGGCACCAAGTTGAAAGTGGCCGAAGGTGTGCATTCTTCGGGACAGCCCCCACTCTCCCGCAGGCTGTGGGTCGAGTGGAGCGGAGGTTTGGGGCAATGTTCATGCCTTCACGTGGATGTGATGGACGCAGGCGTCTGGACCAATCGCTGACTAGTCCTGCCCCCCGGCAACGCCAAGTCCGTTGTTGGACTTTTCTGTTAAGCGGGAGTCGGTCCTTTGGCCTGTAGGCGGCGCCGCCTTTCGGGTAGGTGGCGTATCGACTGAGCGGCCATTCGGTAACTTTGCTGTTAGGCGACGCAACCTGTCAGTTCATAGGCGTTTAGGCGTCCCGCTCTTTCGGCTTATTTTCATTTAGGCGTCCCATCCTTTTGGTTAGTAGGTGTTTCCTCTTCAGACTCTTTCGGTTCATTCGCGTTCGGCCTCGTTTCTATTCGGTTCTTTGGCGTCGGTTTCTTTGCTTCGGCCTCCTGTCTGTCGGTGCCGCGTCCGCACGCGGTTGAGCTACTCCAGCTTTTAGTGTTTATTTTTGGACTAAACCAGCATTTGCAGTTCCTTCATACATAATATTGTGGTATCCAAGTTAAAGATAAGCCATGATCGTATTGAATGCTGTAGCATATAAGGGGCCTGAATGGACTATTCCTGTTCTTGTTTCTTTTACTCTGTCGTAAATTGACAGAGTGATCTTTCCTTATCTGGAATCTGCAAGAATGAGCGCTTTGCTTATTGATACCAGTAACTTTCTGAGGGGGCCAACAGAGAAAATCAAAGAGAAGGTGCAAACCTTGCTCTCAGTTTTATCACCTTGTCTGAGAAAATGGCACTTTTAAAATGTCTTACTGTTTAGTTGTCATGGTTGCCCTATGATTTATTTTGGAAGGAGCGGAGAGTTGGTGAGGGTCTCAAGAATTAGAGCGTCCAAATCTACCTGTAAACCAATGCCTTCATGGGGGCAACGTACTGATCAACAAGCCCTGTTAGATTGTTGGAACCGTATCTCTCTGACGTATGATTAATTTAGGTCATGTTTCACATACCGAGCCTCTGAAGAAAAGCTGTATGATAAGAACCGAGGTGCAGATTTCCAATTGTTGTGAGCATATAACCACATTTCCTAGATTAAGCACAAGAGGGCTCCTGGCATTAATGCAACCCATCTATTTTGTTTTAGTGATTTCACACTCTAAATTGCTATAGCAACTGCTGAGTGAGGTTGGAATATACTGTACCCCATGCATTGCCTTTCATTCCTCACTTTGGCTCCTATTTTTGTGTCAAGCCTTTTATCGATTTACTGGCACAAGGGCTGTCTTATAAGTACATAATCATTTGTACCACAGCAACCTCAGCCAAGCATGTGAGTGGTATTCAAGTGCTGCACAATTATTATCCGGGCCCGTGGAGTGACTCTAGCCTTTAACTCGAGTTGGTGTAACTGATAATATAAATAGCCCGCAGTTTTTCGTGAAAAAAGCATTAGTGATTGCTTAGTTCTGCTTCATTGTGTTAAATAAGCAGGGCTGGAAGAAGTAGACAGCTAAAAATCATCTTGTGCATCCTTTGGAATCAAGCAGTCATGTGAATAAGCAATAGTATAAACTCGGTAAATTGTGAATGAAATCTAGTTATTGATAACACCCCTTGAAGCTTGCAACAGTTAGCTAACACTGCCATGGAGGCAGCAGCAGGTAGGATTCTTGGCACTCATGATCAATCATGACCATCTCCTTAATAATTAACAACAGCAGTTCACAGTGACGTTTAGATGCAATGAAAACAATGCAGTATTTATCAAGTGATGATCAGCAGCTCATGACCATGGATTCAGGATGCTAAGGGAAATGATTGAGACACCAAAGGAACTGCAGATACTGTCTTACCAAAAATATACCGTTTTGGAGTAGCTCAGCGGGTCAGGCAGCATCTCAGAAGAACGTATATAGGTGACGTTTCGGGTTGGGACCCTTGTTCGGGCCGATTGTAGTGGGGAGTGGGGGGAGAAATATGGAAGAAAGGAACATTTTGCCCAACCATCTGCCAATCAATTCCACGTCCCGCCCCCTTCACCCAAATCCCCCTATCACTTGCCCCATTTTTTCCTGCCCCTCCACTCCTCCAGCTCTCTGGTCAGCTATGAAAAGGCAAAAAGTGTGAGAAGGATAGAAGAGGCATGAATTGTGAACAGAGGAAGGAATTAGTGGAAAAGGGGGATAGTTATCTGGAGAATTGGAGAATTCAATATAGATAGGAGTTATTTCGGCTCAGGACCCTTCTTCTGAAGAACAGTCCTGACCCAAAAGGTCACCTATCCATGTGCAGGAAGGAACTGCAGATGCTGGTTTAAACCGAAGATAGACACAAAATGCTGGAGTTACTCAGCGGGACAGGTAGCATCTCAGGAGAGAAGGAATGTGTGACGTTCAAGGGCGAGACCTGAAGACACAAAGGAGTCTAAAGAAGGGTCTCGACCCGAAATGTCACCCATTCCTTCTCCCTAAAGATGCTACCTGTCCTGCCGAGTTACGTCACCTATCCATGTTCTCCAGAGATGATGCCTGAAATACTCCAGCAGTTGGTGTCTTTTTTGGTAAACCAACATCTGCAGTTCCTCATTTCTACTTTGTTTCTCTTGTTGCTTTTTTGTTTAGTTAAGTTTAGTTTCGAGATACAGGATGGAAACAGACCCTTCAGCCCACCGAGTTCGCACCCACTAGCGACTGCCTTTTTGCCTGCCTTTCTTCCACCAGTAAGTTAACACGTGTGATAGCAGGTTATAAGCTGGATTTAATTCTCAATCATATTCTTATCTTTCCCCCCTGATCAAATTTTTTTTTGGCCTGTTAGCTCACATCTTTGCCCAGCTGGGAAAGCAGGGAAATCCAGGCTGTAACTATTTACCCGAGTGCAATCAATGTACTTCCTTGACAGTCGGGCTTGAGGAGGGACAGATCAGGTCGGGACAGTCAGACAATGGGGCCCTTTTACACCAAGCAGCTGGGTCCTGGGGGACTTCCTCAGTTCAGTGGATTGCACAATGTAGAAGCAGAGAGAGATCCATTCCTTGTTTATTCAGCAGCATCAACTATTTCGTCAACGTTTGTCAAGAAAAATGTCGACGGTTATAAATCACTCTTTTCAATTGAAAATAACTCTTTTGCATTCAATTTGTTCTGGCAGCAAAGGAAATCCTTTGCTGAGCTACCACACTGTTTATTTCACAAAGGCATGGTTCCTCTCCTCAGTCCCCACATAACCAGCAACTGTACTCTAAATGTAAACACGTGGACAAAGTCTCGAGAGAGCTATCTTCCCTGTGTCTTGAGCAAACTTCCACTGGTGGCATTTCTATGATTCAGTGACACGTTATCGTCATGTGTACATAGGTAGACCAAAATGCCTTGTTTTGCGCTCAACCCGGTAAATGCATACAGCAGACCTCACCGAGGCAGCACACAAAGAGTCGTCTGGTGTTGGCGCCAACAAAGTTACAAAAGTTCACCGAACAGTCCAGTCTTCCGTCTGCCACCGTACGTGGCAACAGCTCCCACTCGCCCCCCCCCCCCCCCCTCGCCCCCCCCCCCCCTTCATGCGGTCCACCCTTCATTATCAACGGCTACCCACCGGTCCATGGCGCTCCTCCACATCCCTCTATCATTCTCTGCAGCATCGAAAGCAGCCACTGTAACTATCCCAAAAAAAACATAGGAAATGTTGGAACAATTCTGCAGGTCAGGCATCATTGTTGGAAGGAGAAGCACAGGATCAGGGTGAATAATTGTTTTACAGTCTCCTTCACCATTTCTCTCTCCGCAGAAGTTTCCTGATCTGCAGGGTGTCTCATGCAATTTCTGCTTTGATTTTGGATTTCTTCGCACTGATGTTTGAAACATAGAAACAAAGAAAAATAGATGCAGGAGTAGGCCATTCGGCCCTTCGAGCCAGCACCGCCATTCAATATGATCATGGCTGATCATCCCCAATCAGTACCCCATTCCTGCTTTTTCCCCCCCATATCCCTTGATTCCTTTAGCCTTGAGAGCTAAATCTAACTCTCTCTTGAAAACATCCAGTGAATTGGCCTCCACTGCCTTCTGTGGCAGAGAAGTCCACAGATTCATTGAATTATGCCAGTGCAGAAAAAAGGCTGCTTGGTCTATTGAAGCCTTGATAGGATATGGATATATTTTATTGAAATTAAAATGCCTACTTCATACGTAGCCTATTTCTTGAATTTATACCGGTCTCAAGAAAGATGAGAAAATAGGCCAAGAAAATCAGTTTTGTAAGTGAATTTAATCTATGCATTCTAGTTCTTGATTCTCGAACCCTGGGGAAAAAGACAGGGTATTCACCTTATTTAGTCCCCACGTGATTTTATCTACCTGCATAAGATCACCCCACAGCCTCCTGTGCTCCACGGAATAACATCCTTCAGGGAATGATGCAGTTGTATTACAAGATCCCTCAGCTCTTCGACACTCCCCAGGGCCCCACTGTTCACTGTGATTATTCAGCCATGCTTTGACTTCTCAAAGTGCAAGGCATTTCACTTTTCTGAATTAAGCTCTTTTTGAGTCCACTTGCCAAGCTGACCAAGATCCCAGATATGTAATTATGTTTTTGTAGAGTGGACAGTTACTATTGACTAAAAATTCAGTTTGGCCTTTTGTAATCTAGTGTGAAATTCTCCAAATGTTTCATAGCGAGACCAGCTCATAATAGCCTTACATTCACTCAGTTCAAATGATTTTTTTCTTGATAGAGGCTTCAAACAGTACTTCAATCACTGTCAATAACTTCATGACTTCTGCATAAAATCGTATGCACACGCACACCTGAGACTGTTGACACGGTCCATTTTAATATGAAATTGTATACTGTAATATGGCAAATGAATGGGAACTGATCCCCATTGTTTGATGTGGGGAGAAATAGTGTTAACACTCCAGGTTGGTGACCTTTCATCAAAGTATTTTCAACAGCTTCTTCTTATTTCAGATCTCCAGCAATCACAGTTTTTGGATTTTATTTTATGTGCATTGTGTGATTCCCTATTCAGTGGTCCTCCTGAGAATTGACGAAAATCATCATGTATCAAACCCACAGACGCATGTTAATCCCAAAGGCTTCTTCTCAGTCCACCTCCCATACCCAGACGTGTCCAGAACTCAGTAGTCTATGCTTAATGCTGAGTAGAATGTACTAATTCAATCTTCTGAACCTTCTGAATTTTGTATTCGGCAGGGCAGTACTCTGCAAATCACCAACTTGGACAATTTTACATTTTTATCAAGCCAATTAATCAAGCCAATTAACCTACAAACCTGTCCGTCTGGAGTGTGGGAGGAAACCGAAGATCTTGGAGAAAACCAACGCAGATCACGGTGAGAACGTACAAACTCCATACAGACAGCACCCGTAGTCGGGATCGAACCCGGGTCTCTGGCACTGCATTTTTGCTGTAAGGCAGCAACTCTACCGCTGTGCCACCGTGACTGCCCAATCACTTAGTTTGTCAAAGGAATAAGAAATGGAAGCGTTATTTGAAACGGATTTAACTTTGGAACAAAGGTGCCAATTATGTCTTTGAACAATGGGCTAAATATTATGGGGAATTTGCATCATTTTATTTGCAATTACTAGCCTTCCTCTCTGTAATTGCCACAGCATTTACAATTTACTAATCGGGATGTGCTTGGGTATGACAATAACCGACTGGACTGCTTGTGAGAAAATAATTTCACAGTGCGTTACACTTTGCTTAGGTGACAATAAAAGCATCTTTGAAAATTTAGGATTCACCAGTTTGATCCTGACCTTGGGTGCTGTCTGTGTGGAGTTTTCACGTTCAACCTGTGATCGCGTGGGTTTCCTTCAGGTGCTCCTGGGTTTCCTCCCACATCCCAGAGACGTGTGGGTTTGTAAGTTAATTGGCCTCTGTAAATTGTTCCCAGTGTCTAGGGAGTTGATGAGAAACTGGGGTAATTTTGAACAGGTGCAAACAGATGATCAATGGCCGGCATGGACTCTGTGGGCCGAAAGGGGCTGTTTCCATCTTGTATCATTCAATTTATCAAATTTGCCCACCATTACGGATGCAAATGCATTGTTTAGCCTTTGCAAGTGCTCTGGTATGGTGCCAATGAGAATGGTCACAAATGCTACTGGCAGCCACCCTTTAGCGAGATGGAACGTTTTGTACACTAATCATTGAATGCAAAAATCGAAAAGGCTTTTTTTTACAGAGCAGGTATGCAATCAGTGCCAAGGCGAAGGCCACGATGATTGAAAGACAGAATAATTTAATGTCTGCAAACATGACCATGATTTCAGTGATTGTTAAGTGTGCATCAGAACGCAATGGATGGATCAGAATTACATTGGCTGGTTGCAATAAGCCTCAGAGAAAAGCACAGACGATGCTTGAGAATCAATGCACACATTTTTAAACAGGTGTAGTTTCTGCTCCCTGAGGGATATATAATCTTATAATTTTATATATCTAATAATTTTATTTATATTAAAAAAATAATTTGCTTGTCAACTGCTATCATACTTACCATGAAGTGTGTAACATGCACTTTCATATGCATGCCAAACACATTTAATTAATTTTCTTAAACTGTTGAGAATATTGTTTTATGCTCTGCATCATGTTATTTTCCAAGTGACCTTTTTTCACCGATGTTTATGCAGTAGAGCATCAGAAGAAAGCTGGTAAAGAGGCAGAAGGGTGAGTTTCTGGCCTTCACTTTGATCCTTGTTTAAAGGTTTTATCTGCAGCTCAACATTGCTAGCATTCGTCCGACTTTGGAGTCATAGAGTCTGACAGCCCACCAAGTCTATCATCCATTTACACTAATCCCATTTTGATTCTCCCTACGTTCTCATCAACGTTGACCACTCACCTACACACTTGGTGAGTGGTCAACGTTGATGAGAACGTAGGGATAGAGTAGCTGCCTTACAGCGGCAGAGACCCGGGTTTGATCCTGACTATGGGTGCCGTCTGAATGGTGTTTGTATATTCTTCCTGTGTCTTGAGGGGTTTACCCCAACACCTCTTTTCCTCCCACACCCCAAAGATGTACAGGTTTGTAGGCTAATTGGCTTGGTATAATTGTAAATTGTCCCTAGTGCATGTAGGAAAGTGTTAGTGTGTAGGGATCGTTGGTCGGCGCAGACATGGTGGGCCAAAGGGCCTGGTTCTATGCTGTATCTCTAAACTAAGAGGTATCACTAATTTTAGAGAATTAGAATTTGATAAATGGCTCCAACAAATATAACATTTCAAAATATTTATGAAGTGTATTTGAATTGTTTTAAAAGTTCCAACATGGAATATTTATATAAGAATGAGACTCCACAATTATTGATTTATTGAAAGATACAGGATGGAAACAGGTCCTTTGACCCATTGAGTCCACATCGACCATCCATCGCCTGTTCACACTAGTTTTATTTCATCCCACTTCATATCCACTCCCTACTCATGTGGCAATTTACAGAGGCCCGTTAAATTATAAATCCGCATATCTTTTGGATGTCGGAGGAAACCCACGCAGCCACAGGGAGAATGTGCAAATTTCACACAGGCAGCACCCAATGTCAGGACCAAACTAGGGTCTCTGGACACTGTGCCACCCTTAATATTAAACTTTTGTTACCAGAGAAAGTTGTATGGATGTAACAATGATTTTACTTCGGAGTCACGTGAGTGACTACGTGAAGAGCCCCGTACAGCCATTCGTGCGTCATTACGTCAGACGCTTTCGTGCAGACGACTGTGGAGCAGCGCTGCTCCTCCAACGGTAAGTCTAAAAAAGTTTCAGGTAAGTGCTATTTCTTACCTGTTCTAGGTTTCCTTCAGGAACATCTGGGGTTCTTGCGGGATGGTCGCAAGGCCGACGAGTGAACCAGCCTAGGGCTTTGGGGGGAAAACCCTGGCCCGACCGCGGGAGCGGGGAGCTGGCGAATGTCGGGTTTGCGATCGGAGTCACTGATAACGCGGTCAGTGACTCCACATGTTGGGTTCCCGGGGAGGGGCTACCCGAGAATAGCAGTAGTCCCTAGGGGATGGGGCTTAACGGACCTGAACGGTCAGCCTGAGTTCTCGGTGGAGGGGAAACTCAAGTGTATGCGGTTCCCAGACCGCAGTAGTCCCCAAGAAATGGGGTTTAATTCACGTAAATGAGTCGCCCAGGTGCCCGGGGATTGATTCCCGAGGAGGGGAAATTCACTTATGGGGTTCCCTAACCACAATAATCCCCAGGATATGGGGACAACTGCCAAAATAGTCAGAGTAATTATGAAATATTTGGTAGGTTCACCTCTGGGAATGAATTTAGAGAAACTTCTTTAGGCAGGAGGTGGATCAGTAGTAAAGTTTATGGCAATGGCAGCCTGTGGCAGAGGCTGAGCCAGCAGCGCCTTTGGGAAGGGCTGCATCATGGGAATGCCAAGTTATGGCATGTGCCAGCCAGTACCTTTGTTCAAGGACTGCTCATGGGGATGCCAAGCTATGGCAGGCTAGCCTATTGGAGAGGTTGTGCCAGCAGCACCTTTGCTCAGGGCTGCTTCATGAGAATGCCAAATCTATGGCAAATACTGGCCTATGGGAAAGGCCACGCCAGCAGCACCTTTGCTCAGGGCTGCTTTATGGGTGCCAGCGGTACCTTCTTCAGGGCTGCTTTATGGGAATAGCTGTTTAGTAGGGTATTCCCATTTACAGTGATCATGGGGGATGGGGGGTCATTGTTAGGATAAGGCAATATAACAGAATCTGTTAAGTCTTAAACTACATTTGAGAAATTGGGCTCCTCCATCCAGCTAGATTAAGTCTATCAAATAGACTTATAGGATGTTGGGATTCACTTTTAGGTGTTCAATTGGCTGTGATGCCGGCCTGGGCAACAGATGGCAGTCAATAAACTCTGGTAACAGGTTTACTAGTCGTTAGATTCATTGTTAATAGTATAGATGTGATTCAGCTGTGCAAGTAAGACAATTTATCTTGTTAAATGGTTAACTATTAAGTGCCTTATAGGTCATTGTTAACACACCTTGTTTCTCCAGGTGAAAGTCACAAGGATGGACAAACAATATTCATTACTGCTCCAGTTGTTGTTAAGTAAATCTTTAATTATATTACAAAATGGTGCTAATGGCCCTAAATAGGAAATTGTGTCAGCAGCGCTTTTTAGCAGGCCTCATGTAGGAGGAGAGCATGCTGTGTCAGTATTATTCTGACGCTGGGGCCATGGCAAAGTCGGCGTATTGCTGAAGCTGCACCAACAGCACCTTGTATCAGGGCTGCTTAATGGCTCCCTCATGTCAGAGGAGAGCATGTGGGATCGGTATAGTCTAATGCCGAGTCTGAGGGTATAGCCATAGAGCATGCCCAAGGGATTCAGGGCATGTGCCCAGAGGTCTATGCCTGGCCAGAAAGTTACCATCTCAAACACATATGCAGTGAATACCGCTCTAAGCGGGACATTACAGTTGGCCGTTGAATCTTATATTCAGGTAAGACCTTTCCATAGGCGAAACCTGGAGGACAAAGCACAAGCTATTGGAACGAGCAAGGTTTCATAGTTTTGGTGATAATACACCCCACGTCTTTATTGGCAGTAAGCAGTTCACTGAAGTTGGTGTCAGCATGAAGGCTGGCCAGAGGTTCCACGCACTGTACCTGTGCTACTCTACAATTAAGGGACCACTTACAGTTTGGTAAGGTGTACACTTAGTTATAGTGTATAGTGTTAAGGGACAGAGGTTTTGGGGTAACGTGAGGGGGAACTTCTTTACTCAGAGGGTGGTGGCTGTGTGGAATCAGCTTCCAGCAGAAGTGGTGGAGGCAGGATCGATTTTAACATTTAAGAGTAAAGTGGATAGGTATATGGACGTGAAGGGAATGGAGGGGTATGGTCTGAGTGCAGGTAGATGGGACTAGGGGAAAACAAATGGTCGGCACGGACTGGAAGGGCCGAGAGGGCCTGTTTCCGTGCTGTAATTGTTATATGGTTATATGGTTATAGTTATACATTACAAATGATTGAGACATTATCAGCTAATTTGAGGGGTCTAATCATGTAAAATGATCTGTTCTAGCTTTTCAAGCAGGTTAAAATTGCGCAGGTTCAGTAGAAGGACCAAGATTGTCTTACAAGACCGTTTCGGAAATCGGGCCACAGTTGCTGTTTACGGCAGATACCAAGTTGCAAATATCATCTCGAGTTTGGAGGTGGAGCAGATTTGCATGATTTGCAAAAAATGTCTGTTATGGTTATCAACTATCTATAGATGCTACGGGCATCGTATGGGTTAAAGAATGATTGGACAAATGTGCATATTGTGATGCTCAGGTTGATACATTATGATGATGGCATATGTTAGTCACGAGGGTGCAATCAGTTAAAGACCCATGGAATGGTTACATAGCTTGTTGTCACAGGAGAATCATCAAGTATAGGTTAATGGCAACACAGAATTGGTGTTGAATTACACTATATTATGACATTCTGGTTAATGTAACACCTAACATGGTTTCATGTTTATTTCACTGGATGCAAAATATGTGGCAATACAATGGCGAAACATACATTTCGCTAAAAGGAGTAGGAAGGACTTTTATGGCTCCCTCCATTTTGTTTATCAATTGAGGTTTCAAATAAAGTCATTAAGAGACCGCTTAAGGTTCCTATTGAGTGATTATGCAAATTAATTCCTGATTTGTCGCGAATAATATAACCTTATTTGGTTATTTTAAACGCAATTTGCTGGTTCAGCCTGAGGCTTGGGAAATCAGTTGTTGCATGATAAACTCAAATTATGTTCTGCAGGTTTAATAAACTGCCCTAAGGTTTGGGTTGTTACATCTATCCTTTTATGTGTTCAAAGTGTTTGCATAGCACCAAACCGCAGAATTTTCTTTTCCAGATGAAAGAGTTTGTTATGGTTATGTTCCATGGAAAATGTTATTGATTGCTAAAGTTTCTATAAATGATCGTTTGTTAATTATGGAGTTATACGGCCATTAATTGGGTTATCAAGGGGTAGGATATCTTCAACATGGGTCCCAGGACCAATATAATGCCATATGTGATGTTGACATTTGTGAACACTATTTCACCAGGAGGCTGCAGCTATATCCTAAAATTTGGCTGGGGTTTATTAGGTAGTTATCCTTCTGGCACTGGTTTAGTGCAGCAGGTTCAGTCACTACATAATTGTGATGGTACAGGATGATAACGTCTGTAAATTATAATATATAATATTATGTTATAAATGCTTGAGCTGACCAGAAGGGGGGTCAGGTCTCAAAATACCTGTTGTTAACAACCAATACAATGTTGTTAGTCACAAAAAGCTAGATGGATGGATGGATGGATGGATGGATACATACATACATACATAATTTGGGAGAACTTATTGTTCAGGCCATTCCAGATGAGAAAACAGAGTTATGTTGTGTACTAATGGATTCTGATTCCAGATCGCATTACACCAGGGCTGCTACAACATCAGCAGCAAGGGTATTTATGTTCCACTGGGTCGCATTGTTATGGCTGCAGCATGGTCCAACGAACGAATCTCCAAACATCTGTAATGACCCATTGCTGAACCAGGGTTATTTGTTAACTCTATTTATGTTCTGGTTATATTTTCCATCTGGGTGAGAGATGGAAATATTATTGTTTCATTTAAACAGCATCAGCAGGTTTTGCATTTATGTTATGACTGTATGCATTATGAATGTTTTCCCTTCATTTGTCAATGAAGCAGGTGTGGTTGTGGTCACTTGTTTCACACGGCATGAAATCACAGAGCTTTGAAGTCTTCACGTAGTCACTCACGTGACTCCGAAGTAAAATAGTAAGATTAAACGAGAACTTACCAGTTTGAAGTTTGATCTTTATTTTTTGAGGAGTCGAGTTGAGGGACTACGTGCCCACCGCTCCCAGTCCTCATAGATCTCATCTGGTAGTTCTAGTCTTTGTTATCTTACCATTATGCTTCAGTCATTATTATCTGTGATTTCACACCGTTGCTTTGTAGATTGACGCACGAACGGCTGTATGGGGTTCTTCACGTAGTCCCTCAACTCGACGACTCATAAAATAATGATCAAACTTCAAACTGGTAAGTTCTCATTTAATCTTACTATTAATCATGCCCTCTGCTATTCATATCTATTTGAACATATGTACCAGTCCTAACCTTTGCAGTCATTTCCAACAGTTGCTTTGTAAGAGAGTACTGCAATTGTGGATATTCCCATTGATTAGATTTGACCCTGTTGGTGAGGTACTGTTATAGTGCAGTCTGTGACGGTGCGGGGTCACTTGAGTAGCAAACTACAGACCCAGGTACATTTTCCAGAAATTGTTTTCCAATTTAGTCCACAAATATGTACTCTGAATGCTATTCGACTTATCATATCATACTGAGTGTAATGGTAACAATGTGATACAATACGATAGAACTATTTATCCCAGGAGGGAAATTGGTCTGCGAACAGTCATAAAACACAACAAGATTCATGAAACATAAAATTAAAGTAACGAGTGGATAGTCCAGGATTTGGGATGTGCAAATATTGGGGGTGAAGGGGAGACGGTCTACCCCACAACAACAGGGGGAGGAGTTGTACGGTTTGATAGCCACGGGGGGAAAAAGGATCTCCTGTGGTGTTCTGTGCTGCACACCTAGTGCAGGATCCACACTAATGCTACAAACAACAGGACAGCTTATGTTGCAGAGTTGTAAGAGGAATAGCAACATACTGTAGATTCTGAAAATTCATCGCCAAGAGCAAAATCTGATATGAGAGTGTTCAATCACATTAGTGTTCCTGCTGATTAGATCCAACACACTTACAACTTAACATCCAGACAATTTGGTAATAAATCAAATAAAGTTGTATTAGACTTTTTTTTCAATCAGGGGTTTATTCTTATTATTTCCATATAAATGTCGAACACTTTCAGCTCCTGGTCAAACCACCCACTCTGATTAATTGTGATATATGCTGCAGAAACACCAACTGATGTTCTGTTATGCGCACTCCTCCTACTTTGGAAGGGTATTTATCGTATTTACAGCAGGAGAAGCAATGTAGCCCTCAGGAGAGTTACATTAACAGTGGCACTGACTGGGATTGCTGTTTATTGCAGGATTTGCTTTCAGTTTAGTTTTTTATTGTCATGTGCACCGAGGTACAGTGAAAAGCTTTTGTTCGTGAAAGAAAGGACTATACATTAATGCAATCAAGCCATCCTGATAGAGGATAAAGGATATAACTCTTAGTGCAAGATATAACATTGAAGCCACTGTCCTGCCAGAGTTATGAGATATTTCACTGAACCAGGTTGTGTTGGATACTAACAGACCTGGGCCCTACCAACAAGAGACTCTAAGTACCTTCCTTGATGTCCAATGGTTTTACTATTACTAACTCCTGGAGTTTCCACATCTTGGAGGTCACCATTACACAGAAACTCAACTGGATTGTGGTTACAAGAGCAGATCGGAGACACATTGCATAAAACCCCATCATTTATATTGCACAAGTTAGGAGCATGATGTATCACCTCACCACTTGTAGAAACAAGGAACTGCAGATGCTGGGTTACAAAGAAGGGCACAAAGTGCTGGCAGAACAATAAATGTCAGGCCAAGCTGGCAACATCAATACACTGATCAGGCACCATCCCAGGAGAATGTGGATAGGCAGTGTTTTGGGTTGGGATCCGTCTTCAGACTGATTTTGGGGGCAGGCGGGAAGAAAGCTGGAAGAGAGGAGGAATAGAACAATGCATGGCAAGAAAAGGATGATCACAGGTGAGGGGTAGTGTTGATTGGTAGATGAAGGACAGAAGTGAATAAGATTTACACGATAATGCTGTCGTTTCTTGGTCAATGCTACTGACTGGCTTTTCATGCATTTTGAAAGGTGTGCTTTAGCCTGTGGAACTTGTGTAGATGTTCTGAACTCTTGCTGGACAATAGTCCTGATCATTAATTTTCACACCCTGGTCTGATTTTGACCTCCAATGCCGCATATGTAGAGTGTGTACATTCACCCTAAGATTGCTTGGACTTCTCCTGACTGCTCTACTTTCTTCCCACATACCAAAGATTAAATAGATTGAAAGATACAGCATGGAAACAGGCCCTTTGGGCCACCAAGTCCACACTGACAATGATCACCTGTTCACACTAGTTCGACGTTACCCCACTATTGCATCCATCTACACACTAGGGCTAATTTACAGAGGCCAATTAACCTACAAGCTCACACATCTTTGGGATGTGGGAGGAAACCAGAGCACCCGGAAGAAACCTATGCAGTCACAGGGAGAATGCGCACACTCCCCACTCTAGCGCTGTGAGACAGCAGCTCTACCAGCTGCACCACTGTGCTGCCCTTGTGCCACTGTGATGCCCAATGTGTAGGTTGGTGGCAGACACAAAATGCCGGAGTAACTCAGCGGGTCAGGCAGCATCTCTGGAGAGAAGGAATGGGTGATGTTTCGAGTCGAGATGTCTGCCATTAGATGCCCGAGTCGACTTGAACTAAAGACATCAACACTGTATAATTTTATTGACCATGTAAGTTATTGGAAAATGTTTTAATAAGAAAATAGTTCTGAATACTGCATCATTAATTGTAAACTGAACCCCCGCTACACTGTTGTACGTTTCACTGTATTGTTGTATGTTTCGTTGTTTTATTTGTGTATACATAAAAGCAATAAAAACTAAAGTGAAAAAAAAAAGGATAGGTGATGTTTCGGGTCGGGACCCTTCTTCAGACTGAACGTCACTCCAGCACGCTGTGTCCTTCTATGCGAGTTTGATTGTTGTTCTGGCACCACTCAGCCAGATTATCGATCTCAATCCTACACTCTGAGGCATCATTAAACGTTATTCGTCCAACAACAGTGGTATTGTTCGCAAATTTAAAGATGGTGTTGAGTTGCGTCTGTCTACACAGGCAGGGTTTAGAGAGAGTAGAGCAGGGAACTGAGCATGAGTCTCGAGTCGCCTTTGCGTTGATGTTCAGTGAGGAGAGTTTTTTGTAGATGGAAAGCTTCCAGAGGTGAGCGGGGACCGGCAGAAGGAGCTAAGGTGGCGCTGCAGTCACCGGAACTGCTTCTCCCCCCCCCCCCCCAATGCGGTGGCATTCCACGCCTCCATGCAAGGAGCGTCACTGATTGAGGTCTGCCAATGAGGATGTCGAAGATCCAGTTGCATAGGGATGAGCAGGGACCCATTTGGAGAGTCAGAGTAATACAGTGTGGAAATAGGCCCTACAACCCAAGTTGCCCACTCCGACCATCATGTCCTATCTACACAAGTCCCACGTGTGGATTTGGCCGATAGTCCTATAAACCTTTCCTTACTGATAGGTTTAGAGGCGAAGATGGTGTTGACTGCTGAACTGTAGTTGATGAACAGCAGCCTGACTTGTGTTATTGTCTAAGAGTTCAGGGAAGATTGGAGGGCCAGCGAGGTTGCATCCACTGTCAATCTCTTGTGACAGTAGACAAAATGGAGTGGGCAAGAAGGAACTGCAGATGCTGGTTTAAACCGAAGATAGACACAAAAAGCTGGAGTAACTCAGCGGGACAGGCAGCATCTCTGGAGATAAGGAATGGGTGAAGTTTCGGGTCTCGACCATTCCTTCTCTCTAGAGATCAGGCACGTGCCGTCAAGGTAGGCACTAACTACCCTGACTAAAATTATAACATGGTAATAACTAAATATAAATAGTAAAGGCATGGGAGAATTATGCCTATGTAAGAAATCGATCTCTTAGGTAGGCATAATTCTCCATGCCTTTCATCCGCAGCGCTTGTAACACGGGAAGCTCTGTGCAACCCACGTGCCGTCAGCGCTGCCTGAAGCCGTCAATGATAATCGGGGCTGAAGGCGGCAGAAATTCTGCCTTTGCAGCACTGCGCACGTGCATCGGTCTACTGCGCATGCGCAGAGCAAGTTTCTTGGCGGGGTTTTCAAATATGGTTTGTCAATATTTTAAGTGTATGTTAGGTAACAAAGAGAGAAGAATAGAGTTTGTGTTCCAATAATATGGTAAGTACATTTTGTGTTAATGTTTTTAAATACTGTATTTCCCGGGGTGTGGGTGGGTGGGGGGGGGGGGGGGGGGGGGGGGGGGGGGGGGGGGGGGGGGGGGGAAAGCTCCTTTCACAATGTTTGGGGAGCCCAGGGTAAGGTTGCGGGGAGAGCACGAATGTTATGAATGTGGGGATCGGGAGCATGCCACTTGTGACGCTCCTTGCACGGAGGCGTGGAATGCCACCGCATTGGGGGGGGGGGGGGGGGGGGGGGGGGGGAGAAGCAGTTCGGGTGACTGAGCGGCCGCCGCGCCAGACAGCGGAACCAGCCGCCACCTTAGCTCCTTCTGCCGGTCCCCGCTCACCTCTGGAAGCTTTCCGTCTACAAACCACTCTCCTGCCGCTCGCTGGCCTCACTCATGTCCTTAAATTCTGACAGCACGATTGAGGCTACTCGGCTGTGTGAATTTAAGGATTTACAGGAAGCCGCTGACATGAGCGAAGTCGGCGAACGGCAGGTGACAGGTGTTCCGACGGCGAGCACTGCCAGAGATGAGCTGGCCGGCAGAAGGCGCTGAAGTGGCGGCCAGTTCTGCCGTCGGGTACCGGCGGCCGCTCGTAGCTACCAGAGCTGCTTCTATCCCCAGCTACAGTGCGGGGGCTTCGTGCCCGGAGAGCTGCGGCAGCGGTGAGTGAGTAAGTTTCTGCTATTATCCCCGACACCCTCCTTGTCAACATTCGTGCCCTCCCCACAACTTTACCCCTTACACAGACTCTCCACACACTGTGAAAGGAACTGTTTCCCCCAATTGGTCTAGGACTAGGAAACCTTGGGCAAATTGAAATGTCACTGTTTTTATTTATTTATTTAACGGGAGCGAACAATCTGCGCATGCGCGGTTTAATATTTTTTTTTAGCGGACTGAGTGCCTACCCTGAGTAATTACTCACGGCACGTGCCTGCTAGAGATGCTGCCTGTCCCGCTGAGTTACTCCAGCTATTTTTGTCTATCTTCAAACTGGAGTGGGTCCAGGTCCTTATTAAGGCAGTTGATATGCATCAAAACCAACCTCCTGAAGCAGTTAAGTTCATAAGTTCATACGTTATAAGAGCAGACAGGCCATTCGAACCATCAAGTCTACTCCAGCATTCTATCATGGCTGATCTATCCTTCCCTCTCAACCCTATTCTCCACCATCAGAACTGACATGAGATCTACTCGCATATTGTGTTCACTGAGGCATGTTGCCTTGCTCTTCCTGAAATTATACATGTCCATTTTAAAGCAGGTGTGGACCTCAAATCACAGCATTAAGTGGTTAAAGATCGCACAAAAGGTGGGGGCTATGATTTACAACTTCAAGCATCTTATACACTTAATTGATGCATTAATTTTTTTTTTTGATGTGTCTAATTGAAAGGAAGGAGCCACTGCTCCTTGGTGAATTGAGGGGAAACTACTGCAGCAGCACATAAATGAAACCGTCTCAGCTCTCAGCTCTTCTGTAGGCAGCCGGGAGCAAATGAATTGATTTTGAAAGGCAGCACAACAGTAAAGATTTTACTGATTGCTCTGTTGGTAGAGATGAGTCAGCCTGAAGAGTGTGGAAATTAATGATCAGATATCAAGACCATTGTCTAGAATGCATTCAGCCTTAAGATTTATATAAATTCTGCAGACTGCTGCACCACAATGGATGTCCACAATTAATCTTCAGACTGCAGCTGAATTCAGATTATGAGAAATGTAATTGAGACTCCTCAGTGTCACTGTATTGTTCGTTATTTTTTCACCCATGCCCTGTCTATATGCCACCACATTCCACAGTCCAAACGCTGTCGAGTAGGAATATTTCAATGCTTAGTTTCCCTGTTGTATGAGCTGATTGAAATCGAACACAGTAATGTGATATTAATAGCACAAGATCCAGAAATCTATCCTATATTTGTCAACTGATGATTTAATACAAGACCCACAACAACTTGTTTTCATCCCATATCGTGAAACATACATTTTACAATCTATTCGGTTCAGTTTTCAATTATATTGCGCAATTGCAGCATGCATTAATTAAAATTTAATTAAATAACAGGTGTGTTAGATGTGAGGGAGCATTCTGGTTAAGGTACAGGACCGGCGTCATAAATGTAAATTCGATACTAAGCAATTAAATCTTATTTATTTATAATATGAGGGACCAAATGGCCTATTGAATCTTTAACAGTTTCAGTCTTAGTCATTTTCATTCAGCATGTAAACAGGCACTTTGGCCCATCTTGTCCGTGCCTACCAACTAGACCCATCCACACTAATCCTACCTGCCTGCTCTTGGCCCATATTCCTCTAAAGCTGTCCTATCCACGTACTTGCAACAATTGCATTGATTGCATCAAGAGCAATGACGTCAGTCCCACATCTGTTATCTATTCTTCCACACATGCCCATTAACAACCCATTGGCTTTCCTACCATTCACCTGCACCTTCTGGCATCTAATGGCAGGCAAGTCGACTTGAAATTCTGAATTAATGGAGGTATTAGGATATATAGTTTCCAAGAAGTGTTCCATTTTATACCTGGGTAATATAAATACAGTGGTGCTGAAGGAAGATCAATAGTTGGTTAAAATCCTACTCACGGCTGGCAGAAAGGCCATTACATGAAACTGGCTTGCAGTGGACACACCCAGACCTAGACAATGGTTAGACATGGTACAGGAAATATTTGTCATGGAGAAAATGCCATATTCTGTAATAGTGAAAGAAGTCAAGTTTAACAGAAAATGGGAAAAATGGATTAGGTCTAGAAATAAGGACAACTCCAGAAGATATGTGCATGATTTGCATCTGTTTGACCACATTGCCTCCAGCTTGTTTGCTGCCTTAGAATTTGCTTGCTTTTTATGTTAGGCGTAATAAAGAAACAAATCAAATTTTTCCAATTAAATTATCTCCAATTTTGTGAATTAGTGGATGTCTGTAGTGTTACACACATATGATGCCATTCTTCTTCTGAGATTGTGGTTCAATTTTTTTCCCACTTATATTTTACATAAAATGTAGTTTTAGCTTGACATTCCATTAAAGTATGATAAAGTTTAGAAATAATCCTTAATGTTTTTTGATGATACGCATTAACTATATCACTGGATTCTTTTCTTCTAGTGCCTCCATTTTTACCTTTTTATTGTAATAATCTCTCATTTGGAGGTATCTAAACAAGTCTTGGTTCCGAAGTGCAAATCTATTCTTCAAATCTTGAAAAGCTCTTAGGTCTCCATTTCAATAACAGTACAAAATGCAGTCATTCCTTTCCTCATCTACTCTTTAAATGTTGAGTCATACATCCCTGGTTTAAATTCATTATCCAAAGCTATCCATCTTAAAACTTTTTGTCGTTTATTCAGTTTAAGTTGTCGGGTAAGAGTGAACCAGGTTTCTAAAGTAAATATCGTTATTGGATCGATTATACTCCTGATATGTCCAGGAAGCACTTTTTCTCCCAAAAGTGTTTGGATGTGGAAGTCAGGGATATATGTCTCAATCTCTTTCCACCTAGCTATATTGCTGTCCTCACACAAATTAATTAGTGGTCGAAGTGGGCTGCATAGAAATATATCCTAAAATTTGGAAGTGCCATTCCACCTTTGTCCTTTGGCAACTGGAATGTAGTGTATCGAATTCTGGCCTTCTTTCCTCCCCAAACAAATCTAGATATTAATTTATCCCATTCCGTGAATTGTTTATATGGTACCTCTATTGGCAGAGATTGAAACAAGTACAATAGCCTTGACAAAATATTCATTTTCACCACATTTATCTTACTACTAAAATCCATTGAGTACATGGACCATCTCTCTATATCCTTTCTTATGTTTTGGTTGATGTGATTATAATTGGCCCCATACAACATTGATATTTTTTGATATATGTACCCCTAGGTATTTGATTGATTTTTAATCTCATTTAAAATTATAATTTTGTTTGATTTCTTCTGGACGAGGACAATTAAATAGGAGGATTTGAGTTTTTGAAAATTTCGCTTTATATCCTGCATAAAAATTAAATTTATCTATGATCCCCATCATCCTTGGAAATGAGGCGTTTACTTCCGTGAGATACATCATTACTTCATCTGCGAAAAGGCCAATTTTATGTTCTCTGTCTATTATAGTTACTCCCCTCAGTTCCCTATCTTGATGAATCGCTTGAGCCAATGGTTCAATATATATATAGCAAACAGGGTAGGGTTAAGACAACATCCCTGTCTCGTTTCTCTTCCTAACACAAATCCAACACAAGTTCCTAAGGACCCATTCACCTTCACTCTTGCAGTAGGTTGCTGGTAAATTGCTTTAATAACTTGAATTGAATCTTTCGGTAAAGCCAAATTTTTCTAGTGTTTGATATAAGAATTCCCAATTAACCCTATCAAAAGCCTTTTCTGTGTCTAGGCTTGTCAGGACAGAACGCGTACTTTCCTTTTGAATCTTGTGTATTATATGTAGGGTTCTTCTAATACTGTCCTGTGTTTGTCTGCCTATTATAAAACCAGTCTGGTCTTCATCAATTAAATCTGGCATGAACTTTTCAAATCGTTTGGAGATAATTGAAGAATATAATTTATGTTATAATTGCCTCCTTCCATGACGGGGGTCTTGCCTTCTTTGATAATCCAGTTAAAGGTTCTCAGAAGAAGTGGGTTCAGCTCATTCCGAAATATTTTATACCATTCTATAGGGAAACCATCGCTGCCTGGGGCCTTGCTTGATTTCATCCTACCAATTGTCTTCTCTATCTCCTCCAGTGATATTTCTGTGATTATTTTATTTTGTGTCTCTCCAATACAGGGCAGATCTATTGTACTTAAAGTCTTCATTGATTCCCCATCTATTGTAGAGGTTTGTGTATATAATTCTTTATAATATTCCTGGAAGATATATTCTATTTCTTTTGGATCACTCTTCAAATTCTGTGTGCAGGGGTCCTTAATTTTGTGTATGGTGTTGTCAGCCTGTTGTTTGCGTAGCCTTCGGGCAAGTATTTTAGTGGATTTAGGGCCAAGCTCATAATGTGCCTGTTTTACAAATCTTGCTTTTCTCCACCTCTTGACCCAATATTCCATCCATTTGTCCCCTCAAATCTTCTATTTGCTTATAAGTTCTCTGGTCCTTATTATTTTTGTACTTCTGTTCTAAATCCTTCAGGTCTGTTATCAATTTATTATATGTTTTCATTCTGGCCTTTTTAATATGTGATGCCCTAGCTATTAACCTACCTCGTATTACAGCCTTCAATGAGTCCCATAGTATGGATGGGTTCACCTCCCCATTGTCATTCTCCTCTAGATAAGTTTTGATTTCCAATTTAATATCATTAACTGTTGTTTTATCATTCAGTATTCCAACATTTAATCACCACAGTGTTTTTCCTTCTACTGTCCATTTGAATTGTTAAGTATATGGCATTATGGTCTGATACATCTGCCACACCAATTCTGCAATCCGTTACCCTATACCAGTCTTCTTTCTGCATTAAGAAATAGTCTATTCTGGAGCAAACTGAGTGTGGTATTGAGTAATGTGTATAGTCTCTTTCTAGAGGGTGAAAATTCCTCTAGACATCAAGAAAACCAAATTCTTCACAGGTAGTGTTTAGTAGTTTTGTTAACTGGTTCTCATTCTTCTTTTTACTCATATCAAGCCTATGATTCAGTACAATATTCAGATCCCCCCCACATATACAAATTCCTTCTGCTTCCATTGCAATAATATCAAATAGGGATTTGAAAAAATGTTTATCACTATCTGGGGGAGCATAGATATTCACCAGTGTCAGGATATTATTATCAACATTGCCCTTTACTATGATATACCTCCCTTCTTTGTCTTATTTCTTTAAAAATTTTGAATTTAACTGAGTTTGATATCAAGATTGCCACTCCTCTTTTATGACTACAAGTATGTGAGCTATAATATGTGTTTTTATATCCAAATCTTTTCAGCTTCTCATGCACTTGTTGCGATAAATGGGTTTCTTGTAAGAAAATAATATGCATCTTCACTTTTTTCAATTTAGTCATGACTTTAGCCCTCTTAATTGGATTACCCAAACCATTAACATTTAGAGACATCAGTTAAAGTCCTTGACATTGCATCATTACACTTAGTGTGATTGATTTCACTGTATCCCCTCAATTCAACACTGGAACCATTCTGAACAACAAACCAAAACATATGAACAAACAAAGGTGTTTTACCTGGCAAAACAAAACATCAAAACATACATGTACTCCCAAAAAATGGTATTCTCTCTCCTCCATTGATCCCGAATCCCTTTGTAAATTGAGGGGGGAAGCCTAACACTAAGAAAGGGCCCTCTCCTAGGGGGGTAACCCTCTATGGGTCCCTCCATTCATTCTAGCTCTAATATTTCGCTAATGTCCCTAACAGTCGGATTTATCTGATACAGAAAGTTGTATTAAATCAACATTAATTACACTCGCCTGAGGTCTGTGATGCATTGTGATATTTTTAGAACCAGACTTATAAACAGATTTGTCTATGAATATACATATCTATACACATATTTGTAAACTTAGGATTTCATAAGAACTCTGTATTCTAACATATTGTGGCGGAAGCCACTGTGTTATCCATGACTATGCGTACCTTCATAATCATATCTCACTTCAAGCATGAGTCTTTCGTTGGAATTCTTGAAGGCGCTCCCATGCCCGTCTGACTGTCTCTGATTCTCCGTGTCTCTCGACGACCTGCCACTGCACCGTTTGGCAGAGTTGTTCACACAGTGGTGGCATGTCCGTGTCTCCCCGCAGCTCTTCCACTTTATAGCCTCTCCGTTGTAGCTCTCGCACGGCTTCCTTGCGTTGTTGTAGGTTTGGTGTCCGCTCACCCAGTGAATACGTATCTTGGTAAATGGTGTCTGAAAGCGGATTCCTTCCTCTTTTAGGAAGCTTTTAATATGTTTGTATGCATTACGTTGTACTACAGCGGTAGTATAGTCATGGTCAAAAGACAGCATTCGTTCTCCAATTTGTATCTTCTTTTACATAGAAACATAGAAAATAGGTGCAGGAGTAGGCCATTCAGCCCTTCGAGCCTGCACCGCCATTCAATATGATCATGGCTGATCATCCAACTCAGTATCCTGTACCTGCCTTCTCTCCATACGTCCTGATCCCTTTAGCCACAAGGGCCACATCTAAACTCCCTCTCCTAATTCCCCCTTATATACCCCTTGTTCTGGACCTCCCCAACCAATTAATCTTCCTGGCCCTCGACTACCTTCTGTGGCATAGAATTCCAGAAGACCCCCTCTCATGTCTTTTCCAGTGTGGTCTCTCTGTGAACCTTCTCTGCTCTAAAAATGATTTTACCCTTTCATCTCGGTCCTAAAGGAATTCCCCCTTATCATTTCTTAGCCACTGTGTCCCCTTGCATTTGCCATCTGGACCTCCCCAACAAGGATCTGGAATCTGAATTTCAATCATTTCTTCTGCATCTAGCCTGTCCGTGAACCCCTTCCAAGACTCCATATTCAAATTTGTAAGTGTTTCTTTAAGATGTTTCCCCCCTCAGTCTTCTAAATTCATGTTTAGCCGCTCTTCTCTCATATCCGCTTGAAATCGTCAAGTCCGCAAGTTTGCAGTGTCTAACCAGTCTTTCCTCATATGAAAGTCCTGACTTCCCAGGAATCAGTCTGGTGAACCTTCTCTGTACCCCCTCTATGGCAAGAATTGTTGTCTTTCCTCCGATGGTTTGGAGACCAAAAACTGTACGCAATACTCCAGCTGTGGTCTCACCATGTAAAACCCTGATATAACTGCAGTAGACTGCAGAAAGTAGTCTATCATAGGGAACTCCCCACTCTAGACTCCACATCCATTTATATTCCCTTGGCAAGGCAAACAGACTTCAAAACCTCCGCAATTCACTGTTGCTTCGAACATCACAACCTCACCCGGCTCAGACCTGCCCCGCAAAGAGTGGGTCGCCCTGAACCGGCTCCGTACAGGGGTCGGCCGGTTCAACGCCAACATGCATCGCTGGGGGCTGCGTTCATCAGCAGCCTGCGTGTGTGGAGTAGACCAGCAAACAGCGCAGCACGTCATTTTCGACTGCGCTGTCCTCTGCATCTTTATCATGTACCTGTGCACTGTTGACAGCTCAATTATAATCATGTATTGTCTTTCCACTAACTGGTTAGCACGCAACAAAAGCTTTTCACTGTACCTCGGTACACGTGACTAACTAAATTCAACTCGGATCTGTTTCAAGAAAGCAGCTGATATCATCAAAGACCAACACCACCCTGGCCACACTCTTATCTTGCTGCCACCATTGGAAAGAGGATACAGAAGTATGAAAAGCTTCACCTCCAGCTTAAAGAACAGTTTCTTTCCATCCACCAGCAGGCTCTTGCAGAGCACAGCACACCCTAGCTATACCCCAATACTATGGAGCTTATGTAAGATTGCACTACATACTTTGGCTTGCACTCTTTTAGTCTGGTTACCTACTATCACTGATAATTTATTGTATTTCTGTTTAATGAATATTTATTTATTTATTGTATTGTTGTGTTAATGTGCCTGTAAACTGCAGCAATAAGAATGTCATTGTTCCAGACCCGGTGTATATAATTTGAGGTCAACCACTGACCAAGCCTGTGCCTTGGGACATTTCATAATCATAATCATCATAATCATAATCATACTTTATTAGTCAAGTATGTTTTGCAACATGCAAGGAATTTCACTTGCCATACAGTCATACCAATAAAAAGCAACAGAACACACAAAATACATTTTAACATAAACATCCACCACAGTGACTCCTCCACATTCCTCACTGTGATGGAAGGCGAAAATAAATTAAATCTCTTCCCTCCTTTGTTCTCCGGGGGCCTCGAGCCTTCCGTTGACAGGGCGATCTTGACTCCCACAGTCAGCGGATTTGGGCACTCCGTGTTGGGGCGATCAAGCTCCTGCATCGGGGAGAGCTCAGCTCCCCCGCTCCAGGCGATCTGACCCCAGGTCGGGGCTGGTCCAAAACCTTTTGTGTCATTTGGAGCTTCCCGACATCGGTCTCTACCCGAGACTGCGAGCTAGTTGATGGTGAAATCCGCAGGCCGCGGTTGGAGCATCGATCCCAGGCAAGGGATCGGCTCGGATGGCAAGTCCACGTCCCCGCGGTGGGGCTCAAAGTAAGTCCTGAGCGAGGCGACCAGTTCCATGATGTTAGGCCGCAGAGTGACCGGAGAAACGATCCAGAAAACAAACGCATCTCCGGCAAGGTAAGAGATTGAAAAAAAGTTTCCCCCATTCCCCACATAAAACAAGCCACAGATCATTAACACAAACTTTTAAAACACACTAAAAATAACAACAGAAAAAAGAAAAGACAGACAGACTGTTGGCGAGGCTGCCATCGTGCAGCGCCCCCTGTTTCGGTCGTTGATTAGAGATGCAATATTTCTGTGTTGCTTTCCAGAGAATTAATCAGAAAATAAAGATGAGTGATTGATTTAGTTTCATAATGCATTCATCCTCCAGAACATGCCACAGTTTATGGCTTCTTCAGAGTGAGACTATAATCTTTCATTAAATGAAGCTTCTTGCTTTACCACTTGGATCTTTACATGATCATGTGGCAGTGTTTTATTGTCCTGGGTCTGTCTACTACTGAGCAAAAGACAGGGGACGAGTTGCAAAAGAAGTTCAGGTGCATGCGATCAAGAAAACGTTAACATGGCATGAGATTGAAATATTAGAAATTGTCAAAAATATATATTATTTTAATGACTAAGTTTTAATGTAATTTAGTTTAGTTTATTTGAGTCCACGTTGACCATTAATCAACTGTTTACACCAGTTATCCCACTAGGAGGCACTTGGAGGGGATTTGGTGGGAATTGAGGTCTATGGGGAATTGACAAAGAGAGGAGATGACTCCTGAGGCAAATCACCCATAATGATGATGAATGGCAGGCCAGGCTGCAAGGACCCAGTGGCCTACTCGTGTTCCTATTTTCTTATATAATCACAAAATGCTGGAGTAACTCAGCGGAACAGACAGCAAAGGGTGACGTTTTGAGTCGAGACCCTTCTTCAGATTGAGAGTCAGGGGGGAGAGAAACTAGAGATATGTGGAAGGTGGGAAAAAGCAGATCAAGATGATGATCAAAGAAATGTAGAATGGATCATTGTTAGCTTATGTTCTACTGAGAGAGTTATGGACGATCAGGCACTGAGTTTAGGGGAGGTCCAGTGTCACAGTACAGCTACTGCCTTACAGTGCCAGAGACAAGGGTTCGATCCTGACTACAGGTGCTGTCAGTACGGAGTTTGAATGTTCTCCCCGTGACTAGTGCGGGTTTTCTCTGAGATCTTTGGTTTTCTCTCACACTCCAATGACGTACAGGTTTGTAGGTTAATTGGCTTAGTGTAAATGTCAAATTGTCCCTCGTGTGTGTAGGGCAGTGTTAATGTGTGGGGATCGCTGGTCAGTGTGGAATCGGTGGGAAGAACGGCTTGTTTCCACGCTGTAGCTCCAAACTAAACTAAACTAAATTCAATGCAGAGATCATTAGACTCCTGGATATTAAGGGAGCCAAAGAATATGGGAGAGTGCAGTAAAATGGTGCTGAGGAAGAAAACCAGCCATGGCCCACCTTTGCTGTTAATTCTAAATTGGGTGCAAGTTAGCTTCTTTGAAACAAGTGCAAATTTCAATAATCATTCCTTTCGATTTGTGTCATTGTGTCAACTTACAAGAATATTCCAACAGCTATTTTTCACTATCTGTCAAGTTACAGAATGCTGCATGTGGGTAACTGAAAATCTGCTAAAGCCTCGGGCAAAATCCAACCACGAACGACTTGATTGTATCACGTTGTTTTAAAACGGGGTATAATGTTGCTGAAAGATAATCACCATTGACATGTTCATAACAGTTGCCTCAATGATCTGAGGTCATTCGCCACAAGTACATCCCTCCAAAAATGTTGAGCCTCAAAAAAGAATTGCTAAATCGTTTCCCAATCATTTTCTTGGTATAACAATGAATATTCAAATCTAACTACATGTGAGTTTACCTCCACATCAAATAAAAGTAATGTCAGGGAGAAGTAACGGTATCAGAAGTTTCAAATGACGGCTTTTGTTGCAATGATGTTGCGACAGAGTTGATTAATTTTCCAATTGGCAAAGATTTGCAGTTTTACATTATAGTGGAATAATTGTGAGATGCCATCCTTCATCTCAATGTTTGGCCACCTCGTAATCAGAGAACATAGAAGATAGAACAATACAGCACAAGAACAGGCCCTTCGGCCCACAATATCTGTGCCAAACATGATGCCAAGACCAACTCTTACCTACCTGCGCATAATGCATATCCCTCCATTCTCTGCATATCCATATGGCTATTCAAAAGTTTCCAATCCCACGGTCGTAACTGGCTCAACCACGGCGTCTGGCAGCATGTTCTAAGCACTCATCGCCCTCTGGGTAAAAAACCTGCCCTGTACATCTCCATTAAACTTTGCCCCTCTCATCTTAAAGCAATGACCTCTAGTATTTGATTTTTCCATCCTGGAAAAAAAATTCTGACTTCCTACTTTTTCTACACGTCTCATAATTTTATATACTTCTATCAGGTGTCGCCACAACCTCTGGTGACCAGAGGAAACGATCCTGTTGCTAATACTCCTAATCCAGACATCGTGGTAAAAATTGTCTGCATTCTTTCCAAAGCCTCTGCACCCTTCTTGTGTTGGGGTGGCCAGAACTGTATGCAATGACCTAATCATATCATCATAATTGTTAAGCAAAGTCAAAGTGCTGGAAGAACTCAATGGGTCAGGCAGCATCTGTGGAAACAATGGAAATTATGTTTTGGGTCGGGACCCTTCTTCCAACTGATTATATTCCAGCATCTTGTGTTTCTTTTGATCTCAAAATTGTTTAGTCTCAAGCATCAAGTGCATGTTTTGTCATTGTAAGTAGCAGATGAACATATTTATTTTGAACCTTATCACCATTCTCAGGAATTAGTCAAGGGCAATGACTCTGAAAATTGCCTCACTACTGAAATACAAAAGGATGACGTGTTCAAAATTTCTCCCCGTGTTATCTCAACTGAGGAATTAATCCAATTGAAAGAATGGAGAAGAGAAACTCAGTTGTTGTGTACACTCCTTGGTAGGTCCTTTCAACTGCTGCAGTCATTTTGCATATGGCAAAATGACATAACTGGCAAGACGTAGTGACCACTTCGATTTACGTTTGAATGAGCATTCTTTTTGAAGCCTTCACTTTTTGAACCTCTCCAACAAACCTCCCCTTGTTCTGGTCTATTTTAGTGTCTCCATTCTCTCCAAAAACCCGAAGTACTTCTTCCTCATGGAATTTCTCTGACAAATCTCCTCTCCCCGAGGCCTTCACCATCATCTGCTCAGAATGCTCCTGATATTTAAAAATTGAATCTGATTTTTTTTGTTTATCTCATGCCACTATTCATAAAGCTAAAATAAACCCACAAGGCTTTTTTTAGCAGTCTAATTAACGTCCATGTATCTTCAAAGTTACTTTGATCTGTGCATAGATGCAATGTTTTTGGGACCATATTTCTCTTCTGTCAATAGGGTTGCTATGAAGAACAGAGGCAAGATTCATTCACTGCCCTTAGAGTATTATATCAGTGGTGTTCCATTTACAGAAAGACAGTAACACTTTTATGCAGAACTCACTTGGAATGGGTGTTGGATTTCCCAGTTAGCCATTGAGTAATGGAGTCTTGCAGCATGGAAACAGGCCCTTCAGCCCAATTTTTCCCACACCGGCCAACAAACCCCATCTACAGTATTGCCACCAGCCTGTGTTTGGCCCATATCCCTGTAAACCTGCCCTGTCCATGTACCTGTCTAAATGTTTATTTTGTTAAATTTTTATTAGACGTAAATACATATTAATAGAATATACTTCTCACATTTGTAATATTATTAATATTAACAATTATGTCTTATATGTATTTCTATACATTTTTTTTATTGCAGATGGGAAAAGATAGAGAAAAATAAAGTAAAAGTAGAAAATAAAAAATAAAGAAATGAGTGGAGCATTAAAAAAGTTATCCATCATTGGAGATATATCCATGATTTGTTATACATGATTCTTCATCCATTTCATTATTCAGGCTTTAGTCAGGCTCTCGTACCAAGCCATTTTGACCCTTTAAATATTCAATAAATGGAGACCATATCCCTCTGAAAAGATCCAACTTGTCCAGTATTACAAGCCTTAATCTTTCCAGATGAAGTGGTTCCGACGTTTCTGTAATCCACATTTTGGTTGTGGGGGATATAGGACCTAAATGTTTCTTAAAGGTTGAAGTACATAAAGGGAAAATATATAGAACTAAAGGGAAGATGCACAGAGTCTTTTACCCAAAGTGGCAGAATCAAAAAACCGGAGGACATAGGTTTAAGGAGGGGAAAGATTTAATAAGGACCTGAAGGTCAACTTTTTCACACAGGGGGGTGGTCATATTAGGAACGAGCTGCCAGAGGAGGTAGTTGAGGCAGATGGTATTACATTTAAAAAACAGTTGTGGACATGGATAGAAAAGGTTAAAAAAAGATATGGGACAAACGCAGGCAGGTAGGACTAGTGCAATGGGGCATCTTGGTCAGCATGAGCAAGTTGGGCTGAAGGGCCAGTATCCTGTATGACTCTTTGACTATGATTTCATTATCTTCACTGCTTCACAGCTATGAGGTATTGGGCGGGATGCATATTCAGTAACTAATCTAAAATCATCATTCCATCCTAAATTCAAACCAAAATGCTGGACATACTCAGCAGGTCAGGTTGGATCTGGGGAGAGAGGAATATTTCCCTCTCCACAAGTGCTGACTGAACTGCTCAGTCCTTTCAGCATTCACTGATTTATTTTAGGTATACCAGCAGCTGCAGAATTGGATTGGTCTCGCTCTCTTAAAGCTGAGTGCCATCCCTCCGTATGCCCCATACCTTCATCAGTGGTTACGGGGAGAAGGCAGGAGAATGGAGTTAGGAGGGAGATATAGATCAGCCATGACTGAATGGTGGAATATACTTGATGGGCCGAATGGTCCAATTCTGCTCCAATCATTTATGACCTTATGATCACCAGCAATGAAGAAATTACTACTGAAAATTGCACTATGTTACTTAATTCAGCAATGTTGGTTCCAGAATTTTGAATAATTCACTGTTTTAGTTTTAATTTTAGAGATACAGCACGCAAACAGGCCCTTCGGCCCACTGAGTCCATGCCGACCTGCGATCACCCATGTACTAGTTCTATCCTTAATGCCAGGGACAATTTACAGAAGCCAATTAACCTACAAACCTGCAAATCTTTGGAATGTGGGAGGAAACTGGAGTACCCGGAGGAAACCCATGCGTCCACAGAGAGAATGTATAAACTTCATACAGACAGCACCCATAGTTAGGATTGAACCTGGGACTGGCGCTGTAAGGGAGCAATCTACTGCTGTGCCACTGGGCACACCCATTTTTCTTGTTGTACAAAATTACTGTTTTACTTCGGAGTCACGTGAGTGACTACGTGAAGAAGCCCCGCCTGGCGCATGATCGGCATTACGTCGACGCTGTCGGTAGGCAAAGAACTGCAGAGCGCAGCTCCACCAGCGGTAAGGAACAGGCCCGCAGGTAGGTGGATTGAATTACTTACAGGGCACGTTTCAAACTCCGTGGTGCTGGCGTGTAGAGCCAGCAGGAGTTGAAAGTTAAATGGGAAAAAACTCCTGGGGAAAAATGGACAGGTTAAAATGCGTCCCGGGTAGAAGCACAGTGATCGGGACGGCAGATTAGTGCGGAGCCGGTTCCGATACCGGTGGCCATTGAAATTAACCGTAGGGAGCCTTTAGTCGCTCCACAAACCAAAAGCCACGTGAAGAATCTCCAGTGGGGAGGAAAATAAAGAAAGTCTGAGAGGTCGTGGTTTTAGATAATTCTAATAAGGAAAGGCCTCCAGACAAGAAAGCCTTATGGCTCAGAAGGAATTAAATGGAGAAATACTCCAGATTATTTTTCAACCAAGGGTCTAAAAAACCCAGAATATTCCCAGGCACGCCCTGAGGGGTTTCCATATCAAGTATATGGTGCTTTACCACTGTGGGAATATGAACCTCGGATTGGGCTGGAGGTAGTCTCCTTGAGCAAGTCTCAGGAGTACCAGGGCAGTAAAAAACTGACCCTGAAAGTGGTGTTTTTGGTCATAAGTACCCACCACAGCACGTATAAATCCAGGCGTACTTAATGGGTACAAAGTACGATACCTGAAGGAAGCAGTGAGGCCATGGAAGGTAACCATGGTGGCCAACGTTAATTGGTTTCTCACCAGCTTCGGGAGGCTGTTATGGTTGAAACAGCAGATTTATATGAAAACACTTGTGCTTTACTTGGGTGCCAATGGTGAGTCTGATTAGGGCACCCATGTACTCAATAGTGCGGAGGCACAGGAAATACGATTCCAAAGAATTTCAAGTTTGCGGTTGGCATCGCTGATTGTGGGAAGCAAGTGAAAGATTGTGCAATGACCAAAATTCAAAAAGACAAGTTGGCATTGTTTTATAGCTCATATGTTGAGCTCAATGGTATGAGAGAAAATTGCCATTCGGACCATTTTGCACTTTACATTTGCAGGTCAATACAGATCAAGCTATGTTCAAACTCCTGGTTATTTAAGGAGTAAACCTGCCTAAAACAAATCAAAGACGTTGATAAAGAGGCAAAGACTATCAGCCTCATAAAACCTTTGCAAAATGGGCTGGTCCATTGTGAAGGGTATTTGATATTGGATCAAACAGAGGCAGGAGTATGGTGAGGAAGTATTTTCATCCAGCACAGCCTTATGTAAACCCATATTGTTGGGGAAAGAAGGCCATCACGTGCATTTGGAGAGGTACAAAAAAAATATTCTATCAGAGGAAGCTTTTGATGAACCTCCTATTGGTGGTACATTACAGGTGTGCTATGATAAATGATATTGCATAACAGCTGATCGGTTTATATTAGATACTGTGTCAGGACCTACAATAAAATTTGTAGAAGTTGATTCACCTGTACAGAATAAACCTAATCCTATTTTATGTTTTCTGCACCTGAAAAATCTTAAATAAAAGAAGAGGTAAAAAACTGAGTAAGCATCCACATCAATTTGTATCAAATAATTTCCCCAGGCACAAGAAAGATGGTGGTTGTTGTAGAGAAGGTACACAGACACCTTAAAGTCTTCACTACTTTATTAAGCATACATTATATATAGCCCTGGCTGTACGTGGTCTGTCACGATCACCAGAGAGAGAGCTAGGGGCGTGTGGGTTACTATTATACTAATTGGTGGGGGAGTGGTTAGCATGGACAACTGAACTATCAATTAAAGGTGTATACATATCATCTACATCCTTCCTCTACCAAAACAAACAGTGAGTGACAGGGCGACCACGTCTCATGCACTAGGGTGAATGCAAACAGTAAAGCACAGGAATACAGGATCACACGTAATCGCCGTAACGGACCGGCGGCCTGACCAGGCGACCAGACCGGGTCCGCACCTCGCCATCACCTCCTTCCCCGATGGGAACAAGCGGGGATGCCGGGGCATGGTGGGGGCTACGGACAGGAGAACCCCTTGGCGAAGAAGACATCGGGGGGGGACGGTGAAGAGAAGGGCGAGGAAGCCGGAGAAAGCGGGGCCGCAGCTGGAAGGCGGACAGGAGGAGGACGAGGGGAGGTTGGCCCCAGAGGAATGGGCAAAGCACAGGGCCACGACAGTGGCGTCAGAAGTGCTTCTTTCTGCGTCTCCAGTCTATCGCGTTTTATTTTCTTAGTCCCAGTACCCCCTCCCTGTGCCGTGATGGCTTCTGCCTGTCGTAAACCTGACATCAAAGCCTTTGATGCAGACATCACTCATCACTGGAGTGTGTTCCGACGGGACTTTGAGCATTGTGTTACCATTGCCCACCCTGCTGTGGCCCCCGCTGTCAAGGTTTCTCAAATGTCGGGATAGTCCCTGCCTCAACTACCTCCTCTGGTAGCTTGTTCCATACACCCACCATCATTTGCATGAAAAAGTTACCCCTCAGATTCCTAATAATCTTTTTCCCCTTCACCTTAAACCTATGTCCTCTGGTCCTCAATTTGCATACTCTGGGTAAGAGACTGTGCACCTATCCGACCTTTTCCTCTCAAGATTTTACACACCTCTATAAGATCACCCCTCATCCTCCTGCGCTTCAGGGAATAGAGTCCCAGCCTACTCAACCTCTTCCTATATCTCAGACCCTCTAGCCATGGAACCATCCTCGCAAATCTTCTCTGTACTTTTTCCAGCTTCACAATAACTTTCCTGTGACATGGTGCCCAGAACTGAACACAATATTCCAAATGCGGCCTCACCAACGTCTTATACAACTGGAACATGACCTCACAACTTCTATACTCAATACTCTAGACTGATGAAGGCCAATGTACCAAACACCTTTTTGACCACCCTATCTGCCTGCGACTCCACCTTCAAGGAACCATGCACTTGCACTCCTAGATCCCTCTGCTCTACAACGCACCCCAGAGCGCTGCTATTCAACGTGTAGAATTGGCTTTGTTTGGTTAACTGGGCAATTCGAGGTGATATTTTCTGGTGAAATAAGATGATTGAGCACCTGAAAAGTTTGCTATAATTGCACTTCTTTAATGTTTGATCTAATTTCGATGCTGCTGGATGAAGAACACTGTCAAGTGTTCACACAGGGAAGATAGTTTAATCTTTGGGGAGTTATTTCTGGAGAGTGGTGACAACAGAATTTTAATTACTTCATTACTTTCCAGCTTTTAAACAAACTATTTTGCCACCCATTTAATTTTGAGTTAAGAAATTAGCAACGTGTTAAGTAAAATAATTATTTATACTATGCATAATTGCAACATTATGCAAATGATGTTAAATTAACCGTAATCATATTACTACATCTTTATTTATTGCTTAAATGGACCATATGTTTTCTTCTTGTAATATTGGATCATACGTAGTGCATCAACTGGATATTGATTGATACCTGTGAAAATGATGGTGATATCATAAATATTCCTTTTCAGTCATGGAAGGTACCTTTGGAGATTTCAATGATAAAAGAAAATGATGTAAAAATAGGAACATGTTTAGGCCACAATGGTGCTTGAATCTGCTCCCTCATTCAGTAAGATGTTGGCCCAACCTCGCCCTCAATTTCCTCACCCATTTCCCTTCCTACTTGGTCCCCTCAGAGTTGAAATCCCTCTTAATTTTGGCTTTTATCCAACAACAGAGCATTTACTGTGGATACACTCCCAAAGGGGAGAGGGAGGGGAGGGGGGGGGGGGGGGGGGGGGGGGGGGGGGGGGGAGAGGGGGAGACACTCTGAGAGCAATCTGTTCCAAGCAATCCATTCTCCCACTCACTTCCCTGTAACCTATTCTCATATACCCATCAACTACCCGTCCCTATGATTTTATTTCCTCCCCACTTACACGGGGGTAATGAGAACCAGTCTCCACCGCCCTCTGAGGCAGAGCATTCCACAGACTCACAACTCTCTCTGTGAAAAGGATTTTCTTCATCTCCGTTCTAAACTTATTCTTAAACTGTGGCCCCTGGTTCTGGACTCCTCAACATCGGGAACATGTTTCCTGCCTCTAGCGTGTCCAAACCCTTAATAATCTTGCATGTTTCAATAAGATCCCCTCTTATCCTTCTAAATTACAGAGTATACAAGCCCAGCTGCTCCAATCTATCAACATATGACAGTTCCGCCATCCCGGGAATTAACATTGTGAACTTACGCTGCACTCCCTGAATAGCAAGAATGTCCTTCCTCAAATTTGGAGACCAAAACTGCACACAATACTCCAGGTGTGGTCTCACTAGGGCCCTGTACAACTGCAGAAGGACCCATTTGCTCCTATACTCAACTCCTCTTGTTATGAAGGCCAACATGCCATTTGCTTTCTTCACTGCCTGCTATACCTGCATGCTTACTTTCATTGACTGATGAACAAGGACCCCAGATCCCGTCGTACTTCCCCTTTTCCCAACCTGACACCATTTAGATAATAATCTTCCTTCCTGTTTTTGCTAGCAAAGTGGATAACCTCACATGTATCCACATTAAACTGCATTTGCAATGCATCTGACCACTCACCCAACCTGCATTCTCATAGCATCCTCCTCACAGTTCACACTGCCACCCAGCTTTGTGTCATCTGCAAATTTGCTAATGTTACTTGTAATCCCTTCATCTAAATCATTAATATATATTGTAAATAGCTGCGGTCCCACCACCGAGCCTTGTGGGACCTTATTAAATGTAGGATCATGATTGTTCATTGAGTTACTAATAATTCTAGTGGATGCCTTGGACCTTCAGATTAAGCTTCACTTATGATATGATTAACCGACAATAGAAAATAACTGCTTTCCAAGATGGCGCCCAACCCAGGCAACTATTTGCTTGCTGGCCACACAAGCACATTTATAATCACGTTTTACAATTGCTCCACACACTTAAAGCTCTCATGTGTCCATACGCTGTAAATGGCTCGATTGTAATTACGCTGACTGGATAGCACGCAGCAAAAAACTGTCACTGTACATTGATACACGTGACAATAAACTAAACTAAACTAACCATTGGAAAGAAGCAGGAATTTTGCAATTATTAATGAGAAGAGGAAAACAATTATGTTTTGTTAATGTTCATGCTAAACCGACAAGATCACTGACAGATGGATTGTATTATTAATGTTTTAACTGAAATTGCCAACATTATTTCCAACATAATTCCCAAAATGAAAGTAATCTTGGGAATAAGAGTTCAGGGAAAAGCTTTGATCTGGTTTCCTAATTAATCTACAAATCGACAATTATTTTTGATGAAGAAACTTCAACCCGATTACAACTAGGCTTGTTGATGTTACGTTTTTTAATTTCATATTTCTAGCATCCCCGTTTTTATTTTTATTTCTATGCTTATACTTAGTTGCTTTCAGAAAGTCATTTGTTATTAAGCTCACAGATGACTGAGAGAAATCAGCACCTCTCTTCAAAATCAGGCCATTTGTCCATCGGGCAAATTGTTATGGTATTGTTTAGTGTAAAAAAAAAACTGGACTATTATATGACTATATGAGTAAGGACTAAAAGTAAAATAGAATTACTGTGCAAAAGAATTGTGCAAGTTTTAGATTTGACTTATTCCTCTGGGATGACTTGCTATGGCACATCATTTTGTTTAAACAGTAGCACATAGCAATTGTTACCCAAGTACCAAATGTGTTGCTATATTGTTTTGTCATTTCCTTAAACAAATAGTCCTTTGGAAGGTTTTGATGCAGAATTACATTCTCACTTCCATCCTTTGAGCTTCATCTTCATGATGGTGTTACAGGGCCATAGATCACGAATAGCTTTTTTTCCCCCCGACTTCTTTTAACACATTACGAGAGCTGAGAAAAAGCAACAGTCCGAATGTTGCTGCGTTTTCTTTTATGGGAGTTTGCATCTGCACAAATATTTCCCCAGACATTTCCCACATCGTCCATTTACAATGGGACAGTCTAGGTACAGTAGGTCCCTTTTCACACTCTTTCTGTAAGAGCTGTGCCACCTTATGGACCAGCTAGGAACAGCAGGATCATATTTCCTTACAGCTCTGAAGGAGAGATGGACCAAACAACTGCAGCAAGAAGAAACTAATGTTTTGTAGAACAGCAACAGAAAAGCAAAACAAAAAAAAAACAGCTTTACTTGTAAAATCCAGATTTTAAACTGCTGCTTGTTCACACATAACTATTTATTAAAAAATATATATGGAGTGTTTACTCTGTGGAGGAACTGCATGAGCTTTAACCCAATGCTCTCCTTTATGCCCTCTCAATCTTGCATGTGTGTACGGCTGAATTTAAAAAATCTTTGTACATGTACAATGAGGCACCAATGGATAGAATTACTGTAAGTCTGATTTGACTTGCAATGGGATTTGGAGTTTAAATTTCCAATAGAATTCTGACGGTTTCTCTCCCAATAGATGCTGCCTGACCTGTTGAGTATATAACGGAGTTTTCGAATTTCAGGCTTAAAAAGAATCACAGTATATTTACGCAGAGATAATTTGAAGAGTGTTATGCCCCTGTCCCACTTAGGAAACCTGAACAGAAACCTCTGCAGACTTTGCACCCCACCCAAGGTTTCCGTGCGGTTCCTAGAGGTTTTGTCCTCCGGCAACCACATTCAACTAGCATCGCAACCAGCTTCGACTAAAAAATTACCGATTTTTAAAACGGAAACTACTTTCGACTATTAGGGAGTCTCCCTAATAGTCGAAAGTAGTTTCCGTTTTAAAAATCGGTAATTTTTTAGTCGAAGCTGGTTGCGATGCTAGTTGAATGCTAGTAGACAGAAACCTCCGGGAACCGCACAGAAACCTTGGGTGGGGCGCAAAGTCTCCAGGGGTTTCCATTCAGGTTTCCTAAGTGGGACAGGGGCATTAGCAAGTCTTCTGTGGTTTTCTGATTCAATTTAATCTGCCTCTGCCTCTGCATGGTGCAACTTGTCATCAACCCATAGATATCAGAAACTCAGCATACGATACGATACAATAGAATTTTATTTTTCCCAGGAGGGAAATTGGTCTTCCAACAGTCATAAAACACAACAAGATACATGAAACATGAAATTAAAGTGACGAGTGGGAAGTCTAGGATTGGGAATGTTCAAAGATGGGGGAGCAGGGGAAGGAAGGGGAGTCGGTCTACCCCACAACAGAATGGGGAGGAGTAGCCTGCAATAGAGTTTGATAGCCACAGGGAACAAGGATCTCCTGTGGCGTTTTGTGCTGCAACTTGGTGGAACCAGTCTGTTGCTGAATGTGCTCCTCAGGTTGACCAATGTGTCATGAAGGTGGTGAGCTGTATTGTCCAAGATGCACCACAGTTTGAAGAGCAACATCCTCTCCAAATCAAACGAGTTGGATTCAATGGAGACCACCTCCAATGAATCCAACTCCACACCCAGGATGTAGCCATCTTGCCTCAAACTCTGGTTTTAAGCGCCATCCTTTCTGTTCACCACATCATCTTGGTTGTGCTTTCAACCAAAGAGATGTCATTCCGTGGAGTCCTCACTTCCACTGAATAAAGGCCCTCCTTGAGTCTTCCCTCTCTGACCAATCTTCTAGTTACTCATATTAAGGCTTCCTCCTATACCTCGGTGTACATATTTGGCTAATTGGGCCAATGTGAGTCATTCTCCTATGTTGAAGATATTATGGAATTATACAGCATTGTTGATTATTGTCAGTGCCCGATGCTTTATTTTGCTGCTGTTTGTCTGTCTGCCATTTATTAATTTACTTCTTAACTCCTGCTACAATGTGTTATTCCCCAACCTCCCAATTGTTTTCCAGCCCACTACCTTCACTGTGTCAGCCATAATTTGTACTTTCTATCACTTGCCCATGACTACCTCTGCTCTGTGGTGCTGTTTCCCCTCCAGTCCCTGGGGCCTGCAGATAGGACCAGCTTCTCTGACAACCCAACTGTACTTGTTTCAAGGGTCCCAATGGAATCATTACACTTCCACAGCAACCTATGATTTAAAAACATCAGGAATTCCCTCCAGGTATCCAAAGGAACATTTTTAACTGTGCTGGAAAGGGGCTCAGTGGCATAGTGGTAGGATTGCTACCTTACAGCGCCAGAGACCCCGGTTCGATCCTGACTACGGGTGCTGTCTGTACGGAGTTTGCACATGACTGTGTGGGTTTCCTCTGGCAGCTTTGGTTTCCTCCCACATTCCAAAGATGTACAGGTTTGTAGGATTTAATGGCTTCTGTAAATTGTCCTTAGTGTGTAGGATAGTGCTAGTGTATGGGGTGATCACTGGTCGGCGTGGACCAAAGGGCCCGTTTCCACACGCTGTCTCTAAAGGCCAAAGTCTAAAGAATGAATGATCTCCAGATGTCTGAGAACGCGGCTACACTGTGAATTATGAAGAACAAGGCAAGCAGACATTTGAGGAATAATTTAACAGGATCCTGTGTCTGCCCCAAGGTATAACTTACAAGTGATGGATTTTCAATGAGAATGGAAATATAAAAGGAAGTTAGAATCCTGATTGCTCCAAAACCTGAATATTGCTGTTTTAAAGTGTGTCATACATGATTAGGATTTTTGTCCCAAATGTTTGAAGTTTCCAGCTGAGACAAAATTAGCAAGCTACAGCATTTGATATTCTTTTATCTGCAGCATTTCAGGTTGAAACCTTTCTTCAGACAAGATCCTAAATGAATACATCATCTGTAGTCACCAAGACGAAAGATATAGGAGAATATGAATTCAGGAATGCATGAATGGATAATCTGGAATGAGTCGGGATTAAGAAAGAGGAGGTGGCACAGTAGAGTGGCTGCCTTACAGTGCCAGAGTCCTGGGTTCAATCCTGACTACAGTGCTCTCAGCTGTGATCATGTTCTCCCTATGTTCTCCCTGTGATCGGGTGAGTTTTCTCTGGGTGCACTGGTTTCCACCCAGACTCCAAAGACGTACAGGTTTTTAGGTTAAATGGCTTTGGTAAAAATTTGTAAATTGTCCCTGGTGTGTAGGATAGTGGTAGTGCATGTGGCGATTGCTGGTCAATGCGGCCCCGATGAGCCGAAAGGCCCGTTTTCATGCTGCATCTCTAAAGTGTAAAGTAGGTGTTAGATGTCATAGGGCATCTGTCATCCTTCTAAACTCCATCAAGTACAAGCTCAGAGTCTGCTAATGCTCCTCATAAATTAACCCAATCATCCCTCGGATCTTTCTCGTAAACCTCCTCTGGACCATCTACAAACCCAGCCCAACTTTCCTCAGATCTGCCGTCCAAAACAGCTATTATAAAATTCTAAAATGTGGCCTCAGCAGCACCTTTTAAAGCCTCTGCATTATATCCTTGCTTTTATATTCTAGAAACAGCACCATTAGTAAATTCATAATTGCATTATAAACGAAGGACTACTCAGTCCTGAGCAACTCATCAATGAAAATACATGTTGACTTTGAATTGAGTGCAATACAGATTCGCCCAATTGTCACCAGAGTGCCGAGATTTAAATTATAACTGATAGTACGGTGTGGGCTGTTATGTTCTGGAAAATAATACGATAGGTTTGCTGTTTCTTTAGGATTTTGAAGGGACATATAGGAATAGAGTGAGAGAAACATTTTCAGCTGTTGCAGGTCAAGGATAGATTCAGAAATGTTGTGATCAGATGCACATTGTTTAAGAAAGAAGTTAGGAAACTTCACCTAGGTAGTAATGGAACTGAAACTCTCATCCCTGAAGATCAGGAGATGCTGGCTCAATCAATAATTTTATAATCAGAATGATACATTTTAATAGCTAAATTTATCAGGGCTTACTGTGCTAAGCTGAATAAATAGGGTTGGGATAGGTATTGGCACTGAAGTCATTAAATAACAGAACTATGTTTGAGGGGTTACGTGACCTTCTCTTGCTAACAGCAAGGCTCGGTGCTGGGACCCCAGCTATTTACAATAAATATTAATGATTTGGATGAAGGAATTGAATGCAACATCTCCAAGTTTGCAGATGACACAAAGCTGGGGGGCAGTGCTGCCTGTGAGGAGGATGCTAGGAGGCTGCAAGGTGACTTGGATAGGTTGGGTGAGTGCATGGCAGATGCAGTGTAATGTAGATAAATGTGAGGTTAACCACTTTGGGGGCAAAAACAGGAAAGTAGACTATTATTTGAACTATTATTTGAATGGTGGCCGAATAGGAAAAGGGGAGATGCAACAAGACCTGGGTGTCATGGTACACCAGACATAGAAAGTAGGCATGCAGGTGCAACAGGCAGTGAAGAAAGCGAATGGTATGTTGGCATTCATAGCAAAAGGATTTGAGTATAGGAGCAGGGAGGTTCTACTGCAGTTGTACACAGTCTTAGTGAGACCACACCTGGAATATTGCGTACAATTTTGGTCTCCTAATCTGAGGAAAGACATTCTTGCCATAGAGGGAGTACAGTGAAGGTTCACCAGACTGATTCCTGGGATGGCAGGATCTTCATATGAGGAAAGACTGGATAGACTTGGCATGTACTCGCTAGAATTTTGAAGATTGAGGGGGATCTTATGGAAACTTACAAAATTCCTGCTAGATGCAGGAAGATTGTTCCCGATGCTGGGGAAGTCCAGAACAAGGGGGTCACAGTTTAAGGATAAGGGGGATGTCTTTTAGGACCAGGATGAGAAAAACATTTTTCATGCAGAGAGATGTGAATCTCTGGAATTCTCTGCCACAGAAGGTAGTTGAGGCCAGTTCATTGGCTATATTTAAGAGTGGCCCTTGTGGCTAAGGGGATCAGAGGGTATGGAGAGAAGGCAGGTACGGGATACTGAGTTGGATGATCAGCCATGATCATATTGAATGGCAGTGCAGGCTTGAAGGGCCGAATGGCCTACTCCTGCACCTATTTTCTATGTTTCTATGAAAGGCTTGGATAGAGTGGATGTGGAGAGGATGTTTCCACTAGAGGGAGAGTGTAGGACTAGAGGTCATAGCCTCAGAATTAAAGGACGTTCGTTTAGGATGGAGATTAAGATAAATTTCTTTAGTCGGAGAGTGGTGAATCTGTGGAATTATTTGCCACAGGCTGTGTCATAGAGTCATAGAGTGATACAGTGTGGAAATGGGCCCTTCAGCCCAACTTACACACACCGGCCAACAATGTCCCAGCTACACCAGTCCCACTTGCCTGCGCTTGGTCCATATCTCTCCAAGCCTGTCCTATCCGTGTACCTGTCTAACTGTTGCTTAAATGATGGGATAGTCCCAGCCTCAACTACGTCCTCTGGCAGCTTGTTCCATATACCGGCCACCATTTGTATGGAGGCCAAGTCAGTGGATATTTTAAAGCAAAGATAGATAGATTCTTGATTAGTACGGGTGTCAGAGGTTATGGGGAGAAGGCAGGAGAATGGGGTTAGGAGGGAGAGATTGATCAGCCATGACTGAATGGCAGAGTAGACTTGATGGGCCGAAAGGCCTAATTCTACTTCTATCACTTATGACCCTGTGACCTTATGAACATAATTTTAATCTTTTACATGAATTGAACATTGTTTTACTGTGATTGAAACAATAAATTAAACTAACCAAAATTCAGAAATACAGTAGGTGCAATTGTTAATTTTTAAATTCTTCTCTAATAAAAGATAGTAGTGAACAAATAGAAGATAGACACAAAATTCTGGAGTAACTCAGCGGGACGGGCAGCATTTCTGGAGAGAAGGAATGTGTGACGTCTAGTGGCAAGACTTCTTCGGTTTAAATCAGCACCTGCAGTTCCTTCTTACGCAGTAGTAAACAAATGATGCACTTTAAAATAGGGCCAGTTTCCAGGAACAGTTCTGCCGAATATGAGTTAAAGAAACCAAGGGAGAAAGGGAAGGATATTTCAGGAAATACCAGAAATGAATGAAGCCTTTGAAATTTTAATGCTTCAATATTCCTTTCTGTTATTTGTTCCTCTACCCTGCCAGGACATAATTTTTCACTAACGTAATAAAGAGTCAAACTCCAGTGAGTGGACATTTTATAAATACAATCTTTTTCTTCAAGTTCGAATGAATACAACATTGAGAGGGATTCAAGGGGCAGCAGGGGGTAGAATTCCCTTCGACCGGCAAAGAATTGTCAAAAATCAATCTGGACATGTGCAAAGTACACCCGGCAACTTCCCAAATAAAAGTATCATTGATATGTGAAAAATAATACTTTACGTTCACAATATAAAAAGAAAATATTTCAAGGTGTCCTGGTTTAAGTAACATGAACCAATCACATCAAAACTGTCACAGCACGGTCAGAAAAGTGATTTTGCCTGACATGTATCATCACCATCAAATTTCACAAGACAAATCTCCTGCTGGATTACTGGGTAATGTTGCAACACGCACAGTCGGGATAAACATATGATTGATCAAAAGATAACAAAGGGCCTCTGTTTTTTTTAAATTAAATGGAGCTGAGCCCATTCCTCATTTTTTATTTAATCCAAGTGTCTTCTGTGTGTTGTCTGTCAACATCATAAGATGGGAGGGTGCATTCTCAGATCAATGAGACTGCTGGCCACAGATAATGACAGAAGTGACTTGGTTCCAAGCAGACTAAGACTTCTAAAATGAAGGGGCAACATCTTGAAACCACCTCCGCAAGAAATTGCAGTGAATTCCGAACGCAGCCCAGACCTTCATGCCAACAAATCTCCCTTCCATTGATTCCGTTTACACCTCACGCTGCCTCGGCAAGGCTGGCAGCAGTCCTTGAATCATCAAGGACGAGTCGTACCTTGGCCGCTCTCTCTTCTCCCCTCTCCCATCTGGCAAAAGATACAGAAGTGTGAAAAAGCACACCTCCAGATTCAGGGACATTTCTTCCCAGTTGTTATCAGGCAATTGAATCATCCTACCACAACCAGAGAACTGTGCTGAACTAATATCTATCTCTTTGATGACTCTTGGACTATCTGTGATGGACATTACTGGCTAAAGCACTAGACATTATTCCCTTATCATGTATCTATACACTGTAAATGGCTTGATTGTAATCATGTATTGTCTTTACGCTGGCTGGTTAGCACGCAACAAAAGCTTTTCACTCTACCTCAGTACACGTGACATTAAGCTAAATTGAAACTGTTGGTGGTTCATCTTTGAGGCAGATGAACTGTCCCAAAAAAAGTCAGTCATGGAGAAAGGGGAAATAGCAATCTATGATTAAATGAAATAAATGTGCAAGAGCCCCATACACTCAAAAGCTTAGAATGTATGTGATGTGCTGAGGTTTCCATCACAGGGAAAGTCAGCATCAGACTTCAATGTGCATTAGGAAAGCAATGTCCAGGAAGGGGATAAGGACTTTACATAAAAATCACAGGCAGAATTAATGAGTTGCTGCACCTTTCCCCTCCTCCTCTGAGAAATTTCCAAACTATATTCTTCCAGGTGTAATAGCTGTTTTTTTTTTATCCTGCACTATTGAATTGGTCTAGCTGGTATAGACATGATGGGCTGAATGGCTTTCTTTGGTGCTCAAGGCAATTCAAGGGAATGCTGCTCAGTTCATGCTTTTGCCCTTCAGATTAAATTCTTTGACCGGAACCTTATCTGCATCGAAACAAAAAAGCAAATGCTGGAAAGACTCGGCTGGTGAGACAGCATTAATGCAGAAAGTAGGTGACTTAATGTATCAAATCTATGCCTTATCAACTAATGACTTATTCAGGTCAGAGCAGTGGTAGCGTTGCTACCTTACAGCGCTAGAGGCCCAGGTTTGATCCTGACTACAGGTGCTGTCTGTACGGAGTTTTACTTTCTCCCCGCGACCACGTGGGTTTTCTCCGGGTGCTCCAGTTTCTTCACACACTCCAAAGACGCACAGGTTTGTAGGTTAATTGGCTTCAGTAAAATTTTAAATTGTCCCAAGTGTGTAAGATAGTGCTAGTGTGCGGGGTAATTGCTGGTTGGCACAGACTCGGTGGGTTGAAGGGGCTGTTTCCGTGCTGCATATATAAAGTCTAAAGTCCAGGGTGTAAACTTTCCTCCATCACAATGGTAGCCACCTTCATGTGTCAGGGTAATGATATACTGTTGTGCAACAGCAGAAGTTACTGGCCATTCATCATCAGCTGACAGACCTTATGTGGGTGTGACAGACCAAGTGCCCTTTTTTTCATAATGAACTGCACTAAGAGCTTCCGAGAGAAAAATGCAAGCAGAGTCACCGCCTCCCCTGTCAAACAACATTTCGTTAAACCTTACGGCTCAAAACTGTGAACCCAGGCTCTCAAATGAATACCTTAGTATTTCTTCTTTCATGTCCATCTTCCATGTTTCAAATGTTGACATAGCTGTCATCGTCCGTCGTGAAAAGGACGCAAGCTTCCGGCGACAATCAGTGGGAGCCATCACTTGTTGCAATAGATGAGGGTGGTAACATAATTAGCTCAGTTATACTTCCAGAAGAACTGGAATTATACTTCCAGTTTCCAGCCCCGCGATGTGGACGCTTCTGCTATGGTGTTGCCTTAGCACTATGTACATGCCTTAGGTATCAGTGAATCTTTCAAGCACAATTTTTCCGCAGTGAAACATATTTTCTGCTCACATGATTACAAGGAGCTAAAGATGCTGGTTTATACCAAAGATTGACACAAAATGCTGGAATAACACAGCAGGTCAGGCTGCATCTCAAGAGAACATGGATGGGCTACGTCGGCCCGGAACTCTTCTTCAGTCTGAAGAAGGGTTCCGACCCGAAACGTTGTATATCCATAGTCACCAGGGATGCTGCCTGACCTGCTGAGTTACTTCAGCATTTTGTGTCAATCTTTTCTGCTCAACTGGTTCAGTGTATAAATAAGTAACTTTCTTTTTTCTTTGGTTGTATTTAGTATCTAATAATGAAACTAATGCCTAATCGTGGCTTCGCATACAGCAGTGAAAGGTGACAGCTCAATTACCACATGATCAGCATTTAAATGATCAGTGGAGATGCAAGGGATTATAGTGCTGGAATCTGCGACAAAAAAAATAACAGCTGGAGGGACTCAGATACCACTCTTCGAGATACAGTGTGGAAACAGTCCCTTCAGCCCACAGAGTCAATGATCCCAGTACATTAACACTATCCTACACACTAGGGAGAATGTACAATTTTTACTGAAGCCAATTAACCTACAAACCCGTACAACTTTGGAGGGTGGGGGGAAACCGGAGCACTCGGGGAAAATCCACGCGGTCGTGGGGAGAGTGTACAAACACCACTGTCAGGATTGAACCCGGGTCTCTGATGCTGTGAGGCAGCAACTCTACAGCTGTGCCACCGTGTCGTCCAAATGCGACATATATATTTTACTTCGGAGTCACGTGAGTGACTACGTGAATAGAAGCCCGTACAGCCGTTGGTGCGTCATGACGTCAGACGCTGGTGCAGTCGGCCGGTTGGAGCAGCAGCGCTCCTCCGAGCGGTAAGTTTAAACCGCGGGTTATACGAAGAGCTGGAGAAATTTAGCGGGTGCAGCAGCATCTAAGGAGCGAAGGAGATGGGCGACGTTGCGGGTCGAGACCCTTCTTCAGACTTCACCCTCGATTCTCCAGCATTTGCAGTTCTTCGTTAAAACAAGTTTAAGAGGTAAGGTTTTTAAAAAATTTTACTGCATGTTCAATTTCTGCGACGGTTTGGGTAGAGAATGTTGCAGAAAGGGAAGAAGGTGTCGGCGAGGCGCTCCGGGGGTAGAAAGGAAAAGTGGCAGGAGAGTGTTGAGAATGGAGGCCCGTCTGGTACACCTGGTCCGGTGCTGGCTACACAGCCAGTGGTTGCGGACCCACTGCCGGGGGGCAGTGGAGGCTTGTCAGTAGGGTGGAAGGCCACTGGCAAGTCTCTGTGGCCCGTAAATGAGTCGGGCCTGGAGGTTATACCCTCCATAGGAGAGTCCGTTTGCTCATGGCTCTCCCACGTCGAGATTCTATTTCAAAGGAATGCTCGACAGGGACCAGCTCCGTGGGGAGGAGTGGTGCCCAAGCCAGGCTGATGGAGAGCTTGTGCTAGCAGCACCTGTTTCAGGGCTGCAGAACTATCCTGCCTGTGAGGAGGATGTTCCAGCTCCGTGAGGAGGAGTGGTGCCCAAGCCAGGCTGATGGAGAGCTTGTGCTAGCAGCACCTGTTTTCAGGCTGCAGAACTATCCTGCCTGTGAGGAGGATGTTCTATCAGGGAGTTTGCTGACAACTGTTTCTATGCTGGGGGAGAGCAGTAAAGGTGTTCGGTTGGAGGTAATTCCGAACATTGCTGGGAAGTTTGCTGAGTGTAGAGGCAGGAAAGGCGATTGATGTAGAATTGGCCAAAGCCATTCAGTATATGCTCTCCCATCAGTTACAGGAGCAAGCTATGGATGAAGTAGCAAAGAACTATAAAGCTCCTGTTAATTGTGATCTCCTGAAGGTACCGGTGGTTAATCACCAAATTTGCATAGATGGGTTTGCCTGCTAGGGCCCAGGAGATAAAGTTTTTAAAAAAGTGCTTAAACTGTTGTCAGCAGGTATTACAGCTGTGGTGAAAGTTATTGATACAAATGATATGGTTGAAGCACACCAGGATGAACTGGGACTCCTTTGTAATGTATTTTGAAAATTAATAATATCGGGAGGGCCGCTATTAGGCCAGTGCTAACCCGAATTTGGCGAGTTGTACAAACCGACCAGTGTACCACCACGAAATCTGTTGTTTGGTGGTAACCTTGCAAAAAGGGTCAAAGACTATTATGAGGTTGTTATAACCATGGCCCTCATTAAGCCAGCTGGAAGCATGGCAAAAAAGGTTCTCTACAAGAAGTCGAGGACAACAAGGCCGCAAGGAAAGATGCTGGTAAGGAATATAAACATTGACAGATGATGAATTAACTGATGTTCCTGTTCAAAATTGGGGAAGGTTAAAATTGTTCTCAAACAATGGCAGAAGTTGACATCATAGATTTGTTCATACTTAGTGTATTGAAGGGGTGAAAAATTGGATTTTACTATAAGGACAGTCTACCTAATCAACATTTTCCTAGTCATAAACTTATTTTTTCAGATGAGGAAAATGTGCTTATTCAAGCAGAGATTCAGTCGTTACATAAGAGGGGGTAATTGAGTCTTCTGTCTATCAAAGTCAACAATTTCTGTCAAGTATATTTCCCAGATCTAAAAAGACTGGGGGATGTACAATTATTCTGGATTTATCGAACAAATTTGTTTGTTATAGGCATTTCAAAATGGAGACCTTTACCACGTGGAACCATTGATTTAAAGAATGCGTATTACGCAGTGTCTATTCATGGTGATGATAGAAGATATTTGAAATTTATTTGGATGACAATTCAGGACATTGCCGAATGGATGTGGCAATTCAGGACATTGCCGAATGGATTAACTTCAGCTCCTAGGTTTATTTACTAAATTGGTAAAACCTGTGTTAGCATTACTTAGAACTCAGGGGCATGTGGTAATGGCCTATTTAGATGATATTCTGATTGTTGGAAAGACTCATGCTGAAACCCAATCATCAGTTTCAGTTGTTAAAATCACTTTTGAACAAATGGGATTTGTTATTCACCCAGATAAATCTAAATTATCACCAGTCCAAATTATTGATTATCTGGGATTTACCAATTAATTCCAATCACATGTTGGTAACTTTGCCCAGGGATAAATTGAATCAGTTAATTGAGGACTGTGTTAATCTCGTTGGAGAACAACGGCCTTCGATTAGACAAGTAGCCAGTTTTAATTGGGAAGTTGTTGCAGCCTTTCCAGCTGTGCAGTATGGTCCTCTGCATTATCAACAATTACAACCATCAAAGGAACAGGCACTGAGAATACAAAGGGGCCATATTTGATAGGCTATGCAGTTGTCAGCTGGGGCGATTGCTGACATACAATGGTGGATAGTACATGTTTAAAAAAATTTAAGAAGGTTTGGTGGAATCACCGTCACTGATATTACAGACTGATGTAAGTGCACTGGGTTTGGGGTGCAACAGATATGCCTTCTAGTTGTGGATGCAGATGGAATGTGGATGAGACATCGCTTCCTCAATTAAGAGGGATTAATTATTTAGAGTTGTTGGGCACCTGGTATGGGCTCAAAGCTTATTGTTCTACAAGGAGGGATCTGCATGTGCAGGTCAGTTGACAACACCACAGCAGTGGCATATGTAAACCACATGGGTGGAGTTAAGTCACAGTCTTGTGATAGACTGGCTAACCAGATTTGGAGCTGGTGTATTGACCAAAATATCTGGCTTGCAGCACTTTATTTGCCAGGAAGAGGTCACGTCAGTTTAATGACAACATTGAATGGATGTTAAATCAGGATGTATTTTAACCAAATGATTGATCAGTATGCATTGCCAGATATTGACTTGTTTGCATCTCGATTAAATCATCAGTTACCTAGATATGGTTCATGGTAACCAGATCCTGGGGCAGTAGCAGTGGATGCATTTTCGCTGCATTGGGGGAGGAATGTTTGTGTATGTATTTCCTTCATTCTGTCTCATCAGCAGATGTTTGCAAAAGATCAAGGAGGACTCCGCTTCAGGGGTATTGGTAGTGCCAGATTGGCCTACACGAGCATGGTTTCCCGTTGTATTACAAATGGCTAGGGAGCCTTACATGCTTATGCCCAAGAATAAAAATCTACTGGTAAATCCAGTCACTGGGGATCAACATCCTTTATAGGATCGTATTGATCTGTTAATTTGCAGATTTTAAGGAGGCCATACCTGGGAGAGGACTGTCTCATCGGACGGTGGATGTTCTCACGTCGGCCTGCAGGGATAGTACACAGCAGCAATATATCACCTATATAAGGAAGTGGAGCAATTCTGCCTACAGCAGATATTGTATATCACACTGCAGGGATCACGGATGTATTGGAGTTTGTCAACTCTTTTTTTTTTAACCAAAAAATTAAATTACAGTGCGATTAATTCAGCCAGAAATGCTCTGTCTTCTTAATTTACCTATGAATGCAGAATTGCATACAGTAGGGACACATCCGTTAGTTCACGATTCATGAAGGGAGTTTTCAATTCTAATCCTCCTAAACCCAGGTATGCCGGATTTGGAATGTGAGTGAGGTTCTTATGGTTCTTCGCCAGTGGGCTCCGGTTACAAGCCTATCTATAGCCAAATTAACTATGAAGGTGGTCATGCTTATGGTGTTGGTTTCAGCCCAACGTGTACAAACATTGCAAAAGCTACGGCTAGATAGAATGCATGTGTCGGCTGATGCCATTATATTTTATGTCTATGATTTGCTTAAACATAATAAAAGAGGCATGACAGGATGTAAGATTGTGTTTTCAGCATACCCCGCAGATGATCGCTTCTGTATAGTCTCACATTTATCTCGTTACATTGAGATTACTAAACCTCTGAGAGGAACAGAGTTGGCTTTGTTTATTAGTCACAAAAAACGACACAGTAAGGTGTCGGGTGCAAACGATTTCAAGGTCCTCGCGGCCGCAGGATGGTCCAGTGAGCTAATTTTTTCAGAGGTTTTATCACAAGCCGATTTCAAGGCTCGGGGTGTTTGCTGATTCTGGTGTCAGTACTGTTACATTTTTCCCCTTAGTTAGAGGGGTTTGTTATGATTTGTTTGTAAATAAACTGTTATTTCATTTAACAAATGTATTACTGATGCAATGATTGATTGTTAACGACTTTTGATTCAATCCAGGCAGTGTGAACGTCGGATTGAGTCTGCGGCGTGAATTCACAGTGCTTTGAAGTCTTCACGTAGTCACTCACGTGACTCCGAAGTAAAATAGTAAGAGTAAACGAGAACTTACCATTTGAAGTTTGATCTTTATTTTTATGAGGAGTCGAGTTGAGGGACTACGTGCCCTCCGCTCCCACCCTCATAGATCTCATCTGGTAGTTCTAGTTTTATCATCTTACCATTATACTTCGGTCATTGTTAGCTGTGAATTCATTCCGCTGCTTTGAAGATTTACGCACCAACGGCTGTACGGGCTTCTATTCACGTAGTCCCTCAACTCGACTCCTCATAAAATAAAGATCAAACTTCAAACTGGTAAGTTCTCGTTTAATCTTACTATTCTATATCTGTCTTACGAACAAAAACTGAGAGATATGCATGAACTGGCTAAATTATTCACATGCAGCGAGTTCCGAGGCTTCTATGCTTCCTGATGAGTTGATGGATCTTCACCTTGGCTGAACGTCAGAATGAATGGTGGGCCAGTGAAGAGAGAATAAAATCATGATTAATCCAGAAAATCTTTTGCAACAAAGTGCCTGTGCATAGATTAGTCTCAATTGTCACTCCCTCTCCACTTCTCTGTGCAATAAGGGACAGTTTCTTCCCAGCTGTTATCATGCAACTGAATCATCCTTCCACAACCAGAAAGCAGTCCTGAACTACTATCTACCTCATCGAGGACTATCTTTGATCAGACGTTAGTGGCTTTATCTTGCACTAAACGTTATTCCCTTATTGTGTATCTGTACACTGTGAATGGCTCGATTGTAAACATAGTTTAGTTTAGAGATACAGCATGGAAATAGGTCATTCGGCCCATCGAGTCCATGCCGACCAGCAATCCCCGCACATTAACACTCTCCTACACACACTAGGGACAATTAACATTTATACCAAGCCAATTAACCTACAAACCAGTATGTCTTAGTCATAGTCATAGAGTGATACAATGTGGAAACAAGTTCTTCAGCCCAAATTGCCAACCCCAGCCAACCTGTCCCAGCAACTCTAGACCAGCTGCCTATGTTTGGTCCATATCCCTCCAAACCTGTCCTATCTATATACCTGTGTTTAGGTTTAAGGTGTTTCCCCTTCACCTTAAACCTATGTCCTCTATTCACCTGCTCTGGGCAAGAGACTCTGTGCATCTACCCGATCTATTCCTCTCATGATTTTATACACGATTTTACATGATTTCAAGTATTGTATTTCTGCTGGCTGGTTAGCATGCAATGAAAGCTTTTCACTGTACCTCGGCACATGTGACAATGAACTATACTGAAACTGTAACTGAAACTGGTGACAGGCGATCCGATAAGATAGAACGATACGATACGATAGAACTTTATTTATCCCAGGAGGGAAATTGATCTGCCAGAGGACTGTTGCCTTCTACAGAAGTGTGGGTCAGTGCAGTCATGAGAGAAAGGGACAGAAAGGGAAGTAAAACTGCAGAGTGTGGGAAAAAATGCTTACTCGCAGAATGGCATAGGAAAAAGATTGATTAATGGTCACTGCGAATTACTAAAATCGTCACTCCAAATTTAGCAAACAATATTCTTTTATTGGTATGGATAAACAGTTTAATAGTAAATATCTGAAAATCAATAAATTGAGCTGGAATTTCCTCTGGGTTAATCATTTGGGGGATTTTTTACAGAATTATATGAAAATAATTTTCTTTCTGCTTCTAAGAATTATTTATTGTTATCTTTTTTACAGATCGATGGTTGCAATTAACTGTTTGAATAATTTATCTTCTTCACTGTCATGTGACAATAATGCTATAATCTCAGGTGCTCAGGTTAATGGAAGTCCTCCTTCAGTGAAGGAACTCCTATTCCCTTCCATAATTATCAGCCAACAAACTATTTCATGCTTTGGGAGACAGCATGTCTTAAAGCATTGCAATCCTGAGATTTCATTAGTGATCATTAATTATGAAAGGAGCAGGCACACTTCTGCGATTTGTTAAATGGGGACAGGTCTGTTGTGATGAATAGATCAGAAAGGCCTTCAAGCTGCAGATTCAAACGCAGACAAATGCCCCACCTTATCATTCCAGATGGTTAGGAAGGATTCATAATTTATGCACTGTAGCTTAAAAAAAACCAAGATGCTTTGGTGCCGGCTGTACAAGATTACTCCTGTCAATGCTTAGAAGCTGAACCAAGCACCTTCCAGTTCTATACAGAGAGGAAAAAAGATTACTTAAGATATATATTTACTTCAGTCTGAAGAAGGGTCTCGACCCAAAGCGTCACCCATTCCTTCTCTCCAGATTTATTGCCTGTCCCGCTGAGTTACTCCAGCTTTTTGTGTCTATCTTCGGTTTAAACCAGCATTTGCAGTTCCTTCCTACACAAGAAGATTAATTAGTTCTTCACATATGAAAGAAATATAATAGTAAAATTAAACGAGAACTTATCAGTTCGAAGTTTGATCTTTATTTTATGAGGAGTAACGATGAGGGATTACGTGAAGAAGCCCCGCCTGGCGCTGGAACGGCATACTTCAAAGCAGCGGCATGAAAAACACAGAACATAATAGCCGGAGTAAGATAGTAAGGCTCAACATAGATTTAGAACTACCAGATGATCATTTATTTTACGACGGTCGGGAGTGGAGGGCACGTAATCCCTCATCATTACTCCTCATAAAATAATGATCAAACTTCGAACTGGTAAGTTCTCATTTAATCTTACTATTTTATTTCGGAGTCACGTGAGTGACAACGTGAAGATTTTGTAGCTTCTGTGTTTTTTATGTCGTAGAGTCATTCCATACGACAGTCCGGCTAGGTCAACACATAAATGAGTAAATAACCTTTTACCAGAATTCAGCTTTAGTTTATTTCATAAATCTTTTAATGATAAAAAAGCAAATAATAACCCCTTTTATACCTGGGGAAAATCACTACAGTGATAAAAGATATAAAGTGATAACATAAATCGATAGTGAAACAAATCAGGTGATTACAGTGAACCCAACACCACGTGTCCAAAGCCTGTCATTGTGAGAACAGGTTTATTGTAGTACTTTGAAAAAGTTTCTTCTTTACACCACCCTGCGGCTTCTAAAATGTGTTTTAGCGCTACGTCCTGTAACTTCGCCGCGGACGTAACTGCAGCCCTGGTGGAGTGAGATTTAAACACATCAGTGTCTACTCCCGCTAAAACTAACACCTGTTTTAACCATCTAGAAATGGTTTGTACTGATGCTTTTGTGTGTGGTTTCTTGTGCGTAATAAATAACACTTTTTCATCACCTCGAAGACTCTTGGTGACTTTTATATATTGAGTCAAGTGTCTAACTACACACAACGTTGGATCAATATGGTAAGTTTTAAACATTACCTTAGCCCCAGTTCTTCCTGGTCTGCTTTGTTTGATCAGATCATAAACGTAAAACACAATGTTATCTGAAGCCACATGCATACAATCCAAACGTAGCATTTGCAATGTTTGCACTCTTTGTGCTGATACCAATGCCATTAACATTACTACTTTAAATGTTAATTTTTCCAAAGACATAACTGTGATTGGAGTCCATTGCCTAAGCAAAGTAAGTACAATGCTGACATCCCAAATTTCTGTATATCTTGGCTTGGGCGGATTTTTGTTAAAAATCCCTTTCATAAACCTGGATATTAATGGATGAGATCCAATTGATTCATGGTCAGAAATTTGTCCTAAATAGGATGATAAAGCACTACGAGCACTATTAATGGCACTATCTCAAGTGTTGCTCAAAATACAACTCAGCAAGGAACTCCAATATGTTTGAAATGTTCACAATATGATAAGATGTATTTGATTGTCTACAAAAAACTTCCCATTTCTTTATATGTGTCATATATTGTTTCTTAGTGCTATCTCTCCATGATGAGGCTATAACATCCATGGTCCTATCCGACAGTCCAAGCCCTTGCAGTGGTCTGGTCAAAACCTGCAGATTAACAAATTCATATGATCATGTAATGGATGAATTTCTTTTGTTACTGGTTGTATTAACAAATCACTGCAGCTAGGAATCGACATACATGGTTCCTTAATCATATTTAACATCAACGGGAACCATGGTTGTGTGGGCCAATTTGGAATCACCAACAGTCCTGTGGCAGAATCTTGTTCTATTTTCTTAAGACATTCCCTAACCAGGTAAAATGGAGGGAAAGCATAAAAGAACATATTTCCCCAATGTAGCGAAAATGCATCTACTGCTACCACACCTGGATCGGGTTCCCAAGACACATATTGAGGCAATTGATGATTTAATCTTGATGCAAACAGATCAATGTCTGGTAACCCACAGTGAATAACAATTTTAGTGAAAACTTGTGGGTTCAACATCCATTCTGTGTTGTCTTTAAATACCCTTGATCTGTTGTCTGCCACCACATTGTATTTACCTGGGATATGACTTGCTGAAACCCAAATTTGGTGCTCAATACACCAGACAATCACATGATACCGATCTTACTCCACCCATGTGATTAATATATGCAACAGCTGTCTTATTGTACCTGGACATGCAGATCCTTTTTTGTAGAACAATAGGTTTTTAATCCATAAAATGCCCCCAATAACTCCAAATAATTAACACCATATGTTTGGAGAAACAATTCCTCTTGGACAGTCCATCTCCTCCCACAGCTGGTAAATGTATCTGTCCCCCCCCCCCCCCCCCCATCCGAGAGCACTTGCATCTGTTTGTAAAAATACTTCAGGCTGCTGTATTAAAATGCTTTTAGCAGCATGTGGAACATTTTCAATCCACCATTGTAATTCCAATAAAGCGTATTTTGTTAATTGCATAGGCCTATCAAAATGGCCTGCTCGCTTTTTTAAAGCTTGCGTTTGTCCCTTTGAAGGTTTTGGTAATGTAATGGACCAAATTCCACTGCAGGAAATGCTGCTACTAATTTACCAATAACCTTTGCTACCTCTCGGATGGAGGGATAAGGCTTGTGAATGAGGCCCCAACATACAGTTGAAATATCAACAATCTGTCCGTTGGCAAAGTTACTAACATAGTAACTGAATTAATCACAAAACCTAAATAATTAATTGTTTGTGCTGGCTGCAGCTTGGACTTAATTGGATGAATCAGGAACCCTAGTTTTTCAAATAAAGTTTTAGTTGCTGAAAATGATTTTCCAGCTGATTCCTGACTATTACTGACAATTAAAATGTCATCCAGAAAAGCCATAACAATGTGTTTTTGTGCTCTTAATTGTGCTAAAGCTGGTTTCAACAGCTTTGTGAAGAGCCTAGGAGCTGAACGAACTTAACCCATTAGGTAATGCTTTAAATTTTAAGTACCTCCGAAAAAACCGATGTATTGGTACTGAATAGTAAGCATCCTTTAATTCGATTGTAGCCATATAACAACCTGCTGATATCAAATGTCTTGCAGTGTTGAACATTTCCATCTTGGAATGTTTATACTGGACAAATGTATTAAAGTTTGTAAGGTCCAGAATAATTCTACAACCACCATCTTTTTTATCTCTTGGAAAGATGTTTGACACAAATTGGTGTGGATGCTTAACAGTTTTTTCAATAACACCTTTTTTAAACCATTTGTCAATTTCCACATTAATTTCTGCTTCCTCAACAGCAGAGAACATGAAACCATGAATAGGTTTATATTGTACCGGAGAATCAACACCTTCTTTAAATGTTATTGTAGCTCCTGAAATCGTTTGTAAAATAAATCGGTCAGATGTGATGCAAAGCCATTCATCATAAAACATTTGTAATCTCCCACCAACTAGAGATTCGTCCAAAGTTCCTTTAAGAACAGAATAAAGTTTTTGTACCTCTCCATATGAACGTGGTGGTCTCCTTCTCCCCGTATATGTGTGAACAATTGGCTGTGTTGGATGGTAATATCTCTTTACCATATTCCTGCCTCTGTTTGTTCCAAAATCAGATCCCCTTCTTGGAGTATTGTACCTTTTTTGTCCAAAAACGAAAGGTCTCATGTAGCTAATAGATTTAGCCTCTTTATCCATTTCTCTGATTTGTTTAGGCAGGTTTTCTCCAAATAAATAACCAGGAGTTTGAAGACCACTTGATCAGCACAGACCTGCAAATCTAGGATGAAATATGGGCCGAATCGCAATTTTCCTCATACAATTGATTTCATAAAAGGAATTGCACAATAAGCCCAATGTGTCTCTTTGGATTTTGATCATTTCTGACCCTTCCATTTGCTTTCCAAAAGCAGTAATGGCAGCTGAAATCAGTTTGAGGATTCTTTGAAACCTTATTTCTTGTCCTCTCATGACTGATGTCATAGGTGTCCATATAGACGGATTAACCGTAGGTACCTTCAACGAGGTGCAATTTTCCGGTGTTTTATATCATTCTGCTGTTTCAGCCATAACAGAATCATGAAGTTGGTGAGATACCATATAATGAATGCTGGCAGCTAGGTTTTCTTCCATAGCCTCACCACTTCCTTCAGGTATAGCAAAATCTTTTGCCATATCAGGCACACATGGCCTTTTCTTTTTTCTTTGTGGTGTGCACTCATAATCCACATCACCACTTTCGGGGTCTGTCTCTTGCAGCCCTGGTACTCCTGAGATTTCATCAAAGGAGACTTCCTCCACTCTTAATCCTGGATCTGGAGTTTCATATTCCCAATTTGGCACATAGCCATATTCTGGATATTCAAACCCCTGAGGGTCTGTTTGGGAAAATTCTGGGTTCTTTGACCCTTGTCTCATAATATTTTGGAGCACTTTCTCCATATGTTCTATTTTAAACCATATAGCTTTATTATCCGGAGGACTTTCATTATCAGAGTCATCATCAGAAACCACGGGCCTCACGGATTTCTTTTTACTTTTCTTAGGCACATTTTCCTCCGTGGTTTTAGTTTGTGGGCAGTTATAGTGTCACTAACGGGCGAATCAACGGCCACCGGTATCGGAACCGGCTCCGCACTAATCTCTTGTCCCGACTCTTTAGCCTCTCCCCGGGACGATCTTTTTACCCGCGAAACCTTCCTCTGAGACTTCTCCATTTTGTTTCAATTTTTTACTTTCTCTTTGCTGACTCTGTTTTTTGTAAAAAAAAAATTACTTTCACTTTGCTGGTTCTATACGCCAGCGTAACGGTTTTTAGAATGCCCTGAAGTGAAATCAATTGCACTTACCTGCGGGCCCGTTCTTACCACTGAGGGGAGCTGCGCTCTGCAGCTCTTGCTTCTGCCATCAGCGTCGACGTAATGCCGATCAAGCGCCAGGCGGGGCTTCTTCACATAGTCACTCACGTGACTCCGCAGTAAAATATTACACGAATTCCAAAACCTCAGGTAACATTGACACAATAAGGACATTTCATAAAAGCCGAGGACAATAAAGATCAAGTTTTATAATGGTTAAATGAGGTTTTGAAAAGGGGTTTGTAACCACAGTTTTGGCAATTGTGTGAAAATGACTGAGTGATATTATCGCGATATTATCTCTATCCAATTTTGCTATCTGTCCTTTTACAGACGATTCAACCATGTTAACATTGACTATGACATGTTCTATTTTTGAAAACACCCCTGATTTTCCAGCACGTTATTTTAAAGTAAAAAGCAGTCAATGAAAAGTTCAGCTACTTCTTTGTATGATAACCAAAAGTCTGTAGCCTCCTTTTGCTCTGGTATTTTATTTCATTCACATGTTTAAACTATAATGTTTTATTATTAATGTTTAATGTTTTAAACGTTACTGAATGTTGTGTTGTTACTTGCGAGCAGAGCACCAAGGCAAATTCCTTGTATGTGTAAATACTTGGCCAATAAACTTATTCATTCATTCATTCAATATCAGATGGAAATATGGCAATTCAAATAAGTGAATTACAAGTTAGCATATACTGTCACAAGGTAAAACATCAGATCTTTGTTGGTATATAGTAAACCCTTATTATAACACAGCTGGGTGAGAGGGGAATGGTGTTCATTATTGCCCATTGCCAATTATAACAGAGTTTGCATTTAGTTTATTGTCACGCATACCGAGGCACAGTGAAAAGCTTATGTTGTGTGCTAACCAGTCATTGGAAAGACAATACATGATTACAATCTGAAGAACCAGTCTGAAGTAGGGTCTCGACCCAAAATGTCACCCATTTATTCTCTCCTGAGATGCTGCCTGACCCGCTGAGTTACTCCAGCATTTTGCGTCTCTGGGGAACATTGATAGGTGACTTTTCGAGTTGAGACCCTTCTTCAGACACTCGGTCCGGTTCTGGACCTGGAATCTAGGTGAGTTGACGGCCCAGCCTGCTAGTAGCTGGGGGAGAGGCGCTGTTCCAGGTGAGTCAATGGTCACCAAAGATAGAAATAAAATGCTGGTGTAACTCAGTGGGACAGGCAGCATCCCTGGCTAGAAGGAATGTGTGACGTTTCTGGTCGAGACCCTTCTTCAGACTGAGAGTAAATGGTCATGGCCTGTGGGTGGCTGGATTGCAGTTGAGGTTTGGCGGTGGTGGCAGGGGAGGTGGTGCAAGTTGGGGATAGTGTGTGGGCAACCAGGGCTGTAAGCGGCAAGGAAGGCGTTGTGATGGCAGCCTGGGCTGTAAGAGATAGGGGAGGAGGCGCGAGCTGGGATGGCAAGAAATGTCTGTTAGGAAATACGTTAAGTTCCAGACACCCATGTCTAATCCTGACCACGAGTGCTTGTCTGTACGGAGTTTGTATGTTCTCCCCATGACTACATGGGTTTTCTCCGAGATCTTCAGTTTCCTTCCACACTCCAATGACGTACAGGTTTGTAGGTTAATTGGCTTGGTATAAAAATGTAATATTATCCCTAGCGTGTGTAGGGTAGTGTTAGTGTGTGAGGATCGCTGGTCTGTGCGGACTCAGAGGGCCGAAGGGTCTGTTTCCGCTAAAGTTAATCCTAGTATTTCACACAACCATTTATTGTTCTATTGATTTATTGGGTCATTTTATCATTACAAAATTGAAGAATGCCATGTGGGCCATTGGGGTCACACTGACTGACTCCAAGAGCAGTGAAATTGTAACATTGCAATTAGGGTACCACAAGATTTTTTTTAATGCGTGCCATGACCAGGCGAAAATGCTTGTCATACTCAAGAAATCATCAGCATTGTTAGGTAGGTAGACAAAAATGCTGGAGAAACTCAGCATGTGAGGCAGCATCTATGGAGGGAAGGAATAGATGATGTTTAACGTTGCCTATTCCTTCACTCCATAGATGCTGCCTCACCCGCTGAGTTTCTTCAGCATTTTGGTGTACCTTCGATTTTTCCAGCATCTGCAGTTCTTTCTTCAGCATTGTTAGGTAATGCATGTTTCAAGGGGGACCAGTGCAAAAGGAGGCTACAGACACCCAGAAAATTGAAATGCTCCTTGATGCCTGTTGACTTTTCCAGATCTAGTTGATGTCAGCCATGGCGAAATGTTGTCTTGCTATCAAGAGCAGAGACTTTCACCTTGCTCGGGGAATTTGGCTGCTTTGTTTGTGTTCGGATTACAGCTTTAACGTGGTCTGAAACTGAGTGTTCAACAGTTGAAAATAAGTTAAGGAAACCCTGTCATTAATTAGCTAGATATGTGAACAACAATCAACACTAAAGTAAATTAAAAATATGACATGGTTTGAAAACTCACACCTCAGGAACAGTTTCTTCCCATCTGTTGTCAGGAAACTGAATAGTTATCTCATCCGCTAGAGTGCGGTCCAATCCTCTGATCTACCTCGTTGGAAATTTTTGATTATTCTTATCGGACTAAATGTTACATCTTCGCACTAATTGTTCTTTTATCTATACACTATGGACGCCTTGATTGAATTCATTTACAGACTGTTCTTGACTGGACAGCATACAAACAAAAGCCTTTTTCGGCATCTCGGTTCATGTGACAATAATAAACAAACATGGGCAGGTAGGATTAGTAAAGATGGGACATCTTGGTCGGCATAGGCAAGTTGGGCCGAAGGGCTGATTAGCATACAACAAAAGCTTTTCATAGTACCTAAGTACAGGCGACAATAAACTAAACTCAAAGGGCTTGGTATCCATGCTTTTTTTTGTTGTTTTTTTGGGGGTTTTTTGTTAGAAATAAGTACAATAGTGTGGTACTTGAGTACCTAATACATAAATACATATTTCCATTCTTGTACAACTTCGTATTTTTAATTTAATAATAAAAGAACAGTGAGAGAAAAAAACAAAAGAGTGTCGGAATAGATAGACAAGTGAGTAGAAACAGATAGCAAAAGAAATAAAGGGCAGAGATGAGAAGCTAAAAAGACTGAAAGAAAAGGAGAAAGTAGAGAAAAGAGAGATTAGGAGAGATATACCTATTTCGTATTTTTGCCCATCCGTCACCCGGTTCTAAACCATTTAATTTCTAAGGTTATGTTATGTTGCACCATATGCTTGTAAAAAGTTGATAAAAGGAGACCAAGTCTTTAAGAATTGGTCTACTTTGCCTAGTAGGAGGAATCTCATTTCTTCAAGATGTAGCGTTTCCGACATATTTGAAATCCACATTTTGAATGTTGGCGTGGTTGCGTTTTTCCAAAAATTGAGTATAAGTTTTTTTGCTGTTATTAAACCGTAATTAAGAAAAGCTTCTTGGAATATAGTTAGTTTACTTCCCTCTTCCATTGATCCAAAGATAATCAGTTCTGTATTGGGGTTCAATTTTGTGTTAAATAGTTTTGTAAAAATTCCAAAAATGTCATTCCAAAAATGTATGCAGTTTTGTACAAGAGACAAAGGAATGTGCTATAGTGGCATTTTGAGTTAGACATTTGTCACAAATGGGGGAAACATTTGAAAAAATTTTATTCAGTCTAGTTTTCGAATAATATAATCTATGTAAAATTTTAAATTGAATTAGGTTGTGTCTTACATTAATTGAACATTTATTTACATATAATAGAATTTTTTCCCATCTATCGTTCGGAATTTTTATCAATAACGCTTGTTCCCAGTCCCTTCTAATTGCCTCTGTCGTTGGTGGTTCTATATTTAGAATTGTATTATATAAGTAAGATATTAAATTGCTTGATTCTGCCTTTCTATTCATTCCTTCCTCTAATAAATCTGGGGTTAGAGTTTGATATCCTTGTATATATTTTTTCAAATAATCTTGAATTTGAAGATATTTGAAATATTGATTACTTTTCAAATTATATTTTAGTTGTAATTGTTGGAATGATAAAAGTTTTCCCATTTCATACATATCTCCCATCATATTAATTTCTATTCTTTCCCATTGATTACACGTTTTAGCAATAATAGATGGTTTGAATGAGGGATTATTAGCTATTAGAGAAAGAAGTGATAATTTTCTTGATTTTAAAGATAATTTTATTTGTTTCTAAATTCGTATTATACTGTGAATAATTGGATTCTTCTTATATATTATATTGTTCAATTTCATCGGGGAAAGAAGGATCGCTCCTATATTATAAGGGGAACAATCCTCTTTCTCCATTCTTATCCAATCTACCTGTTGGGCAGAACTGTCCAACTAGTAGATTGTATTTTTAATATTCACTGCCCAATAGTAATACAATAAGTTAGGGAGTGTCAGTCCCCCCTGATTCTTTAGAATTACAGGTGTTTTATTTGAATTCTTTGTGATTTATAATCCCATATGAAGTTTATAATATCAGAATCTAGATTTTTAAATAATTTTTTGGTAAGTATATTGGTATTGATTGAAATAGGTACAATATTTGTGGTAAGAAGATCATTTTTATCGTATTTATTCTGCCTATTAAGGACATCAGCAGTGTTTTCCAAAATTTAATCAACCCATTTAATTTAGTTAATAAAGGCATATAGTTAGCGTTGAGTAATGATTTATATTTCCTAGTAATTTGGATGCCCAAATACTTAAATTTTTCTGTTGCAATTCTAAAAGGGAATTTCAACGGATGTGTCGGCTCTTGAGGTTTTATCGTCATAATTTCACTTTTGTTCCAGTTTATTCTATATCCTGAAAAAGAACCAAATTCCTCTATTAAATTTGTTATATTTGGTATGCTGAATGTGCATGTTTGTAATATATAATAATATATCGTCTGCACATAATGAGATTTTATTATTTGAGTGTTTGGTATTATATCCATGAATATTCGGATGACTTCTCATACTTTCTGCTAAAGGCTCTATCACTAGTGCAAATAGCAGGGGCGACAGTGCGCACCCCTGCCTATTGCCCCTTGCTAATTGGAATTTCGGGGATAATATATTATTAGTCAGTAGTCTAGCCGTCGGCTTATCGTATAATAATTTTACACATGAGATAAAGTTATCTCCCATGTTAAATTTTGAATAAATATTGCCATCTACTTGATCAAAAAGCTTTTTCTGCATCCAATGAAATTATTGCTAGGTTTTCTTCAGTATTATGTGAGTACATTATATTAAACAGCCATCTCAAATTGTTAAATGAGTATCTCTTTGGTATAAACCCTCACCAGGTTGGTGGAAGGAAAAGTCTTAAAGTCGTCTTTTCCCCTACTTGGTTTATTAGTTTGCTAACATATTCTCGCTAGGGTCTGCTGGAGCACCGCTGGAGAGCCGCTAAGCGCTATTTTTGGAGAGCCGCTTGGAGCAATCTGTACCGCTTTGGAGCCGCCGGAGGAGCCGGGCCGCCGCTGCTGGAGCAATGGCTGGCCGCCGCTATGGAGATGAGGCCGCCTGGTCTTCTAGATCTTTATCCTTTTTTGGTATAAGTCTAATAGTTGACTCTGTGTTTCTGGTAGTTTATTTTCTTTAAAAGCATGTATATATAAATCTTGCAGGCGTGGAGAAATTATCTCATAGAATCTTTTATAGAATTCATTACTAAATCCATCTGGTCCTGGCGTTTTGCCATCTTCAACAAATTTATTGTTTCTTCTATTTCCTGAAGTGTAATCTGAGCTCCTAATCCCTCTTGTTCCATCATATTTAATTTTGGAAGATTACAATTTTCTAAGAAATTTGTCATTTGAGTATTATTTGCAGAGGTTTTCGATGTATATAAATTTTGATAAAATTGAGCAAATCTTTTATTAATATCTTTAGGTAATGTTAGTAATTCCCCTTTGTCTGATTTAATTTTAGTAATTGTATTTTCTGTTTCCCGTTTTTTCAGTTGGCGTGCTAAGAGTTTATGTGGTTTATCACCAAATTCGAAATGTTCTTGTTCTGTAATTTGAAATAATCTTATTATTTTGGCTGATAAAATTTTATTTAATTTATATTTTAGTATTGCTATCTTATTATGTTTATCTATAGTTGGTTCTTTGGCATTTTCTAAATCTAATTGTCTAATTTCTTGTTCTAACTGCAATTGTTCAGTGTTATTCTTTTTTATTTTGGAAAGCTTGATATGAGATTATAGTTCCTCTAATGAATGCCTTAAAAGTTTCCCATAATAAGGAAGGTGAAGTGTCTGTTGTATCATTTGTCTCAAAGAAGAATATCATCTGCTCTTTAAAATATGTGCAATCTTGTGAATTGTTTAAGATTTGGGGGTTAAACCTCCAGAACGATTTTTTTATCAGGCATTCCTTCTAATTTTAAAGAAAAAGTTAATGGGGAATGATCAGAAATAATACTATTATGCTATTTAGAATTATATATATATGGAATTAATTTCATGTCCACTAAGAAATAATCAATACATGAATATGTTTTATGTACCGTTGAATAAAATGAATATTCACTACCTACTGGGTTAGTGATCCTCCATACATCTGTTATGTTGGTATTTTTCATGTATGTATTTAGGAGTTCACTGGTTTTAGGTTTTATGTTAATCCTTTTTTGTTTTGCTGATTTATCCACTTATGGATCTAAAACACAATTCAAATCTCCCCCTATTGTCACATGTTGATAGTTAAGTTCTGAAATTGTAACCAGAATTTTACCAAAGAATTGGGGCTTGTCAAAATTAGGAGCATAAATATTTATCAAAGTAAGTGGAGTAGAATGAATTTCTCCCATGACCATGACGTACCTCCCCTCTTTATCTGCTATGGTATTCTTTAATTTAAATGGTATACCTTTACGAATGATAAAAGCCGTGCATCTAGATTTAGAAGTAAATGAAGAGTAGTATGTTTGCCCAATCCAATTTGCCTTCAGTCTTATCTGTGTTTGATGTTTCAGATGGGTTTCTTGTAAAAAAAAAATGATGTCACTGTTGAGAGCTTTTAATTGGGCAAAGATCTTACCCCTTAATTGGTTCATTAGCGCCCCTTATATTCCAGCTACAGAACGTGATTCCTCCAGTTTTCTTTTGTTTATCGTCTTGCATTATGGATCATGTTAATACCTTTACTTCATATGGTGCAACCAAGAACCTCATAACTCTAGGTGAAGGATGGTCATCCCCAGCTGTTAAGTTATCTCCCCTCAGAATAGACCTTGAAAAAGACCAGAAAGTGTAAAGTCGTGAAAAGATAATTAACAAACAAAAAGTGATATTATAATATCCAAAAATAAAGATATTATAATTAAAAACAAACCACCAACAGGTGGTAGAAAAATTCTTGTTGACTTCCGTAGATGTTTTTATGTTTCGCTCTGCCCCCTTGACCAATTATTATTAATTGGAAGAGAGAGCGATACAAAGTTAAAATATATATATATATATAAAATAAAACACATTTCTAATCTATCTATTGGAGTGTATCTTCAGAGAGGAAAAACAGAATAAAAAAGAGTTTCCAACATTAAGTGTATACTTAGATATAACAGCAATTATGTTAGTTATATATCCATATCTACCAATATGCCGAGAATTATTACAATTAAGTCTCAAACTTTTGTATCAGACAACAGGTTCCAAGGGGTTAACCAGATCCAGACCCTTGGATAACTTCCAAGTATCTGAGTCTCCCCCCCCCCCCCAGCTTTACGCACAATTTAGACTAGATCCACTATATCCATAAAATTTTTTTAGTATATTATTAATACTTATCATATTTAACTCGTTATTCTTATATTTAGCAAGCAATTAACATCATGAAATAAACATCAGACATTATTACACTGTGCCTTAATATTACACAATTTTATTAGTTATATTTTATGTTAGTATGTAATTGTGTGTTTGTTAAATCATAAATTTCTATATACAAATCCATTGATAATATTTTTCCATGTACTCAAATTCCGTTTGTTTTTTTTTGTTATTTTCCCCACCACAGTTTTTCTTCTTTTCCAATCCTTTGTTGAAGTGAAACATAAACTCCGACCTTGAGTTAACATTCTTCGCCGCTTCTCCTCTGTTATTGTGGGAGACCGACTCCTGATGATCAGTAGACCTCCTCTGTGATACTTTGTGCATATTTAAATGCCTCTTCTGGATCCGTGAATGCACGTTCAACAGAGTTATAAGTAATTCTCAATTTAGCAGCATATACTATCCCATATCTTACTCCCGAAACCTCTTTCAGTAGCCTTCTCGTCTTTGTAAACTTGTCCCTCTTTTCCATGACTACAGCTGGAAAATCACGGAAGAATCTTAGTTTATGTTCTCCAAACATCAAATTCACTCCACATGGAGTCTGTTTCATAATTCCTTCCAGGTTTGAAATGTCATAGAATTTCACAATAATCTTGGGGGGGGGGGGGCAGCTGGGCTTGCATGAGCCTTACGTCGGACCCAGTGAGCCATATCTATTCTCAGGGCTTCAGGCAGCTTAAGTACTTGTTTGAGTAAGTTGGCAGCAAACTCCTGAAGGTTTTGTTCACTCTCCTTTCCTTCTTTTACTCCAGCTATTCTCAGGTTTTGCCTCCTCGATCTCGCTTCCAAGTCCATACATTTATTCTGCATTTTAGCAAGTTCCCTCCCAGTGCTTTCTTGTCCTTTTTTGGTCTCTTTATCTCCTTAGTCATCTCGGTTATCGTATTATCCATTCCTTCCATAGCCGCATCAGTAGACTTAAGCATTGCATCCAGATTTTTATTACAGTCCTTATCAACCCACTTAATTTTTTGGTTTAAATCCTCCTCAATCTCAACCACACGTTTGGTTAAGCCAACAATTTTCCCCATCAGTGTATCATTACCTTGTTTAATTTTTTCAGAGAGGCTTTGTCCAGTGCGACATTCTCCTCTCGTATCACTTTAGAAATAATTTCAGTGACTGAAGCTGATACTGACTTTTCCAGTTGTTCCCTTTGTTCCTCCATTGAAGTAATTTCTGTAGAAGGATTTTGAGAGTCAGCTTCTTCTTCTGAGCGTCCAGCTGATATTTGAGGGGATTGAGGAATATTTCCAGGTTTTTTCAAGTAGGCTCTTGTAGCAGGTCTTGCAACAGCTTTTGCAGGCTTCTGGCGAGGTTTCCCTATTTTCATTTAAAACTGCCGTTATTCTCTGTTATCATCAGGATTTCTGATAACACACAATTAAATAACAGCTCCGGTAGTTATTTTTAGAACTCTCCCATCTTTCAACTCGTATTTTAGCACATTAAAGCATTCTTCGGGAGCAGAGCAAAACAGCAGCGTCTCTCAACCCACCATTGATGCCACCGGAACCGGTTTGTTTCCATGCTGTATGACACTATGACTCTATAAATCCACAGTTCACAGAGGGGTGGGTGATTATCTCATCCATGTTTATCCCAGCTAAGTCCTGGGCTCAGGTTTACGATGGGATCTCAACTCCTCGTTCTTCGACATAGTCGAGGGTAGTGCAGAACCTCTGCCGGAACCAGCTGCACTGACAGCATGCCTTTGCCAGGCAGTAGGTCTCTAGTTCAAAGGACAAAGGACAAAGGACATTTATTGTCACATACACCATTTGGTGCAGTGAAATTTGAGTTGCCATTGCAGCACACAAATAAAATAAACATAACACTGTGGAATTTAACATTGAACATAAAAAACATCCCCCCACAGCAGGATCAATGTTCCCCACAGTGAGGGAAGGCACTAAAGTTCAGGTGGTCGGGGCCTATTGAGCCTCTTCAGGCCCATCGCCGGGATGATGGAACTCCGCGTCAGAACAGAAAAACATCTCAGTTCCTGAAGTCTACAGGCCACGCTGGGCAGAGCTCCAACACTGACGATGTCGGCGAGAGATCCCAGGCTCCGAGGTGTTGAAAGTCAGCGCCGCTACAGCTGGAACCTCTGCAGACCACAGCTCCACGATGTTGAAGTCAACAGGCCCAGCACTCTGGAGCTCCAACACGGCGACCTGGGTAAGGCATCGCCCCACTCCGCGATGGTACCTCAGTGCTGAAGCTGCAGCTCGAAGCTCTGGACGGTCTCCGACAGGAAAGGCTGTGCCAATCCGAATGGTAGGCAGCGAGGAGGAGCGAAGATGCGGCTCGGAGAAAGGACGCTAAAAGGAGGCTGCCAACTCTATGGCGCCACCACTCGGAACAGTTCCAAGACTCACCAGGTGCCCCAAGTGCTGTTTAAATCAAATGGTTGCGAGAGTCATTTGCGAAGATATACATCACTCTGAAAAAGCTAAAACATTCAAAATAATGTAAAAACATTAACATTATTTAAATAAAGGCAATGTATTAATATCTCTACCACACACACACACACACACACACACACACACACACACATGTACACACACGTTAGAAAGACTGCAACAGTTAACATTGCAACAACTATCATCGCACAGTGGCGCAGCGGTAGAGTTGCTGCCTTGTAGCACCAGAGACCTGGGTTCGATCCTGACTATATGTGCTGTCTGTACAGAGATTTTACGTTCTCCCTTTGACTTGCATGGGGTTTCTCCGGGAGCTCCGGTTTCCTCCCACTCTCCAAAGACATATAGATTTGAGGGTTAATTGATTTTTGTAAAATTGTAAAATGTCCCTAGTGGATGTAGGATAGTGTTAGTGTGCGGGGATCACTGGTCGGCGCAGACTAGATGGGCTGAAGGGCCTGTTTCTGTGCCGTATCTCTAAATTAAAGTAAAGTAAACTAAACATCAATACTGGACTGGAATGCCAGATTATTATACTGAATGCTTGGTTATATTGTGCTGAAGTCACTAAAGCAGATTATGAGCCCATGACCTTTTGATTCAAAAGAAAGAGTGTTAATTTATGAGCAACCCATTAGATATATGGCCCTGACATTTCAAACCTCACAGAAATGAAATGATGCTGTAGTTATAGTGGATTAGTTGTAAGTATTACTTACATGTCTTCATGAGGCCAAGTGCCAGGAAGCTTGTGCTTGTCACCTTGTGCTATAGAGCCTGCAGATTAAAGGCAGAAAACATTCGGTACGGGCTGCCCAACAATAGATTTATGTGACTACCTTATGTTTCTCAAAAAAACATCTCAGAAACACTTCACAGGAAGGAACAGAAAACACAAATAAAAACAAGAAAAATAAGGGCAAATAGAAAAAACCATGAACAGGGCCGCACAGTGGCGCAATGGTAGAGTTGCTGCCTTACAGCGCCAGAGACTCAAGATCGATCCTAACTATGGGTGCTTGTCTATGTGGAATTTTACATTCTCCCCATAACATGTGTGGATTTTTTCCCGGATCTCCAGTTTCCTCCCATACTCCAAAAACTTACAGGTTTGTCGGTTAATTGGCTTGGTATAATTGTAAATTGTCGCCAAATTGTGTAGGATAGTGGGGATCACTGGTTGGCACGGCTTTGGTGGCCCAATGGGCCTATTTCTGCACGGTATTTCTAAAGGAGAAATAGAAGCAGGATTAGACTATAAGACCTTTTCAGGATGTCATAATTGATCAGATCTGAGCCCCATCTCCACTTTGTTGCCTGCACACCATGTGCTCCAAACCTCAAATGTTTCACTATCCACTCAGGTCACCCTTGAACATAGTTGGTGAATCAACATCCTTAACTCGCTGGATAGAGATTTCCAAAGAATCACATTCTTTATCCTAGACCCACGCTACCTAGTTCTCAATACCTCCAAAGAAGAAGATAATAAAGTCACAACATTGGCCTTGTCAAGATCCCCTGCTACGTTCCCCTACACACGCACACAATATGGCAGCATGGTGGTAGATTTACTGCCTCACAGCGCCAGAGACTCGGGTTCAATCCTGACTATGGGTGCTGTCTGTACGGAATTTGTATGTTCTCCCCGTGACTTGTGCGGGTTTTTTCCATGAGATCCGGTCTACTCCCACACTCCAAAGAGGTACAAGTTTGTAGGCTAATTGGCTTGGTATAATTGTAAATTATCCCTCGTGTGTGTGGAATAGTGTTAGTGTGCGGGGATCGCTGGTCGATGGACTCGGAGGGCTGAAGGGCCTGTTTCTGCAATGTATCTCTATACTAAACTGAAGACACACACACACCATGCATCTTACAGATTTCATTTTCTTCTAAAACCCAGAGGATACTATCTCATAAAGACTTCATCCTTTTTTTTCAGCATTAACTTACAAAATATAGCTGGAAATTAAAAATCATCCTCATGTGGAAATGTAATATTTTTTGGTAAAATTTCTTCAGCGTTATTTTACAGAGCAATTCATCTGCCAAAAATTGTTTCAGTTGCAGACAGTCGATACTCGGTCACTAAGAAATCAAGCACAGTTTCTGAAAGTGTAGTCAACAAAAATATTATTTGTAATGCTAGTTGGATGCAGTTCATAACTCAGTAACAGGAACAGTATATTCCCAGCTGTTATCAGGCAACTGAATTGTGAGCAATTTTGGGTACCATATCTGAGGAAGAATGTGCTGGCTCTGGAGAGGGTCCAGAGGTGGTTTACAAGAGTGACCCCAGGAATGAGTAGGTTAACATATGATGAGTGTACTGGGCCTGTACTCACTGGAGTTTAGAAGAATGAGGTGGGACCTCATTGAAACATACAGAATAGTGAAAGGCTTAGGTTGAGTGGATGTGGAGAGGATGTTTCCACTAGTGGGAGAGTTAGGACTAGAGGTCATAGCCTCAGAGTTAAAAGACGTTCTTTTAGGAAGGAAACGAGGAGAAATTTCTATGATCAGAAGGTGTGGAATTCTTTACCACAGAAGGCTGTGGAGTATACGTCAGTGGATATTTTTGAGGCAGAGATAGATCGATTCTTGATTAGTACTTGTGTCAGAGGTTATGGGGAGAAGGAGAATGGGGTGAGGAGGGAGAGATAGTTTAGCCATGATTGACTGGCGGTGTAGACTTGATGGACCAAATGGTCTAATTCTACTCTTATTCTTTATGACCTTATGAATGGTCCTCTCATCAACTAAAGTGAGGTTACCTACCATCTACCTCATTGAAGACCTTTGAACTTTCTTTAATCGGACTTGAGCAGACTTCAATGTAATCTCTTTGCACTAAATGTTGTGGTCTTTATCCTTTATCTTTGGATAGCTTGATTGTATTCATACGTAGTCTTTTTCTTGGATAGACACAAAATGTTGGAATAACTCAGCGGGCCAGGCAGTATCATTGGAGAAAATCAATAGGTGATGTTTTGGGTCGAGACCCTTCTTCAAACTGAGAGTTGGGGGAGTGGGAAGCTAGAGAAATGAAAAGGTTCAGAACAAATCAGAGGACAGCACCGAAGACCAAGGAAAGGTGGAAGCCACAATGGTCCATTGTTAGCTGTGGAATAGGTGAGTGCAAAGAGCTATATGGATGCGAACAGTGGATGCCTAGGGTGGAAGAGAGGGCAGAGAGAGAGGGAATGGAAGTCCCTTGTCTTTTTCTTGACTGGACAGCACACAAACAAAAGCTTTTTCCTGTACCTCGGTACACATGATGATGATAATAAGCAAACAAACAAAAAGGCCATTCAGCCCATCCGATCTATACTGGTGCTTATGTTCCATATGACCTATCCATTCTATTTTGATTCAGCCCATCCTTTGGTTCCATTCCCAGTGTTGTGCATTGTAATTTTCAAGAACAGAAGCTGAAAAAAAAAATCAAGAAAGAAAATACTGATAAAAGATGAAAGGAAGCAGAAAGACATTTATCAGAAAAGAAGGTTATTTTTCTAAGAGCAATGAGAAGCTATAGAGGTTATTTAGCAGCTATCTCATTGAAATCATGTATTGTCACTGGGTCTGTCTGCTATTTATATATATTTACAACACAAAATCTCAACGAATTGTCATCCGGTTTCCACTTGATCAAATCAGATGAAGGTTTAATGCTTTGATTCATTCTCGTTTCATATACAGAATATTAAATAAAACAGCCATGTAGTAAAAATTGGTTATACCATCTGCGAACATATTAAAAAGCAGCACATTTCTGGTATAGCATTAATCTGATTTTGATTTTCACTGATACGGTGACAAGTGTTACAATATGTTTGAGAAATAACATTGCAGTCTTTATCAATTTGGGGATGTGTTTAAAACAAGTATCCTATTAACAAACGTAAAAGCGGGCATTATTTAAAATTTGTCATTCAAATGTTACAGCAAACTAAATGTAGTTTTAACAACATGTAAAGACTGGCACACACTGGAGAGAAGGAATGGATGACGTTTTGGGTCGAGACCCTTCAACATCATCAGGAACGCTTAATATTTCTTCTAGGGTTCCTGCTATCTTCATTCCTTCCTTGTTTTCTCTTTTCTCTCTTATCTTCCTTGTTTCTTTTCTCCATTCCTTTCTTCTTCTCTCTCCCCTTTCCTTCCTTATTCTTTGTTGTATGTCTATATACAGTGGCTTGCAAAAGTATTCATACCCCTTGAACTTTTCCACATTTTGTCACGTTACAACCACAAACGTAAATGTATTTTATTAGGATTGTATGTGATAGACCAACACAAAGTGGTGCATAATTGTGAAGTGGAAGAAAAATGATACATGGTTTTCAAATCGTTTTACAAATAAAAAACTGAAAAGTGTGGCGTGCAAAAGTATCCACACTTTTGGATACTTTACTCTGATACCCCTAAATAAAATCCCGTGCAACCAATTGCCTTCAGAGGTCACCTAATTAGTAAATAGAGTCCACTTGTGTGTAATCTAATCTCAGTATAAATACAGCTGTTCTGTGATGGCCTCAGAGGTTTGTTAGAGAACATTAATGAACAAACAATGTTCCTTGGGCATCATGAAGCCCAAGGAACACACCAGACAGGTCAGGGATGAAGTTGTGGAGAAGTTTAAAGCAGGGTTAGGTTATAAAAAAAATATCGCAAGCTTTGAACATCTCACAGAGCACTGTTCAATCCATCATCCGAAAATGGAAAGAGTATGGAACAACTGCAAACCTACCAAGACATGGCCATCCACCTAAACTGACAGGCCGGGCAAGGAGAGCATTGATCAGAGAAGCAGCCAAGAGGCCCATGGTAACTCTGGAGGAGCTGCAGAGATCCACAGCTCAGGTGGGAGATTCTGTCCACAGGACAACTATCAGTCATGCACTCCACAAATCGGGTCTTTATGGAAGAGTGGCAAGAACAAAGCCATTGTTGAAACAAAGCCACAAGAAGTCCCGTTTGTAGTTTGCCACAAGCCATGTGGGGGACACAGCAAACATGTGGAGGAAGGTGCTCTGGTCTGATGAGACCAAAATTGAAGTTTTTGGCATAAATGCAAAACGCTATGTGTGGTGGAAAACTAACACTGCACATCACCTTGAACACACCATCCTCACTGTGAAACATGGTGGTGGCAGCATGCTGTGGGGATGCTTTTCTTCAGCAGGGACAGGGAAGCTGGTCATAGTTGATGGGAAGATGGATGGAGCCAAATACAGGGCAATCTTGGAAGAAAACCTGTTAGAGTCTGCAAAAGACTTGAGACTGGGGCGGAGGTTCACCTTCCAGGACAACAACCCTAAACATACAGCCAGAGCTACAATGGAATGGTTTAGATCAAAGCATATTCATGTGTTAGAATGGCCCAGTCAAAGTCCAGACCTAAATCCAATTGAGAATCTCTGGCAAGACTTGACAATTGCTGTTCACAGACGCTCTCCATCCAATCCGACTGAGCTTGAGCTATTTTGCAAAGAAGAATGGGCAAAAATTTCAGTCTCTAGATGTGCAAAGCGGGTAGAGACATACCCCAAAAGACTTGCAGCTGTAATTGCAGCGAAAGGTGGTTCTACAAAGTATTGACTCAGGCTGAATACTTTTGTACGCCACACTTTTCAGTTTTTTATTTGTAATAAAATTTGGAAACCATGTATCATATTCCTTCCACTTCACAATTATGCACCACTTTGTGTTGGTCTATCACATAAAATCCCAATAAAATACATTTACGTTTGTGGTTGTAACGTGACAAAATGTGGAAAAGTTCAAGGGGTATTAATACTTTTGCAAGCCACTGTAAACTCACTGCCACTGAGATAATAAAATTGTACGGCCATTATTCAGGGCAATAGGTTTTCAATGATTCAGCGTGATATAGTACAAACAAATGTAACCATGTGACGCAAACTCTTCACGATCCATCAACTTTAAAAGTAACACTTCCCTCAAGGCCTTTATCGGCAGACATTGCACTTCGCTTACTAAACATACATTGTTCACTGCCACTTGCCTGCCTCCATTGCTGGTTCAGCAAACTTCTTTCCAGAAAACCTTTGCTATTCTGAGAGAGAATAATGCTTTATTTTCCGCCCAATTGTAAGGAGTCCTGGGTGAGGCCAGTAAACCATGAATTAGGAGTTTCAATACACGACAAATTGTAGGAAGAGCACCTCGTATTTCGCTTGGGCAGCCTACAACACAGCAGTATGAAATTGATTTCTCTCATTACAAATAACTCCTGCATTCCACCCATTCACTCTCCTCCCCCCCCCCCCCCCCCCATCTCTCTCCCCTCCCCCCCTCCCCCATCCTAGTGTTCCTACTAGTTCCACTTTTCGCATCCTTGTATCCCTCTCGTTAGCACATCCTTCCCAGTCAACATTGGGCCATTATGGGCTCCACCCTTCCTGACGTCATCAGTTTTTACCCCCTCCCCGCCCATCCACCCCTCCATCTTTCAATCTGAAGAAGAGTTCCGACCCGAAACATCATCTATTCCTTTTCTCTAGATATGAGGCCTGACCTGTTGAGTTGCTCCTGCATGTGTCTTTCTTCGGTAAAGCCAGGATCTGCAGTTCCTTCCTACATAATGAATGATCCTTCCTACACATTGAACCATCCGCTGACTGGTCAGCATGCAACAAAGGATTTTTATTGTACCTCGATCATGGCAATTACAATAAAGTAAACTAAATAAAGAATTATTAGTGATCTGTCCGTCTCTCTTCTGTTTTGCAAAATGATTAGATTGGAAATTTAGCCACTAAACACAAATTCCGTAATCCAACCTATTCTAAACACTTTCAGGTTTGGGGTTAAATCTGGACTCCTTATTGACATTTCAGCAGTTTATTTCCCCAGTGTGTATGCTTTACCTTTCCAGAGTAGGTACTAAAAAGGATCACTCCAAAGGCTGTGATTTATAAGTGTATTTCCTGCCTCTGAGCAAGTCATCCACTGCAATTGTCTCTGTCAGTCATGTTCTGTCTGCTGATGCCTGATTTTATTATAACAGTGAATTTCTTTAAAGGTGCTGACAGAAGCTGCATTACTTCCCTGTCACTGGTAGTGGCACTTTCCAACATTTGCATACATTTGGCCCCCAGTTATAGAGTCAGAGAATGGTACAGTTTGGAAACAGGCCCTTTGGCCCACACCGGCCAACATGTCCCAGCTGCACTAGTCTCACCTGCCCGCGTTTGATCCATATCCCTCCAAGCCTGTCCTATCCATGTACCTGTCTGACTGTTTCTTAAATATTGGGATAGTCCCAGACTCAACTACCTCCTCTGGCAGCTTGTTCCATACACCCACCACCCTATCTGTGGAAAAAAAAGTTAGCCCTCAGATTCCTATTAAATCATTACACCTTCACCTTAAACCTATGTCCTCTGGTCCTCGATTCACCTACTATGGGCAACTACCCTGTGCATTTAAAAGGGAGTTTTCCTCCCTTTCATAAATCCTTTCCATTGTTCAAGTGGCACTTATGTTGAAACCACAATTATTTTTGCCTTCTTAAAAGTAAGATCTTGCATGCTGAAGAAGTTAGCCTGATTTTTCTCATTACTCAACCCCACACACTTATCTCTCCCTCAACTCTCTGTGTAAGAACATTCTGAGATTGCACTGTCTTGTTAAGTCCCTCCGAAGGACTGTGTTATCCCCAATTGACTCATCTGACATCTGCTTACACGCCAAAACAGTAGATGAAATCCTCAACAATCTCATCAAGTAGAACGTCTATTACACTCTGTGGTCCCATCAACTCTGTAGTGCTGTGAAATAATTGGAGGACCACCTGTCAGAAATGACCACTTTCCATATATAGAACACATTTTAATCAACAAGGTTGCCTTCCTTCTGAAACTTGTTCAAACACTCTGAGCAAACACAAAATGCTACATTGCATTTCCCAAGCTTCTCCATATATTCCCACTTGCGCCATGTGTGCAGTCTTGTCTTGACATCTAACCATCTAAAGAATGGAGAGAAAGCTCTACCCTGTGTATTGAGATGGCTATAAAGGACAAACCAGAACAGGCAAAAATAAAGATGCTATTATGTCTCATTGGCCATAAGGGTAGAGAATCCTACTATTCTGGAAAGCCCTCAGATGAGAGTACAAGATCACATAATAATGTGTCATAAGGTCATGTGATAGGAATAGAATTAGGCCATTTGGCCCATCAAGTCTACTCTGCCATTCAATCATGGCTGATCTATCTCTCCCTCCCAACCCCATTCTCGTGCCTTTTCCCGATAACCTCTGACACCTGTACTAATCAAAAATCTGTCTATCTCTGCCTGAAAAATATCTACTGACTTGGCTACAGCCTTCTGTGGCCTGTGACCTTTTATCTGAGACACTCAAAGGCTGAGGTTGGTTGATATTATAAAGTATAAAGTATAAAGTATCCTTTATTGGCATTCAAACTTGTTAGTTTGAATGAAATTAAATACCTTGCAGACATAACAGAGAATAAAATAACAGAACACACAATGAACACAGTTTAACATCCACCACAGTGAGTCCACCAGGCACCTCCTCACTGTGATGGAAGGCAAAAGTCTTAAAGTCCTTGTCTCTTCCTGCCCTGTTCTCACTCTGCGTGGAGGCGATCCAGGCTTTCGATGTTGGGCCCCCCGCCATGTGATGATAAGTCCCGCGGCCGAATCCGAGCTCCCCGAACGGGCCAGTTCAAATTCCGCGGCCCGGGGCGGACGAAGCTGCCACCCTCCAGTCCAGTGGACAAAGCTGTTATTGCGGGAGCTTCGGAGAATCAGTCACCAACCTGGGACCTGCGAGCTCCCGATGTTGTCGTCCACTGGGCCCACAGCCGAAGCCTCCGAGGTTCCGAAGTCGGTCCGCCGCCGCAGCGCCGCCACGGCCCCGAAGACGGCCGGCTTCGCAATGGTGAGTCATGGCTCTGCCTCCTGAGCCTCGAGGTCGGCCCCAGTTGGAGGCCGCCAGCTCCACGATTAGGCCACAGCGCAGATGGAGACGGAGACGGGGTTACGAAAAAGAAAAGGTTGCATCCCCCCCCCCCCCCGAAGGAAGAGACTAAAACAAGTTTCCCCCGCCTCACACACACACACACAACTAAAAATAAAACTAAAACATACATCCAAGAAGACAAAAAAAACAAAAAAAAACAAAAAGACAGACAGACTGCAGGCCACTTCCGTTCTTATGTCTTTATTCATCTGGAGAAACATATTCTCTTGGAGACCCACTTGGTAGAATCTCCAAACTCAAAGTACGTAAAGGGAAATAAAACTGATCTTGTCAACATCATTTAAGAGCATGATTGTAATAAAATGATTTTTAATTTGTCAAGTTGATGAATCCTGTTGAGAGGGATATAATGTATTTGGGAACCTATTTTACAACTACCCTGCACCTCTGTAGATCAAGGTAAAACCATTCCTTTAGAATGCCTTATCAATGTGACAAGCAAAACTCCAGAAAGACATCTTTAGCATTTCAATATGATACTTCTGCTTGGCACACCAGTCATCTTTATGGGATTTCTGATGGAGACTGCCAGTTTAACATGAATTAGTGTCATATTCTGCCTTGTATTTTCAGCTGCCGAATATTCAGTTGAGATTTCTCAAACTCTTGTTTAATTCTTATAGAAACATATAACATTCTTAAGGGATTGGACAGGCTAGATGCAAGAAAAATGTTCCACATGTAGTGGAGTCCAGAACCAGGGGTCACGGTTTAAGAATAAAGGGTAGGCCATTTAGGACTGAGATGAGGAAAAACGTTTTCACCCAAAGAGTTGTCAATCTGTGGAATTCTGTGCCACAGGAGGTAGTGGAGTTCAATTCACTGGATGTTTTCACGAGAGAGTTAGATTTTGCTCTTAGGGCTGAAGGAATCAAGGGATATGGGGAAAAAGCAGGAATGTGGTTTCTGATTTTGGGTGATCAGCCATGATCATATTGAACGGCGATGCTGACTCGAAGGGCCGAATGGCCTACTCCTATATTTTTATGTTTCTATTCAAGCTCACTTCAGCCTTCCGAAGGATGAATTGAAACCCATTCCATTTAGGTTGACTTTCCATAAAATTCCATTGCTAAAATGACAGAAGACACTTCTGCCGTTACTTAATTGCATGCAAAATACACAAAGGTCTTAAGTTAAAATTGTAAAGTAAGTCTACTGCTTTACAGGAGGACTGTGCAATGGCACAGTAGGTGCTGCTGCTGGCTCACGGCTTCAACCACCCGAGTTTGATCTATCTGTGTGGAGTTTGCACGTTATAATTGTGACCACATGGGTTTCCCCACATCTGTTCCAGATTTCTCCCGCATCTCAAAGACCCACTGGTTGGTAGCTATACTAATCAGTTCCTGTAAATCATCCCTACTTTAGGTTGGTGATAGAATCAAAATATAGTTGGCAGGCATATGAGAAAAAAAATGGTTTACTGGGAAATTGGAAAAAGGCCCTTTGGCCCATTGAGTCCGTGCTGACCAGTGATCACCCCATACACTAACACTATCCTATAAACTAGGGACAATTTTACCAATGTCAATTAACCTACAAACCTGTGTGTCCTTGGAATATAGGAGTAAACCAGAGGACTTGTAGAAACAACTAGTCACAGTGAGAACGTTCAAACTCTTTACAGACAGTGTCCACAGTCAGGATCTAACCCAGGTCTCTGGCGCTATAAGGCAGCAGCTCTACCACTGCACCATTGTGCTGCTTGCTATGCCACTGTGTCTTTCAAAGGCTATTGTCAACAGCAAATCCACTGAGAATTGCAAACCTGTGAGCATGCCTACATTTTGCCAATAAGTTCAATTCTATGCCATTTTACAGCTGATATACCAATGGATGAACCTCAGTCCATAAAGTTGCTTCTGGCTGTATCAAGTGCCTTTGAGGTGAGTTTTCTTTCTAGAATCCAAAAATCGTTTTTTTTAATCTCCAATGCCTGGGATTAAAACAATGCTTGGAGCAGGGTGCTATTACAAGCCTTCATCTTTCCCTCCCTCCTTTCTGAATTTAATCCCTGCACTCTGCCTGTGTGTTATCTTTCACCTCAGCACTGCAAATGGAAACTTGGACCAACATGCCTTACAAAAAACAAATTGCTGGAGGATCTCAGTGGATCAGACAGCATCTGAAGCGTTTAAGAAACATTTGTGGATAGGACAGATTTAGAGGGATATGGGCCAAATGCAGGCAGGAGGGACTAGTGGAGATGGGACATGTTGGTCAATGTGGTCAAGTTGGGCCGAAGGGCCTGTTTCCACATTGTATGACTCTACGATTCAATCTGTGGAAGGGTCTCTACTCGAAACGTAATTTATTCTTTTATATCCAGATATGCTGCCTGTCCCGCCAAGTTATACCAGCATTTTGTTACTCCTGCAGTTCCTTCTTAAACACTTTGTCTACTCCACTGCGAAATCTCAAGGTATGCCTACTTTGAAGAAGTTCTCCTCCTCCCTCCGGAGACAGTTTCATAACCTCCTCTCTAACTGCTCCCCCTCTGCCATAGATGCTGCTGCACCCGCTGAGTTTCTCCAGCACTTTTGTCTACCTTTTGTTACTCCTTCTTCAGTGTAAACCAGCATGTACAGTTCCTTCCTATACTGAGGAGGATATTAACAGGTGACATTTTGGGTCAACACCCCAGTTCAGACTGTGGATCGGTTAGGTCCCCACCTAAGCTGTCCCTCCACAAATGTCGCTGGCCTGCTGAAGTCCTCAAGCAGTTTATTTTTTTAAATCAACATTCTAGCATCTGCAGTCTCTTGTGCCTCCAAAATATTTTACAACTAGTGTATGAAAGAACTGCAGATGCTGGTTTAAATCAAAGATATACACACAATGCTGGAGTAACTCAACGGGACAGGCAGCATCTCTGGAGAGAAGGAATGGGTGACATTTCGGGTCGAGACCCAAAGACCTCAGTCTGAAGAAGGGTCTCGACCTGAAACGTCACCTATTCCTTCTCTCCAGATATGCTGCCTGTCCCAATGAGTTGCTCTAGTATTTGTGTCTAACTTTTATGTTTTACAACTAGGTTGGAGATAGTAGACAGGATATTTTGGTAAGAAGACATGAACATAAGTATGAGCAGGAGTAGGCCATACTTCAGCATGCTCCATCTTTCAATATGATCATAGCTGATCTTGTCCACTTTGTAACATGATCCCATATCCCTTGATTCCCACTGTCCCAAAGAATTCTTTTCATCTTACTCTTGAATACATTCAATTATCAAGCCCTCTGGGTGGACAATTTGAAACATTTATGATTCCTGTATAGGGTGAGTTCATTATTTTTTAATCATAGAAGCCCTTGACAATTTGCATAATAGTTACCATGATACCATTAAATTCCTGGACATACCTTTGAAAGTCTTTTTTTTTTTCAAATTAATTGTACTCTTCCAAAACAAGTGCAGAGCAGTCATAGAGTTATACAGCATGAAATAAGCCCTTCGGTTTAACTTGCCCATGTGGACGGAGGTATCCCACCTACAATTGTCCCCCCTGGCCACATTTGGCCCCTATCCTAAACCTCAGAATCACATGGAAAATGTGCAAACTCCACACAGACAGCACCCAGGGTTTGGATTGTATCCGGGTCTCTGGAGCTGTAAGACATCAGCTCCACCAGCTGCGCTTCTGTGCCACACTACAGATAATAATTCCAATTCCAGATTTATTTAATTGCTTGTAACTCAAGTCCCTAACGGCTGTGGTTTGCGGTCGGTATACTCGACACCGGTTCATTGGTTCAGGGCACCGGATGGTGGTCCATTAACTCTAACCACTGCACTATTATTTCCCCACATTTGCACAGTTTAACATGAACTGCAGCCAGACCTTTAACAAGACTACATTTACTCGTTTGCCCTTGCAACCTGCCCGGTGGTGACAAAACCAATAAACTTATCTTCCAGTGTCCCTCAGCAGGAGACAGTCAGCAAGGCAGTCGCCCATCACTGAGGAGAAAGAAGATTCAGACCTGCGCCGACATCGATAAAAATAACCGGGAAACATCAGTGATCCTGCTGAATTATATGTGGTCCACCGAGTGCTTTGTAATGCAAGCCTTAAGGATTTTGGTCAAGTCTACATTGCTACAATCAGTGGCTTTGACACTGATGAAGTTCCCCTGATTTATCTCCCCGTGTTTACAGCAACACACATCATGAGTAAGGAGATAGGCATTCATGTTGCTCCTCGAGAGACATTTAATTCCCTTTTTGGGGATTCAGTAAGTGCTTACTTACCAGAATCCAAAGTGTTCTTTTGTGTAAGGTTTGTTTTCCAAGTTAGATCGTGGAACTTAACCATTGTTGTTTTTTTATTCGAGTTACCTGAAAGATTGTGGGATATATATGTTTGATTATCACATTTCAGCACCATACTTTTGTCTGCACTATGTTTCTGCAGTGGACTGGTATAAGCTTCAATTTGTTTAGATTAGTTTGGAGATACTGTGCGGAAACAGGCCCTATGTCCAACCGCATCTGAGCTGATTAGCGATTCCCTTACACTGGCACTATCCCACAGACCATGGAGAATTTACAATTTTCTTTTACCAAAGCCAAATCAAACTAAAAACCGAAGCACCCACGTGGTCACGTGGCGAAGGTGCAATACTTCGTACAGGCAGCACCCATCGTCAGGATCGAACCCGTGTCTCTGACGCTGTAAGGCACAACTCCACAGCTGCGCCACCCTGCCGCCCTTCAAGCTCATTAGATGAAGCAACAAATCACAGGTGTGGATAAATGGAGTCTCATATTTTGTTAAGGTATGCAGATATGTCACTGAGCCCTTTATTAGCTCTCAGTGCAATCCTAAAAACCTTATTTCCCCATTTATTTCATAGCAGTGTGGATGGTAAGAAAAAAAAAAGTGGAGAAGCAAGTTCACCCTGATTCACCGACCACCCAGCTGCGATGGAGAAATTTGCAATAGTCATTTAGGCTGCCAAACAGCATGTCTTTAGGATGTGGGAGGAAACCAAAGTGTTAGTTTAGTTTAGTTTAGTTTCGAGATACAGCCCGGAAACAAGCACTTCAACCCATCGAGTCCGCTCAAAACCAGCAGTCTCCGCACACTAACAATATCGTACCCACACAAGGGACAATTTACAATTTTACCAAAGCCAATTAACCTACAAACGTGTACATCTATGGAGTGTGGGAGGAGGTACTCACCTGGGGAAAACCACGCGGTCACAGGGATTTATGTACAAACTCCACACAGGCAGCAATTCTAAAACTGCGCCACCATGCTGCCCATAAAAACATCCACGCCCTAAACACTAGAGGCATTTTGGATAATTACAGGGATGTGCATGAAATGGAGGGATATGGATCACATACAGGCTGAGAAGATTAGTTTAACTTGGCATCATGTTCGACATGGACATTGTGGGCTGAAGGGTCTGTTCCTGTGATGTACTTTGTTCTATGTTCTTTGTTCTAGGGCCAATTTTCCATTAGATATTGCTGTATGCTTCAAAAGCTTTGAAAGCTTTTTTTGCCGAAATTCAACAAATCCTTTTGGTTTATCTTTCTTTCTGGAGCGTCAAACAATAACACACAGGGGGCCATTTAACTTCTTGCCCTTTTCTCATCCATTATTTGGTTCAGTTCAGTTAATTGGATCACAATAAAGGTGTCTGAAGGGTTCAGATCCAAAATATTGCCCATCCATTCCCTCCACATGCCCACTGAGTTGTAAGGTCATAAGATGTTAGGTGATTGGAGCAGAATTAGGGCATTCGGCCCATCAAGTCTACTCTGCCATCTAATCAGGGTGATCTATCTCTCCCTCCTAACGCCATTGTCATGCCTTCTCCCCACAACCCCTGGAACCCGCACTAATCAAGAATCTATCTATCTCTGCCTTAAAAATATCCATTGACGGCCTCCACAGCCTTCTGTGGAAATGAATTCCGCAGATTCACCACCCTCTGACTAGTACTTTGTGTTTGCTCAAGACACCAGCATCTGCAGTCCCTTTGATTTTTTAATAAAGGGTAGCCTGGAATCATAATGATACGATCATGAAAGGACAAGTTGACATGAGATTTTCTTTACCTGCCATTTATAGAAAAGCAAGATCCCACTGTTGGTGGAAATCTGAAATAAAACAGAAAGTCCTGCTAATACTGAATTGGTCAGGAAGCATTTCATAGAGGGAGAAACAAAGTTAGTTGCAAGTCTATGTCTTCTACTGGAACTTAATCAAGAATGTATCATTTCAGTTTATTTTCCTGCCCTGTTGCAACTTATGATGTTAAAGGAAAATATACATTTATTTCATTGACAATTTTAATTGTTTGTTGCTTCTGATTTATTTTTCTCTGATGCGCCCTTCTCAGCATAATAACAGCATATATTTCCAACGGTCATTTTCTCAACAAAAACATCCGCAAATCAAGTTAATACATTGTCTTGACTGATTGAGCTAAATGCATGCAGTGGAACCATTAATTGACTTTGAAATACAATTTAATTAATAGTAACATGAACATTATAAAAAATACTGTCTGAACTGTTATTTTGGAAGATATATTTAGCTGGTGCTGATGTAAAATTCAACATTCAATGAAAAATATCCACCCTGCAGTTATAGTGAAAGTAAATGTAATGATTTAAATACATGGCTGAGATCTTTGTGTCACAGGAGTAGGTATTCAACTTAATCTTTCATTTTCAGACCAGGATTGAGAAAGGGAAATTGAGAGTTAATGGATGAGAATTGAAAGAGGGGCAGACAATTTAGCTCAAATTTTGTACAAAAAAGGTAGGAGGTTTCCTCACAACTGGTGTCATTCTGTGTTGGGATTCTCATTGGCAATTTCCAAACTGTAATACCACCATGCATTAGGGTTAGTCTACTGAAGATGCTCCATGTTAGACGTTGAGCTGTTCACAGACTCTACTAATTTCAACAGACAGGTATTTCTACAAAGCAAAGAGCTGTATAATTACTTTCATTTTATAATTTGTTTGGATTGAATTAAATGGGATTAATTAAGTTGACACTTTGACTGATTTCATTTAGTATTGTTGCATGTACCGAGGTACAGTGAAAATCTTTTTTCTTGCATGATATTAAGTTAGCAAAAATACTATATGTGATTACAATCAATCTGACTACAGTGCAGATACATGATAAAGTGAATAACATTTAGTGCAAGACAATTTCCAGTAACGTCTGGTTAAAGATAGCTCAAAGTTCTTCAATGAGGTAGATGGTAGGTCAGGACCACTCTCTAGTTGGTGATAGAATGATTCAGTTGCCTGATGCTGGGAATGTCCCTGAATCTGGAGGTATGCATTTCCAAACTTCTGTACCTCTTGCCTGATGGTGGGGGGGGGGGAGAGGTGGGTGTGAACGGGTTGAGACTGGACCTTGATTATGCTGAAGCAGCATGAAGTAAAGATGAGCCAGTTGCTTTCTATGGGTTCACCCTCTGGAAAGCCGATCTAACCTGCAACAATGACCCAGGGAAAATGCACACCCGACTCTGATGGGACGACCTTCTTATCAAACCTGCATCAATGCATTAAGTCCATCAGGGATGGCCGCACTAACCCAGCGATGTTGCCTGACTTCGCTTTGCAGCAAGTTTTGACTGGATCATATTGCATTGATGTGCTATCTACCATCTCTCCACAGCTGAAGTTAGCTAATCTGGTGGAGGAAGACCAACGTCCTCATTCTCCCTGACACCAGTGTGGTAAGCAAGACCAATCTCCTGAACACTCATCTCAACTGGCCCTGACCCCCAGATTTGCTAATATAAAAGCTGTGTGAGATTTTTAATTATTACCATTTAGCCACTTAACAACAATGAATATGAAAATAACAAATTCTAAAAAAAATTAAAAAATGCGAAGTAAACTGCAAATGTATAATGTGTTACAAATATTTAAATTAACATAAACAACAGCAAGCATTAAAGTAAAGCAAGGTCATTGAAAGGTAACTTGCCTTTCCCGTTTGCTTCTGATGATGAAGCATTGTAATTTCTATTGAAATCAGGGGTAGATCAGCTTCTGTGCTACTGTAAATGATCAGGAATTTCAACAAGACTGCATTCTGCAGTTGTAGTAGAGCAGTGAAGAAAACCAATAGATCCATGGCTTTCTGAATCCATGAGTAAGATCAGGAGCATTTGTCGGCACTGGGCCTATACTTGCTGGAGTTTAGAAGAATGAGGGGGGACCTCATTGAAACATACAGAATAGTGAAAGGTTCCGATAGAGTGGATGTGGACAGGATGTTTCCACTAGTGGGAGAGTCTAGGACTAGAGGTCGTAGCCTCAGAATTAAAGGACGTTCTTTTAGGAAGGAGGTGAGGAGCAATTTCTTTAGCCAGAGGGTGGTGAATCTGTGAAATTCTTTGCCACAGAGGCCAAGTCAGTGAATATTTTTAAGGCAGAGATAGAGATTTTTGATTAGTATGGGTGTCAGAGGTTATGGAAAGAGGGCAGGAGAACGGGATTAGGGGAGAGAGAGATTGATCAGCCATGATTCAATGGCGGAGTAGACTTGATGGGCCGAATGGCCTAATTCTACTCCTATCACTTATGAACATGATCTTTAAGGAGGATGAGGCCTTGTTGGGGCTTAAAGAGCCAAACCCTGCTTGACCCTTGTACAAACAAAGATGTTGGTTTATATCAAAATACCCACAAAGGGTAAGGAGTAATTCAGCGGGTCAGGAAGCATCTCTGGAGAAAAAAAGACAGGTGATGTTTTGTGTTGGGACCCTTTTCCAGACTCAAGAAGAGTTCTGACCCGAAACGTCACCCATCATTTTTTCTCCAGTGATCCTGCCTGACCCACTGAATTACTCCAGCACTTTGCGTCAATCTTACCTGTCTGACCCTTTCTTTTCCTGAAAGATTGTGGCAGAGTATTTATCGAGATCTTCTCGGGTCAACGAGGCCGTCTCTTAAACTGGCACAACTGTGCAATTGTTTCAATCACTTCTGGGGTTAGCCAGCAAGAACTGATCCAGTTTATTTAATTTTTAATATCTTTTGACGGCTTGGAATTTTTAATAGAGTTCATAAATAATCTGGCTGATTGACTGACATCTTTTACTGACCGATGCACGAGTGCTTATCTTCTATCTTTGTCACAATGGGGCCTGGTAGACTCAAAATCAAATTCTATTTCCAGTCTCTCGTATTCTACATCTGTATCATTAAATACCTATTCACTGGTAAAACATCCATCTATGATATAGAAACATAGAAAAAAGGTGCAGGAGGAGGCCACGCACCGCCATTCAATATGATCATGGCGGATCATCCAAAATCAGTATCCCGTTTCTGCTATTCCCCATACCCCTTGATTCCTTTAGCCCTAAGAGCTCAAACGTCCAACATGTCCAACAGACTTCATTTTACAACATGTTGCATTCCTTTATCACTCTCTTGCTACCTTCACTACTGAGGTAAGCACTATCATGGTCATCCAGGACATCATTGCCTCACCCTATCACAAAGATTCCCTTTGCACTTTCTATCACGCTCCCTACCACTCTCTCCATTATTTTTCTCTCTTTCCCGGTTCTGACAAAAGATTTCCACCCTGAAATGTTAATTTGGTTTCTCTTCCCATGGATGCTGCCTGACACGCTGCATGTTTCCAACATTTTCTGTTTTTATATCAGATTGACAACATGTGTAGTTTTTTGTTGATTTCCACTCAGTAGAAGTTCAGCCTTAATCATATTTTCCATATTTCCTCATGACATCGACAAAGGCCATTTGGCCCACCAAACCAATGCCGACTCACGGTGCAATCACATTCCCCACGGGCAGCACAGCTGAGCAGTTAGTAGAGCTGCTGACACACAACTCCAGGTACCCGGGTTCAATCGTGACCCATGTGTGGTGTTTGCACATCCTTCCTGTAACTGTGTGGGTTTCCTCTGGTTACTCTGGTTTCCTCCCACATCCAGCAGATAGGCAAGTTGGTAGTTAGCTGGCCACTTTAAATTGCCTGTAAAGTGTAGGTGAGTGGTGGAATCTGGGGGGAAGTAATGGAAATGTATATGTATACAAAGCAAATATAGAAAAGTGTATTTGATGCACACTCAGTGAGCCAGAGGGCCTGTTTCCATGCTGTATCTCTCTATCTATAATAATTTAATATAATAATAAGCTGTAAACTATTCTCCCCACATTTCCATGAATTCTACCACCCACAATAATGGCAATTTACGGTGGCTAGATAACCTACCAGTTTACATGTCTTTTGGACTTCACAATCTGCAACTTCAAAAACCTGTCTCACGCCTATTGTTCTTATCTCTGCCCTTTGTTCCAACCATCTGCCTGTCAAAAAATCCCCTTCGCCAGTGTCAGCCTATAACCTGCCATGCTTTGTACTGCCTCTCCCCATCCCATTTTTCTTCTACTCGCTACTATCGGCCTGAAGAAGGCTCTCAACCCGAAATGTCACCTATCCATGTTCTCCAAAGATTCTGCCTGACCTGCTGAGTTACTCCAGCACTTTGTACATTAATGATGTTGATCAACTTTCATTAGGACTTCATGTGTGTATATGTATGTGTATATATACACGTGTATATGTGTTCATGTGCGTATATATATAGATAGATATATAGATACATAGATATATAGATTTATAGATTCCATGAAAATATATATATATAGCACATTCTGTAATGTGAATAAATTACATTAATAATTGGCAATTAAATGATGGATGAAAATGATTTTAAAAGTTTTGAATGCAGTTTGATCTGGGCCATCTTAATCTCCGACCTGACAACAAGAAAGCTATGATGAACCATCCTATCAACAACTAGAAAACAGTCCTGAGCTACTATTGACCTCATTGGAGACCATCGGATTATCTTTGATCGGCCTTTAGTGGACTTTATCGTGTACTAAACATAATTCACGTTAGTTCCCTTTATCATGTATCTGTACACCGTGGATGGCTCGACTGTAATCATGCATTGTTTTTCCGCTGGCTGGTTAGCACTCAACAAAAGCTTTTCACTGTACCTTGGTACATGTGACAATAAAATAAATTAAAATAAAATAAGAGAAAAATAAATGATTGGTTCCTTGTGTTCTGGCAATTGTAATTCTCTCTGACCAAAGTGCAATGACTCTCAAGTTCAATTCATTTGCCATCCATCTATCCTTCTGTGCTTTGGCAATGAAAAGAATCAACGAGGTCACTGAGGAGAAAGTCTTTGGAGTGAACACAGAACCTGACGCACAATTAGTAACTTTGAGAAAACCTTTAACATACAAACATAGAAATTAGGTGCAGGAGTAGGCTATTCAGCCCTTTGAGCCAGCACCATAATTCAATATGATCATGGGTGATCATACAAAATCAGTACCCCGTCCCTACTTTTTCCCCATATCCCTTGATTCCTTAGCCCTAAGATCTATAGGTAACGTTCTCTTGAAAACATCCAGTGAATTGTCCTCCACTGCCTTCTGTGGCAGATAATTCCACAGATTCACAACTCTCTGGGTGAAGACGTTTGTCCTCATCTCAGTCCTAAATGGCCTACCCTTATTCTTAAACTATGACCCCTGGTTCTGGACTCCTCCAACATCGGGAACATTTTTCCTGCATCTCGCCTGTCCGATCCCTTAAGAATTTTATACAGTGGCCTGCAAAAGTATTCATACCCCTTGAACCTTTCCACATTTAGTCACGTTACAACCACAAATGTAAATGTATTTTATTGGGATTTTATGTGATAGACCAACACAAAGTGGTGCATAATTGTGAAGTGGAAGGAAAATGATACATGGTTTCCAAATTTTATTACAAATAAAAAACTGAAAAGTGTGGCGTGCAAAAATATTCAGCCCCCCTAAGTCAATACTTTGTAGACCTACCTTTCGCTGCAATTACAGCTACAAGTCTTTTGGAGTATGTCTCTACCAGCTTTGCACATCTGGAGACTGACATTTTTGCCCATTCTTCTTTGCAAAATAGCTCAAGCTCAATCAGATTGGATGGAGAGTGTCTGTGAACAGCAATTTTCAAGTCTTGCCAGAGATTCTCAATTGGATTTAGGTCTGGACTTTGACTGGGACATTCTAACACATGAATATGCTTTGATCTAAACCATTCCATTGAAATCTTGGCTGTATGTTTAGGGTCGTTGTCCTGCTGGAAGGTCCGCCCCAGTCTCAAGTCTTTTGCTGACTAACAGGTTTTCTTCCAAGATTGCCCTGTATTTGGCTCCATCCATCTTCCCATCAACTCTGACCAGCTTCCCTGTCCCTGCTGAAGACAAGCATCCCAACAGCATGATGCTGCCACCACCATGTTTCACAGTGTTCAGGGTGATGTGCAGTGTTACTTTTCCACCACACACAGCGTTTTGCATTTAGGCCAAAAACTTCAAAGTTGGAGGAGGCCCAGGACCGAGAGGTCGGATATGGAATGGGAGGGGGAGTTGAAGTGCTGAGCCACCGGGAGGTCGGGTTGGTTGAGGAGGCTTGGCGATCGTTTCGCCGAACACCTCCGCTCGATCCGCATTAACCAACCCGACCTCCCGGTGGCTCAGCACTTCAACTCCCCCTTCCATTCCGTATCCGACCTCTGGGTCCTGGGCCTCCTCCACAGCCAGAGTGAACAACACCGCAAGTTGGAGGAACAGCACCTCACCTTGGGGAGTCTGCATCCTTTAGGCTTGAACATTGAATTTTCTCAATTCTGTTAACCCTTGCTGTCTCCTCCCCTTCCCACCTCTCCCTCAGCCCTCGGGCCCAGGCATTCCCTCAGCCCTCTCTCTCTATCTCCCTCCCCCACCCTAGTCGCACCAGCTTCTCATTTTCACACCACAAACAGCTTACAATGGCTTGTTCCCTTTATCATCGATACTTTTTTGCATATCTTTCATACAGTGTTCTTTATCTCCCCACATCACCGTCTATATCTCTCATTTCCCTGATCCCTGATCAGTCTGAAGAAGGGTCTCGACCCGAAACGTCGCCTATCTCCTTCGCTCCTTAGATGCTGCTGCACCCGCTGAATTTCTCCAGCCTTTTGTGGACCCACCTTCCTCCACATGTTTGCTGTGTCCCCCACATGGGCTTGTGGCAAACTGCAAACGGGACTTCTTATGGCCTTGTTTCAACAATGGTGTTCTTCTTGCCACTCTTCCATAAAGGCCCAATTTGTGGAGTGCATGACTAATAGTTGTCCTGTGGACAGATTCTCCCACCTGAGCTGTGGATCTCTGCAGCTCCTCCAGAGTTACCATGGGCCTCTGGGCTGCTTCTCTGAACAATGCTCTCCTTGCCCGGCCTGTCAGTTTAGGTGGACGGCCATGTCTTGGTAGGTTTGCAGTTGTGCCATACTCTTTCCATTTTCAGATGATGGATTGAACAGTGCTCTGTGAGATGTTCAAAGCTTGGGATATTTTTTATAACCTAACCTTACTTTAAACTTCTCCACAACTTTATCCCTGACCTGTCTGGTGTGTTCCTTAGGCTTCATGATGCTGCTTGTTCACTAATATTCTCTAACAAACCTCTGAGGCCATCACAGAACAGCTGTATTTATACTGAGATTAGATTACACACAAGTGGACTCTATTTACTAATTAGGTGACTTCTGAAGGCAATTGGATGCACTGGATTTTATTTAGGGGTATCAGAGTAAAGGGGGCTGAATACTTTTGCACACCACACTTTTCAGTTTTTTATTCGTAAAAAAATGTGAAAACCATGTATCATTTTCCTTCCAGTTCACAATTATATGCCACTTTGTGTTGGTCTATCACATAAAATCCCAATAAAATACATTTACATTTGTGGTTGTAAGGTGACAAAATGTGGAAAAGTTCAAGGGGTATGAATACTTTTGCAAGCCACTGTATATGAGCAACTATTTCAGTCAGTGCAAGGTGCACGGTCTTAGTCAACATATTCGGCTTAGTCGACAAAGAATGGATAAGCCCTGTCGAGGAATTCAAAAACAAATGGGTATATTGCCTAACTCAACAAAGACCAACAGGATTCGGGCTTAGCCTGATGCAAAGGGATTAAAAAGGAGTTGATTGATGCTTGTACAAAATCCTGAATAGTTTGTGCTAGGAGCTGAAAAGCTTTTTTCCTTTTTCTCTGTTCTTATGTTTAGAAACATTGAGGTTTCGGTAGCCATGCGGACTATTTATTTCAGCACAAGGGATCAGCTCAGTACAACAAAATCATTACAAAAAAAAATATATATATAATTTATATATATATTTTTTTGTTGCTTTCATTATTCTCCATCTTTGCTCACTCCTGTGTGAGTTGCTTTGCTGCAGAAAATAAACTGCACACAGACAACGGTAATATATATATCAGAAAATATATGGTAATATATGAATCAGAAAACATCTCAAGGAAAGACAAAAGTTCAAGAAAAATGTAACTGCAGGTTGATAATTTCCAAAATGCTCAACAAAGCATGAGAAAGTGGTCTAAGGATTTCCAATATATATATATATATATATATATATATATATATATATATATATATATATATATATATAAATAGTTATATATATATATATATATATATATATTTATATATATATAATTTATCAGTTGTATACACTGAAGAAAGGTCCCAACCCAAAACATCGGGACTTTTCCTCAGACAAGTCCATTCCCTCCAGAGATGCTCCGTTGAGTTCTTCCAGCAGTTTGCAGTTTGCGTATTGCTCAAGATCTTAGCATCTGCAGCTCCTTGTGTTTCCACAAGGAAACATGTACACATATGTACATATATTATGTACATATATTTCTATTTGTATATGTATAATTGTCCATATAGGAAAACCTCCAATAATTCAGCATCCCTTTGACTTTGATGGTGTCACTCCAGATAATTTTATGTATTATTGGATGTTATTTTTTTTTTCTAATTTCACGTTTTTTTTACATATAAACAGTCGGGTTGGAACCCTTTGGTGTATACAACCATTAATATGTTTCCCATTAACGGCCTGTCAGCATCTGTGGAAAGAGATGCAGGGTAATTGGCCTGTCCCACTTAGGCGACTTTCTAGGCGACCGCAGGCCGACTATGCATCGGCATCCACCCAAGAACCTGTGGTGACTACGCAGTTCTTGGGTGTTTGCCGGTGAGTCCCCTTCATGGTCGTGAGGAGTTCGCACATTCTGGGAACTAGTCGCGGCCTCATTATGGTCGCCGAGAATTTTTTCAACGCGTTGAAAAATTAGCGGCGACTACAATGAAGCCGCCATGGAGAGTAGCGAGAATTCTCAGCCCATAGGTGAGTCGCAAGGAGGTCCTAGTGGGTTGCCAGGAGGTCAAAGCTTCTCTTAGGTTCTCATAGGTTCTCGTAGGTTGTAGCCGGTGCTGACCGGTGAATTTCATTGGCTCATTGGGGGAAAAAAATGTAAGCAGTAGTTTTAAGAACCAAGGATAACCAGCCAGTAATGTTACATATCCGCCGAACTTGGCTTATTATAAGTTGTCTCCACTCCTCTCCCTCCTTGTCCCCTCTTCTCTCCCCACCCCCCCCCCCCCCCACCTCTCCCCCCCTTCTCTCTCCCCTTCTTTTATAGGACTTACTGTACACTGTGCTTACAAAACTTACAAAATTCTTAAGTCTCTGGCTTATTAAAAGTTGTCTCCACTCCTTCTCCCTCCTTGTCCCCTCTTCTCCCCCCCCCCACCCCCCCCCCCCCCCCCCCCCCCCACCTCTCCCCCCTTCTCTCTCCCCTTCTTTTATAGGACTTACTGTACACTGTGCTTACAAAACTTACAAAATTCTTAAGGGGTTGGACAGGCTAGATGCAGGAAGATTGTTCCCGATGTTGGGCAAGTCCAGGACAAGGGTCACAGCTTAAGGATAAGGGGGAAATCCTTTAAGACCGAGATGAGAAAGACTTTTTCACACAGAGAGTGGTGAGTCTCTGGAACTCTCTGCCGCAGAGGGTAGTTGAGGCCAGTTCATTGGCTATATTTAAGAGTGAGTTGGATGTGGCCCTTGTGGCTAAGGGGATCAGAGGGTATGGAGAGAAGGCAGGTACGGGATACTGAGTTGGATGATCAGCCATGATCATATTGAATGGCGGTGCAGGCTCGAAGGGCTGAATGGCCTACTCCTGCACCTAATTTCTATGTTTCTATGTTTCTATCAGTAACTTGACAGTCGCTGGCAGTCTGCTGAAAAATCGCCTAAGTGGGACAGGCCCATAAGTTTAAAGTAAGTGGGAAATGTGACAGATAAAATAATATGCATATTGATTCTATGAAGGTGCACAGACTAATATTGCATGTCTCTCTTTCTGGCATAAATGATACATAAGGAATTAAAGGAAATATTAAAATATCAATATGAAAATCACCCAGTAAGATGATTGAAACCTATCCAGAAATAGTTTGTGCAGTTGTGCAGCTGGTAGAGCTGCTGCCTCACAGTGCCTAAGTTCTGGGATCGATTGTGACCATGGGTGCTATCTATGTGGCGCTTGTACATTCTTCCTGTGACTGTATAGGTTTCCTCCGGGTGCACAGTTCCTCAATGACGTGCGGGTTTGTAGGTTAATTGGCCTCTGTAAATTGCCCCCCAGTGTGTAGGGATTGGCTGAGAAAGTGGGATAACATAGAACTGGAGTGAACGGGTGATCTCTGGTCAGCATGGACTCAGTGGGCTGAAGGGCCTGATCTCGTGCTGTATCTTTCAATTCAATTTAATTCAAAGGTAAAGTGTTTGAATGGTGTGGCTGCCTGAATTTCAGATTCATTTGCTTCAAGTGAATGAGTTCAAATAAATCTTTGTAAGGTGGCTCGATAAAGAACCAAAGTGACCTTACTGGGGAGAGAGAGAAACATGACATTGAGCATTTCACGTCTCTTGAATTGTGCATTCTACTGATGGGCTATGATTCTACATTGATGTAAATGGGAGAGGAATCAGTGTCACTTCAATTTAAATTGATGAATCCATTTTCAAGCATTTGGATTCAAATTTTGCCCTAGTCTAACATGAAAATAATTCAGTCCAAGGCATGAAAAGGGGAAAAAATAGCACAACGTAAGCAGATCTGCTGTGACTATGGCTTCCAACTGAAGATTATAATTAGTTTTTTTTAGCTGACAAATGAAACAGAACTCAATGATAAACTGAATTGCTTAACTCAAAGTCTCTCCTCGTGGTCCGTGACTGTGTTTATAATTCTGCTTCTACTACCATGAGGAGCCCAGAGAAAAACCGAGAGAGAGAGAGAGAGAGAGAGAGAGAGAGAGAGAGAGAGAGAGAGAGAGAGAGAGAGAGAGAGACAGAGAGAGAGAGAGAGAGACAGAGAGAGAGAGACAGAGAGAGAGAGAGAGAGAAGAGTCGGCTGCCTGCCCCTCTTCTGGGCCTACATCCGTGCACGTGTGTCCCTGGAGTGGGAACACGCGGTGTCCACGGGGACTCTGGAGGCCTTCCGTGGGCGCTGGTCACCGCGTGGGGTTCAGAGTATTGTGAACAATGATTGTATTGTTGTACTATAATGATTTTTTTTATATAGTGCAATTTTTGATTATGGTTTGATGTGTTGTATTATATGATTGTGTCGAACAAAGTTTTTGAAACATAAAAAAAAGAGAGAGAGAGCAAAACAAAGATACAAGGAACTGCAGATGCTGGTTTACAAAGTGAGACACAAAGTGCTGGAGTAACTCAGCTGGTCAGTCAGCATCTCTGGAGAACATGGATGGGTGACATTTCGATCTGAAGAAAGGTCCCGACTCAAAAGTCACCTATTCATGTTATCTGGAGATGTTGCCTAATCCACTGAGTTACCCCAGCACATTGTGTCAAATTTAATGTGTGGAAATTGGTCCTTCGGCTCACCGAGTCTATCTATCCCAGCCAGAATATATTCTGCTTTTAAGCTTGTTAAATTATAGAAAGATTCCAAAGATTTGCAACAGAGAAGGAATTCTCCATTCTAATAGCTCCATTTAGGGTGGCACAGCAGTGCAGTGGTAGAATTGCTGCCTTACAGCGGCGGTGATGTGGGTTCAATCCTGACCATGGGTGCTGTCTATACGGAGCTTGTACTTGTGGGTTTGTGGGTTTTCTCCGGGTGCTCTGGTTTCCTCTCACACTCCAAAGACGTATAGGTTTGTAGGTTAATTGGTTTCTGTACATTGTGAATTGTCCCTAATGTGTAGGATAGTGTCGGTGTACGGTGATCGCTGGTTGCCCGGGATATTCGGTTGGCCGAAGGGCCTGTTTCCACGATGTTTCTCCAAACTAAACTAAACTAAACTACTCAAACCTAATTTCCTGTCCATAATCCATTCTGCGCATTGACCACATTTATTTAAAGCAATTTCACGGATGAGGATCTGTTGATGACATCCTCACATGCCCCACATTTTTCAAATGTGTGCGTGTGGCATGCATGTAAATGCGCACTTCAATCCTTCATTTCCACAAGCCATGCTGTAGATACCAAATGTGATTTGCAATCAATTTTATGCAGCAATCCAGATCCGTGACACGTTAAAACCGAGCTGTGTGCGCCACTGAAACACACATCTGTTTAGCTCGCATTTTAATACACATTCAGATTAAGATTTTGCTTGTGCAGCAATCCATGGTGCCGGGTGAAACGATGAAGTAGAAGTGTGTCCTTGGTTGCTTGCAGTAAATTCTCAGCAATACTATCGAACTTCAGAAGCAAAATGCAGCTGCTGCTACTACAATGATAGACACAAAATGCTGGAGTAACTCAGTGGGGCAGGGCAGCATCTCTGGAAAAAATGGAATAGGTGATGTTTCACCCATTCCTTCTCTTCAGAGATGTGCCTGTTCTGCTGAGTTACTCCAGCATTTTGTGTCTATCTTCGGTGTCAACCAGCATCTGCAGTTCCTTCCTACACTGTTGCTACTACAATGTGTGTTTGGAACAAGCAACTGAGAACCAATTTCTGACTACTTATCACAAAAAAGTGAGTATTTTAGAATTAACACTGATGTTGATAACAATGATATAGGTGCCAATAGAATAGTGGAAAGCTGCAGTAATTTAAATTCATTCACTCAAATTTAAGTTACTGGATATCCATGTAGCCACCTTTTACATCTGTTACGTCTTCACAGTCGTTTTTTGGGAATAAATAATATTTAGATATTGTGCTTGAAAAGAAATTGCCAGCAGTTTAAATAAAGTCACAGAGTGGAGATGTAGAAGATTTATACTGAAGCCAAGGTTTTGTAATAATACAACTCATCATTCATTTAAGAAAAAAAAATCAATTGACTCATCTAATTAAACAAAGTCATCTCGAGTGATTTTTTGAGAATATGAGAAGATGATTTATTTAAACCCTTACACCAAAGGAGGGAGATTAGGAACCAGCTTGACAAATATGCAGATGAATCAATGAATGGGGAAGAAACCATGAGGAAAATATCTTCTATTGACTGATAACAAGAAGAATTTAAGACAGATATGAGATTTCTGAGCAGTAAACCAACAGCCAGAAATGGAGGGAATACCCTTTTTATTGATAGGGGTCCCATTAATTTCCAACTCAGAGAATAAAAGGAAATTCCTTTAGGAAGGAGATGCGGAGGATTTTTTTTAGACAGAGGGTATTGAATCTGTGGAATTCATTGCCATAGAGGCTGTGGAGGCCAAGTCAATGGATATTTTTAAGGGAGAGATGGATAGATTCTTGATTAGTTTGGGTGTCAAGGGGTTATGGGAAGAAGGCAAGAGAATGGGGTCAGAAGAGAGAAATAGATCAGTCATGATTGAATGGCAGTGTAGACTTGATAAGCCGAATGACCTAATTCTGCTCCTATCACATATGACCTTATGAGCTGAACGCCATCTAGAGGCTGACAAGACAATATTAGCCCCTCATCAATCAAGAGAACATGGTGATAACTAAATTGCCTGTTTCTTAATTAGTTCACAAAAAAACTTATGTTGAAGCAAAAGAGAGTCGAAACCATCTTGCTGATTTTCCAATCCCACATTTGCCCCAAACATATAGGTATAAAATGCATATACTACTTGTGCAGGAAAGAACTGCTGATGCTGGTTTAAATCGGTAAACACAAATTACTGGATTCTATTGCTCCAATTCTAAGTTACAAGTAATAATGCTGGCATTCAAATAAAATATATCCTCCAAATACATTCATAACATGTTCATAAGTGCACATTAAGGTGAGAGGTGATATGAAGGATAATGTCATTTTATTTGATTAAAATTGCCAGAGACAGAATGAAGTTCCTGCTATCGTGTCCTAATAATGTACTTTATCTTAAATTTCAGAAAACCAGCCACTTAGAAAGCATTTAGCTCGTAAGGCCATGGATATTAATCTACTTCCAGAAGTTTTAAGATGTGGAGCACCTCCTACTATTTAAAAACTAATAAAATCATAGTGATTGATCCCAAAGTGCTCCCGTACTGACACTTCAGTCATCGGCCCTGCTCCACTTCCCAAGACTAGGTCATAGAAACATAGAAAATCATAAACATAATCATGCTTTATTTGCCAAGTATGTTTTGCAACATACGAGGAATTTGATTTGCCAAACAGTCATACCATTAAAAAGCAACAGAACACACAAAATACATTTTAACATGAACATCCACCACAGTGACTCCTCCATATTCCCCACTGTGATGGAAGGCGAAAAAAAGTTCAATCTCTTCTCTTCTTTGTTCTCCCGTGGTCAGGGGCCTCGAGCCTTCCATTGATGGGACGATCTTATCTTCTGTATTCGGCGGCATTTGGGCACTCCGCGAAGCCTCGCGGTGGCGGTGATGTGCCACTGGTCGACCCACGGTCCCATAAAAGTATGGAGGACCATAGTATGGGGGGAGGGGAAGAACAATGGAGGACCCGGCATGGGGGGAGAACAATGGACAACTGGGGAAGGAGGGAGACTAAAGGACAAAGGGGACCTGGCATGGGGAAACCACTGTGGAGGGGGGCGGGGTGGGAGAATATAAGGAGGAGCTGCCGCGCTTTGTAACTTTGTCAGCGCCGTAGGTGGCTGCTATTTGTATACATTGTGTATGCAACAAAAAGATTTACTCTGCCTAGCCACATGTGACAATAAAGTATTCCATTCCATTCCATTCCATTCCATTGAAAACGTGGCCACAAACCAAAAACTCTGACTCCTGAAGATATCTGTGGCCCCAAAACAGGCAGTGCGTTCACCCTGCCACTCTCCCAAACACTCATTTCTCTCTATGGGCTGTACGTAAGTTGGGTGTTCGTAAGCTGGGGTGGACCTGCGCCAACCTTTTGTGAATCATGCTCCAGGACACCCAGCAGACTCTTCAGGTCAAGAACCTCACAATATTTCAATAATATGCTTCTTTTTTTTATTTTTAACTTCCAAATTGACAAATTCACATTTCCGATGTTATACTCAATTTGCTAAGTCCCAGCATATTCGCTAGGTATTTATACTGTAATCTTCTTTTTTTTCCAATGGTAACTTGGAGTTATATTTAGAATGCTATTGGTATTCTCCACAGTCAAAGCAACAGAATAAACCAGCAAACAACCATAGAAAAGGCAAGGGCACTTGTTCCAAATGTGAGTCACATGAGTGAGTTTGATGTGAAAGGTGGAACTGGTTGGGTAAAGCTGCTCCTGATGTGATGCAGATCATCCATCAAAAAACATGCCAGTACAGAGCAACAGAATGCTTCAGCTGCCAAAACAAGGCAGTGCGTAAGGTTAGAGCTAAGACAGCAAGCCAGAGATGTATTGAATAAGTAGGCTCTCAGTCTAAAAGCAACTCTAATAACAGCAAGTCACTGAGGAGAAGTTAGTGCAGTGTTGGGGAGAAAAAAGTACCAATGGAGGAACTAAGCGGGTCAAGCAGCATCGTGGGTGGAAAAGGAAATGTCAACATTACAGGTCAAGATCCTACATAATGACCGAGAGTTTAGAGGGATGTTCGTGAAAGTGAAGAGGGAGGTATAAAGAGATAGAAACATAGAAAATAGGTGCAGGAGTAGGCCATTCGGCCCTTCGATCCTACACCACCATTCAATATGATCATGGCTGATCATCCAACTGAGTAACCCTTACCTGCCTTCTCTCCATACCCCCTGATCCCTTTAGCCACAAGGGCCACATCTAACTCACTCTTAAATATAGCCAATGAACTGGCCTCAACTACCTTCTGTGGCAGAGAATTCCAGAGATTCACTACTCTCTGTGTGAAAAATGTTTTTCTCATCTTGGTCCTAAAAGATTTCCCCCTTATCCTTAAACTGTGACCCCTTGTCCTGAACTTCCCCAAAATCGGGAACATTCTTCCTGCATCTAGCCTGTCCAACCCCTTAAGAATTTTGTAAGTTTCTATAAGATCCCCCCTCAATCTTCTAAATTCTAGCGAGTACAAGCCGAGTCTATCCAGTCTCTCTTCATATGAAAGTTCTGACATCCCAGGAATCAGTCTGGTGAACCTTCTCTGCACTCCCTCTATGGCAAGAATATCTTTCCTCAGATTTGGAGACCAAAACTGTACGCAATACTCCAGGAATGGTCTTACTGTACAACTGCAGTAGAACCTCCCTGCTCCGATACTCAAATCCTTTTGCTATGAATGCTAACATACCATTCGCTTTATTCACCGCCTGCTGCACCTGCATGCCTACTTTCAATGACTGGTGTACCATGACACCCAGGTCTCGTTGCATCTCCCCTTTTCCTAATCGGCCACCATTCAAATAATAGTCCACTTTCCTGTTTTTGCCACCAAAGTGGATAACCTCACATTTATCCACATTATACTGCATCTGCCATGCATTTGCCCACTCACCCAGCCCATCCAAGTCATCCCGCAGCCTCCTAGCATCCTCCTCACAGCTAACAGTGCCCCCCAGCTTCATGTCATCCTCAAACTTGGAGATGTTGCATTCAATTCCCTCATCCAAGTCATTAATATATATTGTAAATAGCTGGGGTCCCAGCACTGTGCCTTGCGGCACCCCACTAGTCACTGCCTGCCATCCTGAAAAGAACCCGTTCACTCCTACTCTTTGCTTCCTGTCTGCCTACCAGTTCTCTATCCACATCAGTACTGAACCGCCAATACCGTGTGCTTTAAGTTTGTATATAATAATCTCTTGTGTGGGACATTGTCGAAAGCCTTCTGAAAGTCCAGATATAACACATCCACTGGTTCTCCCTTATCTACTCTACTAGTTACATAACCATATAACCATATAACAATTACAGCACGGAGACAGGCCCTCTCGGCCCTTCCAGTACGTGCCGACCATTTGTTTTCCCCTAGTCCCATCTACCTGCACTCAGACCATACCCCTCCATTCCCTTCACGTCCATATACCTATCCACTTTACTTTTAAATGTTAAAATCGATCCTGCCTCCACCACCTCTGCTGGAAGCTCATTCCACACAGCCACCACCCTCTGAGTAAAGAAGTTCCCCCTCACGTTACCCCTAAACTTCTGTCCCTTAATTCTCATGTCATGCCCTCTTGTTTGAATCTTCCCTACCCTCAATGGGAAAAGCTTATCCACGTCAACTCTGTCTATCCCTTTCATCATTTTAAAGACCTCAATCAAGTCCCCCCTTAACCTTCTGCGCTCCAAAGAATAAAGACCTAACTTGTTCAACCTTTCTCTGTAACATAGTTGCTGGAACCCTGGCAACATTCTAGTAAAAATCCTCAAATCCTCAAAAAATCTCAAGAACATCCTCAAAAAATTCAATAAGATTCGTCAGACATGATTTACCTTTTGTAAATCCATGCTGACTTTGTCCAATGATTTCACCACTTTCCAAATGTGCTGCTATCCCATCTTTAATAACTGACTCTAACAGTTTCCCCACTACCGATGTTAGACTAACTGGTCTGTAATTCCCCGTTTTCTCTCTCCCTCCCTCTTTAAAAAGTGGGGTTACATTAGCTACCATCCAATCCTCAGGAAATACTCCAGAATCTATAGAGTTTTGAAAAATTATCACTAAGGCATCCACTATTTCTGTGGCTACTTCTTTAAGTACCCTTGGATGCAGCCTATCTGGCCCTGGGGATTTATCGGCCTTTAGTCCATTCAATTTACCTAACACCACTTCCCGGCTAACCTGGATTTCACTCAGTTCCTCCATCTCATTTGACCCGCGATCCCCTGCTATTTCCAGCAGATTATTTATGTCTTCCTTAATGAAGACAAAACCAAAGTAGTTATTTAATTGGTCTGCCATGTCCTTATTCCCCATGATCAATTCATCTGTTTCCGACTGCAAGGGACCTACATTTGTTTTAACTAATCTTTTTCTCTTCACATATCGATAAAAACTTCTGTAGTCAGTTTTTATGTTCCCTGCCAGTTTTCTTTCATAATCCATTTTCTCTTTCCTAATTAAGCCCTTTGTCCTCCTCTATTGGACTCTGGATTTCTCCCAGTCCTCTGGTAGGCTGCTTTTTCTGGCTAATTTGTATGCTTCATCTTTTGTTTTGAAACTATCCCTGATTTCCCTTGTTATCCACGGATGCACTACCTTCTCTGATTTATTCCTTTGCCATACTGGAATGAACAATTGTTGTAGTTCATCCATGCAGTCTTTAAATGCTTTCCATTGCTTTTTTTTAACTGGTCAATCCTTCAAGAATCAATTGCCAGTCTATCTTGGCCAATTCACGTCTCATACCCTCAAAGTTACCTTTTCTTAAGTTCAGGACCCGTGTTTCTGAATTAACAATGTTACTCTCCATCCTAATGAAGAACTCAACCATATTATGGTCACTCTTGCCCAAGGGGCCACGCACAACAAGGCTGCTAACTAACCCTTCCTCATTACTCAATACCCAGTCTAGAATAGCCTGCTCTCTCGTTGGTTCCTCTACATGTTGGTTTAGAAAACTATCCCGCATACATTCCAAAAAATCCTCTTCCTCAGCACCCCTGCCAATTTGATTCAGCCAATCTATATTTAGATTGAAATCACCCATTATAGCTGTTTTTACCTTTGTTGCACGCAATTCTAATTTCCTGTTTAATGCCATCCCCAACTCCACTACTACTGTTAGGTGGCCTGTACACAACACCCACAAGTGTTTTATGCCCCTTAGTGTTTCGCAGCTCTACCCATATCGATTCCACATCGTCCAGACTAATATCCTTCCTTTCTATTGCGTTTTTCACCTCTCTAACCACCAACGCTACCCCATCTCCTTTTTCTTTCTGTCTATCCCTCTTGAATATTGAATATCCCTGGATGTTCAGCTCCCAGCCTGGGTCACTCTGGAGCCATGTCTCTGTGATCCTAACTATATCATAATAATTTATAGCTATCTGCACATTCAACTCATCCACCTTATTTCGAATGCTCCTTGCATTGAGACACAAAGCCTTCAGGTTTGTTTTTAGAATGCTCTTACCCCTTATACAATTCTATTGGAAAATGGCCCTTTTTGATTTTTGCCCTGGATTTGTCTGCCTGCCACTTTTACTTTTCACCTTGCTACCTATTGCTTCTATCCTCATTTTACACCCTTCTCTCTGCTCACACATTTAAGAAACCCACCACCTCTTATTCACTGTTTTTTATTTTTGTCTTCTTTCCCCCTACTGGTTGCGTCAGACGCTTCCCTTCTCTGCCTCCTGCCTCACACACTGTCTACTTGCTTTCTCTATTTGAGTCCCTCCCCCCAACCGATCTAGTTTAAAGTCTCCCCAGTAGCCTTTGCAAATCTCCCCGCCAGGATATTGGTTCCCCTTGGTTTCAAGTGCAACCCATCCTTTTTGTACAGGTCACACCTTCCCCAAAAGAGGTCCCAATGATCCAGAAACTTGAATCCCTGCCCTCTGCACCAGTCCTTCAGCCATGCATTTATCCTCCACCTCGCTCCATTCCTACTCTCACTGTCGTGTGGCACAGGCAGTAATCCTGAGATTGTTCCCTTTGCAATCCTTCTCCTTAACCCTCCTCCTAACTCCCTAAATTTTCCTTTCAGGACCTCTTCTCTTTTTCTACCTATGTCATTGGTACCTATATGTACCATGACCTCGGGCTCCTCTCCCTCCCATTTCAGGATATCTTGGACACGTGCAGTCACATCCCAGACCCTGTCACCAGGGAGGCAAACTACCATCCGGGTTTCCTGACTGCATCCACAGAATCGCCTAGCTGACCCCCTAACTATAGAGTCTCCTATAGTTGAAGGGAAGGGATAAATCAGATGAAGGGAAGGGGTAAATCAGAGGCCAGAGGGAGATGCATAAAAAATGGACAGCAGTTGGAGGGACTCAACGGGCCAGGCAGCATCTGCATTTCTTTGCCAAAGATTCCTGCATCAGTAGTCTCTTGTGCCTCCATTCGAAAATGGGTGGGTTGAATTTTAACTATGAAAAATTAATTGCTGTGATTTATTTTAGCTTGCCCCAGATATGAGAGTGCATTATATTAGGAGGTAAACACCTAAGTATTTTCTGTCTAATACAATGTTTTGCAGCTTTTCCAAGTGTGTGTCGTCCAGCTTTCATTAACTATTGTTCAAACTTCACTTTATCGTTTGTGAATTGATCCAAAAATAGTTTTTTGGTGAAGGATTTACAAAGATTTTTTGTGTGTGTCTGTCAGCTAATTCCTTTAAATCTTTCAAAATACACATAGTTCTTTCATTTCTCTTCCTTGATCTTCTGTTCTTGATCTAAGGACCAGGTTTTGAAGTGCAATTTGGACAGCATATCTAACTGTATACCTAAAGGAAGACATAATCACCATAGAGACAGTGCAGCATAGATTTACTAGATTGGTACCAGGGATGAAGGGATTAAGGGAAATTGAGTGAATTCCACTAAATTAAGTATTGAGAAATGAGAGAGGATCTCATTAAGATGTACAAGATTCTGAATTGGATGGGAATCAGACTGGGAAAATGAATAAAGGGCTCTCTGGATAAATGGGTGAAGATTTGACCTGAGGTAAGGATTCACTTCCCGCAGAAATATTTTGTGATTATCACAAACTGAAAGGCCCAGATAGAGTGAATGTGGAGAGGATGTTTCAATGAGTGGGGGAGTCTAGGACCAGAGGCCACAACCTCAGAATAAAAGTACGTACCATTAGAAAGGAGACGAGGAGGAATTTCTTTAGTCAGAGGTCAGACAGCTGTGGAGGCAAGTCAATGGATATTTTTAAGGTAGAGTTTGATAGATTCTTTATTTGTACGGGTGTCAGGGGTTATGGGTAGATGGCTGGAGACTGGGGTTGAGAGGGAAGGATAGATCAGCCATGATTGAATGGCAGAGTAGGCTTGATGTACCAAATGACTAATTCTGCTCCTGCTCTATTTTGGCCACCCTACTTGCATGACTGAATATCCCCTGGCCATTTCCTCTGATTATCAGCTTCACGTTATCAAAATTGTTTCCTATAGTGCTTTCTGCTCTCACATCAATGTCTGCATCAGATATATAACTTGTTTTATTTTAACTTTCCCCAGACCAAATGAAAGGTCTCTGAGATGCAAGACCACGATTAGACTTTAGATTTTAGAGGCGCAGGACAGAAACAAGCCTTTCGACCGGCCGAGTCCGTGCCAACCAGTGATCACCCCGTACACTAGCACTATCCTACCGACTAGGGACAATTTTCAAATTTACCAAAGCAGCTTAACCTACAAATGTGCACGTCTTTGGAGTGTGGGAATAAACCGGAGCACCCGGAGAGAACCCACGCCGTCACAGGGAGAACGTACAAACTCCTTACAAATGGCACCCGTGGTCAGGATTGAACCCAGGTTTCTGGAGCTGTAAGGCAGCAACTCTACCGCTGTGTCACTGTACTGATGTGATTATTTGAAGTTGGTAAATTCAATACACCACCATCCTCTGCCATTCAATATCTCCTTTTGTTCTCTCTGAATCTCATTGCTTTCATGTATTATTGATACATTTCTCCCTCCATAGGTTCTGCCTGAAGTAATGCATATTTGCAGCATTTTCTGCTTCTATATCTGTGATACTACCCTCCTGTGGGCTAAATCTTGCCATATTAAACCTAATGCATGAACAGTTTGACCCAAAACCTTGTCCATTTCTTCCAGAAGATGCTCTACCTGCTCCTCTAGAGTAATCTTGGTTACTCCAGATTCCAGCATCTGCCATCTCTTGTGTCTGCTTTCCAGCACAGTTCTCTTGGTGATCCACCCAGGGTGATGACTAGATCCTCTCTCTTGCCTCACAATTGGTAGAAGAACATTGACTAGCTGCCTCACGTGGAATTCTATGCTTGTAGTTTTTCCAATTTTCCATTTAATGTTTAAAAACCACCTGTAGGAACATCCAATTTTGCTTTGGGAGATTTTGGGATGCAGTATAGGATTGTAGTTTAGATATTAAGAATATAGAACATAGAACAAGTGGGACTAGTGTAGATGGGGCATCTTGCTTAGACTGGGCAAGTTGGGCCGAAGGGGCTGATTCTATGCCCTATGACACTATGCCACTAACAGCACAGCACAGGAACAGACCCTACAATATATGTGCCAAGCATAATGGGCAAGACCAAACTCTAGCTTATGAAAACGTCCATATCCATGTGCTCATCCAAAAGTCTCTTACATGCCACTGGTGTATCGACCTCCACCACCACCCATGACAGTACGTTCCAGGCACTTACCACCCTCTATGTAAAAATATTTGCCCTGCACACCTCCTTGAAGCCTTGCTCCTCTCACCTTAAACATATGCCCTTGAGTATTTGCTATTCCCATCCCGAGAAAAAGATCTGACTGTCTACCACTCTGTCCCTGATTACCCTCTCAAAACTTTATATGCTTCTAGTAGGAAAGAAATCAGCAACTTTTTGGAAGAGAACTGATTGTGTCATATTTTGTGGCAGATTTGATACAACCGGCTTTAAAAAATAGTTTTATAGTTTGTTTAGTATCCCCAAAGAGAAGAGGATCCAGACCCATGCATTCAGCTGTTGAAAGGGCTACAAAGATGATATATTTACTTCCACACAAACGTTGTTGCCCGCATTAATAACTGATAGAAAATATATCTGACATTGTCAAGATTTACAGTGTACTCATGCACAGCAGTAAGCCAGGAACAAATTGTTTGCAATGCGTAAATTCCTGCCAGTGCATTTTAAAGTGTTCTTTTTCTCGCCAGGGCTTACGGCTGCTGCTGATTGATACCCTACTCCAACCTGGGCATTCTGCCGTCTTTCTTTTCCTCTATCCTGCCTCCACTTGACTTCCGCTGGGAGCTCATCTAACTTCAAGAACTGCTGGCTCTGAGCTGCCCTGGCTATGCCTAATACTTGCTTTGTTTTCCTAACATCAGCATTCCCCGCTGGCCCCATCGCCTCACCCGATTCTGCTCTCTTATCTTCTACGCTGGCGTTGCCCAGGATCACCTTCCCAGAGGAAAGGAGAAAACTTTTGACTGATGTAGAACACTCCCCTTTCGAGAACAGAACGACTTTTATCGAACGGTTAAGACAAAAGGATAACCAACTGACCGTTGTAAAGGAGGGAGTTCTGTTTTAAGTAAATAGAACATTTAGTTATAAAGTGAAGACCATAGAACAGTACGGCACTGGAACAGGTTCTTCAGCTCACAATGTTTTCACACAGATGGTGGTGGGTGGATGGAATATACCTGAGGCAGGTACTATAACAACATTTCTGTCCTCATCTCTCATGAGGCTCAAGATGGCGCCTGCCTGCGGCGACTTTTGCGGAGCACCAGAAGAGAAAATAATTACCTACAACTTCTATCAACTCACCTGCATCAGGGAAATGGCAGTAATCAGTGCCACTTCAGACGGGCTGCTTGGGCAGCTGAAGCTGCTGGAAATTTCGCGAGCCCCGGACTTTAAATTTTCCCACGCTGGCTGTGAAACTCCCGACCCGACTGAGGATCCCAGGTGCGGCACCTGGAAACCCCAGGATGACCTCCAGAGCCGACGAGATGGATATCCCAGAAAAAATTAAGCTGGAGCTGCTGACTCTGAGGGAACCCCCGTTCGTTACGGAGCTGGAGTTGCCGTCTGTGAGGGAATTCCCGTTCCAGCGCAGGTCCGCAGAAACAGCAGGTACAGTCAACTCAGTACCTGGAAACAAAGGGGAAGCCTCCATTGTGTCCGGAAACGTGGCCGGCGGGCATGACTTCAGGTCAGACTGAAGCGCAGGGGACTTCGGCCCCCTCTCCCTACTATCCTACTGGCCAACGTACAGTCCCTTGAAAATAAAGTGGAGGACTTAAGAGCAAGACTGCTTTATCAAAGGGAGCTGAGGGAATGCTCTGTGTTCTGTTTCACCGAGACATGGCTCACCCCCAGCTCCCCAGACTCAGCGGTCCAGCCTGAAGGGTTCTCCATCCACCGCATGGACAGTACACTGGCATCGAGGAAAGGGAGAGGAGGGGGCGTCTGCCTCATGGTCAACTCTGCATGGTGCTCAGACGTGGCAGTCCTGTCCAACTCCTGCGCTCCACACCTCGAACATCTGGGGGTGAAGCGCCGTCCCTTCTACCTTCCGAGGGAATTAACCTCCATCATCCTGACCACGGTCTACATCCCACCCCAGGCAGACGTCCGTCTGGCACTGGAGGAGCTGCACGTCGTGATCAACAAACACCAGACGTCTTACCCCGAGGCATTTACCACCATTGCTGGGGACTTCAATAAGGCAAACCTAAAGAAATCACTCCTCAACTTCCACCAACATGTCTCCTGCTGCACCAGAGGACCAAACACCCTCGACCACTGCTACACCACCATCAAGAATGCCTATCGTTCTATCCCTCGCCCTCACTTTGGTAAATCCGACCATACCGCAGTGCTGCTTCTTCCTGCCTACAGGCAGCAATTAAAGAGCGCACCCCCAGAGGTGAGGACAGTACAGAGCTGGTCGGGGGTGGGGGGGGGGAGGGCAGAGGAACAACTACAGGACTGTTTGGAGTCTGTAGACTGAGCAATATTCAAGGACTCGGCAACGGACTTGAATGAATACGCCACAGTCGTTGCAGACTTCATTAAGAAATGTGTGGAGGACTGCATCCCTACAAAAACATTCCGAGTGTTTCCCAATCAGAAACCTTGGAGGAACTGTGAAATCCGCACTCTTCTGAAGACCAGATACCGGGCATTCATGTCTGATGATACAGTGGTCTACACGAAGTCCAGATACGACCTTGGTAAGGCCATCAAAAAGGGCAAAAGGGAGTTCTGCTCCAAACTGGAGGATGAGACAGATGTTCGGCAGCTGTGGCGGGGACTGAATGCAATCACCTCCTACAAGGCGAAACTAGGAGGCAGCTCGGATGTCGGCGATACATCACTCCCTGATGAGCTCAATGCATTTTACGCACGCTTTGATAGGGAGAACACCGATGTGCCTTCCCAAGCCCCCATTCGCTGTGATGGTATTTCAGTCTCAGTCACAGAGGCCGACATCAGGAAATCCTTCAGAGGGGTGAACCCTCGAAAAGCATCTGGACCTGATGGCATACCTGGTTGTGTTCTAAAAACCTGTGCGGACCAACTGACTGGAGTTTTTACGGACATTTTCAACCTGTCACTTCTGAGGTCTGATGTTCCCACCTGCTTCAAAAGGGCATCAATAATACCAGTGCCCAAGAAGAGCAAGGTTACCTGCCTCAATGACTATTGACCTGTGGCACTAACGCCTGTGGTGATGAAGTGCTTTGAGAGGTTGATCATGGCGCAAATCAACTCCTACCTCGAAAAAAACCTGGACCCACTGCAGTTCGCTTACCGCCACAACAGATCAACGGTGGACGCGATCTCGCTGGCTCTCCACTCCACTCTGCACCACTTGGACAACAAAAACTCATATGTCAGGCTGTTATTCATTGACTACAGCTCGGCATTTAACACAATCATCCACTCCAAGCTGGTTACCAAACTCGCAGAACTGGGTCTCTGCGCATCCCTCTGCAATTGGATCCTCGACTTCCTCATTCACAGACCACAGTCTGTTCGTATTGGTGGAAATGTGTCAGACTCGATAACAATCAGCACGGGAGCACCTCAAGGCTGCGTGCTCAGCCCCCTGCTGTCCTCTCTCTATACTCATGACTGCGTAGCCGATCATAGTGCGAACTTGATGATGATCAAGTTCGCTGACAACACCACTGTTGTGGGACGTATCACTGATGGGGATGAGTCACGGTTGCATCGTGGCTTGGTTTGGCAACTTGAGTGCCCTGGAGAGGAAAAGACTACAAAAAGTAGCAAACACTGCCCAGTCCATCATCTGCTCTGACTTTCCTTCCATCGAGGGGATCTACCACAGTCGCTGCCTCAAAAAGGTTGGCAGCATCATCAAGGACCCACACTACCCTGGCCACACACTCATCTCCCTACTACCTTCGGGTAGAAGGTACAGGAGCCTGAGAACTGCAACAACCCAGTTCAGGAATAGCTACTTCCCCACAGCCATCAGGCTATTAAACTTGGCTCAGACAAAACTCTGTTATTTGCACTTTATTAATTTATTTATTAATGTGTGTATTTATGTATATAATTGTAGTCAATGCCTACTATGTTCTGTTGTGCTATGCAAAAAAGAATTTCATTGTCTTGTCAGAGCCACGTGACAATAAACTCTTTTGACATGACTTGACTTTCATTTAAAAGACATTTGGGCAGGTACATGGATAGGAAAGGTTTAGAGGGATATATAGTAACAGGCCAAATGCGTGCAGGTGGGACTAACATAGATGAGACATCTTGGTCGACATTGGCAGGTTGTCCGAAGGGTCTGTGTCTATGCTGTGGAAACTCTATGACTGAATATTCATGCCAAACATGATGCCTAGTTTTTTGTTAAATATTTTTATTAATTGTAAATACATATTAATAGAAAATACTTCTTACATACATTCGTAATATTATTAATATTAACATTTAAGACTTACTTATATTTCTATACTTTTTTTTTACAATAAGAAAAGATAGAGAAAAATAACATAGAGATAAGAAATCAAAAATAAAGAAGTGAATGGAGTATTAAAAAGTTATCCATCGTTGGAGATATATCCATGATTTGTTATACGTATTTCTTCATCTATTCCATTATTCAGGTTTCAGTCAGGCTCTCGCGCCGAGCCATTTTGACCCTTTAGATATTCAATGTATGGAGACCATATTCCTCTGAAAAGATCCAACCTGTCCATTAGGACAAGCCTCAATCTTTCCAGATGGAGTGTCTCCGACATTCCTGTAATCCACATTTTGATTGTGGGGGATGTAGGACCTTTCCAGAATTTTAATATTAATTTTTTCCCAATTATTAAACTATAATCAACAAAAATTATTTGATTCGTTGTTATTAATTGATCTGTTTCCAGTATTCCCAGTATTATTAACTTTGAGTCAGGAATCAGATTCATATTAACAACATTCGAAATTATCCTAAATATTTCAATCCAAAATGTTGTGATTTTTGCACAATTTGTAAATGAGTGTGTCAAGTTAGCTTCTAAGTGCTGACATTTATCACATATGGCAGATACATTTGAAAAAATGTTATGTAGTTTGGATTTTGAGTGATGTAGTCTATGTAATATTTTAAATTGTTTAAGAGAGTGTCTAGCATTTAACGAACAGCGGTGTATATGATGTAAACTTTCATCCCATACTTCTGGTCTAATAATTTGGCCTAATTCATTTTCCCATGATTGTCTATATATTTCTGTCAATGGGACATCATTTTCCAATAAAAAATTATAAATATATGATATCATTTTTTCTGTGTTCGGATGTTTATTTAGACATTCATCTAAAATTTCTGTCTTTCTATTTCTAATTTCCTGTGTGTTTGCTTTTACATAGTCTCTAATTTGTAAGTATCTAAAATAATCTTTTGAATGTAATCCATAAATTTGTTGTAATTCTTGAAATGAAAGGAAAGAATTTTCCCTGTAGAGATCTCCCGTCATTAATTCCCTTATTTTTCCATTGTAAAAAGCCTTTATCCGTCATTGAGGGTTTAAATGTAACATTCTTTACAATGGTAAGGGCTAGTTGTATACTTTCCAATTTTAATGTTTTCTTTATTTGTTTCCAGATACGTATTCCACTTTCTATTATAGGGTTTTCGCTATAGGTTTTCTTACCTAGATTAATATTGGCAAATATTATCGAACTAATTTCAAAAGGCGAACAATCTTCTTTTTCCATTTTTAACCAAATTGGTTGTTTATCTGTCTCTACCAACCAAAAATTCATATTTTTAATATTAACTGCCCAGTAATAAAACATTAAGTTTGGTAGTGCTAGACCTCCATTTATTTTTGATTTACATAAATGTTTTAATTTATTCAATGGCTCTTATAATCCCAGATAAAGTTGGTAGCTAAAGAGTCCACCTTCCTATAGAAATGTTTAGGAAGATATATTGGAATCAATTGGAAAAGATATAGTAATTGTGGAAGAAAAATCATTTTTATTGCATTAATTTTACCTAGCATTGAGATGGGTAGTGTTTTCCAATATAAAATATTCTTATTTAATTTATTCAATAAGAGTGGGAAGTTCGATTTAAATAAAGAATCAAATCTTTTTGTTACAAAAATTCCAAGATATTTAATTTTTTCATTTGTTATCTTAAAAGGAAAGTGTTGTAATGTATGAAAGTTATTTACCATTATTGACATGAGTTCACTTTTATTCCAATTAATACTATATCCTGAAAAAGATCCAAATTCAGTTATTAATTTTAATAAATTTTGGATACTAATTTCCAGTTTTGTAATATAAAGTAATACATCATCCGCATATAAGGAGATTTTATTTTCAGTATCTCTGGTATCATACCCATATATTTCAGGATGTGATCTCACTCGTTGAGCTAATGGTTCTATTGCAAGTGCAAATAGTAGTGGGGATAAAAGGCAACCTTGTCTGCAGCCTCGAGATAGATTAAATTTAGTTGATAGCATTTGATTTGTTATTATTCTGGCTGTTGGATTAGTGTATAATAATTTGGCCCAAGTAATAAACTTCTCTCCCAATTTAAAAGTTTCCATAACCGAAAACAAGTAAGACCATTCCACCTGGTCGAAGGCTTTCTCCGCATCTAACGAAATAACTACTAGATCTTTATTAATACCTCTTTTTGAATATATAATATTGAATAAACATCTCAGGTTATATGAGGAATATCGTTTTGGTATAAATCCTGTTTGATCAGAGTGAATTAATTCATTAATAACTGTATTTAGCCTTTGTGCCAATATTTTAGTTAATATCTTTTGATCCGTATTTAAAAGAGCTATAGCTCTAAATGATCCTGGGTCACATTATTAATTTATTAATTAATGTGTGTATTTACGTATATAATGTAGTCAATGCCTACTATGTTCTGTGGTGCTATGCAAAGAAAGAATTTCATTGTCTTGTCAGGGACACATGACAATAAACTCTTTTGACTTGACTTGACTTGACTTTGATTTAAAAGACATTTGGGAAGGTACAGTACATGGATAGGAAAGGTTTAGAGGGATATACAGTAACAGGTCAAATGCGTGCAGGTGGGACTAACATAGATGAGACATCTTGGTCGACATTGGCAGGTTGTCCGAAGGGTCTGTGTATATGCTGTGGAAACTCTATGACTGAATATTCATGCCAAACATGATGCCTAGTTTGGCTTAGTTTGGTTTTTAGTTTAGTTTAGACTTGCGGCCCGGAAATAGTCCTCTGAGTCCATGCCCACCAGCTATACGCAGACATTAACACTACACACACTGGGGACAATTTTATCAGGCCAAGTAACCTACAAACCTGTATGTCTTTGAAGTGAGCGAGGAAACCGGAGATCCCAGGGAAAGCCCACGCAGGTCAAGGGGAGAACGTACAAACTCCATACAGACAGCACCATAGTCAGGATCGAACCTGGGTCCCTGGCGCTGTAAGACAGCAATGTACCCCTCCGCCACCGTGCCACCCTTAAGTTGCAAAATGATATTATTGTTTTGCAACTTATGATATCAGTGCAACAGTAGTTGGCCTTATAGTTGTGCAGCACAGTAATAAGCTACCTATCCCATTGTCTCTGCAGCAACCACCAATCAGCTAGTTACATTAATCCCATATTCACTTTTATATCCCCATTTTCTCCCTGTCCCCCACCCCGATTCACCAATTAACCACCTACAGTGCAATTTGCAGTAGCCAATTAACATAAATTATCATTGTTCGGCACAAACATGGTGGGCCGAAGGCCCTGCTTCCATTCCCAGTGTTCTCGCCTAAACTTCATCTCCAAAAGAAGTTCACTGAATTAGCTCCACATCACTTGCTTGCCTGGCACTTTACTCTTGAATCCGTGTTCTCTCATGGGGAGCAAGGGTGGAAATGCCTTTATCAAGACTTCTCAGTCTGACGGAGAAACTTCCAAAATGGCACCCGAACCCCATCCAGTGGGAAGATGTGCAAGCTAAACACAAATGGGGGATGGAGTGTCCAAAAATCCTAATGACCCCATCAAGTATATCCTGCCCCACAACTGCGACAGAGGCTGTAGTCCCACACAGGACTCATCAGACCCTTTACAACCCACAGTACTGGGTGTTGACAGTAAGTCATTTTCAATCTCAAAGGATTGCTAAAGAAGAAGAATGTGTACAAGCTGCACCTAATTTATTTTTTAAATCAGGCTCTAAATTAGTGGGGGTAAAATATACGAGGATATTAATCAGGACAAGCATTGATCAATGCTCTGTGCTTTAGGAGTTGATACAGCAAGCAAGCAGATCTCGTAAACCATGACAATGGAGTATTCTCACAGGACACGCCACATTTTAGTGGGAGGTCCTACTTTAAGATTTTTTAGCAGGCTTTCCCATTAATTGCCATTCAGACTCTCCACCAAGGAGCAATTGGGATGTTTTATTGTGTGGGAAAGAAGTGCGAGTGCTGGTTTAAATTGAGATATACATAAACTCAGTGGGACAGACAGCATTTCTGGATAGAAGGAATGCCTGATGTTTTGGGTCAAGACATACACAGTCTGAAGATCTGTATATGTATTATAGAGTCTGAAGAAGGGTCTCAACCCGAAACGTCACCCATTCCTTCTCTCCAGAGATGCTGCCTGTCCTGCTGAGTTACTCCAGCATTTTGTCTCTATCTGGGATGTTTCTTTATTTGTTTAGAGGTACAGCACGGAAACAGGCACTTCGGCCCACCGAGTCCACGCCAACCTTCGATCACCCGTTCACACTAGTTCTTTATTATCCATAATCTTTCTCATCCACTCCCTACACACTAAGGGTAGTTTGCAGAGGCCGATTGAACTACAAAAAAATGCACGTCTTTAGGATGTGGGGGGAAACAGGAGCACCCGGAAGAAACCCACTTGGTCAGGAGGAGAACATGGGTCCATGCCACTGTGAGACAACAGCTCTACCAATTGTGCACCTATGCTGCCTTTAAAACCTTTTTAAAGTAAATTGTACAATGAGTGAGGCATGCAACATAGAAACATAGAGACATAAAAAATGGGTGCAGGAGTAGGGCATTCGACCCTTTGAGCCAGCACCACCATTCAATATGATCATGGCTGATCATCCAAAATCAATACCCCGTTCCTGCTTTCTCCCCATATCCCTTGATTCTGTTAGCCCAAAGAGCTATATATAACTCTCTCTTGAAGACATATAACCATATAATATAACCATATAACAATTACAGCACGGAGACAGGCCCTCTCGGCCCTTCCAGTCCGTGCCGACCATTTGTTTTCCCCTAGTCCCATCTACCTGCACTCAGACCATACCCCTCCATTCCCTTCACGTCCATATACCTATCCACTTTACTTTTAAATGTTAAAATCGATCCTGCCTCCACCACCTCTGCCGGAAGCTCATTCCACGCAGCCACCACCCTCTGAGTAAAGAAGTTCCCCCTCACGTTACCCCTAAACTTCTGTCCCTTAATTCTCATGTCATGCCCTCTTGTTTGAATCTTCCCTACCCTCAATGGGAAAAGCTTATCCACGTCAACTCTGTCTATCCCGTTCATCATTTTAAAGACCTCAATCAAGTCCCCCCTTAACCTTCTGCGCTCCAAAGAATAAAGACCTAACTTGTTCAACCTTTCTCTGTAACATAGTTGCTGGAACCCTGGCAACATTCTAGTAAATCTCCTCTGTACTCTCTCTATTTTGTTGACATCCTTCCTATAACTAGGCGACCAAAATTGTACACCATACTCCAGAATTGGTCTTACCAATGCCTTGTACAATTTTAACATTACTTCCCTACTCCTATATTCAATGCTCTGATTTATAAAGGCCAGCACACCAAAGGCTTTCTTTACCACTCTATCTACATGCGATTCCACCTTCAGGGAACTATGCACAGTTATTCCTAGATCCCTCTGTTCCACAGCATTCCTCAATTCCCTACCATTTACCATGTACGTCCTATTTTGATTTGTCCTGCCAAGATGTAGCACTTCACACTTATCAGCATTAAACTCCATCTGCCATCCACCATTACTCTCTGACATCAAACTCTCACCAAACAGCCATCCACCATTACTCTCTGACATCTCCCATTCAGCCACTGTTGAATCCATCTTGCTACTCCGCCATTAACACCCAAAGATTGAACCTTCTGAACCAACCTTCCATGGGGAACCTTGTCAAAGGCCTTACTGAAATCCATATAGACAACATCCACTGCTTTACCCTCATCAATGTCCCTAGTTACCGCTTCAAAAAATTCAAGAAGGTTTGTCAAACATGACCTTCCAGGCACAAATCCATGTTTACTGTTCCTGATCAGACCCTGTTTATCCAGATGCTTATATATATTATCTCTAAGTATCCTTTCCATTAATTTGCCCACCACTGACGTCAAACTAATAGGTCTATAATTGCTAGGTTTATTCTTTGAACGCTTTTTAAACAATGGAACAACATGAGCAGTACGCCAATCCTCCGGCACTATTCCCGTTTCTAATGACATTTGAAATATTTCTGTCATAGCTCCTGCTATTTCTACACTAACTTCCCTCAATGTCCTAGGGAATATCCTGTCAGGACCTGGAGACTTATCCACCTTTATATTTTTCAAAAGTGTCAGTACTTCCTCCTCTTTGAATCTCATAGTTTCCATAGCTACTCTACTTTTTTTCCCTTACCTCACAGAGTTCAATATCCTTCTCCTTGGTGAATACCGAAGAAAAGAAATTGTTCAATATCTCCCCCATCTCTTTTGGCTCTGCAGATAGCTGTCCATTCTGGTTCTCTAATGGTCCAAATTTATCCCTCGTTATCCTTTTGCTATTAATATAGCTGTAGAAACCCTTTGGATTTACTTTCACCTTTCTTGCCAAAGCAACCTCATATCTTCTTTTAGCCTTCCTAATTTCTTTCTTAAGATTCATTTTACATTCTTTATACTCCTCTAGCACCTCATTTACTCCATGCCTCCTATAATTCTTGTAGATATCTCTCTTTTTTCGAAACAAGTGTCTAATTTCCCTTGAAAACCATGGCTCTTTCCAATTTTTACTATTTCCTTTCAACCTAATAGGGACATAAAGATTCTGTACTCTTACAATTTCCCCTTTAAATGCCCTCCATTTCTCTTCTACATCCTTCCCATGAAACAAAGTGTCCCAATTCACTCCTTTAAAATCCTCACGCATTCCCTCAAAGTTAGCCTTTCTCCAATCAAAAATCTCCACTCTAGGTCCTGTTCTGACTCGCTCCATAATTATATTGAAACTAATGGTATTGTGATCACTGGTCCCGAAGTGCTCACCAACGCATACCTCCGTCACCTGTCCTGCCTCATTTCCTAACAGGAGGTCCAGCACTGCCCCTTCTCTGGTCGGTACCTCTATGTACTGCTGCAAAAAACTATCCTGCACACATTTTACAAACTCCAAACCATCCAGCCCATTTACAGAATGTGTTTCCCAGTCTATTTTTGGGAAATTGAAATCTCCCACAATCACTACCTTGTGCTTACTACTAATATCTGCTATCTCCTTACATATTTGCTCTTCCAATTCTCGCTCCCCATTTGGCGGTCTATAGTACACCCCTAAAAGTGTTGCTACACCGTTCCCACTTCTCAGTTCCACCCAAATAGCCTCCCTAGATGAACCCTCTAATCTATCCTGCCAAAGCACTGCTGTAATATCCTCTCTGACAAGCAATGCAACACCTCCACCTCTGGTCCCTCCAATTCTATCACCCCGGAAGCAACGAAATCCTGGAATATTTAGTTTCCAATCACAGCCCTCCTGCAACCATGTTTCACTGATTGCCACAACATCATATTTCCAGGTGTCAATCCAGGCTCTAAGTTCATCCACCTTACTTACAATGCTCCTAGCATTAAAATATGCACATTTTATAAACCCACCATCCTTTATTCTCTGTCTATTATCTTTTTCATCTTTCATAGAAACATAGAAATTAGGTGCAGGAGTAGGCCATTCAGCCCTTCGAGCCTGCACCGCCATTCAATATGATCATGGCTGATCATCCAACTCAGTATCCCGTACCTGCCTTCTCTCCATACCCTCTGATCCCCTTAGCCACAAGGGCCACATCCAACTCACTCTTAAATATAGCCAATGAACTGGCCTCAACTACCCTCTGTGGCAGAGAGTTCCAGAGACTCACCACTTCTCGCCTACATTTTGGGTCCGAGTGCTTCCCTTCTCTGTCTCTTGCCCCACACCCTGTCCCCTAGCCCCCTCTACCCGAGTCCCTCCCCCCAGCCTTTCTAGTTTAAAGACTCCCCAGTAGCCTTTGCAAATCTCCCTGCCAGGATATTGGTCCCCTTCGGGTTCAAGTGCAACCCGTCCTCTGCGTACAGATCATGCCTTCCCCAAAAGAGGTCCCAGTGATCAAGAAACTTGAATCGCTGCCCACTGCACCAGTCCCTCAGCCACGCATTTAGCCTCCACCTCATTTCATTCCTACTCTCACTGTCACGCGGCACAGGCAGTAATCCTGAAATCGTTACCCTTTTGGTCCTTCTCTTTAACTTTCCCCCCAACTCCCTAAATTCTCCCTTCAGGACCTCGTCACTTTTTCTGCCTATGTCATTGGTACCTATGTGTACCACAACATCAGGCTCCTCTCCCTCCCTTATCAGAATCTTTTGGACACGTTCTGACACATGCGAGACCCTGGCACCAGGGAGGCAAACTACCATCCGGGTTCTCCCGACTGCGTCCACAGAATCGCCTATCCGACCCCCTAACTATAGAGTCCCCTATTACAATTGCCCTCCTCTTTTTGCTACCCTTCTGAGCATCAGGGCCGGTCTCTGTGCCGGAGGCCCGGCCGCTGTTGTTGCCCCCAGCTAGGCTGTCCCCTCCAATCGTACTCAAACCCGAGTACCTATTTTCCAGTTGTACGGTCACAGGGGTACTCTCTAGCCCCTGCCTCTGCCCCTTGCCCTTCCTAACCGTGACCCACTTGTCTGCCTCCTGTGGTTTGGGAGTGACTACCTCCCTGTAGCTCCTCTCTATGACCTCCTCACTCTCCCTGACCAGACGGAGGTCGTCGAGCTGCTGCTCCAGGTTCCTAACACGATCCTTTAGGAGCCCCATCTCGACACACCTGGCGCAGATGTGTACGTCTGGAGGGCTATCAGATTCCCTGACCTCCCACATCTGACATCCAGAACAGTACACTGCCCTGGCCTTCATACTGCCCCCCTTCTGAGCATCAGGGCCGGTCTCTGTCTTTACTTTGTGCATTCATTGGAGATGGAGAGTGTCTGGAATCTTCAAGGTTTGGATGGCAGTAAACACCAGGATAAGTAGATTTGTGAGATGGGATGGGGTATGAGGATTAGAGGGAAGCACTGCCACATTTCTTGGCTCACAAACAGTCTTCTAAAGAGACTAAGTTGATTCTCTCCACCTTCGGTCTCCACAAGGTTTATACTCATGAATCTTGACATGTCAATCTTAAAAAATAAATCTGGTCAATGTGGAGTGATGCAAATGAAATGAGTAGTGGCTCTGCAAGCCTTGTGATGCTGGATTGGTCTCCTATCCCTGACCCTGTTAAAACCACAGAGTGCTTTCAAAAATCAGAATTGAGCTCCAAATAGCATCATCAAATGGAAGGCAGAATAACAGTAAATTAAAGGAAGGCACCTGGAATAATTCACCAGGCTAGATATTTCCCACATCTGACACGCAGTCAGAGAGCTAAAACTGCTCATATACACACATGAATACACACACACAGACACACACATGCCCTCATACACACACACACCAACACATGCACGCAAAAGCACATACACCAACACACGCCGAAGGACCTAGTTCTGCGCTGTAGCTCTAAAGTCTACACTCTAAAGTACAACCACCTCCATTACTTATCCATTTATTGGTACATCACGTGATACAATTTACAGATTCTTCATCTTTTGCCCAGTCATATTAGCACTAGATTTATACAGTACCTGGAACGAACCTTCATGGGGGATCAGAGTGCCTCCAAGCAATGATTTTTAACTCTCTGACTGCTTGTCAAGCATAGATTGTATCTACCTTTGTGAAATTATCCAGGCGTCTCTCCGCATTACGCTGTCTCTGATTTGATAGTGGCATTTGGAATTCATTTCTGTATTCCGGTAATACTCTGTGGCTGCTCCTACATCTTTCAATGCTATCATGTTCATAGATTTTGAAGCAGGTTGGGGATCAAATTATTTGGTGGGTCTTTTTTCCTTCTTTGCAAAACATAGATTGAAAAGGTTTGCACATGACTTGCTAAGTTGTTTGATTGTTGCACAATTAGATTATTCTCAGGAAAGGCCTTGCCGATCATGGATGACTCCAATCTTTATCCATTTTGCCATTTTCCACTTGTAATGTGATTGTGAAGTGTGCTGATTTTCTCATCAGCCATTGATCCACCTGAAGTGCTGATCGATTATTCCCTTCAATTGCTTTCAGTTCCCTGATTAGTCTTCTGACCTGGAAGTCTGTGATTGCTGAGATCATCACGACAGGCAAGAGCCTCTGTTGATCCCCCCAGTCTCAATCATATGGGAACGAAATAGAAAAGATGCAATCGTTCCTCCATAACCTGGTATTACAGCAAATGTGGGTAATAAGCAGCGGATTTGAAGGAGCAATGTGTCAGTGTGTATTTGAAAGCAGGGAAAGCTACAGAAATAAATGCCTACTCAACTGTATCATTTGAAATTCAGACACGGATATTTTGCACTTATTCTGGCAGACGGCAAGTTAGCTCGCTCCATAGAACCCACAGAAAATCGCACTGCAAATGTGCAATTTCTAAGAGTTTCTGCACAGAGTTGCAATGGGTTCAAGTTCATCCGTATCGTACAAAGCAAATTTCATTGCTGGGAAGAATGGATCAGGGGTTGATTTGGCCCTGAGGTCAACTAATAGGAAGAACTCCTCACTGACTCAATGAGATAATAATGTAAATCTGTTAGCCACCAGGCAACGTGGCATTAGGATGACTGGCCTCTAAATGGACATAAAATAGCATTTATACTCATTCCAAAATAGCCTTGAAGAAGTGATGTGAACTGCCTTCTTAAATTGCATTAAGTTAGGCCAAGTCGTAACTTTAGTGGGAATTTAGTTTCATTTAGTTTAATTTAAAGATACAGCATGGAAACAGGCACTTTGGCCCATAGAGTCCATGCTAACCACCATCACCCATATAGTATGTCTATCCTACACACTGGGGACAATTTACAGAATCCATTCAACTTACAAACCTGCACGTCTATGGGATGTGGGAGGAAGATAGATAAACAGACAGACAGACAGACAGACAGACAGACAGACAGACAGACAGACAGACAGACAGACAGACAGACAGACAGACAGACAGACAGATAGATAGATAGATAGATAGATAGACAGACAGACAGACAGACAGACAGACAGACAGATAGATAGATAGATAGATAGATTATTGATTAGTACAGGTGTCAGATTTCATAGGGAGAACGCAGGAGAATGAGGTTAGGAGGGAGAAGTAGATCAGCAATGATTGAATGGCGGAGTAGACTTAGTGGCCTAATTCTACTCCTATTTATTATAACCTTAAGGAACAATGAAACTGGAGCACCCGGAGAAAACAGGGAGAATGTGCAAACTCCATACAGACAGCACCCGTAATTGGGATTGAATCTGGAATCAAATTCTCAGGTGATCTGATGTAGCAAATCTACTGCTGCACCACTGTGGCATTAAAGTTTTAGGATTTTAACATAATTATAATTCTTTATTTGAGGAACGTAACTAAGGAGCTCAGTTTAAGGCAGGGGAATATTCCTCCTTTACAATAAGGGAAGTCAGAGACATTTCCCCTGGAGATGGGTCAAGGATCTCACAGAACAGCTGCTGGAGATTTTGATGGGGACGGGTGATCAGTTAATGGTCATGATGCACTTTGGTATGAATGATGCAGGTAAAAATAGGGATAAGGTGTTAGACGATAAGATGGAATGCAAGCTCTTAAAATAGTAATCATAGGATTGCTTCAATTCCTTGAAATGCAGGAGGCCGAGGTGTTGTATTATAGAGGTGATTAAATTAATGAGGGGAATAGACGGGTTAAATAGAGTCTTCTTTTCTTAGTGTGGGGGAATCAAGAATTGGAGGGCATAGGTTTAAGGTGAAAGGAGAAAGATTTAATAGGAACCATTTTTTCACACGGAGTGGTGGGGATATGGAACAATGACATGAGAATTAAGGGACAGAGGTTTCGGGGTAACGTGAGGGGGAACTTCTTTACTCAGAGGGTGGTTGCTGTGTGGAATCAGCTTCCAGCAGAAGTGGTGGAGGCAATATCAATTTTAACATTTAAGAGTAAAGTGGATAGGTATATGGACGTGAAGGGAATGGAGGGGTATGGTCTGAGTGCAGGTAGATGGGACTAGGGGAAAACAAATGGTCGGCACGGACTGGAAAGGCCGAGAGGGCCTGTTTCCGTGCTGTAATTGTTATATGGTTATATGGTTATATGGTTAATCTGACAGAAGAAATATTTGATGCAAGTACAATTACAACATTTAAAGGATATTTGGACAGGTACATGGATGGAAACTTAAGAAGAATACGGGCCAAACACGTAGGGGATTTTGGTTGGCCAAGTTAAGCCGACTGTGGATACATTAGTTCTAATCTTCCAAAATCACAGATTCTGGAGAAGTGGATAACCGTCAATGTGAAACCACTGCTCAAAAAGGACGGGAGCAAAATGTAAGTAACTGTTGGCCAGTTAGCTTAATATCTAATCTGGAATAAATGTTGGAATCAGTTATTAAAGGAATAATAACTACACATCTGGAAAACTGTGATCACATGGTTTCCTGAAGGGAATATTGTCCCTGACAAGTTTATTGGAGTTTTTGAGAATGCCTTGACCAGGGTAGATAGTAGAGGTCCAACAGATGAACTGTGTTTGGACAAATCACCTCACGAAAGGTTAATATGATATGATACGATAGAACGTTATTTATCCCAGGAAATAAATTGATCTGCCAACAATCATAAAAACACAGAATACACAAAATACAAAATACATGAAACATGAAATTAAAGTGACGAGTGGAAAGGATTAGGGATGTGCAAAGATTGGGGAAGGGGGAGGGGGAGTATGTCTACCCCACGACAGAAGAAGAAGGAGTTCTACAGATTGATAGTCATAGGGAAGAAGGATCTCCTGTGGCATTCTGTCCTGCATCTTGATGGAACCAGTCTGTTGCTGAAGGTACTCCTCAGGTTGACCAGTGTGTCATGGAGGGGGCAAGCTGTATTGTCCATGATGCTCCATAGTTTGAGGAGATCCCCTCCAAGATCACCTTCCATGAATCCAACTCCACCCCCAGGATGGAGCCAGTCTTCCTGATGAGTTTGTTGATCCTATTGGCATCCGCCGCCTTCGCCCTGCTGCCTCAGCAAACGGCAGTGAACAAGATAGCACTGGCTACTACCGATTGGTAGAACATCTGCAGTTAAGTCACACGATCCCATTGTGTTGGAGATAATGTACTGAAGACTGGGTGAAGGTGTGAGGCAATGAGCAATTGACAAAAGGAATTGTAGATACTGGTTTACAAACAAAAAAAACATGAAATTGGGCAACATGGTGACACAGCGGTAGAGTTGGTGCCTAATAGCGATTATGGCACTAGAGACGTGGGTTCAATACCGACTATGGGTTCTGTCTGTATGGAGTTATGCAAGTTCTTCCCATGGCCACATGGTTTTTCTTTAAGATCTGCAGTTTCCTCCCACACTCCAAGCACATACAGGTTTGAGGGTTAATTGGCTTGGTAAAACTGTAAAAATTGTCACTAGTGTATGCATGATAGTCTCAATGTGCAGGAATCACTGGTTGGTGCAGACTCGGTAGGTCAAAGGGCTTGTGTCTGTGCTGTATCACTAAACTAAACTAAACTAAACTAAACTAAACTAAACTAAACTAAAGTGCTGGAGTAACGCAGAAGGTCAGGCAGTATCTTTGGAAGACATGGATAGATGGTGATTTGGCTTGGGATCCATCTTCAGACTGATTGTAGTGGTGTGGACAATTCACAATTTTATTACCGAATCCAATTAACCTACAAACCTGTACGACTTTGGGATGTGGGAGGAAACCGGAGCACCTGAAGAAAACTCACGCCATCCCAGGAGAATGTACAAACTCGGTAGACGGCACACATAGTCAGGATCGAACCAGGGTCTCAGGCACTGGAAGGCAGCAATTCTTCCACTGTGTTACCCTGTATCTAATATTGAGCTAAGAGATACTATTAAGCAATGATTCATATTTGTGTCCTTGTGTTTGAAAGAACAGTTAATTTTTAAAGTCTATCCAAAGTGCTACAACAAACCCAATTGACAGATGGACAACATGGTAACAAATTTGATCTGGAGGCATGATCATTTAAAATGGTGAAGCTACTGTCATGATGTTCACCCAGGCCATAATAGCTTGCCAGTTATAAAGTTGAAATAATTTACATTAGTAATAAAATTAAGGAAATTAAATTAAAATGGCTGCGCTACATATTGCCCTGACATAGTTGATTGAACTGCACCAGAAAACTCAGTGCAAAGGTCTTATCAATACTCCGGGCATATTGTATTGTATTGTATTGTAATTAATTTATTAGCTAAGTATGTAAAAACATACAAGGAATTCGATTTGCCATACAATCATACCAAAAAAGCAACAAGACACACAACTACATAAAAATTAACATAAACATCCACCACAGCGCACTGTGATGGAAAGCAATAAAGTATTATCTTCTTCCCTCCTGTTCTCCCGCAGTCGGGGCAGATCGAAGCTCCCGCAGCCAGTGATCGAAACTCCCTCGTCGGGGCGGTCGAAGCTCCTGCGGTTGGAGCACCCGAAGTCGATCCTCACCACAGGGACCTCCAGCTCCACGATGTTAGGTCGCAGTGCGGACAGAGAAACGATACGACATACAATGAGTATATCGGAAACAGGGGTAAAACATTAGCTGAGGAATATGAAGCAGAGGGCAATTCATCCTGAAATTGTAACTGTTTCTTTTACTCTCCATGATGCTAACATTTTAGTTTTTATTTCAGATTTTCCAGCATGCGCAATACATTGATTTTAGCCTTGTGGTGAAAGATTGCTTTTCAGTTGACTGATACTGAACAGTGGTTTTCCCCTGATATTTGAGCTACTGCTCTACTTGATGCATTACAATGACCTGGACCTGGCTACACTGCATAATTGTGAAGCACTTTTGCATATAATTTCCTGAGCTCACAAATAATGAGGAAGGTATGTACGGATTTCTAAAGGATATTGAAGGCTGCTGACATTCAATGCAGAGGAGTATGTAATGATATGTTTGGGAGGAGGGCAATAGGACATAAGTCGTGCAAAATTCATCGAACCACATGGAATTGAAAGTCTGAGCTGAATGGATACAAATATGAAATGAGGGAGGAATGAGTTTAGTTTATAGTTTAGAGATATAGTGCGGAAACAGGCCCTTCGGCCCACCATGTCCTCACCGACCAGTGATCACCCCGTACACTACCACTATCCTACAAGCTAGGGACAATTTACAATCTTTACCAAAGCCAATTAACTCACAAAGCTGTACATGTTTGGATTGTGGGAGAAAACCGGAGCTCCCGGAGAAAACCCACACAGGTCAGAGGGAAAACGTACAAACTTCATACAGACAGCACCCGTAGCCGGGTCTCGGGTGCCGTAAGGCAACAACTCTACCGCTGCGCCACCATGGCACCGTGCCACCATGCCACCCCTGAGGCAGATTTAATTAAAACATATTGTATCTTAGGTCTACTAAAGATGGAATTGAGCAACAATGCTGAATGTTATGGGCCTGTCCCACTTAGGCGGTTTTTCCGGCAACTGCCGGCGACCGTCATAGTCATAGCAGGTCGCCGAAAAACCGGCAACTGGACCCCCCCACGACAATGTCTACGACATTGTCTGCAACAACCTACCTGCTAGTCGACGTCAAGCTACGGCAAGCTGCCGACAACCGGCGACCCACCAACGACCACAAACGACCACACCTACGACAACCTACGTCCACCCGCGACAAGCTATGACAAGGTAAGACAATTCAGTTGCCGGTACCTGTCACTGGGTGATGTAGGTTGACTTAGGTAGTCACTAATGGAATTCACTGAATTCAGCACCGGCGACAACCTACGTCATCCTGGCGACAACCTATCACAGCACCTACGTCAGAAGAAGTCAAGCTACGCTCATTGGCATCAAGTCAACTGTCGCCGACTGTCGCCGAGAAGTTTTGAACATTTCAAGTTCCAGTGGCAACCAGAAAAACACTACGAATCTTTAGATGAGAGAGGAGACTACTCACGACTATACAGGCGACACCCCGGCGACCATGTGGCGACAGCCTAGCCTGTAGTCTCCTAAAAAATCGCCTAAGTGGGAAAGGGGCTTTACATTTGTTGGGCTTCATTTAAAGGATCATATTTCAGTTCCAACTTTCACATTGTAAGAAGGGTGTTTAAGATGCAGAAGAGATTAAAACATTTTTTTTAAAGTATTTAGAATTGTTCTTTAAATACTTTATTTTTTAAGCATATAAAATCACAAGCTCTTCAAAACTTTTTTCACAAATTGAGCTCTATTAATTATGTTTAATTGTTTAAGTATTCTTAAATACTTTACATAATTATCTTTTAATTGATTTGAACTTTTTTATTTGTTTAATATTTCTGAGGTTTTTACTAATGCTTCTAAATGTTAGGTCGTCAGCTGGATGAGATGGAATGTGTTTTCGTTGCCTATCAAAGATTATTTCAGCTATTTTTCTAGTAAAAATTAAACCGAGATATTCATGTCATTACCACCGTTCTTGAGATTGCATGAGATATGTGACCCAAAACTGGCTATTTGTTCTAACTTGTCCAAGCTAACTTGACTAGGATCTGTTCAAGCGTCATCTAATCTATCAGAATAACCGTCCACACAATTATTTCTTATACCCATGTATAGTTTTCCATGAAATGTTGCTGTAATAATATTTCAATCTCTTCCTGTTTCACATGCTGACCTGGCTTAAAAAACATCTTATGGTTATGCTGTTCATTGCTCTAGAAACAATTTCCCTGCATCCAATCTATTGAAACCCTTGCTTATTTTAAGGACAATTTTTTCGGCATTCTTTTAAAGTCATCTTTTATTGTTTTTTAATTTTATGTTGACATGGAAACAGTCCGTTCAGCCCAACAAAACGCGCTGATCAGTGGGCATTCACCAACATTGAACCCATTTTCAGGACATGGGCACCAAATCTGAGGAAGGATTTGTTGGCTCTGGAGAGGGTCCAGAGGAGGTTTGCAAGAATGATCCCAAGAATTAGTAGGTTAACCTATGATGAGCATTTGTCGGCACTCGGCCTGAACTCGCTGAAGTTCAGAAGAATGAGGGGGATCTCATTGAAACATACAGAATAGTGAAAGGCTTGCTTAGAGTGGATGCGGAGAGGATGTTTCCATTAGTGGGAGAGTCTAGGAACTAGAGGTCATAGTCTCAGAATTAAAGGACGTTCTTTTAGGAAGGAGATGAGGAGAGATTTGTCTAGTCAGAGGGTGATGCATCTGTGGAATTATTTGCCACAGAAGGCTGCGGAGGCCAAGTCAGTGGATATTTTTAAGCCAGAGATAGATAGATTATTGATTAGTACAGGTGTCAGAGGTTATGGGGAGAAGGCAGGTGAATGGGGTTAGAAGGGTGAGATAGATCAGCCATGATTGAATGGCAGAGTAGACTTGATGGGCCGAATGACCTAATTCTGTTCCTATCACATGACCTTATGACTAATGGTCTTTATTGCCAATGCAATTCAAGTGCTCTGGAAACCTCTTATATTCTAATGGCCCTGTCTCATGGTGCGAGTTGACCCACGAGGTACCCCGAGTGAAAGACACGTGGTTGTGTACGAGGCTTCAAGTTTATGTTCAAGTGTTTAACCGAGTTCCCACGGGTATGTCATTTCTGCGCTGTTCCAAGTTCCTCCTCTGAGTTACCAAGTTCCTCTCCCGTTACTCTTGCGCCAACCATGAATTAAGGTATGTTTTAATAAAGCAACAATGTTAAAAGACATCTCCATGCTGTGGCTTTGAGTTATTTCAGCGCGGCCGCATCTATTGATACGACCTACAAAGGTAAAATGCGCACCCTCCAGCAACCAATAACGTGGTAAGTGCATTTCTTGGTGCTTTTTGTTTTTAAATACTGTATTTCCCGGGGTGGGGGGAGAGCTCAGTTCATAGTATTTGGGGAGTCTAGCGTTGTGAAGGAGGGAATTGGGGTCAGTAACCCACTTGCCACGCTCCAGTCTGAGTGCAGGTAGATGGGACTAGGTGATAGTAAACGGCACGGAGTAAAAGGGCAGAGATGGCCTGTTTCCGTGCTGTCATTGCTATATAGTTTTATTATGGCCAGGGAGTGAATTAGCTTGGGTGGCTGCCGCAGCGGTCCGGGCACGGACAGCACAACTGGCCGCCACTTCCGAGGAAGAAAGCAGCTCGGGTGACTGATTTTGAGCGGCCGCCGGGACCCGACAGCAAACACACACAAACACAGACAGACAGAGAGACACACACACACACAGCGGAGTTACCCGGCAGTAGGCAACCCAGGAACCACGCAAAATATATATACAGCACATGGTCATATATAATTCATTCTCTCTCTTTATTTATTTATTTATTTATTTATTTATTTATTTATTTTTTCCTTTTCAAAAACTTTATTGACACAATCATATAATACAACACATCAAACCATAATCAAAAATGGCACTATATACAACCATTATAGTACAACAATACAATCATTGTTCACAATACACTCTCTCTCTCTCTCTCTTTTTTTTTTTTTTTTTTTTTTTTTGGTTTCAAAAAAACTTTATTGACACAATATAATACAACACATCAAACCATAATCAAAAATGGCACTATATACAACCATTATAGTACAACAATACAATCATTGTTCACAATACACTCTCTCTCTCTCTCTCTCTCTCTCTCTCTCTCTCTCTCTCTCTCTCTCTCTCTCTCTGTGTCTCTCTCTCTCTCTCTCTCTCTCTCTCTCTCTCTCTCATATATATATATATATATATATATATCAGTAGGCAACCCAGGAACCACTCAAAGTATATATACAAATACACATACACATATTCATATACGCATACACATATACATATACACAGGTCTGGGGAAGACAGAGAGGGGAACAATGAGGACACGGAAATTTAGTGGGGAATCTCATTGGTTATCATGTGGGAAGGAAGTTCAGATGCTGGTTTAAAGATAGACGAAAGCGGGACAGGCAGCATCTTTGGTTAGTGGTCTAAGGAAGGGTCTCGACGCGAGACATCATCATTCCTTCTCTCCGGAGATGCTGCTTGTCCCGCTGAGTTACTCCAGAATTGTGTGTGTGCGAGAGTTACTCCAGCATTGTTCGTGTGTGTGTGTGAGTTACCCCAGCATTGTGTGTGTGTGTGAGTTACCCCAGCATTGTGTGTGTGTGAATCATGAATTGCCAAGACACAAGGCACTGTAGATACAAATAATGACATACACAAGAAAGGGCAGATGCTAGTTGAAAAAAGTAAACACATGGGGCTGGAGAAATTTGGAAATGTCATCCCGTCACCCATTCCTTCTCTCCAGAGATGCCCGCCTGAGTTAAAAGTGTTCCCACAGTAGACTCACGAATCACTAAGGTAAACGCACGGGCCACCACGTTATAAACGAGGTTAAAATGTTTCAATTTTTAACTTGAACTGTAAATTTGACTCGTGGAAAAAATCAAACAAATTTGGTTTTTTTCGCGAGTTACCAAGTTTCATGGGTACCTGCCGTTAGCACCACGAGTCGCTAAGTTACTCGCAAGAGTTCCAACGTTCCCGCTACGTTTAGTGTACGTGATTACCGCGAGTGACAACTCTGGGTCACTCGTGGGTCAACTCACACCGTGAGACAGAGGTTTAATAGAGACGCTGCATCCGCCACTCTCTCTGACAGTGATCACGGAGCAGTGACCACCCAATAAAAGCAGGGGCATCTTGCATGCTCATTCACCATTTTAGCACCTACCAATACTTTGGCCTTTCCAGATGAGATGGAGATTCTCTTGCAATGCTTCCAAATTCATCTTTTGCATTTGATGCTCGCGATGTGACCTCCTACAAATGAGTCTGACCAAATGAAAAAGAGGAGAATGTTTTGCTGAGCACATACACTCTGTCAGCTGTGGCCATTTGGATCGCCCAATTGCTAGCCATTTTACCCCCCACCCCTCATCCCCATTCCCACAACAACTTGTCTATCCCCAGGCCTCCTCCACAAACTGGAAGAACAGCACCTCATATTCTCCTGGAGAGTCTACAACCATTAGCTAGATAGATGTTCTAGACTTTAGATAGATGGATTAGGATGGCACGGTGGTGCAGTGGTAGAGTTGTTGCCTTACAGCGCTTGCAGCACCGGAGACCTAGGTTCGATCACAGCTGCGGATGCTTGTCTGTACGGAGTTTGTATGTTCTGTCTATGATCGCGTGGGTTTTCTCCAAGAACTTTGGTTTCCTCCCACACTCCAAAGATGTACAGGTTTGTAGGTTATTTGACTTGGTATACGTGTAAATTGTCTCTAGTGTGTGTAGAATAGTGTTAGTGTGTGGGTGATTGCTGGTCGGTGCGGACTCAGTGGGCCGAAGGGCCCTTTTCTGTGCTATATCTCTAAACGATAGATGGAAAGATGGATAGATGGATGGATGGATAGATGGACAGATGGATAGACAGATAGATAGATAAAATAAACAAACACAAATAAATGAACAATAATAGCGCAATGTCAAAAATAATGCCCCTAGTCTATACAGGTCAGAGTTTATTTAGAGATACAGGTGAGGAGGGGTTAATTAGTGCCAAAGGGTTCATTGCTATGTTCTCCAGGAACATTTTGGTCGGGTGACAAAACATAAGAAATTTCCACAGTGGGTGGAAATGTTAATTTGCAAGCTGATGTAATGATGATAAGGACTACTGGGACTCATGGGTCTATTGTTTCCACAGTCTAAGCCTCTAAGTTGATGTCTGGTTTCTTGTTCCAAGATATGTAATAGTGTACCGATCTCTCATTTCAGGGTACTTAGCTGGCTGACTTTCTCAATCCACTTGACAAGTATTCTCATGAGGCTACACTTGAGTCTGCAATTAAATGTAAGGTGCAAAGTTATTGACATGAAAGTAGAAATCAAATAGTGCAGTTGAAATCCAGAAGCACAAAGGTCAATTAGCAATTAATTTGCTAATTGTATCCATTCTAATGAATGCATTCAATTAGATTGAGATGGGCTGATTTATGCTTCGAAAGCCAGTCAATTATAGGGATCAGGAGCCTAGATGTTCTACTGTGTGTGCAGTTTAATAGTAAGATTAAATGAGAACTTACCAGTTTGAAGTTTGATCTTTATTTTATGAGGAGTTACGATGAGGGATTACGTGAAGACCCCGCCAGGACGCATGCGCGACATTCTTCAAAGCAGTGGTGTGAAATCACAGATACCAGAGTAGACTAATATAGTAAGATAAGAGAGAACTTCCATACCAGTTGAACTTTATAATAGAGGGTTTTGGGAGCGGAGGGCACGTAATCCCTCATCGTAACTCCTCATAAAATAAAGATCAAACTTCAAACTGGTAAGTTCTCATTTAATCTTACTATTTTACTTCGGAGTCACGTGAGTGACTACGTGAAGATTTCAAAGCTCTGTGATTTCATGCCCTGGAACGAGACCATGCTCACACACTGCCATTCTGGGACGGAGGATGAACGTATTTCACACACGACACTGTGCTGAAAAACAATAAAGGTATTATTCATACCTAAAAAATAATATGCCCCACATTGGGTAATTTATTTTACAGAACTTAATTTTTTCCCTGCAAACGTCTCAGGATCGGCCACGGGTTTATTATAAAGCATTGAATGCGTTCATTGCTCACCCCGCTGTGGCAAGGATGTGGTCCATAGGAACTCCCATCATCCTAGCGTCCGATGTAGATGCAGCCCTGTTGGAGTGAGATTTGAAACATTAGTATTCACCACTGCACGTAATACCACCCGAACCATCTGGATAGGTTTGCACTGTGACCTTAGGTGAGGGCATTTATGGCTAATGAGAAAGCTCTCTCCGTGCCCATAAGTGTCTAGGTGACTATATATTTGGAAAATATGTGTCACTATGCAGGGACCGACTTATCTGCAGGATAGGCCAGAACTCTAATATTGGCCAAAGGAACCGGGTCAGTCTTGTTTTAAGTAACCCCTGTATGTAGCAGGTTATCTGCCATTTGTGACAGACATGACGTCCTATTCTAGCTTGTGTAAGGACTGGGACCCATTGTGCTGATCCAAGTGCCATAATCATTCCCATCTAGGATATTAGTTGTTGTCCAGAGTGAGCCCCGATATTGGTGTCCATCCTCGTAACATGGTGTTACTACCTATGTCCCATTATATAGGTGTATCTGGGCCCTGGGGGGAATAGAGTACAAATACCCCTCATTCGTTTAGGTACTAGTGGGTGTGAATCCTATAAGCCAGGTGATCACTCCCTCTGCCCAGATATTAGATAGGGCACTCCTTGCACCAATAATGGCACTGTAACTCAATCCTTCATCGAAATGAAGGGTGGCCAGAACTCCAGCACTTCAGTGTTTGGTGGCTGAGTCATATGTAGTGTTCGTTCCTGGTGCTAAACACTTCCCGTTTCCTGACATATGTCAGGTACTGTCTTCTCGTGTGACTCCCTGCACGACGCTGAGATGGCATTGATCGTCCTGTGGAGTGTCCGTATCCCAGAAATGGCCTGTTCAGAAACTGCAAATCAACAAGTTCATACAGTCATGGCACGGATACTTTCCCGCACGGGTGTGTGCCAACCTCCTTGGCCGTTGTTGATCCAGATGCAGGGTTCTGAGACCATCTTTGTACTGTTGGGAACCATGGTACCCGTTGCGGCGTCTTGTTTTAATTATTGTAAGACTCGCCTGATGAGGCAGAAGGGGAAAATGCATAGCAAAACAAATCCCCCCCCCCCCCCCCCAATGCAGCGAGAAATCGTTCCATCGCTGCTGCCCCTGGGTCTGGTTCCCAAGCAACATATGTTGGTAGTTGGTGAATTAGTCTGGATGGAAAAAAGGTCGATATCTGGTGTCCCATACCGTTCATAATATCTGTAAACACTTTCCGATCCAACATCCATTTAATGTTGTCGTTGAATTTATGTGACCTGGTGTCTGGGGGCCACTGTATTTAGCTTACCTGGAAGGTAAGTGGTTGAGATCCAAATCTCTCTCCCAGACACCAGTGCCAGATATTAGTAGGCAATTCATCACATGATATCGACTTTATTTCACCCATATGATTATATATAGGCCCCCACTGTGGTATCAATTTTGCACCGTACATGCAACTGGTGCTCATCTGCAGGTAGGCCCTGAGTCCATGAAACGCTCCCAGCATTTCTAGATAATTAATTGCTAGTGCTTTTAAACAGAATAAATTTTTGTGCACTCATCTGCCACCACATCTTGCGGTGGTATTAGTTGCTCCCCAACCTTTAGCACTGGCATCAGTTTCTGTAATGTACCCTAGGGATATAGAATGGGGTGATGGGGTTAGGATAATATTGAACATTTCTATCCACCAGTTTAATTCTGATTTACTTTCCCTGGTAGTTGCATAGGCCTATTGAAATGGCCTGCATGATTTTTGAGAGCTAAAATTTCCCTCTTCCAGGTTTTAATAATGGAGTGGTCCAATTGTGCCTCTGGGAACGCAGCCACCAATTTCCCAATCACTCTTACTCCTTGCCGAATGGATGGTTCCCTGATGCCAGTGAGGCTTTTGCATACTCCCATGAAGTCTGTCACTTTGTTTGGTGGCAAGGTGATAGATATCTTCAGCCAGCGACCCCTCTTCTTGACCAGCCCAGACCTGGTCGCCAATGCTGCCTTCAATAGAAGGTGAAGCAATGGTCAGTGCCATAAAGGGCACAGCGGGAGTGCCTGAGCTCCCTTGGCGAGTCTGCTGCTGCTCTCTCAGCATATCTCGCTGGAGCAATTGCTCCATAAGCCATTCCATTCGGCTTAGGTGGCTGCCTGCTGCTCTCTAGCGGTGAGGCATCTTCATCTGAATCGTCGGATACTACCGCCCGGTTCTGGCTGCAGGTACCCCCAGCCCGCTGCTCAGGCTGCACTAGCGGTGCTGGGCTCGGTAGTCAATCCTACCGCCTCTTGCCCCCCCTCCAAAGAACGCTCCTCAACGGGAGACGAACGGGGGTGAGCTACAGATTTCTTTCCTCTGGTCTTGCTCATTCTTCCTGAAACACAAAAATACACACGGCCACGGTAAAACACTTACCTGTCGGCCCGACTTTCAAATTGTAGCGGGAGCGCCTTGAACTCCCATTCGTCGCGGGTGCACTGCATGAACGCTAATGTCACGCATGCGTGCTGGACGGGGTCTTCACATAATCACTCACGTGACTCCGAAATAAAATCAGTTCCCCATATCCCTTGATTCTGTTAGCCCTAAGAGCTAAATCAAGCTCAATCTTGAAAACATCCAGTGAATTGGCCTCCAGTGCCTTCTGTGTCAGAGAATTTCACAGATTCACAACTCTCTGGGTGAAAAAGTTTTTACTCATCTCAGTCCTAAATGGCCTACCCCTTATTCTTAAACTATCTAGATCTTCATCTTGAAAACACTTTATGATTTTCTTTTTCCCCCTTTTATTCCCTTAAAATTCAAAAGCTTTTTAAATTTCACATGTCTTGCAGTTTATCAGTCTAGCTATCTCCCTGAAAATGACCGATGCTGAACCTTAGGTTATAAATACAAATGATAACGGATTGCCAATGGAAACTTGCATGCACTGCAGGTAAGCTCTGCATTTGTTTATGTATTCATGATTTTACTTCGGAGTCATGTGAGTGACTACGTGAAGACCCCGCCAGGACGCATGCGCGACATATCGTCGAACGCATTGCGGAAGCGACAGTCGGGAGGAGCGCCGCTCCGCCAGCGCGAATTTGGAAAAATTACGGAAGGTAAGTCTTACCTTTTCTGGTGAGCGTGGCGACTCGGTGTGTTTCTTTTTCAGAACGGAGGAAGCACCATGGAGTCGCGTAAGGGAGAGCAGCAGCTGATACCGCTGCTGTGGAAGCAGCCAGCAGCGTGCCGTCTCTCCAGAGCTGCAGGTGCTGCCAGCAGCTCCCGGCTTCTCGCCGCTACAGACCGCAGGTGCGCCGCGGTCGGCGGCAAAACCACCCGGACGTCGGACAGGTCCGTGGACTCGGCTGGGTCCGGACCTGAAAGACACCACGTTCACGGATAGCGACGGCGGGCGTCTTTCCCGCGGGACGCGGATGAGGAGCAGTGCTCCAGCGTGACCTGCTTATGCAGGGGCAGAGTCACAGTGGGTCTCCTCGCAGACCCACGGCAGCATCCTTTCAAGGACTGCCAAATGTCTCACCCTCTTCGCAGGGGAGCATTAGGGTCAGAGCTGGGCTGACCCTGAAGAAGGGCAATGGCTGAACAGTCAACTGTGAGGGGAGCCAGAAGAGAAAGCAGCAGAAGATTTGTGGGAACACATGCTGTATCAACTCAAGAAGGACTGCCTATACAAAGCTGCAAGCCAGTACAAAATACCATGGCTACAAACCAGCTACAGGAGCAAGCCATTAACTTTATGGCTGGGAAGTACATTGCTCCAGAGAATCTCCATTTCTCCTTAAAGTACCAGCAGTCTATGACCCCATCTGGGGCAACAGGAGCCCATCTATAAGGAGCCAGGAGGGGAAGCTCCAGAGGAAACTGCTGGCTGCTAAAATCACAGCAGTACCAGGACAACTGATGGGGTTGATTTGCCTGAAGAGTTACGTGATGCTCTAGCAGACTGTGTAATACTCAGTGGAGATTAACAGTTACAGGAAGAGCAGTAGCAGCCACCAAACGTTTGTTTGAAACTTTGGGGTTTGTCATACATCCAGATAAATCTAATTTGACACGTCCACAACCGTGGACTATCTTGGATTTACAATTGACTCTATTCGCATGATTGTAACTCTGCTGAAGGGGAAAGCATCCGAGTTGGCACAATCATGTAACGAACTTATGGTTAATCATCAGCCAACCATACGGCAGGTAGCTAGTGTCATTGGGAAAATGGTAGCAGCCTTTCCAGCTGTACAATTTGGGCCTTTGCACTATCAAAATTTACAAAGAGCAAAAGTGCACGTACTAAAGAAAAACTCAGGTCACTTTGACCGAGCTATGAACTTTACTGCTGAATCCATTCCAAAGTTACAATGGTGGACAAGGAACATTAGGCTTAGTTCCAGTCCCCACCCACCCCCCCCCCCCCCCCATAATAATCACCAACCCAGTATTAACCATTCAAAACGGATGGCAGTGCTTTGGGCTGGGGAGCAACTAACATGCAATCCAGCACAGGGAGCAGATGGACTAATTTTGAATCATCTTGCCTACAGACACAGGGTATTAACTACTTAGAAATGTTGGGTGCGTTTTACGGTTTAAAGCATATTCATCTTATACGCATCACGCTCATGTCCGGTTGCAATTAAATATAAACCACGGTGGTGGCTTATATCAACCACATGGGTGGTGTAAAGTCGATATCATGTGACAATTTAGTCAAACTAATCTGGCAATGGTGTGTCGAAAGACATATTTGGTTATCAGCAACTTACCTACCAGGTAAGCAAAATATAGTGGTAGACACCAGGTCACGCAAATTTAACGTTAACATCGAATGGATGTTAAATCCCAAAGTATTTGCTGAAATTATAAAGCAATATGGCACACCAGATATCGATCTATTTGCATCTAGGCTGAATCACCAGGTACCAACGTATGTCGCTGAGGCAGCAGCAGTAGATGCATTCACGCTGCATTGGGGGGAAATGTTCTTCTATGCTTTTCCTCCCTTCTGGCCCATCAGTCAGGTATTACGCAAGTTTCAATTGGATTCCGCTTCAGGAATCATTGATAATAACCGACTGGCCTACACAGCCATGGTTCCCAGTGGCCCTCGACATGGCTGTCGAAACACCGTTGGAATTCCCCAGCAGTCCAGTATTATTAATCCACCCAGTGTCAGGCATAAGTCACCCGTGCCATGACAGAGTCAATCTCCTGGCTTGCAGATTCTAAAAAGACCTCTACTGGGCCTGGGACTGTCTGAGGACTCCATCAGCATGATGACCGCATCCCACCGGGAGTCCACCAGGAGACAATACCTGACCAACATAAGGAAATGGGGACGGTATTGCTCCAAAACAGGAACTACCTACACAACAGCAACAGCTACCAGTGTTGTGGAGTTCCTGGTTGGATTACAACGGGATGGACTAAGCTACAGCTCACCATCAATACAGCCAGGAGTGCGTTTGTCAGCTTATTATTTGGTTCCAGCAGCAGGACAACAGGCTTTGGGGTCGTTGTGCCATTCACTGGTGGTCAAAATCATGAGGGTATTTTTAACACTAATTCCCCCAGACGCTCAGATCTGGGATGTCAGCATTGTGCTGACGTACCTTAGGGGATGGCCACCACCCAGGTCACTGACGCTGGAACAACTTACCCTGAATCAGCAGACATGCTCATGGCACTAGTGTCAGCTCAAAGGGTACAGTCCCTCCACCCTCTGAGGCTGGACAGCATGACAGAGTCATTGGACTGTATCACATTCCATATTCAGGGTCTGGTCAAACAAACTAGACCAGGAACCACGCCTCCAGTCATGGAGTTCCGGGCATATTCATCTGACCCACGGCTGTGTGCCAAGATCCATCTCGCCATTTACATAGACACAACATACAACTTAAGAGGGAGAGAACAAGCCTCATGGATAAGCCACAAGAAGCCCCATGATCAGGTGACGAGCCAAACCATTTCAAGACGGCTCAAGCAGGTGCTTAAGTCCGCGGGAGTCAACACTAATGTTTACAAATCTCACTCCACCAGGGCTGCATCCACGTCGGCGCCTTGTAGGCGAATGGATGTGTAACCCCTATGGACCAGCTCTCTTATTCAGTCAGAGCAGGATGGTCCTCGGAAAGAACTTTCCAAAGGTTTTATAATAAGCCGCTGGAGGAACCCGCTACATTTGCAGACAGAATTTTAGAGTCTGCAGATAATATTTAATTTAAGCCCGGGGGAACTCTCAGTTTTTTGTTGTTATTAATAAACCTTTTTTGTTCAGACAGTGAGTGAAGCATGAGCTGGTACACGATTCGGAATCACAGAGCTTTGAAGTCTTCACGTGGTCACCTCATGTGACTCCGAATTCAAATAGTAATGCCCCTGTCTCACTGTGCGAGTTGACCCACGAGGTACCCCCGAGTGATAGACTCGTGGCTGCGCACGAGACTGCAAGTGTATGATCAAGTGTGTTTGGGAGGCCGAGTTCCCACGGTATGTAATTGCTGCGATGTTGCAAGTTCCTCTCCCGAGTTAGCAAGTTCCTCTCCCGAGTTAGCAAGTTCCTCTCACCGTTACTCTTGAGTCAACCGTGAATGGAGGTATGGGTTTTAGAATAAAGCAACAATGTAAAATACATCTCCATCCTGTGGTTTTGAGTTATTTCAGCGCGGACCGCATCTATTGATATGACGCTACAATGGGAAATGCGCATCTACCAAGCATTTCTTGTTTTTTTATGTTTTTAAATACTTTTTTGCAATGGATCACTATTTTAAATATATTTTAAAAAAGGAAGCAGCCCGGGTGACTGACATTGAGCGGCCGTTGGGACCCGACAGCAGACTCAGACACACACACACACATCACACACACCCACACACCACACACACACCACACACACACACAGAGAGAGATACACACAGACAGCAGCTGGCCACCACTTCAGACTAGAATTAAGCAGCTACGGGTGACTTGAGCGGCCACCGGGACCCGACAGTACACACCCCCCCTCCTCCCCCCCACATTCCCTCTCTTTCACACACACACACACACACACACACACACACAGAGATAGACAGAGAGGGAGAAGAGAGAGAGACCCACACACACACACACACACACACACACACACACACACACACACACACACAGATACACACAGACAGCAGCTGGCTCACCACTTCAGAGGATGAGGCAGCTCGGATGACTTTGAGCGGCCACCGGGACCCGACATCAGACACACTCCCTCACAGATAACACACAGATAGACAGAGAGGGAGAGAGAGAGAGAGACACACACACACACACACACACAACACACACACACACACACACACACAGATACACACAGACAGCACTGGTCATACCACTTCAGAGGAATGAGCAGCTCGAGACTTTGAGCGCCACCGGGACCCGTACATCAGGACACACACACAGAACACACAGATAGACAGAGAGGAGAGAGAAGAGAGATTTTCACACACACACACACACACCACACACACACACACACACACACACACACACAGATACACACAGACAGCAGCTGCTACACCATTTCAGAGGAGGAATTAAGGCAGCTCGGGTGACTGAGCTGCCGCAGGGACCCGACAGTACACACACACACACACACACACACACACACAGATAGACAGAGAGGGAGAGAGAGAGACACACACATTTACAAGCACATCCGCCCTGCTCACACACACACTCACACACACACACAGATACCACAGACACAGCAGCTGGTCCACCCACTTCAGAGGAATGAGGCATCCGGATGACTTTGAGGCGCCACCGGGACCCGACATCAGACACACACACAGATACACACAGATAGACAGAGAGGGAGAGAGAGAGACACACACACACACACACACACAACACACACACACACACACACACACCACACACAGAGATACACACAGACAGCAGCTGGCCACCACTTCAGAGGAATTAAGCACGCTCGGGTGACTGAGCGGCCACCGGACCCGACAGTACACACACACACACACACACACACACACACACAGATAGACAGAGAGGGAGAGAGAGAGAGACACACACACACACACACACACACACACACACACACACAGAGAGAGAGAGAGATACACACAGACAGCAGCTGGTCACCACTTCAGAGGAATGAGGCAGCTCGGATGACTTTGAGCGGCCACGGGGACGCCGACATCAGGCAACACACACAGATACACACAGATAGACAGAGAGGGAGAGAGACACACACACACACACACACACACACACACACACACACACACACACACACACAGAGATACACACAGACAGCAGCTGGCCACACACTTCAGAGGAATTAAGCAGCTCGGGTGACTTTGAGCCGGCCACCGGGACCCGACAGTACACACACACACAACACACAGATACACACACACACACAGATAGACAGAGAGGGAGAGACACACATACACATACACACACACACACACACACACACACACACACACACACAGACAGCAGCTGGCCACCACTTCAGAGGAATCAAGCAGCTCGGGTGACTTTGAGCGGCCACCGGGACCCGACAGCAGACACACACACAGATACACACAGATAGACAGAGAGGGAGAGAGACACACACACACAACTCAGCGGACCAGGCAGCATCTCTGGAGAGAAGGAATAGAGTCGAGACCCTTCTTCAGACTTACCCGAAATGCCACCCATTCCTTCGCTCCAGAGATGCTGCCTGTCCCGCCGAGTTACTCCAGCATTGTGTGTGTCTATCTCCGGTGTGAACCAGCATCTGCAGTTCCTTCCCAATCCCACACTCTCGGCCCCGGGGGGGTGGATGGAGCATCACACGTGGACACATCCCACCACCACCCCAGACTTGCCCCTACGGCAGGTCTTTAAGCCGTTCATTGAGACAGAGTGAAGCCACGGGGACAAGTGGCAGAAAGGCCGAAGATAGACACGAAATGCTGGAGTAACTCTGCGGGACAGGCTGCATCTCTGGAGCGAAGGAAAGTCTGAAGAAGGTCTCGACTCTATTCTTCTCTCCAGAGATGCTGCCTGGTCCGCTGAGTTAATAAACTCCAGCATTTTGTGTCTATCTTTGGTTCAGTCTTACGAGCAAAAGAACAGATTATTAAAGTTCCCACGGTACACTCACGAGACACGAAGATAAACGCACGGGGCCACTACGTTATTACAACGAGTTTAAATTTCCATTTTACACTTGAACAGTTAATTTGACTCGTGGAAAAAATCAAACATGTTTGATTTTTTTCACGAGTTAACAAGTTTCCCGAGTACCTGCCGTTAGCGCCACGAGTCGATAAGTTGCTCGTGCGAGTTCCGACGTTCCCGCTACGTGATCACCACGAGTGAAAACTCGGGGTCACACGTGGGCCAACTCGCACAGTGAGACAGGGGTTTTAAGATTAAATGAGAACTTACCAGTTCGAAGTTTGATCTGTATTTTATGAGGAGTTTAACGATTAGGGATTACGTGCCCTCCGCTCCCACCCTCTATTATACAGATCAACTGGTAATTAAGTTCTTATTTTTTCTTTACTATATTTATCTAAATCGTTGTGTTTTTCTGTGAATCCACGCTGCTGCTTTGAAGAATGTCGCGCATGCATGCTGGACGGGGTCTTCACGTAATCCCTCATCGTTACTCCTCATAAAATACAGATCAAACTTCCAACTGGTAAGTTCTCATTTAATCTTACTATTTTGGATGATCAACCATGATCATATTGAATGGCGGTGCTGGCTCGAAGGGACGAATGGCCTACTCCTGCAACTAATTTCTATGTTTCTATGTTTCTATGTAAGATAGACGCATGTGCTGGTGGAACTCAGTGGGTCAGGCAGCACCTCTGGAGAAAAGGGATGGGTGACATTTTGGTTTGGAAACCCTTCTTCAGACTGAAGAGGGGTCCTGACCCAAAGTGTCACCAATCCTTTTTCTCCAGACACTTTACCTGACTTGCTGAGTTATTCCAGCACTTTGTGTCGATCATTGGTAAAAACCAGCATCTGCAGTTCTTTGTTTTTCCATCTAGGAGAAAAATAATGGTCAATAGTTAAAAAAAGGACTCTAAACTTTGGTGAGCTATTTAAGATCTAGGCATGTTAGAGAGTCACAAAATGATCATCTCAGATGAGGGCAACAGTGTTTCTTCCCTTAAGGACATTTCTGACAAAAAAATTTCAGGGTCGCCAATACTGAATGTAATCTGTTTTGAAACATCAAAATTACTTAAATTTATATTTCTAACCAACGTGGTCAATTATTATCTCATCCCCCAGTCCAGACGTTTGTATATTGCTCTGGCAACTTAACCATAATGGTAGTGCTATAGAAGTAGGTAAGAAGAGGGATAAGGAAAAGTCCGCAAAACTGAAGGGAAAGGGGAGCACTTCAATTGTTCATCTGCTAGGCTTTTATCATAGAATCATAGAAAATAGGTGCAGGAGTAGGCCATTCGGCCCTTCGAGCCTGCACCGCCATTCAATATGATCATGGCTGATCATCCAACTCAGTATCCTGTACCTGCTTTCTCTCCATACCCCCTGATCCCTTTAGCCACAAGGGCCACATCTAACTCCCTCTTAAATATAGCCAATGGACTGGCCTCAACAACCTTCTGTGGGAGAGAATTCCACAGACTCACCACTCTCTGTGTCAAAAATGATCTTCTCATCTCGGTCCTAAAAGACTTCCCCCTTATCCTTAAACTGTGACCCCTTGTTCTGGAGATCCCCAACATCAGGAACAATCTTCCTGCATCAGGCCTGTCCAACCCCTTAAGAATTTTGTAAGTCTCTATAAGATCCCCCTCAATCTCCTAAATTCCAGCGAGTACAAGCCGAGTCTATCCAGTCTTTATTCATATGGAAGTCCTGCCATCCCAGGAATCAGTCTGGTGAACCTTCTCTGTACTCCCTCTATGGCAAGAATGTCTTTCCAAGATTAGGAGACCAAAACTGTACGCAATACTCCAGATGTGGCCTCACCAAGACCCAGTACAACTGCAGTAGAACCTCCCTGCCCTTGTACTCAAATCATTTTGCTATGAATGCCAACATAGCATTCGCTTTCTTCATAGCCTGCTGCACCTGCATGCCTACTTTCAATGACTGGTGTACCATGACACCCAGGTCTCGTTGCATCTCCCCTTTTCCTATTCGGCCACCATTCAGACAATAGTCTACCCTCCTGTTTTTGCCACCAAAGTGGATAACCTCACATTTATCCACATTATACTGCATCTGCCATGCATTTGCCCACTCACCCAACCTATCCAAGTCACCTTGCAGCCTCCTATCATCCTCCTCACACCTAACACTGCCTCCCAGCTTCGTGTCATCCGCAAACTTGGAGATGTTGCATTCAATTCCCTCATCCAGATCATTAATATATTAATATATGTAAATAGCTGGGGTCCCAGCACTAAGCCTTGCGGTACCCCACTAGTCACTGCCTGCCATTCTGAAAATGACCCGTTTTCTCCTACTCTTTGCTTCCTGTCTGCCAACCAGTACTCTATCCACATCAATACTGAACCCCCAATACCGTGTGCTTTAGGTTTGTATGCTAATCTCTTATGTGGGACCTTGTCGAAAGCCTTCTGAAAGTCCAGATATAACACATCCACAGGTTCTCCCTTATCCACTCTACTAGTTACATCCTCGAAAAATTCTGTAAGATTCGTCAGACATGATTTACCTTTCATAAATCCATGCTGACTTTGTCCAATGATTTCACCACTTTCCAAATGTGCTGCTATCCCATCTTTAATAACTGACCCTAGCATTTTCCCCACTACCGATGTTAGACTAACTGGTCTGTAATTTCCCGTTTTCTCTCTCCCTCCCTTTTTTAAAAAGTGGGGTTACATTAGCTACACTCCAATCCTCAGGAACAACTCCAGAATCTAAAGAGTTTTGAAAAATTATCACTAATGCATTCACTATTTCTGGGGCTACTTCCTTAAGTACTCTGGGATGCAGCCTATCTGGCCCTGGGGAGTTATCATCATTTAATCCATTCAATTTAACTAACACAACTTCGCGGCTAACCTGGATTTCACTCAGTTCCTCCACCTCATTTGACCCCCGGTCCCCTGCTATTTCTGGCAGATTATTTATGTCTTCCTTAGTGAACACAGAACCAAAGTAGTTATTCAATTGGTCTGCCATGTCCTTGTTCCCCATGATCAATTCACCAGTTTCTGACTACAAGGGACCTACATTTGTTTTAACTAACCTTTTTCTCTTCACATATCTATAAAAACTTTTGCAGTCCATTTTTATGTTCCCTGCCAGTTTTCTTTCATAATCTATTTTCCCTTTCCTAATTAAGCACTTTGTCCTCTTCTGCTGGATTCTGAATTTCTCCCAGTCCTCTGGTAGACTGCTTTTTCTGGCTAATTTGTATGCTTCATCTTTAGTTTTGATACTATCCCTGATTTCCCTTGTTATCCACGGATGCACTACCTTCCCTGATTTAATCTTTTGCATAACTGGGATGAACAATTGTTGTAGTTCATCCATGCAGTCTTTAAAAGCCTCCCATTGCATATCCTCCGTCAACCCTTTAAAAATCACTTGCCAGTCTATCTTAGCTAACTCACGTCTCATACCCTCAAAGACCTTTCTTTACGTTCAGAACCCTTGTTTCTTAATTAACAATGTCACTCTCCATTCTAATGAAGAATTCAACCATATTATGGTTACTCTTGCCCAAGGGGCCACGCGCAACAAGACTGCTAACTAACCGTTCCTCATTACTCAGTACCCAGTCTAGAATAGCCTGCTCTCTCGATGGTTCCTCTACATGTTGGTTTAGAAAACTATCCCACGTACATTCCAAGAAATCCTCTTCCTCAGCACCCCTGCCAATTGATTCACCCAATCTATATGTAGGTGAGAAATTATAGTAGGGTTGTGAATGATGGTGGCAGGGATGTGGACAAGAGGTAGAAAGGAGATTTGTGGGGATAGAGATGTGGCTTGGGGGTTAGAGATGATAATACATTCACAAACAGTGGTCAGACGTCTGAGGGTACACAAAAAGCTGGAGAAACTCAGCGGGTGCAGCAGCATCTAAGGAGCGAAGGAGATAGGCGACGTTTCGGGTCGAGACCCTTCTCAGACTGGTCAGGGATCAGGAAACGAGAGATATAAGACGGTGATGTGGAGAGAATAAGGAACAATGAGTGAAAGATATGCAAAAAAGTATCGGTGATAAAGGGAACAAGCCATTGTAAGCTGTTTGTGGTGTGAAAATGAGAAGCTGGTGCGACTAGGGTGGGGGAGAGATAGAGATAGAGGGAATGCCAGGGCCCGAGGGCTGAGGGAGAGGTGGGAAGGGGAGGAGACAGCAAGGGATAACAGAATTGAGAAAATTCAATATTCAAGCCCAAAGGATGCAGACTCCCCAAACGGAATATGAGGTGCTGTTCCTCCAGCTTGCGTGTGTTGCTCACTCTGGCCGTGGAGGGGAGGCCCAGGACCGAGAGGTCGGATGTGGAATGGGAGGGGAGTTGAAGTGCTGAGCCACCGGGAGGTCGGGTTGGTTATTGCGGACCGAGCGGAGGTGTTCGGCGAAGCGATCGCCAAGCCTCCGCTTGGTCTCACCGATATAGATCATCTGGCATCTGGAGCAGCGGATGCAGTAGATGAGGTTGGAGGAGGTGCAGGTGAACCTCTGTCGGACCTGGAAGGACTGCTTGGGTCCCTGAAAGGAGTGGAGGGGGAGTGAAGGGACAAGTGTTTGCATTTTCTTGCGGTTGCAAGGGAAAGTGCCCGGGGAAGGGGTAGAGTGGGAGGGGAGGGAAGAATGGACAAGGGAGTTGCGGAGGGAGCGGTCTTTGCGGAAGGCAGACAGGGGGGGGGAGATGAGGGGGGGAGATTTGCAGTCAGACGTCCATTGCAGTCAGACGTCTGAGTTGGTTTTGGTTTGGAGACCCTCCATCAGAAATTGGCCTCTGTTGTTTGTGCTTCTAAAATCAGTTGAACTCAACTACTACACTCATTGTTTATGCAAACAATAGAAGGTACATTTCTGTCCTTTCATTAATAGAAAATTACAGTACAGAAAGAAGAGCATTTGCCTCACTCTTTCTATGCTGGCTGAAAATCAGCTTCAGGCCATCCCGTTACCTGACACCTAGTCCATGGCAATGTAGATTATGGCTCTTCAATGAACTATCCAGACATCTTTTAAACATGGCATATCTGCTCTACCATTTTTTTGGATAGTGTGCCAGATCATTGTTACTCAGTGAGTAAAAATACATTACCTCAGTCCAACCCGTATCCTTCAATATCCCTGACTGCACGTCTGACTGCAATGGAAAATGGGTTCCTTTTATTTCCGATCTCTAGGACTCTTATAATTTGGTGCATCTCAACTCTCCTGAGGTCAAAACCTTCTCTTCCTTGTAGAACACAAGGCCTGTTTTTTGCATCATATCTCCTTCCATTATAATTGAAATCTATATAATTAAAAGTCTCATCTTGACCACTTCCTGTCTGCGCTCTATATTGATTTTAGAAAAAAACGCTACCATATATTGCAATAAGTTTTGGCCATCTTACTCACAGTTCTCCTCCGCTGATCAGGCCCCGGGAATTTTTCCCATTGATGAAAAATAAAAGAGTTATGAGTGTTTAAAAAAAACCTTGAGATCCTCTTGCCTGTCAATCACCACGATTAAGGTAACACCCCTTGTGGGGGGGGGGGGGGGGAGGTTTGTAGCCTGGACAAGACTCAGTCTCTCTGCAAGATGGCAAGGGAGAGGCCACGGTTCTCATTCTAAGCTGGGAATCAACTGAACTGTGAGTCTGCAATGTACTTGAATAAATGATTTGTTAGCCCTTAATCAAAATGAAATGAGTTGTTGGCCTGCTGCCCTGCCTGTACTTGAAACTGCAATGCTTTATTAGATCCGATTCAAAAGTTAGGTTTGATTCAACAGTCCCGCTCATTTTGTGACTTCCGCATGGACAGGTGGACAGGTCACGCTGATTGAATAATTTCCGGTGAATGCAGAGGTCGCGCTGATTGTGGAACTGCCGCTGACTGCGGAGACCCTAAAGTGGAGAGCCGCACTGAGCCGTGTTAGTAAATTCAAGAGAGTTTACTGCCATATATATGGTGTGTGAGTCAGTATGTGTGCGTGTATGTGAGTGTGTATGTGTGAGTGTCTCTGTGTTTGTGGTGTGAGTGTCTGTGTGTGTGAGTGTCTGTGTGTGCGAGTGTCTGTGTGTGCGAGTGTGTGTGTGTGTGAGTGTCTGTGTGTGTGAGTGTGTGTATCTGTGTGTGTGTGTGTGTGTGTGTGTGTGTGTGTGTGTGTGTGTTGCCCTCCTGTGTGTGTGTGTGTGTCTGTGTGTTTTTTGTGTGGGTGGGTTGTGTGTGTGAGAGAGTGTGTGAGTATATGTGTGTGTCTTTGTGTGTGCATGTGTGAATTTGCAAATCCAATCTCACAGCACTTCAAGGAGAGTGCAGGCAGCAAATCCAATCTCGCAGCACTTCAAGCAGAGTGCAGGCCAGAAATTGTTGTTATATTTTTTAACTCATTCACATTTTAAACTTTAATAAATCCTTTTTCCACTTGCCATGCCTGTGTATTCTTCATCACAATGGGTACCTAATGGCCAGGAATTGCTGTGCTGTTGGAGAGCCGCTAAGAGTGCTTGGGGGGGGGGGGGGGGGGGGGGGGGAGGGGAGGTTGAGGGGAGATGGACTGAATGTGTGTGAGGGAGATGAATGGCAAGGAGCAGAGTGGGGTGGTGAAGGGAAGGAGGGATGACTGAGTGAACTGCCACCACACCAGCCATGAGTAACTGGACTGCCAGCCCACCAGCCATGAGGAAGTGAACTGCCAGCCCACCAGCTGTAAGTGACTGAAGTGCCAGCCCTCCAGCCATGACTTAGTGAACTGCCAGCCCACCAGCCATGACTCACTGAACTGCAAGTCCAAGAATCCATTGAGTCCACAATGTCCATACTAGCCCTCTGAACACCCCCCCTGTACTAGCCTACTAGCCCTCTGAAAACCAGCCCGTTCAGCCCACAACACCCATACTAGTGCTCCAGAGATCCATGCAAAGATAGACTTTCCTCCTTCACTGCTGTGATCTTAAAAAAAGATGAAAATGTCTAAAATTGATTGTCCATCCTCTCCCCCTTCGAATTGGTGGAGAGGTGGAATATTGCTTTGGGGATCAGCCCTCCCGTGTATGAAGGTGGGACCCAATGGGTCCCACTTAGTCTAATCATTATAAATGCAAACAAAAGCAAGGAACCAAATACTGAGCTTTATGGAAACTCTATTTTATAACCTTCCAGTCACAAAAACAACCATCAATCATTACTCTTTGACTCCTGGCATTAAGACAATTTTAAATCCAATTTACTTCCCTCATGTCGATCTCATGGATTTCTACTGTTTAGACCAGACTGCCGCATGGGACCTCGTTAAAAGCCTTTCAGAAAACAAATGTATAACTTTTGTCAATCTTCCCTGCTTCCTTCTCAAAAAATATTTCAATAAATTTGGATCAAACATGATCTTTCCTTGGTAGAGTTATAGAGTGATAGAGTGATACAACACAGAAACAGGCCCTTCAGCCAAACTTGTCCATGCCAACCAAGATTCCCCATCCACACTAGTCTCACATGGCCACATTTAGCCGATATCCCTCTAACCCTTTCCTTTCCATGTACCTGTCCAAATGTATTTGAAATGTTGTTATAGGACTTGCCTCAATTATCTCCTCTGGCAGTTTATTTCATATCCCCAACCACATTCTGAGAGAAAATGTTGCTCCTCAGGCTGCTATTAAATCTTTCTCCTCTCACCATAAACCTAGATCCTCAGATTTTTGATTCCCCTTCTCTGGGTAAAAGATTCTGTGCATTTACCCTATCTATTTCTCTCATTATTTCATGCACCTCTCTAAGATCACCCATCAGCCTCCTTTGCCCAAGGAATAAAGTCCTAGCCTGTCCAAACTATTTATATAGCTCATGCCAATGTCCTGGCAACATTGTTGTAAATCTTCTCTGCACTCTTTCGAGCTTAACCAAAGTCTGAAGGAGGGTTGCGGCCCGAAAACCTACCCATCCCTCCTCTCCAGAGATGCTGCCTGTTCCGCTGAATTATTCCAGCTTTTTGTGTATATCCTTCCTATAGCTGTGTGAATAAAATTGAACACAATACTTCAAATGTAGCCTCATCGTCATCTTGTACAACTTTAACATACATTTTACTTCGGAGGCACGTGAGTGATTCCGTGAAGAAGACCCGCCAGGCCGCATGCGCACCAGTGCGTCAGCCACATTTGACGCACGGAGGCTGCGAGGAACGGAGCTCCTCCAGCGGTAAGTATGCAGACTCCAGGTAAGTTTAAAAAACTTTCCACTGGAGCTTGAATCCGTGCTGGCTGGTACGCTATACCGAATGCTAGCATGGAAAAAACAGGGACGGGTAAGCGACGCATTTCAACCGCCCGCAGCAGTTCAGGCTTGGAAGCCCTGCCTCATACCCCTGTTCAGTCGCTAAGTACAGATACAGTGATTGCAGACTTAGTGCTACACAGCACAGAGCCGTTGCCATTAGGGCACAAGGCAACAGATAAGTCTGCTAGGCCCAGGGAGTCGGGGGTTGATTCCTCACCGGGGCTGGATAGAGTGTGTACACGCCTATCCCAAGTGGAGGAACTATTGCATATAGTCCTCCAAAGAACTTCACACCAAGAGAAGGAGTGTCAGCACTTAGGAAAAGAAGCGCCAGCAGCAACAATGCTGCCAGAAACTCTTTTTCAATTTGAGGAGAGTGCAATGGGCCAGAATAGTCCGGAATCCGATTCTGATGGGGAAGTTCAGCCAGGAGAAACTGAACTACCAAATGTTTTCCACCACTGCACTTCCAGTTTGCTGTCCCATCAGGAGCAGGTGAGCCACTAGGTGAAGAGCTGGCTACCACAATTAATTGTTAACGAAGAAACTGCAGATGCTGGAGAATCAAGGGTTACACAAAATGCTGGAGAAACTCAGCGGGTGCAGCAGCTGCTAAGGGTGCGATTAAGGGCGAAGGATAGATAGGCGACGTTCGGGTCGAGACCCTTCTTCAGACTGAAGAAGGGTCTCCGACCCGAAACGTCGCCTATCTCCATCGCTCCTTAGATGCTGCGGCACCCGCTGAGTTTCTCCAGCATTTTGTGTAACCCCCCTACCACAATTAATTACATGGTGTCTCATCAGCTTCAGGAGCTTACTATGGATGAGACAGCCAAAAAAACACGAGCCCTCAAGCAACAATGAAGTATTAAGAGTTCCAAAGGTGAATCAAGTCATCTGGGGCAGATGGGACCTGGTATGTGAAGGGCCAATAAATAAAAAATGCAAAGAATTTTTAAAATTATTGGCTCTGCTGCATACAACAGCGTTCGCAAGAACAATGGATGGTGGGTATATGACCAGAAAACACACCAAGAGGCTCTAGGTTGTTATGCAACACCCATTTTGAGATCAATGGTCTCCAGGAAAATGGCTATAAGGCCCACCATTAATCCCCAGACACGCTGTGCTTTGCAATCAGCAAGTATTCAACCACTGATCTGCTGTTTGGCACAGATCTAACCAAACAAATTAAAGAAATAAATTGAAGATGCAAAACAATGAGTCTGAGAGACCAATGATGCCCGTCAGACAGCTGAAGAGAAAGTATCCCTACAAAACCCCCTCAGCATCCGAAACTACTCCAGGGACAAGCCAGCCCTCAGCACAGGGACGTGGATGGTATCCCTCGGTGGGAGCACGAGCGACTATGGGAGCTACTGCCAGAGGCTGGAGTCAGCAGGGTGTACCAGTCACCAGGGAGGTATGTGGACCTGGTTCCTCATAAAACTATTAATATTACTCTAGAGAATATTGGTGTAGATAACTGCATTTTTATAACGAATGGAAGCAGCTTACTTCAGATCTATTGATCAGGAGTGTAATTCAAGGGTTTCAGATTGAATTTATTCCAAATGTTACTTTACCTTTCCAACATGTTCCTGCCCGACACTTTATTTTTCACAAACAGAGGTAATAGAGGTTCAAGCTGAACTCACAAAATTATATAACAGAATAGTTGTAATTGAAAAGACGGACCATCAGTCCGTCAAAATTGGTTGTCAAATATATTTCCCCGCCATAAGAGGGACAGAGGATGTAGGATCATTTTGGATCTGACAAATTAAATACATTTGTACTCTATAGACACTTTAAAATGAAACATGGTTATGGCTAAGCAACTTATTTATAAAGGTTGTTAAAATGGCCACAATAGATCTGAAAAGATGCTATTATTCAGTGCCTGTTCATTGCGAGCGTAGAAGTATTTTAAATTCAATTGGATGAAATCTAATTATGGCAGTATAAAGCACTGCCAAACGGAATTGACCTCAGCTCCCTAGAGTATTCACCAAATTGTTTAAAACCAATTTTGGGGTTATTTAGAGGTCGGGCCATGTGATTTTTATGGTCTATTTAGAATGATATTTCAATAATTGGACAAACAAAAGCTTTTAGTCGAAATATCAGTGGCAGTTGTCAAATCCACATTGAAAAACTGGGGTTTGTCATTCATTTGGAAAAAATCCAGACTTATGCCAATTACCCACAATTGATTATTTGGGTTTTCAATTAACTCTATCAAATGGTAATTTACCTTGCCAATTGGAAAAAGTACAGAGCTAATTAGGATTGTGTAACACTTGAACAAGTTGAAAACCTTCAATTAGGCAAGTGGCGGGAGACTTCTGGGGAACAATGGTAGCAGCCTTTCCAGCAGTCCAATTTGGACCTTTGCATTATCAGCAATTACAAGATGCAAAAGAACAGGCACTTAAGGTAACTAATTGGGCATTATGATAGGTCCATGCAGTTATCAGCTGAAGCAATTACTGATATTTTATGTGGATTCAACATGTCTCCAGTAGTTTTAGCATGATAGAGATGGAACAACCTTCCATGGTTTTGCAGACCTGATGTAAGTGCACTTGGATGGGGTGCCACAGACACAAATTCAAGTTGTGGAGGAAGATGGAGTTCAGAAGAAGCTGGGCTTCTGGCAGACATGAAGGAATAAACCATTTAGAGCTTTTAGGAGCATTTTGTGGGCTCAAAGCTTATTGTTCTAACAAGAGCAGTCCTGCATGTCAGGCACCAGATCGATAACACCACGCAGTGGCATATGTCAATCACATGGGTGGTATAAAATCGGTATCTTGTGACATGACTGGGTAAACCAAATCTGGATCTGGTGGCATTGATAAACACATTTGGCTCTCCAGCTATTTATCTGCCAGGAAAACATAATACAGTGGCAGACACCAGTCACGGAAATTCCATGACAACAATAGAAAGGATGCTGAATCACGATGTGTTCAAAGACATTATTGCCAAATATGGAACACCAGATGTCAGACTTCTTCGCATCTAGAATAAACCACCAAGGCTTCCCATGGAACCAGATAACCTGGGCAGTAGCGATTGACGCTTTCCTCCTCTGTATTGGGTGGTATGTATATCTATGCATTTCCACTTTTCTGACTCATAAATCGATGTCTGCTTACAATTAACGTGCACGGACCAATGCTTCAGGGATACTGGTAATCACCCGACTGGCCTACTCACCATGGTATCCTTTGAAATCCAACAGCTGATGAGACACAACCTTTGATGGCTGTTTCCTAATCAAAGGAATTTATTGGTGAATCCAGTGACTGGCGAATGTCATCCGTTGTATGACCGTATAGATTTGTTAATTATGTTGCGATCTAGAAGGCCATAATCTGGGATAAGGATTGTCGGGTCGAACTGTCGACATGCTTACTGCATCTAGGAGATTGAGTATCCTCAAAAGCATAATTTTTGTTATGTAAAGAAATGGGAATTACTGTGTACAAAAAATGATATTGATTATTGTACAGCACATATTTCCATACGTTTTGGAATTTTTGTCAACTCTTACTATGAGAAGGACTAATTTATAGTGCAATCATACAGCAAGACGTGCTTTGTCATCATATTTAGAGTGATGAAATCAGACAATCATGCAATTGGATCTCACCCTCTGTGGTTCGATTTATGAAAGCATTTTTAATTCCAGACCTCCCAAACCTAAAGATATTATATGGCTACTTGGGATGTAAGTATAGTCCTTAAGAAACCTATGTGAGTGGTTTCCTATATCATCTTTGACGTTGACCCAAAATTACCATAAAATTGGCCATGCTTAAGGCGTTGAGTTTCAGCACAAAGGGTACAGACGTTACAAAAATTACAGTTAGACAGAATGGAAACTGCTGTGGACAATGTTACATTTTACATGTACGACCTCCTCAAACAGAGCAGGCCAGGTGTCACAGGTTTTAAAATAATATTTGCAGCAGAATATCCTACGATCCAGCTTTACGCGTAAAAACACATTTGAATGCAATAAAATGCAGTGACAGAGAATTTGACATAATATGGAGACAGGATGTTTATCAGCATTATAAAAAAACTCATAAAAAGTGTCAGTTAACAAAACACAATCTTCCAGGTGCTGAAAACAAGTTTGTTTTGATGCAGGTATTAACACTGATGTGTTTACATCTCCTTTCCAGTAGGGCAGAGCAGCAACTTCGGCGGCCCAAAGCGAAGGACGTGCCCTTCGACCGTTTTTTTATGTGGCGGCCGACGGATGGGCAAATGAGCTGATGTTTCAGAATTTTATCATCGCCCAATTGTTGATCCAGGGCTGTTTGCTAATGCATTTTAAGTTCTGTTTTTAAATGCCCCATCACCTTTGAGAAAAACTATTGTTTGTTTATCTTATTAATAAAATAAACCCTATTACTACATTGAATGTAATGTTACTACTAATGCATTATTTCTCATTCGAGTCAATCAATGCAGTGGGATGCCGAATTTGTAATCTGTGGCATGAAATCACAAAACTTTGAACTCTTCATGGAATCACTCACGTGACTCCGAAGTAAAATAGTAAGATTAAAATGAGAACTTACCAGTTGAAGTTTGATCTTGATTTATAGGAGAGTTACGTTGGTAATTATGTGCCCACCACGCGCCCAACTCTCTCTCATGAAAGATCACCTGGTAGTTCTCGAGTTACTGATCTTACTGTTTACTTCAGTGTTGTTTATTTGTGATTTCATACCGTTGTTTTGAAGATTGGCGCGCATGCGGCCTGGCGGGTCTTCGTCACGTAATCACCAACGTAACTCCCCATAAAATCAAGATCAAACTTCAAACTGGTAAGTTCTCATTTAATCTTACTATTCTAACGTCTATACTCCATATGCTGACTGATGAAGGCCAATATACTGAAAACCTTCTTGACTACCATTATCAGGGAACTATGTACCTGTACTTCTAGATCCATCTGCTCTGCACCACTCCCCATGGCCCTACCATTCACTGTGATGGTCCTACCTGGCATTGACTTCCCCAGATTCTTCTATTTTAATATGTAATATTTTTAATTTTTAATATCAACATATTGGACACAATTAATTATTAGGTGACTTAATAAGTGGTAGGTTTGGCCAAAAAGTGGCAAGTAGAATTTAATCCAAAGAAATAAGTCATTGCATTTTGGAAGCTAGAACAAGGTAACATACATGAAATGGCAGTAATTTGAGAAATTAGAATGAATAGTGACTTTTGGCTCTTTAAGGCATATTTATTGGTTAACAAGGCTCCCATTTTGTAGCTGAGGAATGTAGTACAAGGCAAATAAGCTTATGCTGAACCTGTACAATATATTTGTTAGACCACACACTTTGAACATTGCCTATTGGTCAGGTAATCAGCACAATACCAGAAAGGTTTGATTGCAATGGAAAGGATGCCGAGGTGATTTGTCTGGATATTGCCAGAAATGAAAGATTATAGAAGTGAGGAAAGATTGACTATGCTAACTATGTTTTGTTCTGAGTGGAAACATAATTGAGGTACATAGAATCATGGAGGCCCAGATAAGTTAAATTATAAAGACAGTATTTACTAAATTGTAAAAACTGTGCATTAAATTGAAAAGACTACTTGCCGAAAACGGATCGGTCCAAACCCAGGAGACATTGATATGTAATTTGGTTAGTGGGGGAAACAAGACATACCTAAAGATTGACAGTGCTCTGAAATTCACTGTCTGGATAATTAGTAAAGGCTAAAATTTTCAATGCATTTGAAGTCTCCTTTTTAATTAGCCATGCTGGCAGCGCTATGGATTGAGTGCTGGGAGCGATATTAGATTAGGAAGTACTTTTTTGACTGGTATAAGCACAGTGGGCCAAATAGCCTCCTTCAGTGTCACACATTTTCCATGCTGCTATGATCCTCACAATTTGCTTTGTTCCAATGTATAAAGTCTCCCGGCTTAGATTGGTCTCTTGTCACAACTATAACGTACAGCTCTGACACCATCCTCATAACTATTCTCTGTGCATTTTCCAATTTATTTTTTATTCTTTTTTTGGGGATCCTGGTGTCCTCCCAAGGACAGCATTTATTGGAAACCTGAGAGAAAACATGAACTGTGAAGATATTCAACAGATTGTAAATTGTATGTCCTCTTTCATGCCGTTTGATCACACTGATTTGTCAACAGTTGAAAAACCCTGTGCTGTGAAATAATTGATTTGTCTAATGCTGAGGAATCAATTGAATCACCTCCGGATTCAGGGACAGTTTCTTTCCACGTGTTATCAGGCAACTGAATCATCCTACCAGAACCAGAGAGCAGTGCTGAACTACTATCTACCTCACAACTATCCTTGATCGGACTTTGCTGGCTTAACCTAGTTAGTAAATCACACATATTCATANGGATCTGGTATAACAGTATTTATTGAGTAACGTATACAACACACTGCAGCATGTTAATGATCATCAGCAGTCAGAGCTTACAGTAATGAAGCATTACATTGGTTAGTAAGTAAAATAACCAATCTACGTAAGCCTTGCACAAACGACATCCATATTATCGGTATCTATACTCTTTAATGACTCGATTGTATTGAATGATCATGTATTGTCTTTCTGCTGACTGGATAGCACAACAAAAGGTTTTCACTACCCCGGTACAATAAACAAAACTTGTAAACATCTGTCTGGGAAGGAAATCCAATGAGCAGCAGTAACTATTATCACAAATTCCTTGCTGACAGCGAATATGCTCAGATTAAGTAGGGATTCATTGGGTCCCATTCTCACAAGGTAGGGCTTAGTCCGCCTGGGGGAGGCTTTCTGGAGCGCTAGTTTGGTGTTGGTGGGCTGAAGGGTTCCAGAGGGATAGTATGGACATTTGTGGGCTGAAATGGATTCTTGGACACAGTTCAGTCACTCACGGCTGGTGGACTCACACTTCTGTCACGGACTGGCGGTTGGGCTCGCAGTTCAGTCACTCACGGCTGGGTGGGCTCGCAGTTCAGTCACTCACAGCTGGTGGGCTCGCAGTTCACTCACTCACAGTTGGTGAGCTCGCAGTTCACTCACGGCTGGTGGGCTCACAGTTCACTCATTCATGGCTGGTGGGCTCGCAGTTCACTCACTCACGGCTGGTGGGCTCGCAGTTTAGTCACTCACAGCTGGTGGGCTTGCAGTTCACTCACTCACGGTTGGTGAGCTCGCAGTTCACTCACGGCTGGTGGGGTCACAGTTCAGTCACTCATGGCTGGTGGGCTCGCAGTTCACTCACTCACAGTTGACTCACTCACGCTGGTGGGCTCGCAGTTTGACTCATCACGGCTGGTGGGCTCACAGTTCAGTCACTCATGGCTGGTGGGCTCGCAGTTCACTCACTCACGCTGGTGGGCTCAGCAGTTCACTCACTCACGGCTGGTGGGCACCCACACACACACACACACACACCCACACAACACACACACACATCACACACACACACACACTCCCACACGTACACACCATCTCTCACACACTCACGACACACACACACCGTCCAACTCACTCACAACACACCCACCCCACCTCGTCCATCTCACTCACAACACACCCCATCCCTCTTATCTCACACACACACAAACCCTCCCCACACAAACTCACACAAAGCCACCCACACCTTCCATCATACACACACATTCACACACACACACCCACACACACACACACACACCATCTTTTACCATCTTTTACACACACACACACACACACACACACACACACACACACACACACACACACACACACACACACACACACACCCTCCATCAGACACTCACATCTGGGACATATATGATAGTAAAACTCTCTTCAATCTACTTATGCCCGACTTCTCGACTGAGCACGACCTCTGGACTAAACGTGACTTCCAGAATGAACATGACCTCTGGATTGAACGGGTCTTCGGAATGAGCGCGGTGGTGGGCTGACAGTTCACTCAGCACGGCGTAGACTCACAGTTCACTCAGCACGGCGTAGACTCACAGTTCTGGACTCACGGCTTCCGGGCTAACTGGCTCATAACCAGCCACTGGGGATTTATTCTCCTCGCCCCTGGAAGGGGCGTTACCTTTATGGCGATTGACAGGCGAGAAGACCAATCTGCTGATCTCACGATTTTTCAAGCCTTCATTACTTTCTATTATTTCTATTATTTCACCAATCGGAACGAAACTTGGGGCACTTGGAGCAGAGGAGAACTGTGAGTAAGATGATAAAAAAAAATCATTGCAATATAGGGTAGCGCTTTTGCGTAAATTTATTTACAACGTAGACCGGAAGTGGTCAAGATGAGTGTTTTAGTAATAGTATAGATTCGCTTAAAATTATAGACTGAATAAATGACTGCTGAGAGCACTCCTTCTGCTGGACTATGCAAGATCAAGAATTACATTACATATTAAATTGATCTAGGTTCAATCCTTACTACGGGAGCTCTCTGTACGGAGTTTGTACGTTCTCTCCATGACTGCGTTGGTTTTTGCCGAGATCTTAGGTTTCCTCCCACACTCCAAAGACATACAGGTTAATTGGCTTGGTGTCTGTGTAAATTATTCCTTGTGTATGTAAGATAGTGTTAACGTGTGGGGATCGCTGGTCGGTGCGGGCTCGATGGGACAAAGAGCCTGTTTCCATGCTGTATCTCTAAATTAATCTAAATTAAACTAAATTTGTTGATAGTCAGCTTGAGGAATCAAGTGAAAGTGTGTGATGTGTGGAAAGGATAAAGGAATAAACAAGGTTAAACTGATCAGAATTAAAACATATTATCAAAAGGATTTATTTGTCACAAACATGTAAAAGTTTTCCTTTACTTCACAAAATGATGTACCTAGTACTGCACTTGAATGGTGCGCAACAGAAGTTACAACTTCAAAAACAAAAACTTCATGAGTCGTGAATTGTTTAGAATCTCTATAATTTGACAGTAATCAATGGATTTATCCGGACAGGCTCTTGATACTGCAGGTTACTAATCTAAGGAAACCATAGATCTTCTGACACACAAGTTAAAAAAAAAGCCTCCTTGTGAACTGTATAAGATCACAGATTGATCTTATTTTTGCAGAAGTATAAAGAGTTCGGCGCAGCTTTCTTTTGTTCCTCTCTACCTTAATTATTAATGAAGTTCAAGGAGAATTCTACCCTCCTGATTTTAATTCTGCTTTATGCTGTGAAATCAAGGTCTCTACAATGGCGTTTGAAATTGAGCTCGTGGCAGGGTACCAGTGAGGTTGAACTCTTTGCAAACTATCATAATTGGTGTTCCCTGCAGCCAACATTGTTTGCAAAATTCACCAGGTAGTGAGGCAGTGATGGATTCTTTCAGGTTCAGCTATTTGGTAAGAGACAAGAGGCTCTGAAACCTACTTGGAGGCATGAATTTCCTTTGTGACAGTCCAGATCTCCTTTTGTAAATGGTAGTTTAGCTTGTGGCAATGACTGTCTGGGAGAATTGTTCTAATCTTCCCCAAATTACTGGAGATTGGGAAAATTGAGCAAAGAGTATTGGTTGCCCCAGCTATTCAACTACTGCTTTAATGATGCAGAGGTCTGGAATTGATGATCTAGGGATATTTCAAACCCCACCACAACAACAAGGCAATTTAAATTTTACTTCGGAGTCACGTGAGTGACTACGTGAATAGAAGCCCGTACAGCCGTTGGTGCGTCATGACGTCAGACGCTGGTGCAGTCGGGCGGGGGGAGCAGCAGCGCTCCTCCGAGCGGTAAGTTTAAACCGCGGGTTATACGAAAGGCTGGAGAATTCAGCGGGTGCAGCGGCATCTAAGGAGCGAGGGAGATGGTCAATGTTGCGGGTCGAGACCCTTCTTCAGACTTCACCCTCGATTCTCCAGCATTTGCAGTTTGTTAACAAAGTTCAAACATGTAAGGTTTTTTTAAAAACTTTTTACCGCATGTCCTTTTCCGCGACAGTTTTGGGTAGAGAAGGTTGCAGAAAGGGGAAGAAGGTGTCGGCGAGGCGCTCCGGGGTAGAAAGTAAAGTGGCAGGAGAGTGTTGAGGATGGAGGCCCGTCTGGTACACCTGGTCCGGTGCTGGCTACACAGCCAGTGGTTGCGGACCCACTGCCCTGGGGGGCAGTGGAGGCTTGTCAGTAGGGGGAAGGCCGCTGGCAAGTCTCTGTGGCCCGTAAATGATCGGGCCTGGAGGTTAACCCTCCATTGGAGAGTCCGTTTGCTCAAGTCTCTCCCACGTCGAGAATTCTATTTCAAAAGAATGCTCGACAGGGACCAGCTCCGTGGGGAGGAGTGGTGCCCCCAAGCCAGGCTGATGGAGACTTGTGCTAGCAGCACCTGTTTCAGGCTGCAGAACTATCCTGCCTGTGAGGAGGATGTTTCCAGCTCCGTGAGGAGGAGTGATGCCCAAGCCAGGCTGAGGAGAGCTTGTGCTCGCAGCACCTGTTTCAGGGCTGCAGAACTATCCTGCCTGTGAGGAGGATGTTCTATCAGGCAGTTTGCTGGGGAGAGCAGTAAAGGTGTTCGGTTGGAGGTAATTCGAACATTGCTGGGAAGTTTGCTGAGTGTAGAGAGGCAGGAAAGGCGATTGATGTAGAATTGGCTGAAGCCATTCAGTATATGCTCTCCCACCAGTTACAGGAGCTAGCTATGGATGAAGTAGCAAAAAACTATAAAGCTCCTGTTAATTGGTGAATTCTCCTGAAGGTACCGGTGGTTCATCACCAAAATTTGGTCATAGATGGTTTGCCTGCTAGGGCCCAGGAGATGAAGTTTTAAAAAAGTGCTTAAACTGTTGTCAGCAGGTATTACAGCTGTGGTGAAAGTTATTGATACAAAATGATATTTTGAAGCACAGCAGGATGAACTGGAACTCCTTTGTAATGCATTTTGAAACCAGTATACCACCACGAAATCTGTTTTTTGGTGGTAACCTTGCAAAAAGGGTCAAAGACTGTTATGATGTTGTTATAACAAAACCATGGCCCTCATTAAGCCAGCTGGAAGCAAGGCAAAAAAGGTTCTCTACAAGACGTCGAGGACAACAAGGCCGCAAGGAAAAATGCTGGTAAGAAATATACCATTGACAGACGATGAATTAACTGATGTTCCTGTCAAAATTGGGGAAGGTAAAAAATTGTTATAAAACAATGGCAGCAGTTGACATCAGATTTTGTTCGTACTTAGTGTATTGAAGGGTGAAAAATTGGATTTTACTATGAGGACAGTCTACTTAGTCAACATTTTCCTAGTCGTAAACTTATTTTCAGATGAGGAAAATGTGCTTATTCAAGCAGATTCAGTCGTTACGTAAAGAAGGGTAATTGAGCCTTCTGTATATCAAAGTCAAACAATTTCTGTCAAGTATATTTCCCAGATCTAAAAAGACTGAGGGATGTAGAATTATTCTGGGCTTATCCAATTTGAACAAATTTGTTTGTTATAGGCATTTCAAAATGGAGACCTTTACCACGGGCAAACATCTAGTGTCCAAAGGGGTATTATATAAGGCAACCGTTGAATTAAAGAATGCGTATTACACAGTGTCTGTTCATGGTCATGATAGAAGATATTTGAAATTTATTTGGATGACTGAGCTGTGGCAATTCAGGACATTGCCGAATGGATTAACTTCAGCTCCTAGATTATTTACTAAATTGGTAAAACCTGTGTTAGCATTACTTAGAGCTTAGGGCATGTGGTAATGGCCTATTTAGATGATATTCTGATAGTTGGAAAGACTCATGCTGAAACTCAATCATCAGTTTCAGTTGTTAAAATCACTTTTGAACAAATGGGATTTGTTATTCACCCAGATAAAATCTAAATTATCACCAGTCCAAATTATTGATTATCTGGGATTTACCATTAATTCCAATCACATGTTGGTAACTTTGCCCCAGGGCTAAATTGAATCAGTTAATTGAGGACTGTGTTAAGCTCGTTGGAGAACAACGCCTTCGATTAGACAAGTAGCCAGCTTTATTGGGAAGTTTTGCAGCCTTTCCAGCTGTGCAGTATGGTCCTCTGCATTATCAACAATTACAACTATCAAAGGAACAGGCACTGAGAATACAAAGGGGCCATTTTTGATAGGCCTGTGCCGTTGTCAGCTGGGCGATTGCTGACATACAATGGTGGATAGTACATGTTTCAAAAATTTAAGGAAGGTTTTGGTGGAATCACCGTCACTGATATTACAGACTGATGTAAGTGCACTGGGTTGGGGTGCAACAGATATGTCTTCTAGTTGTGGAGGCGGATGGAATATGGATGATGAGACATCGCTTCCTCAATTAAGATGGATTAATTATTTAGAGTTGTTGGGCACCTGGTATGGCTCAAAGCTTATTGTTCTACAAGGAGGGATATGCATGTGCAGGTCAGATTGACAACACCACAGCAGTGGCATATGTTAACCACATGGGTGGAGTTAAGTCACAGTCTTGTGATAGACTGGCTAACCAGATTTGGAGCTGGTGTATTGACCAAAATATCTGGCTTTCACCCAGCACTTTATTTGCCAGGAAGAGGTCACGTCAGTTTAATGACAACATTGAATGGATGTTAAATCAGGATGTAATTTAACCAAAAGATTGATCAGTATGCATTGCCAGATATTGACTTGTTTGCATCTCAATTAAAATCATCAGTTACCTAGATATGTTTCATGGTAACCAGATACTGGGGCAGTAGCAGTGATGCATTTTCGCTGCATTGGGAGGAATGTTTGTGTATGTATTTTCTCCATTCTGTCTCATCAGCAGATGTTTGCAAAAGATCAAGGAGGACTCCGCTTCAGGGGTATTGGTAGTGTCAGGTTGGCCTACACGGGCATGGTTTCCCGTTGTATTACAAATGGCTAGGGAGCCTTACATGCTTATGCCCAAGAATAAAATCTACTGGTAAATCCAGTCACTGGGGATCAACATCCTTTATAGGATCGTATTGATCTGTTAATTGCAGATTTTAAGGAGGCCATACCTGGGAGAGGACTGTTTCATCGGACGGTGGATGTTCTCACGTTGACCTGCAGGGATAGTACACAGCAGCAATATATCACCTATATAAGCAAGTGGGAGCAATTCTGCCTACAGCAGGATATTGTATATCACACTGCAGGGATCACGGATGTATTGGAGTTTGTCAACTCTTTAATTGACCGGAAAAAATTAAGTTACAGTGCGATTAATTCAGCCAGAAGTGCTCTGTCTTATTTATCTATGAATGCAGAATTGCATACAGTAGGGACATCCTTTAGTTTTCACAATTCATGAAGGGAGTTTTCAATTTAATCCTCCTAAACCCAGGTATGCCGGTATTTGGAATTTGAGTGAAGTTTTTATGGCTCGTCGCCAGTGGGCTCCTGTTACAAGCCTATCAGTAGCCAAATTATCTATGAAGGTGGTCATGCTTATGGCGTTGGTTTCAGCTCAACGTGTATAAATGTTGCAAAAGCTACGGCTAGATAGAATGCATGTGTCGGCTGATGCCATTATATTTTATGTCTATGATTTGCTTAAACATAATAAAAGAGGCATGACAGGATGTAAGATTGTGTTTTCAGCATACTCCGCAGATGATCGCTTCTGTATAGTCTCACATTTATCTCGTTACATTGAGATTACTAAATCTCTGAGAGAAACAGAGTTGGTTTGTTTATTAGTCACAAAAAACCACACAGTAAGGTGTCGGTGCAAACGATTTCAAGGTCCCTCGCGGCCGCAGGATGGTTCAGTGAGCTAATTTCAGAGGTTTTAATCACAAGCTGATTTCAAGGTTCGGGGTGTTTGCTGATTCTGGTGTCAGTACTGTTACACTTTTCCCCTGAGTTAGAGGGGTTTGTTATGATTTGTTTGTACATAAACTGTTATTCCATTTAACAAATGTATTACTGATGCATGATTGATTGTTAACGACTTTTGAGTCAATCCAGGCAGTGTGAAACGGCGGATTTGAGTCTGCGATGTGAATTCACAGTGCTTTGAACTCTTCACGTAGTCACTCACGTGACTCCGAAGTAAAATAGTAAGATTAAACGAGAACTTACCAGTTGAAGTTTGATCTTTATTTTATGAGGAGTCGAGTTGAGGGACTACGTGCCCTCCGCTCCCACCCTCATAGATCTCATCTGGTAGTTCTAGTTTTATCATCTTACCGTTATACTTCGGTCATTGTTAGCTGTGAATTCATTCCGCTGCTTTGAAGATTGACGCACCAACGGCTGTACGGGCTTCTATTCACGTAGTCCCTCAACTCGACTCCTCATAAAATAAAGATCAAACTTCAAACTGGTAAGTTCTCATTTAATCTTACTATTATTAATTAGAATATGTTCTGGAATAAACAAAGCGAGTATCGGTAGCAATTGCTTTACTTTATTGTCAGGAAAAAAAAATGTCCAAACTCATTAATATCCATTAGAAAGCACCGGCTTTCCAATGAGTCCCAACCCATTGTGATGAGCTGGTACTTAATTGGACTAGTGTACCACTCATAAATACCTTGCGGTTTACCTGGACAGTAAACTGGACTGGTCTAGGAACGCTGAGGCACAGTGGAAGAAGGGACAGAGCCGGCTGTACTTTCTGATGAGGCTCCACTCCTCCAACATCTACAGTAAGACGCTGCAGATGTTCTACCAATCGGCGGTAGCCAGTACCATCTTCTTCGCTGTTGTGTGCTGGGGCAGCAGGTCGAAGGCCGCGAACGCCAACAGCATTAACGCGCTCATCAGGGAGACTGGCTCCGTCCTTTGTTGGATTCATGGAAGGTGGTCTTGGAGGGCGGATGCTCCTCCAACTGCAGAGTATCTTGAACAATACAGTTGACCCCCTCCATGACACATTGATCGACCTGAGGAGTACCTTCTGCAACAGATTGGTTCCACCAAGATGCAGGACAGAACGCCACAGGTGATCCTTCTTCCCTGTGGCTATCAAATTGTACAACTCCTCCCCCTTCTGTCTTGGGGTAGACTGACTCCCCTCCACCACCCCGCCTCACCCTACCTCCCTAATTTGTGCACATCCCCAATCCTTTCCACTTGTCACTATCATTTCATGTTTCATGTATCTTGTGTTGTATGACTGCTGGCAGATCAATTTTCCCTCCTGGAATAAATAAAATTCTATCGAATCACATACCATCAGCAATTAAAAATGGTAGGTCGTATTTATTCCATACTTTGTGTTGTGGGAGGAAATTAGAGCACCCAGAAGGGTGACACAAACAATAGGACTCCATAGCTGCAAAGGTTCAATCCTCACCTCTTACATGTTGCAAATGCAGGTTGTTCAAATTATGCTGACATTTTATTAAAGAACATAATTTTACTTCGGAGTCACGTGAGTGACTACGTGAATAGAAGCCCGTACAGCCGTTGGTGCGTCATGACGTCAGACGCTGGTGCAGTCGGGCGGTTGGAGCAGCAGCGCTCCTCCGAGCGGTAAGTTTAAACCGCGGGTTATACGAAAGGCTGGAGAATTCAGCGGGTGCAGCGGCATCTAAGGAGCGAGGGAGATGGTCGATGTTGCGGGTCGAGACCCTTCTTCAGACTTCACCCTCGATTCTCCAGCATTTGCAGTTTGTTAACAAAGTTCAAACAGGTAAGGTTTTTTAAAAACTTTTACCGCATGTCCTTTTCCGTGACAGTTTGGGTAGAGAAGGTTGCAGAAAGGGAAGAAGGTGTCGGCGAGGCGCTCCGGGGGTAGAAAGGTAAAGTGGCAGGAGAGTGTTGAGGATGGAGGCCCGTCTGTACACCTGGTCCGGTGCTGGCTACACAGCCAGTGGTTGCGGACCCACTGCCGGGGGGCAGTGGAGGCTTGTCAGTAGGGGGAAGGCCGCTGGCAAGTCTCTGTGGCCCGTAAATGAGTCGGGCCTGGAGGTATACCCTCCATTGGAGAGTCCGTTTGCTCACGGCTCTCCCACGTCGAGATTCTATTTCAAAAGAATGCTCGACAGGGACCAGCTCCGTGGGGAGGAGTGGTGCCCAAGCCAGGCTGATGGAGAGCTTGTGCTAGCAGCACCTGTTTCAGGGCTGCAGAACTATCCTGCCTGTGAGGAGGATGTTCTATCAGGGCAGTTTGCTGGGGGAGAGCAGTAAAGGTGTTCGGTTGGAGGTAATTCCGAACATTGCTGGGAAGTTTGCTGAGTGTAGAGAGGCAGGAAAGGCGATTGATGTAGAATTGGCTGAAGCCATTCAGTATATGCTCTCCCACCAATTACAGGAGCTAGCTATGGATGAAGTAGCAAAAAACTATAAAGCTCCTGTTAATTGTGATCTCCTGAAGGTACCGGTGGTTAATCACCAAATTTGGTCATAGATGGGTTTTGCCTGCTAGGGCCCAGGAGATGAAGTTTTAAAAAGTGCTTAAACTGTTGTCAGCAGGTATTACAGCTGTGGTGAAAGTTATTGATACAAATGATATGGTTGAAGCACAGCAGGATGAACTGGAACTCCTTTGTAATGCATTTTGAAACCAGTGTACCACCACGAAATCTGTTGTTTGGTGGTAACCTTGCAAAAAGGGTCAAAGACTGTTATGAGGTTGTTATAACCATGGCCCTCATTAAGCCAGCTGGAAGCAAGGCAAAAAAGGTTCTCTACAAGAAGTCGAGGACAACAAGGCCGCAAGGAAAGATGCTGGTAAGAAATATACCATTGACAGACGATGAATTAACTGATGTTCCTGTTCAAATTGGGGAAGGTAAAAATTGTTTTCTCAAACAATGGCAGCAGTTGACATCAGATTTGTTCATACTTAGTGTATTGAAGGGGTGAAAAATTGGATTTTACTATAAGGACAGTCTACCTAGTCAACATTTTCCTAGTCGTAAACTTATTTTCAGATGAGGAAAATGTGCTTATTCAAGCAGATTCAGTCGTTACGTAAGAAGGGGTAATTGAGCCTTCTGTATATCAAAGTCAACAATTTCTGTCAAGTATATTTCCCAGATCTAAAAAGACTGAGGGATGTAGAATTATTCTGGGCTTATCCAATTTGAACAAATTTGTTTGTTATAGGCATTTCAAAATGGAGACCTTTACCACGGGCAAACATCTAGTGTCCAAAGGGTATTATATGGCAACCGTTGATTAAAGAATGCGTATTACACAGTGTCTATTCATGGTCATGATAGAAGATATTTGAAATTTATTTGGATGACTGAGCTGTGGCAATTCAGGACATTGCCGAATGGATTAACTTCAGCTCCTAGATTATTTACTAAATTGGTAAAACCTGTGTTAGCATTACTTAGAGCTTAGGGGCATGTGGTAATGGCCTATTTAGATGATATTCTGATAGTTGGAAAGACTCATGCTGAAAACTCAATCATCAGTTTCAGTTGTTAAAATCACTTTTGAAACAAATGGGATTTGTTATTCACCCAGATAAATCTAAATTATCACCAGTCCAAATCATTGATTATCTGGGATTTACCATTAATTCCAATCACATGTTGGTAACTTTGCCCAGGGCTAAATTGAATCAGTTAATTGAGGACTGTGTTAAGCTCGTTGGAGAACAACGGCCTTCGATTAGACAAGTAGCCAGCTTTATTGGGAAGTTGTTGCAGCCTTTCCAGCTGTGCAGTATGGTCCTCTGCATTATCAACAATTACAACTATCAAAGGAACAGGCACTGAGAATACAAAGGGGCCATTTTTGATAGGCCTATGCCGTTGTCAGCTGGGGCGATTGCTGACATACAATGGTGGATAGTACATGTTTCAAAAATTTAAGGAAGGTTTTGGTGGAATCACCGTCACTGATATTACAGACTGATGTAAGTGCACTGGGTTGGGGTGCAACAGATATGTCTTCTAGTTGTGGAGGCGGATGGAATATGGATGATGAGACATCGCTTCCTCAATGAAGAGGGATTAATTATTTAGAGTTGTTGGGCACCTGGTATGGGCTCAAAGCTTATTGTTCTACAAGGAGGGATATGCATGTGCAGGTCAGATTGACAACACCACAGCAGTGGCATATGTTAACCACATAGGTGGAGTTAAGTCACAGTCTTGTGATAGACTGGCTAACCAGATTTGGAGCTGGTGTATTGACCAAAATATCTGGCTTTCAGCACTTTATTTGCCAGGAAGAGGTCACGTCAGTTTAATGACAACATTGAATGGATGTTAAATCAGGATGTATTTAACCAAAAGATTGATCAGTATGCATTGCCAGATATTGACTTGTTTGCATCTCAATTAAATCATCAGTTACCTAGATATGTTTCATGGTAACCAGATACTGGGGCAGTAGCAGTGGATGCATTTTCGCTGCATTGGGGAGGAATGTTTGTGTATGTATTTTCTCCATTCTGTCTCATCAGCAGATGTTTGCAAAAGATCAAGGAGGACTCCGCTTCAGGGGTATTGGTAGTGTCAGGTTGGCCTACACGGGCATGGTTTCCCGTTGTATTACAAATGGCTAGGGAGCCTTACATGCTTATGCCCAAGAATAAAAATCTACTGGTAAATCCAGTCACTGGGGATCAACATCCTTTATTGGATCGTATTGATCTGTTAATTGCAGATTTTAAGGAGGCCATACCTGGGGAGAGGACTGTTTCATCGACGGAGGATGTTCTCAACGTCGACCTGCAGGGATAGTACACAGCAGCAATATATCACCTATATAAGCAAGTGGGAGCAATTCTGCCTACAGCAGGATATTGTATATCACACTGCAGGGATCACGGATGTATTGGAGTTTGTCAACTCTTTAATTGACCGAAAAAATTAAGTTACAGTGCGATTAATTCAGCCAGAAGTGCTCTGTCTTATTTATCTATGAATGCAGAATTGCATACAGTAGGGACATCCGTTAGTTTCACAATTCATGAAGGGAGTTTTCAATTTAATCCTCCTAAACCCAGGTATGCCGGTATTTGGAATTTGAGTGAAGTTTTTATGGCTCGTCGCTAGTGGGCTCCTGTTACAAGCCTATCAGTAGCCAAATTATCTATGAAGGTGGTCATGCTTATGGCGTTGGTTTCAGCTCAACGTGTATAAATGTTGCAAAAGCTACGGCTAGATAGAATGCATGTGTCGGCTGATGCCATTATATTTTATGTCTATGATTTGCTTAAACATAATAAAAGAGGCATGACAGGATGTAAGATTGTGTTTTCAGCATACTCCGCAGATGATCGCTTCTGTATAGTCTCACATTTATCTCGTTACATTGAGATTACTAAACCTCTGAGAGAAACAGAGTTGGTTTGTTTATTAGTCACAAAAAACCACACAGTAAGGTGTCGGTGCAAACGATTTCAAGGTCCTCGCGGCCGCAGGATGGTTCAGTGAGCTAATTTCAGAGGTTTTATCACAAGCCGATTTCAAGGTTCGGGGTGTTTGCTGATTCTGGTGTCAGTACTGTTACACTTTTCCCCTGAGTTGGAGGGGTTTGTTTTGATTTGTTTGTACATAAACTGTTATTCCATTTAACAAATGTATTACTGATGCATGATTGATTGTTAACGACTTTTGAGTCAATCCAGGCAGTGTGAACGGCGGATTTGAGTCTGCGGCGTGAATTCACAGTGCTTTGAAGTCTTCACGTAGTCACTCACGTGACTCCGAAGTAAAATAGTAAGATTAAATGAGAACTTACCAGTTTGAAGTTTTTTCTTTATTTTATGAGGAGTCGAGTTGAGGGACTACGTGCCCTCCGCTCCCACCCTCATAGATCTCATCTGGTAGTTCTAGTTTTATCATCTTACCGTTATACTTCGGTCATTGTTAGCTGTGAATTCATTCCGCTGCTTTGAAGATTGATGCACCAACGGCTGTACGGGCTTCTATTCACGTAGTCCCTCAACTCGACTCCTCATAAAATAAAGATCAAACTTCAAACTGATAAGTTCTCGTTTAATCTTACTATTAAATACTCAGGTGATCCTTCAGATGAGATTATGAACACAAGCCTGGATCTTCCTTTTCCTATCACACCATGCAAAAAATAACATGTGGTTATCCTACTGAATATATCTTGCCTCGAATGCATGAATATAATAATATTCTGGAAACAGATACCACCCATTGGACACACTGAGCTTATCGAACCAACCCATAAGCATATAGAGCCACGAGCTGCTTTCACTTCCTGAAGAGAACTGTCCACTTGCAGATGGTTGCACCAGTGTTTTCTGAGGAAAAAGAGCAAGTCACGTTGGGTTTATTGTCAAATGCATTTGTACAGTGAGGTACAGGTACAATGAAAATCTTGCTCTCGCGTTTTACCGAGAAAGACCTTGTGTAAATAAAATCACCTGCTGGAGAGCTGCTGTTTGTTCAGCAGGTTCAAGGGATTCTCCGCACAAAACAAACAAACAAACTGCAGATGCTGGTTTACATCGAAGGTAGACACAGAATGCTGGAGTAACTCAATGGGTCAGGCAGCATCTCTGGGGCAAAGGGAATAGATGATGTTTGAGTACAAATGTCACCTATTCCATTTCCCCAGAGAAACTGAGTTACTCCAGAATTTTGTGTCTATATTTCACTCTGCTTTGGAAAAGCAGCTGACATATTCAAGGGCCACTCACACCTCGGTCATTCATTGTTCTCTCGTCCCCTGATGAGCAAAAGATACAAAAGCTTGAAAGCATGTACCACCAGATTCAAGGGCAGCTTCTTCCTCACTATTAACAGACTCTTAAATGGACATCTCATATGCTCAACATAAATTTCCCATCCATCCAATCTACCTTATTATGGTCATCAATAATTTGCCCTGCATTTTCTCTAGATCCATAACACTATATTCTTCACTCTGCTTCTTTCCTCTTTTGCACCACTTCTTGTACTCATGTACAGTATGATTTGCCTTGGTAGAATGGAAAACAAGGTTTTTCATTGTCTCCTGGTACACATGACAATAATAAACCAATAAGCCCAATACCAATAGTGTAATACAGCATGGAAACAGGCCCTTCAGCCCAATCTGTCCATGCCGACCAAGATACTCATCTAGGCTAGTTAATTTGCCTGTGTTATTATGAATGGTTCAGGTTGTTCTGCAAAAGGTAATGCGTGGGGTGTATGCAGTATAGAAGTAAACAATTCTGCCCAAGCAGCCTTCTAGTATCCCTGCTAACCAATTCATTTTGTAGACAAATGGTTCTATATTTTTGCATTATTCCCTTATCGGATCCTTTGTTTTATTCCTGACTGAAACTGAGGAGTGTCACAGTGGTGCAGTGGCAGCATGATCGCTCAGCATAGGAGTTGTTACCTTTCAGTGCCAGTGGCCCAGGTTCAATCCCGACTATGGGTGCTGTCTGTCGGCAGTTTGGTAGACCTGTGACCGAGAGAGTTGTCTCTGGGAGTTCCTGTTTCCTCCCACATTCAAACACACACAGTTGTGTAGGTTAATTGCATCTTGCCTATCCATTGAAAACATTTAAAACAAGCATGCATATGTAAATGATGAACCTGAGGCAATGTATGTTTTTCTTTGCTCACTCGCGTTTGGTCAATAAAAATGCACAAACAAACATGATTTTAAAAGCTTTTTCAAGTTCCATTTTGTTTAATTTCTTCCTCTAAAGTAAACGTGTGACTAATAATGAATGTTAATATTTCTGCTTTTGGATTAATTGGGATCATTCGAAAGCTAATCTTAATGTTTCTTTATTTTAGAATTGCACTATCCTACATACTAGGGACAATTTTACAACCAATCAAGGCCAATTATAATGTAATCACAAATTAAAGGTTATTTTGAAATCAAAACGTGCACAACACAAACAACCTTTCTAAAGATGGAGAACTCACGAGGGGAGGAGAGATGTTACGGCTTTCTGGTCTTGTCATCTCTTACTGCAGAACAAGCCTTTGAACAGTGATTATTTCTTCCTGGGGTGGCCCAGTGCCATATTGGTTTGAGGCTTCAAAGTGCTCTGCTCTGGAAGGCAGATGCAGGCTGGCAGTGAGGATTGCTCGTACAATGTCACAGTCATTTGATGTGTCACCTTGGGGGATTAGCCAAGTAGAGATGAAATCCTTCTCGTCCTAGGTCACTTTGCACTTTGATTCATGACGGATTGACAAAATCATAATGAAGAGATCTCAGATGTGCCCTGTACTCTAAATGGCATGTATTATTAAAACTAGAATGGCAGAAGAATAAACACTAAAACGTGAAAAATAAATGTAATGCCACAACATAAAAATATATGCCAGATGTGAGCTATTAGGCCAAACCAACCTGAGCTAACATATCTAGTTTCCTTTTGAAAGCATCCAAGTTAGGGTGGTGCTGTGGAGCACCAGTAAAGTTGCTGCCTTAAGGGCCTGTCCCAGCAGCATGCAACTCCATGTGATGAGCGCAACCTAACATGGTCGCTTGAGCCATCCGGCGTCGCGGGGCCGGTCCCACTTCGATCGCCGGAGGCGTGCGGAATTGTGCGGAGTTTGTCCCGACATCACACGGGGCTCCGAAAAACTGACCATGTTCAAAAATTCCGCGCGGCAACGGCTTGTCGGCTCGCAGTCGCCTCGACGCATTACGCACCGCCTCGACGACGTGCCTCCGTGACCCTCTCTGTAGGTGCCTCCGTGACCCTCTCTGTGTCCCTCTCTGTCCTGGCGAACTTACCTTTAACACTTTGCTCCAATTTCGCCTCACTTTGCGCCGCATTGCGCCACTCACCTCACCTCTGCGCGGCCCCTGCTGCCGGCTTGATCGCGCTCACCGCATGGAGTCGGATGCTGGTAGGACAGGCTCTTTAAAGTGCCAGAGACTCCAGGTGCTGTCATACAGTGGTTGTGCGTTCTCCCCGTGACCATGTGTGTTTTCCATGGGTGCTCCAGTTTCTTCCTACTGTCCATAGACGTTAAGGTTTGGAGGTTAATTAGATTTGGTAACAATTGTAAATTGTCCTTAGTGTGTGTAGGATAGTGTTAGTGTACAAAAATCGCTGGTTAGTGCGGGCTCGGTGGGCCAAAAGGCTTGTTTCCATTTTCATCTCTAAGCAAAACAAAATTATGCTCTTCTAGCTTGTTACAGCCTTGTCTTCCTCGAAGTTGTATGAAGTTCTCAATGTCAATGCAATTTCACTTTAGGTTTAGGTATCTTGTTGCACGTATACCAACATACAGTGAACAGCTTTGTTTCCATGCTATGCAATCTGATCAGATAATACCATACATAAATACTATCAAGTCAAACTCAACTACAAGAGTACATGGGAAGATACAGGGTGCTCTGGTATAAGTATAGTTCTCAGCATTGAAGCACGCCACTTGTTTAGACAAAATCCAATGTCTTCAATGAGGTAGAGGTGAATCAGACAATACCTAGATTATGGTAGAACTATTTGGAAGCCTGATAACAGAGAGGACGAAGCTACAGCCTCATAAGCATAGATCATAGAACAGCACAGCAAAGGAACAGGCCCTTCAACACAAAATCTGTGCCGAACATGCTGCCAAGAGAACCTAATCCATGTTTATTCTTCATGTTTTCTATCCATTTCATCAGACCCTTTCAGTAGATCATTCACTTATCATTTCTCTCATAACTTATCTAGTTCCCTTTCAAAAGCTGAGGAATTGGTTAAACGACTAGCAGGGAGGAAGTGGGCAAGGGGGGAAGTAAGAGGGGAGAGGAGCCTGGATGGAAGTTACTTAAATTTAGTGAATTCAGCATTCATACTGCTGGGTTATAACTGCTGATTATGAAACGCATTAAATCCTGTCTCCCCAGTGGCCTTGACCCACTGCCGAACGCCACAGCAGTTCCACGGACAATGCCATTACCCTAGCCTTACACTAATCCCTAGAATACCTGGATAAGAGAGACCTATGTTGGATTCCTATTCATAGACTACAGCTCTGCCTTTAATACCATTATACCATCCAAGCTTATCACCAAACTCGCAGGACTTGGGGTCCGCACTCATCTCTGCAACTGGACCCTTGACTTCCTGACCAACAGACCCCAATCATCCTCTACAATAATCTTCAACACTGGTGGTCCACAAGGATGCGTTCTCAGCCCCCTTCTTTACTCCTTGCACACTCATGACTGTGCAGCCATATACAAATCTTCAATTTCCGAATTCACAGATGACACCACAATTGTGGGCCCCTTGTCAAATAATGATGAGATGGAGTACAGGAAGAAGATCGAGAACCTTGCTTCCTGGTGTCAATACTCTTGACTCCATAGCCGGTCACAGTGCGAACTCCATCAAGTTTGCTGACGACATCACTGTTGTGGGACGTATCACTGATGGGGATGAGTCAGAGTATAGAGAGATCGAGCAACTGTCCATATGGTGCCAGCACAATAACCTGGCCCTCAACACCAGCAAAACCAAGGAACTGATTGTGGACTTTGGAAGGAGTAAGATAGGGACCCACAGTTCCGTTGATATGAAAGGGTCCTTGAAGCAAGAGCTTCAAATTCCTGGGCGTGCACATCTCTGAAGATCTTTCCTGGTCCGAGAACACTAATGCAATTATCAAGAAAGCACATCAGCGCCTCTACTTCCTGAGAAGATTACGGAGAGTCGGTTTGTCAAGGAGGACTCTCTCAAACTTCTACAGGTGCACAGTAGAGAACTTGCTGACTGGTTGCATCGTGGCTTGGTTCGGCAACTTGAGCGCCCTGAAGAGGAAAAGACTTCAAAAAGTAGTAAACACTGCCCAGTCCATTATCGGCTCTGACCTTCCTTCCATCGAGGGGATTTATCGCAGTCGCTGCCTCAAAAAGGCTGGCAGCATCATCAAGGACCCACACCATCCTGGCCACACACTCATCTCCCTGCTGCCTTCAGGTCGAAGGTACAGAAGCCTGAAGACTGCAATGACCAGGTACAGGAATTGCTACTTCCCCACAGCCATCAGGCTATTAAACCCGGCTCGGACAAAACTATGATCATTAATAACCCATTTGCTGTTATCTGTAATTTGCACTTCATCAGTTTATTTATTCATGTGTGTATGTATTTATATAATGATATATGGACACACTGATCTGTTTTGTAGTAAATGCCTACTATGTTCTGTGTGCCGAAGCAAAGCAAGAATTTCATTGTCCTATCAGGGACACATGACAATAAGCTCATTTGAACTTGAACCTTTCTCTCAATGTCAGCAAGACAAAGGAGATTGACTTCAGGAAGCAAAACAGAGCACATATCCCAGTTTCCATTGATGTTGCCAATGTAGAGATGGTCGAAAACTTCAAATTCCTAGGAATCAATATGACCTACAACTTCTCCTGGACCACCCATATTGAAGCCATCACCAAGAAAGCACACCAATGCCTCTACTTGCCTTAGAAGGCTGAGGAAGTTTGGCATGTCCCCAACAACTCTCACCAACTTCTACAGATGTACCATAGAAAGCATTTTATCCGAATGCATCACAGCTTGGTTTGGGAACTGCTCCATCGAAGACTGCAAGAAATTGCAGCGAATTGTGGTCACAGCCCCGACTATCACACAAACGATACCTCCTTTATACTGACTCCATTTATACCTCTTGCTGCCTCAGCAAGGCCAGCAGTATAATCAAGGACAAGTCACACCCTGGCCACCCTCTTCTCCCCTCTCCAATCAGGCAAAAGTTATAGAAGTGTGGAAACGCAAACCTCCAGAATCAGGAACAATTTCTTCCCAGCTGTTATCAGACAACTGGATTATCCTACCACATCCAGAGAGCATTGCTGAACTACTATCTTCCTCATTGGTGACTCTCGGACTATCTTTGATTGGACTTTGTGGCTTTACCTTGCACTAAACATTATTCCCTTATTTCTTTGAATGGTTCAATTGTAATCATGTATTGTCTTACCTCTGACTGGAGAGCATGCAACACAAGCTTTTCACTGTACCTTGGTGCACGTGACACTAAACTAAACTCAAACTGAAAATGGTTTTGATTAAGATGTATACTAATTCTGCAATTACATTATTAACTGTAACTGGGTATTATGCAAATAAATACTCTCAGTTACGTGAATTGCAAAGGTGATGGAATAAACTGAAACTGAAAAAGGATGGGTTGTAATCTACCCATGTGAAATATGAGGTGCTATGTTCCTCCAATTGTTGACGATCGGCTTACAATCACTTGAGTTAGATTTCCAAAAGCAATTGAAGAGATGGATGAAAAGCAACATTTCCCTTCAGCACGAGTGTCTGAAGCATCATGTAATTGATACATGATTGTAAACATGTATTGTCTTTCTGCTGACTGGTTAGCATGCAACACAAGCTTTACACAGTACCTGTGACAATAAACTAAACTGAAAGAATGCTTTCAGGTTGCCGGTTTAGCGCTTTTGGATCAAGGTTAGGATAAACTTCTTCACACAGAATATTATATATTTGTGGAATTCTCTAACTTTGAAGGCAGTGGTTTTATATATATGTTTTATGAAGGAACTGCAGGTACTGGTTTAAACAAAAGATATACACACAATGCTGGAGTAACTCAGTGGGGCAGGCAGCATCTCTGGAGAGAAGGAATGGGGGACATTTTGGGTCGAAACCCCGAAATACAGTACATAAAACATTTGTTGATACAAAGAGAATCAGAGAATGCAGGGATCAGACAGGGTAAATGGATGTGAGAGAAAGCACCACTCATTTTCTGACTGAATGGTGGAGCAATATCGAGCGGTCTAATAGACTACTCTTGCTACTATTGCTTATATTGAGCACATCAGAACAACTCTTTTCCACAGGGATAACAGAATGCATGGAAGAAAAACATCTGGTGTTAATCTGACCTAACCCCTGAGGCCAGAAACCTAACCAGCACAAAAACTTCCAAGTAGTTTTTTTTTCCCATTTGATTAGCAATTAATTAGCTTGGATTTGGTATGAGAATAAATGCGCAAAGAAGAAGAGCAATTGATTAATGTTCTAAGGTTACAGATTAGCTGCTACTCATAAATCACCATATTCGCCCAATATACTTGTGGTTATGCAATTCAGATAGGAAATGGTTCTTTCCTTTTAACAAACAACTTCAAGCCAGGTCACTCATTTAGGGTGAACAGTTTAGTTTAGATATACAATGAGGAAACTAGCCTTTCAGCCCAACGACCAGCGACCCCCGCACATTAACACTATCGTACACACACTAGGGACAACTTTACACATACACCAAGCCAATTAACCTACATACCTGGACGTCTTTGGAGTGTGAGAGGAAACTGAAGATCATGGAGGAAACCCAAGTGATTACGGGGAGAACGTACAAACTCCGTCCAGGCAGCACCTGTAGTCGGGATCAAACCCCAGTCTCCAGCACTGTAGCAACTTTATCACTGCGCGACCATGGCGCAGTAAGTGGAGGACAAACATACTGGGGGGATGGGGGATGAAGGGGGGTTATTATCAAAAATCTGAGCACGGGATTCACAGCTCACCTTCTGATTCAGGGTAGATTCAGTGTGACATGGATAAATGTGCAATTTTACTTCGGAGTCACGTGAGTGACTACGTGAAGAAGAGCCCGCCTCACGCTGGTAACGGCATGACGTCGACGCTGACGGCAGAAGGTGGAGCTGCAGTAAGGAGCAGCTCCTCGCAGCGGTCGGAACGGGCCCGCAGGTAAGAACAGTAAAGTTGGGATTTCTTAGCGGGCGCTGGGTAGGTCCAGCAGTATAGGAAATATATTAAATCAGGTCAGAGTCATATTAGTGCTGGATAAGCACAAATGATGAAGTAAACTTATATTCGCGGGTTAAATGCTTCCTGGGGTGAAAAATAAATATACGGGAAAGCTAGTGCGGAGCCGGTTCCGATACCGGTGGCCGCAGATATACCCGTTAGCGAATTAGTTTACAAAATGATAACCACGGAGAGAAATGCTCCCGAATATGAAAAAATGGAAAATAAAATAAAATTAAAAATCTGAGAGGCCCGTGGTTCTGATGACTCTGACATTGAAAAGTCCTCCACATAAGTAAACTATGTGGAACTGATTATGGAGCATATGGAGAAAGTTCTCCAAATAATTATGAGACTAGGGTCAAAGTACCCTGAAGGTTCCTAAGATTAGCCCTGAGGGGTTTAATTATTCTGAATATGGCCATGGGCCTAATTGGAAGTTGGAACTCCGGACCCAGGATTTGGGCCGGAAGAAGTCTCATGGGATGAAATCCCAATTGATTTAGGGCTGCAGAAGGCAGACCCTGTTGATGGTGATTTGCATTTTGAAAGCACACCACAAAATAAAAATAAAATGAAAAAATATGAAAAGAGGCCAAAAATGCCTGGAATAGCAAAAGGTTTTGCTATATATGAAGGAAGTGGTGAGGCTATGGAAGAAATCCTAGCTGCCAACATATATATATGGTATCTCACCAACTTCATGATTCTGTGATGATTGAAATATTAAAATTGCACAGCACAGGAAATTGTGCCTCATTGGAAGAGCCTACGGTTTATCCGTTAATATGGGCATCCATGACTCCAAATATGAGAGCGTCAAATAGTGAGGTTTAAAAATCCTCACAAATTATTCTGCTGCTATTATGGTTTTTTGGCAGATGAAAGGAAAACATAAAATAAAGACGCTATTGTGCAATTCTTTCTATGAAATTTTATATAATATAAATGGCTATTTGGCCCATTTTTCACCCAAGGTTGCATACCTGTGTCGAGCAAGTGGTGTTTAAGCTCTTGGTTATCTGTTTGGAGTAATCTGCCTAACTTATTGAAATTGGATGAAAAGCTAAATATTTTTAGCTGCATGAAACCTTCGTCTTTGGACGAAAAGGTATTTTCGCCCAGAAGGGGATTTGATATTGGAAATAGAGGCAGAAATATGTTAAGGAAGTTTTATTGTATTGCACAACCAAATACTTACCCGAATTCAGGGGATAAGGAGACCACCACGCTCATATGCAGAGGAATTAAAGACTTGTTCTCTGCTTAAAGAAACTGCGGATTAATCTCCAGTTAGAGGGAGATTACAAAAAGTTTATTAAGACTGGCTTACTATTATTTTTGATCAGTATATTACGAGCAGTTTCATTAACTACTATTACTTTAAAAAAAAAAAAGAGGTTAATCCTCCTGTACAGAATAAACCTGCTTATGTTTTCGTGTTTTCTGCAATTGAAAAAGCAGAGATTTATGTTCACATTGCCTAATTATCTGGAAAAGAGGTAATGGAAAAGATTTTGAACACGAGCATAAATTTGTCTTTAATGTTAGAAGGCATTACAGATGATGGTTGCAGAAGTATTCTGGACCTTACAGGTCTAAATAAGTTTGTAGAATACAAACATGTTCAAATGGAGACATTGAATACTGCAAAATATTTAATTCAGCAGGTTGTTATATGGCTAAGATTGATGAAAAGACGCCTATTATTCTGTACCTATGCATCAGGTTTCGGTGGTACTTAAATTTTAATTGGTTGTGACAATTATGGCAGTTAAGCTTTGCCAAATGGACTGAGTTCAGCTTTTTACTCTTTACGAAACTGTTGAAACCAGTTTAGCCCAATTAGAGCACAAAATGCACATCATTATGGCTTATCTCAATGACATTCTGGTCATTAGTGATTATCAGGAGTCAGCTGAGGACTCAGTTTCAGTTACTAAAGCTTTGTGGTAAGCTAAGGTTCTTAATTCATCTAATTAAGCCCCAGCTGCAGCCAGCACAAACAATTTACTTTTGGGGTTTGTAATTAACTCAGTGACTATGTTAATACCTTTACCAACAGATAAAGTCGATGATATTTTGGTAACTTGTCATTATCTCATTCAAAACCTTATCTTTCCATCCGAGAAATGGTGACAACCATTGGTGAACTGCTAGCAGCATTTCCTGCAGTAGAATTTGGTTCATTACATTTATTGATATCTTCGAAGGTACAAGATACAAGCTCTCAAAGAGAAGGCAGGCCATTTGACAGGCCTATGTAATTAACAAAAGAAGCTGTATTGGAATTTACAATGGTGGGTTAAAAAGGAAAATGTCCCACAAGCTGCTAATAAATATTATGATTAAACAGCCTGAAATGGTTTTACATACAGATGCTAGTGCTCTCGGATGGGGGGCCACAGATTTATCCTCCAGTTGTGGAGGTAGATGGAAAACTGAAGAACAAGTGTTTCTCCAAGAGTATGGTATTAACTATTTGGAATTATTGGGGGCCTTTTATGGGCTTAAAGCATATTGTTGTGCTAAACAAGGTCTGCATGTGTTAATACAATTACACAATAAAACAGCTGTGGTTTACATTAATCACATGGGGAGAGTTGGATCAGTATCATGTGATTGTCTGGTCAATGAGATATGGCAATGGTGTATTGGTCGGCAGATATGGATTGCAGTAAGCTATACTCCAGGTAAAGACAATGTGGTAGCAGATGAAAGGTCCAGGATTTTTAAAGATAATACGGAATGGATGTTTAAGCCAGCAATATTTAAGAATATTGTTAGACGATTTGGGTTGCCAGAAATTGATTTGTTTGCATCCAGGCTTAATCATCACTTGCCTCATTATGTGTCTTGGGAACACGATCCGGACGCAGTTGCAGTAGATGCATTTTATTACACTGGGGAAAAATGTTCTTTTATGCTTTTCCACCATTTGCTCTGATCCAGAGATGCTTGAAGAAAATAGAGCAAGATTCAGCTTCCGGATTGTTGGTAGTGCCAAATTGGCCAACTCAACCTTGGTTCCCAGTTATGCTGAATATGATTAAAGAACCGTATATGCAGATTCTTAACTGTAGTGATATCTTGACTAATCCAGTAACAAATGAAGATTACCCATTATATGCATATATGAATTTGTTAATCTGCAGGTTTTGACCAGACCACTACAGGAACTGGGATTGTCGGACCAAACTTGACAGTTATTGGCGCGTCATGGCGAGATAGCACACAGAAACAATATATGACACATATTAAGAAATGGGAAGAATTTTGCACACAGTCAAAATATTTCTGATGATTATGTGAATGTTACTCATGTTTTGGAATTCCTTGCCAATTTGCGCTTTCGCCAACATTTAAGTTACAGTGCCATTAACACTGCACGCAGTGCCTTGTCGTCCTATTTAGGACTTATGACTGGTGAGAAATCAATTGGGTCGCATCCATTAATATCACGATTCATGAAAGGAATTTTTCACATGAATCCGCCAAAACCTAGATATACAGAGATTTGGGATGTGAGCATAGTACTTGCTCTACTTAGAGAATGGACGCCAATTGAAGGGTTGTCATTGGATAGGTTAACATTGAAATTGGTCATGTTAATGTCACTGGTCTCAGCCCAAAGAGTGCAAACTTTACAAATGTTACGTTTAGACTGTATGCATGTGACTACAGATAACGTTGTATTCTATGTTTACGATCTGATCAAACAAAGTAGACCAGGGAGATCTGGAACAAAGGTAACCTTTCAAGCTTTTCATATTGAGCTTGCTTTGTGTGTGGTTAGACATTTGAACCAATGTATTAAAGTGACGGACACTTTTCGAGGAAACGAAAAGACATTGCTGCTTACGCACAAAAAGTCACACACAAAAGCTTCAGTTCAAACTATCTCAAAATGGTTGAAACAGGTGTTGGTTTTAGCGGGAGTAGACACTGATGTCTTCAAATCTCACTCCACCAGGGCGGCAGCTACGTCCGCGGCGAAGGGGCGGGACGTACCTCTCGAGCATATTTTTAAAAAATCGCAGGGTGGAGTAAAGAAGAAACTTTTTCAAAGTTCTACTACAACAAACCTGTTCACACTATGACAAGCTTTGGACACGCGGTGTTGGGAGCACTATAATCACCTGCTTTGTTTGCTATTAATTGCTATAATCAGTTGTGTAGTCACTGATATCTTTTGTCACTTGTAATCATTTTTCCCTCAAATATAAGGAGGGTATTATATGGTTTTTCAGCCATTTAAAAAACTTAATTGTGAAAAGATCTAACATTTGTGTGCTTTCTCATGTATGTGTTTACTTAGCCGGACTGTCGTACGGATTAATTCTACGACATAAAAAACACAGAAAGCTTTAAAACTCTTCACGTAGTCACTCACGTGACTCCGAAGTAAAATAGTAAGATTAAACGAGAACTCACCTGTTCGAAGTTTGATCGTTATTTTACGAGGAGTTACGATGAGGGATTACGTGCCCTCCACTCCCACCCTCGTAAAATAAATGATCAAATGGTGGTTCTAAGTCTTTTTATGAGCCTTACTATGTTACTCCGGCTTTGGTGTTCTGTGTTTTTCATGCCGTTGCTTTGAAGTATGCCGTTACCAGCGTGAGGCGGGCTCTTCTTCACGTAATCCCTCATCGTAACTCCTCGTAAAATAACGATCAAACTTCGAACAGGTGAGTTCTCGTTTAATCTTACTATTATATAATTTGATAGGAGAAACAGAAAATATGGTGTTTTATTTACATTGTGGAAGGCTTGGAACTGCTGAAGTACTTAAATGTCTGGGTATGCTTGTACAACCATCACAGAAACTAAACCAGCAGGTAAAACAAAGAATTAAGAAAGTAAATTGTATGTTGGCCTTCATAGCAAGAGGACTTGAGTGCCGGAGCAAGAATGTCAGGCTATGAAACAGACACAAAGTGCAGGGGTGACTCAGTAGGTCAGGCAGCAGCATCTCTAGAGATCATGGATAAGTAACGTTTCGACAGGGGGGCAGTTTGAAAAAATGGTCCTGACACAAAACGTCACGTATCTATGTTCTCCAGAGGTGCTGCCTGACCCGCTGAGTTACTTCAGCACTTTGTATATATATTGCTAAACTAGCATCTGCCGTTCCCTGTGTCTCAATGTCTTAACAAAGAAAAAAAAGAACCTGCAAGTGCTTGTTTATACCAAAGATAGATGCAAAGTGCTGGAGTAACTCGGCATTTTGTGACCGTCCTAACATCTCATTGCAGTTGTACGGAGCCTTGGTTAAATGCCACGAGCAATAATGTGTGCAGTTTTAGATTCCTTACCTAAGAAAGGATGTGTTTCTCTCATAGAGAGAAAGATTCATCAGACTGATAGCTGGGATGGCGGGACTGTTATATGAGGAGAGATTAGGTCCTCTTGGTTTGTATTCACTAAAACCTGAAAGAATGATGGAAATGGACAGAATAGTTCTGGGGATAATGTTTCCCCTGGCTGGGGAGTAAAGAATGAAGGATCACATTGCCAGGATGTGGGGTGAGACAGTTTGTGCTGAGCTGAGGAGAAATCTCTTCACTCACACCACCACTGGAAACTTGAACCCCACCAGAGATGCAAAATGGTTGCAGTACTATCTACATTTCTTTTTGTTTTGTTGTTACTTCCCCGGTTACTCTGCTGGCAACTCCCAAACCTAAGGAATGCCAGGCAGCAGGTACATGTAAACCCCATCATATTAATGTTATTCATTATTAGTAAGGGTGTCAGGGATTATGGGCAGAAGGCAGGAGAATAGGTTTGAGAGAGAAAGATAGATCAGCCATGATTGCATAGTGGAGTAGACTTGATAGCCAATAGACAATAGACAATGGGTGCAGGAGTAGGCCATTCGGCCCTTCGAGCCAGCACCATGATTCAATGTGATCATGGCTGATCATCCCCAATCAGTACCCCATTCCTGCCTTCTACCAGTATCCCCTGATTGCTATCTTTAAGAGCCCTATCTAGCTCTCTCTTGAAAGTATACAGAGAACTGCCCTCCACCACCCTCTGAGGAAGAGAATTCCACACACTCACAATTCTTTGTGAAAAAGTGTTTCCTCATCTCCGTTCTAAATGGCCTACCCTTTATTCTTAAACTGTGGCCCCAGGTTCTGGACTCCCCCAACATCGGGAACATGTTTCCTGCCTTAAACATGTCCAAGCCCTTAATAATCTAAAGGGCCTGTCCCACCAGCATGCGTTTGCATGCGTCTAGCGCGACCAAACATGGTCGCTTGAGGCGTACGGCCTCGCAGGGCCGGTCCCAATTTCAACCGCTGAGGCGTATGGAGATGTGCGGGGCTGGTCCCGGCATCATACTCACCAATCAGCTGGGCAGGAGGCGGGCCAATTGAATTTGGATGTCGTACGGCGTCGGGCGGTGACGTCATCATGCAACGGCATGCCAGGCGGTGACGTCATCGTGCAACGCCACACACTAGGGGTACGCCGTTAAGACGCTGCGTACGTCCTCAATGAGGCTGCGGGCCGACAGGCCGATGGCGTGCGGAATCTTTGGACAGTGTCAGTTTTTCAGAGCCCCGCGCGATGTCGGGACCAGCCCCGCACAACTCCATACCCCTCCGGCGATCGAAGTGGGACCAGACCCACGAGGCCATACGGCTCAAGCGACCACGTTAGAGCCTAATTCTGCTCCAATAACTTATGAACTTATGAACACCATCCTGACATGCAGGTATGTTGCTGTTCCTCCATTAGAACTCCGTCCCCAAAGAGCACAGAGGGTGTACCCTCACAAGAAAGACTGCAGTTGGAGGAGTTGGCTTACCAGCATTCTCTCCTGGTTAGTTAGGAATGAGCATAAAGTTGAGGTCTTACCAATGGTTCTGTCATTCTGAAAAATGAATAAATAAAACCAACTTTTATATTGTCGGCCAATCACTTTGCAAAGAGAGTATAATTGGTGGAGAAAATTAGGAATTATATTAAACAAGAAGAGGTTTGCAGGTGTTGGAAGGAACTGCAGATGCTAGTTTACACCGACGATGGACTCAAAATGCTGGAGTAACTCAACGGGTCAGGCAGCACCTCGAGAGAAAAGGAACAGGTGACATTTCGGGTTGAGACCCTTCTTCAGACTGAGTGGCAGGGGAGAGGGAAACGAGAGATATAGAAGGTACTAGACTAAGTGGGACCCATGTTCAAATGGGAGGGCTGGTCCCCCGACGCAATATTCCATCTCTCCACCAATTCCAATATTGGTGGCCTGTGGGGGGGCTTTCTGGAGCGCTGGTATGGGTTCTTGGGGTGGCAGCTCAGTCCCTCAAGCCTGATGTGCTGGCAGCTCACTCACTGCTGGTGGGCTGGCAGTTGACTCATGGCTATTCCTTGAAATTCCATTTCAAGCAGGGTGCAAAGTCACAAATTTAAATCCATTTTCCTACCATTTCAAGCAGGGCACAAGGCCACCAAATTCAAGTGCAGTTTCCTACCACACCAAGCAGGGTGCAAGGCCACCAAATTCAACTGCAGTTTCATAAAACTTCAAGCTGGATCCAAGACCACCAAATTCAACTGCAGTTTCATACCACTTCAAGCAGGGTGCAAGGCCACCAAATTCAAATGCAGCTTCATACCATTTCATGCAGGGTGCAACACCACCAAATTCAAATGCAGTTTCATACCATTTCAAGCTGGGTGAAACCACCATAAAACCACACAAAACACCAAACACGCAGTTCAGTAGACATTTAGTGTGTTCAGTTTATTCACAGCTCAGACAGAGTCGTGACCTCTGCCTCCCCCATCATGCAGCGACTGAGCCACACCCAAACTTCCGGGTTTTATAACCCCTCCCCCTCCCACCGGAAAAGGTGTGGCCTTCAAGTTAGGTCTTTATTCTTTGGAGCGCAGAAGGTTAAGGGGGGACTTGATTGAGGTCTTTAAAATGATGAAAGGGATAGACAGAGTTGACGTGGATAAGCTTTTCCCATTGAGGGTAGGGAAGATTCAAACAAGAGGGCATGACATGAGAATTAAGGGACAGAAGTTTAGGGGTAACGTGAGGGGGAACTTCTTTACTCAGAGGGTGGTGGCTGTGTGGAATGAGCTTCCAGCAGAGGTGGTGGAGGCAGGATCGATTTTAACATTTAAAAGTAAAGTGGATAGGTATATGGACGTGAAGGGAATGGAGGGGTATGGTCTGAGTGCAGGTAGATGGGACTAGGGGAAAACAAATGGTCGGCACGGACTGGAAGGGCCGAGATGGCCTGTCTCCGTGCTGTAACTGTTATATGGTTATATGGTTATATGGTTCATGACAGGAGAGAGATTCTCAACATTTTTTTAAACACTAATAACTCTTTTATTTTTCATTGATCGGAAGAATCCTCTGCACCCGCTGAGCAGAGGGGGACTGAGTAAGATGTCCAAAATCACAGCTGTAAGTGGTAGCATTTTATCTAAAATCAACATACAGTGCAAACAGGAAGTTAGCCAAAGCCCCCAAGCCACCATTTGCAGCCGTGCCTTTTCACGTCAAGCCAAAACTCCCGAGCGACCATTTGCAGCCGTGCCTTTTCACTTCAAGCCAAAGCCCCCAAGCCACCATTTGCAGGCAGTGCCTTTTCATTTCAAGCAAAAGCACCCAGACAAACATTTGCAGGCAGTGCCTTTTTACTTCAAACCAACCATATTTTCATTTTCAAACCACATTAAGGGCACTCACAGTTGAATAGACATGTGTCCAATGCCATTCACAGCTCAGAGAGACATGAACTTCTTGTTCCTCCATCTTGCAGAGACTGAGTGAGGCACACCACTTTCTGGTTTCATAGTCCCGCCCCCTCCCTCCAGCAGGGGAAGCAGAGAGAATGGGGAATTTGTTAAAAAACATTAGTATCTCTCTACTTTTTCATCAATGGGAAAAATCCTCTGGTCCCAGAAGGCAGAGGGGGGCTCTGTGAGAGCTGGCCAAAAATGACAGCCGTAGGTTGCGGCATTCTCTTGGAAATCACTGCACAGTGAGCCAAAACTGACTTTTAGTAATATAGACATGGAACAAATGAATGAAGATATGCAAAAAGCAACAGTGATCAAGGAAAGGTGGAGCCCACAATGGTCCATTGTTGGCTGTTTATTCACTGTGTAATAGTAGAAGAAGTTTCTCTCTTTTAAGACACAGTTTGATGTTGTGAATTATGCTTGGGGGAGGGAGCCACGTGTACAGGATTTTATTCACAGCATTCGTAAGTTGTCAAGAATGCAACGTGGCGAGCCTTTATCCTGTTCACATGTCCCAGTGTTCGAGGACCATTGCTGTAGGGATAGCCAGCTTCTCCACATATGGATTTTTATCTCATTATGACAGCACTAATCAAGCACCAATTCTTGATGCAGCAGGATGGAGAGACACGTTGCCAGAGGGAAGAATCTCAATCAATCCAAAACATTTTTTTAAAATGTAGACCAAAAAAAAAGTTATTTTAGGAGATAAATCAGACTCCAGCTCCGACGTCCACTTTGACTGAACAAGTTTCTATCAACCTGTTCAGGACAGAATAATTATTTTCACTGGTATTTAAAAGAAGAGATGATGAATTTAACCTCTCGCATCTCCTTTGAGCCTTGGGCATTGAAAGTGAAAATTAGTATTCAGGGTGTGGAGTTCAGTGAGCCTTGAAGAATTGGCTGTCTTTAAATTTTAAAAGATAGAAACCCCAATGAAACCCACCAACCTCTATGCAATAAATGGTAGGGCCCTAGAGAGTGCTGCAGAGTGCAGAGAGCTAAGGGTACAGGTATATAGTTCCCTAAAAGTAGTGACACAGGCACACAGGGTTAAGAAAGAACTGCAGATGCTGGAAAATCAAAGGTAGACAAAAAAGTTGGAGAAACTCGGCGGGTGAGGTAGCATCTATGGAGAGAAGGAATAGGAGATGTTTCGGGTCGAGACCCTTCCACAGGGTCTGAAGAAGGGTATTGACACAAAATGTCGCCTATTCCTTCTCTCCATAGATGCTGCCTCACCCGCTGAGTTTCTTCAGCTTTTTTGTCTACAATCAGGTATAACAGCAATAACAATACCGTTTATTGTCATTTGAACCACAAATGAAGTTCAAACAAAATTTGGTTTCTGCAGGCATACAACAAGAAAAAAACCAAGACACACAATTAAAACAATTTACATAAACATCCATCACAGTGAATCTCCTCCTCACTGTGATGGAAGGCAAAGTCATTGTCTCTCCCCTGTTTTCCATTCTTCTCCCGATGTTAAAGCCCCCGGCGGGAGATGGCAAGTCCTGCGGCCGTTAAAGCCGCGCGGGGCTATGTAAGGCCCCGCTCCGGGTCGTTTTCAACCTTGTAATTTTGGCGGGAGAAGTTGCCGTTGCGGGAGCTCCGAAAAGTGATCTCCCACTGCGAGCTCCCGATGTTACCGTCCACCGGGCCTGCGGCTTGAGCCTCCGAAGCTCCGAAGTCGGGTCGCAGCTGTGCGCCACCACAGCTCTCCACGCTCTGAAGCCGGCCAGCTCTGTGATGGTAAGTCCGCAGGCTCCGCAGACTGGCGCCACCAGGTCGTTCTGGTTGGAGGCCGCTCCACAGTGCTAGGCCTCAATGACAACGGAGACCAACAGGGAAAAGGTCGGGTTCCCCGTACAGGGAAGAGATTTAAAAGATCCCCCCACTCCCCCCCCCCCCCCCCCCCCCCCGGCCCCCACATATATACAGCTAAAAACAATATATAAACTACAACCAAACTATAAACTCAACAGGACAAAAAAAAAGACTTATGGACTGCAGAGGCCGCTGCCGCAAGGTGCCGCCATCTTTTGGATACAGGGTGGTGAAGAAGGCATTTGGCACACTTGCCTTCATTGATCAGGGCATTCAGTACAGAAACAGAATGTCATCTTGCAATGTACAGATCGATGCTGAGACCACACTAGGTGTATTGTGTACAGTTCTGGTCGCCCAGCTCTAGGAAGGATGGGCAAAGGATGTCATTAAGCTGGAAAAGGTGCAGAAAATATTCACAAGGATGTTACTCAGATTATAGGGGGTGAGATACAAAGAGAGGCTGGATGGACTGAGGCATTTTCCCTAGGGCGTCAGAGGCTGAGGGTGAACACATAGAGGAATACAACATCACGAAGGCCATAGAGGTTGGATGGTCACATTCTTTTTTTCCATGCTACAGGAGTCTAAAACCAGAGGGCATTGATTTAAGGTGATAATGAAAGATTTAAAATGGACATGAGGGACAACTTTGTCACACATAGGCTGGTGGTTATATGGAACGAGCTGTCTGAGGAAGCTGTAGAGGAGGGTGCAATTACATTTGAAAGACAGGTACGTGGATGGAAAAGGTTTAAAGGGATATGGGCAAACTCAAATGGACATTTTGATCATCATGGATGAGTTGGATTGAAGGGCCTGCTTCCTTGCTGTATGAGTATGACTCTATGACACATTCAGGTACCAAATTAGCACTTTTAATATGGAAAGCCCTGTTACAAGAGAACAAATTCATAAAATCTTGTCCTTTGTTGGCAAATGGTCAGAGATTTAAAGTAAAACAATACACCAGTTCAACCTTCTACTGTAAACCAAACCCCAATCTTCCCTTAAGAAGAGAGTATACAAGAGAAACTGATACAAGTTCACCTGTTTTGCACTCTGCAAAGATTGTCCCCTGAGAAATCTAATGGGTCAAAAACAGTTAAATTGCAATCACATCAACCAAGTGATATCCAATGATGACTTTGCCTAGGTCAGTAGAAGGGCAGCTAACTTGCAATTGGGGAGTAGACAACATTCCTGCCTGCTTGTTTGATTTTCACAGTACATATTGTTGCCTATTTTCTCTTTTGACTGGGTTACCATGATAATGCAGCACTTGTATGTAGCTCCATGAACCCTTTTGCCTGCTTGGGGTAATAGAGTCATTATCAAAGAGTCATACAGCATGGAAACAGGGTAAAAATACATTTATAGAAATATTGGCCATTTGCAACATTTTGGCAGCTTTGTGGCCCCTTTTACAGATAACATGATTTTTGACACGATCTTTGAAGACAGTTTATTTCAAAATTACATTTTTCAGATATGTTGAGGATGATTGTCATTTTTTCCAATTAACATTTTTAGGTATTCCCAACACAGCTGCTTTTTTTTTCCTCCTGAAACTAAAAGAAGCGATTGTAAAAGATGTAATATTAACCTTCAACATACTTGAAATACTTCTACCCATGCACCAAACTGATTTATAATATTTTGAACGAGGTGGTGAAAGATTTAAAGGAAGCTTTTTATTAAAATTGAAACGGGTGAAAGAATGTCTGTGCAGATCAGTGTGATAAGAGAGAAACAACATTCAGTGCATAATGTTCCATTGTTTCATCTATAACCCCTATCTGATTCTAGACAAGCTTAACTGGTTAAAAGAAAAGTTGAGTTGGCCCCTATACTTGTAAAACTCCTGACTGAATTTTAACCCATTAGCCACCTCAAAGAAACAGAGCCCATTGTTTGATGCTATGTATATTTTTCCTTTCATCCTAGTCCATCAAAAATCTGGTTTGTTACATTTTCCTCTGATTCTGAGATTTCTTTATGGCATTCTGGTTAAGTCGTTCAACTGATAATTCAGATGGTTGCACAAATGATGTTGCGGCAAGAGTTTGAATCCTATCTGGGCAACAGGGGCACTGACATTCACTAAACTAATACATTGAATATGCCTAATTCATTTACTGTGATTATAAAACTACAGATTTTATTTTGAAAAAAAAAAACTTTTTGGGCTGCACAATGGTGCAGCTGGTTGAGCTGCTGCCTCACATCAGGGACCTGGTGTGATCCTGGCCTCGGGTGCTGTCAGTGCGGTATTTGCACGTTCTCCCTGTGGGTTTCCTCCAGGTGCTCTGGTTACCTTCCGCATCCCCAAGATGTGCAGGCTTGTAGGTTATTTGGCCTTTGTAAATAGCCCTTTGTGCGCAGAGTGTGAGAAAATAGAATAGCATATAAATAGTCTTCTTCTTATCGAGCCCACACACAAGATTAGAAGTTGTTCAGCCAGAACTGAAGACACTTCTTGACATCTGCATACAATGGTGTCTGTCTTGTCGCTGCTTGTGCTTCTTGTGCATGGTGGTGGAAAGATTGGTGGAAACAGGGCCGCGACGTGAACGCTCTTTCCTTGACCCCCATATAACTAGTGTGAACCAGATGATCAACGTGGTCTCAGTGGGCCAAAGGGCATGTTTCCAAAGCTGTGTTGCCAAACTAAACTAAATTATGCAAAACTAAACTAAGCATCCAATTGATCTATTAGTTCTACAAATAGTCTTTGATTTTGTGTTTAGTTTCGTTTAGAAATACAGCGCAGAAACAGGCCCTTCAACCTGACACACACAAGGGACAATTGCTACATTTATACCAGTCCAATTAACCTACAATCTTGTATGTCTTTGGAGTGTGAGAGGAAACTGAAGATCTCAGAGCAAACTCACGCAGGTCACGGGGAGAACATACTAATTCCGTGTAGACAAGCACCCATCGAACCTGGGTCTCTGATGCTGTAATGCAATAGCTCTACTGCCATGCTGCCCAGTTGAACTGTTAACTCTGTTTCTCCTTTCATGGATGCTGCCTGACCTGCTGTGTATATCCAGCATTTTCTGTGTTTACTTTGATTCCAGCTGCCATATTTAGTTACACTAGTGTTACACTGAAATTTTTGGTGCCTTTCCTCACAGTGGATTCTGCTGTGGGAGGATATTTCATGTTGAATCCTATAATGTATTGTGTCTTTTTGTTCTTTTATCTTTTATATGGGTGTATGGAAATCTAATTTCTTCTCTGATAAGCACTTTGGCTTCAACGTGATTTGATTTTAAAAAGTGCTATATAAATAAAAATTACTTACTTACTTACTAGTGTTTCTCAGGGAAGAATGGTTGCTGTCTTTACACGATCTGACTTACCAGTGACTATAGGCTCACGTGGCTGACCTTTAACTGCCCTCTAAAGCAAACCCCATGGCTCTTGTGCAAAAGACAATTGGGCAGGGCATTAGATGTTGGCCTTACTGTAATTGGCCCAAATTCAGGGACTGTTTCATCCCAGCTGTTCTCAGAATGTTGTATGCCTCATGAAGATCATTTTTCATTCTTCTAAAGCTCACTGTGTAGAGGCCAACCTTCTCCTCTCTCCAACCTTTCTTCAGAGTCTTGTAAATTATTTCATTTCAGCTACCCATCTAGCTTGCTCTGAATATTGCAATTGAATCTGCCTCCTCTACTATTCCTGCAGTGTGTACCAGACCCCAACTACCTAGTGGAAATCAGTGGATCAGGATTCAAGAGGATCAAAAGTCCACTGCGTTTAATTGACATTGGTACTGGCAACAGAACGATGGAATTCTTACTTGCTGGAGCTTTCAGGCTCAGTAATATAATACATTTACAATAATCAATAATACAATAAATTATGTGTGGGAAGGAACTGCTGGTCTACACCAAAGATCGACACAATGTGCTGGAATAACTCAGCTCCTGGGTCTCCTCCAATGTTAGAGTGGGGTGAAATGCAAATTGGAGGAACAGCACCTCATGTTTTGCTTGGGCAGCAAATAACCCAAAGGTATGAGTATTGATTTATTTAACTTCAAGTAACCCTTGGTTTCCTTCTCTCTCTGTCCCTGCCTTACTCTAGTTCTCCAATTAGTTTCACTATCCTCCTGATTAATTTTACTGTTTGTTTGCCTCATAGTCACCTTCCCCTCAGCCAACAATGACAACATACATTTCCTTGATCATCATCTGCTTTGATCTGTCGTTTTCACATTTTACATTCTCTTTGACACCCATCCATATCTCTAGTTTCCCTCTCCCCTGGCTCTCAGTCTGAAGAAGGGTCTTGACCCGAAACATCACCTATTCCTTCTCTCCAGAGATGCTGCCTGAACTGCTGTATTACGCCAGCATTTTGCGTCTAAATACAATAAATTAATGATAATTATCATTATTATTAATAGTGTTAATAATACTAGACGGGCAGCATTTGTGGAGCGATGCAGACAGAAGATGTTTCAGATCATGATCCTTACTACTGCATTGAAAAATGTTTGCGTCACTTTAGCTAATCTATCAGAGATAGATAGATTATTGATTAGTATGGGTGTCAGAGGTTATGAGAAGGCAGGAGAAAGGGGTTAGGATGGAGAGAGAAATCTCATTGAATGTCGGAGTAGACTTGATGGGCCGAAGGTCCTAATTCTACTATTCCTTATGACCCTCATCCCAGGGACCATTCTAATGTCTCCTCACCACTCCTATTCCACGGCAAGTGAATCCCTCTAGGTACATGTAGAAGTCCTACAAGATGGATACAATTCCAGGAATACTTCCTCATGTTCATGCTTCAGTTCTGAAAAACAAACAGGGTGCAAATCAGGCTGTGTTGATGATAAAAACGGTAAATCCATAACCCAGTCATGCATTTTCATACTGATAATTACAGTATTAATGTCTTATCTTTCTGAGTGTTACAGACTTAATGATTCATTAAGTTTAAGGTATTTAGACAGGCACTTGAGAAGGCAAAGCATAAAAAGATATGACTGGTAGGTGAAGCATAAAAATATAATGCACCAATTGGGATTAAGGTAGAGAGGAAAATAGTCAGCATCGACATGCTGGGCTGAAGGGCCGGTCTTGGCAGTGTATGACTTTCTAATTCTAATTCTAATACTACGCTCCTATTTGCATTATATACAAATGTTGCATTTGTACACTCAGTGTGGAAAAAAAAGAATTAATAAAATCATGCAAATCCTGAATTATCTTCCTAATTTATCTTCCAAAGTTGTTGATGCTTTTCCTTCAGAACAGCAAAGTTAGTTCAACTTGTTTTAAGGTGCGTCAGTGATTCTGTCACCGGTGCTGTCTTGCCAGTGGCTATAAAGGTGATAGATGCATTGAACTTAAGACGATTATTCAGGGGCACCTACTGACAGGTTTGCAAGCACAAACTGGTTTACAAAGAGTAAAAGCTAACCATTAAAGGGATTGCTCCATTTAGAAAACCCACAAATGCGCTGTTAAATTTAATTGTGGATTGATAATACTGGTAAATTTCAATGGTAAAACTATTGTGATTGGCATCTTGTATTGGCAGGTCCAGATGGATAGGAATATGATCCCAAATACTTTATTATGTTAGTGCCTTCACCATCCCAGTTAGTCCAGACTATCTTCATAAAGTCCCTCATCTCCAAAAATATTTAAATAAATATACACTTTCCCAAAAGCCATCACATATTTCCTAAAGTGTGTACCTAAAACGAAACACAGTTGTGGCCAAATCAGTATTTTATAAAAGTTCACCTTGACTTTCTCTCTCTTGTACTCTATGCCTCTACCTGTAATGCCAAGTATCTTGTAGGCGTTCTATATTGCATGTTATCCTACAGCATAGAAGGAAGCCATTTGGCCCATTGAATCTATGCTGTCTTGCAGATTAGGTCATTCCCCCACTAATTTTCCCTGCAAGCCATTCTTCATGAGCAGGTAATCTTACCTGTGCCCTTGCTGAGAATCAAGAGCTAATCATGGTCTCATCTTGCAGTTCTCATCTTGCAATTAGAGTCATTATGACAATTTCTGACTGCTTTCTACCCTTGATTAAATGGCAAGACCTGAGAAGATGAAGAGAAGCTGTCAAGTTGATGTCACTACAAAGTGCACTCGAAAGCAACATAAGAAAGTGGGCGAGCGCGACACGTTGCAGCGGCCCCTACAGCCTGTCTGTCTTTTTTTGTTTTTTGTCTAGTTAAATGTAGTTGTTTGTGTTTTTTTTGTATTGTTTTCTAACTGTGTATATGTGGGGGGTGGGGGGGGGGGGGGGGGAAGGGGGAAACATTTTTAATCTCTTCCCTGCACGGGAGACCTGACTTTTTCCCTGTCAGGTCTCCGTTGTCGTTGGGGCCTGGTGCCGTGGAGCGGCCTCCGACCGCGACGACCTGGGGGCTGCAGTCGCGGAGCTGCGGACTTACCATCGTGAGGCTGGCCGGCCTCGGAGCGTGGGGAGCGGTGGTGGGTGGCCGCTGCGGCCCGACTCCGGGGCTCCAGTTCCGGCTGCGGCCTGACTCCGGGGCTCCAGCTCCGGCTCCAGCTCCGGCCCGACTCCGGCTCCGGCCCGACTCCGGGGCTCCGGCTCCGGCTCCAGCTCCAGCCTGACTCCGAGGCTCCGGCTCCGGCTTCAGCTGCGGATTGCTGCCGGTGGACTGTTGGGGTGTCAGGAGCTCGCGGGTCCGGGTGGGAGACCGCTCTCCGGAGCTCCGCAACACAACTTCTCCAGCCCGTGTCGCGGGGTTGGAACGACCCGGAGTGGGGCCGAGCATCGCCCGGCGCGGCTTTAGTGGCTGCGGGACATTCCAGCGCCCGCCGGGGGCTCCAATTTTGTGACTTTGGGCCTGGAGCGGGGCTGTACATCGCCCGGCGCGGCCTCAATGGACATGGGACTTAACACCGCCCGCCTGGGGCTTCGACATCGGGAGAAAGATGGTGCGGGGGAGAGAAAAGAACTTTGCCTTCCATCACAGTGAGGAGGAGATCCACTGTGATGGATGTTTGTGTGAATTTAATTGTTTGCGTATTTTTTTATGAATTGTTCTGTTTGCTTGTTTGTATGGCTTGTAGAAACGGAGTTTCGTTCGAGCCTCTCTGAGGTTCGAATGACAAGTAATAAAATCAAATCAAATCAAAAGTGTCCTGGTAAGGATCAATATAAGATTATTTTCTGAACACGAAAACGACTGCATGATAAAGTCAATTGATTTGTAAACATCAAGAGCACCACCCACACAATACCTAGGAAGCTAATTCAAAAATAATATCATTATTTTTTTAAGTTAATCCACTAGTATTCTAACAATATTTTTAATAACCAAACAATATTATTTTTAATGGATTTAAATGTTAATACTACTGTGACTGGGACATTTGTTATTATGCTATAAGACTATGGATAGGAATATTGTGTGCCCAGTTCAGGAAGGATGTGGAAGTTTTGGAAAGGGTACAGAAGAAGTTTACCAGATGCTGCCTGGATTAGATGGTTTCAGCTACAGGGAGAGGTTGAATAAACTTTCATTGTTGTCTCTGGAATGTCGGAGGTTGAGGGGAGACTTGATAGAAGTATAATTATAATATGCATAGATCGGGCAGAGAGTCAGAACCTTTTATTTCCAGGGTGGAAATGCCAACCCTCGATTGCATTAGGTGAGAGGGGGAATTTTTAATGGAGATATGCAGGGGAAGTTTTTTTACAGAGACAGTAGCGGGGGCCTGGACCGCATTACCAGGTGTGGTGGTGGAGGCAGATAGGAGAGTGGCATTTAAGAGGCTTTTAGATAGGCACATGGAAGTGCAAGGAATTGCGAGATATGGATCATGTACAGGCAGATGAGGCCAGTTAAAAATTGACATCATGTTTGGCACAAACATTGTGGGCCGAAGGGCCCGTTTCAGTGCTGTGCTGTAATATGTTCTATGTCACATGGTTGCAATATTAGAACATAGGCAATTGAACCACACAGCTCAGGAACAGGTCCTTCAGCCCACAACGTCAGTGCAGAACATGGCGCCATAAAACATTAATTTCATCCACTTGCATATGACCTAAAGCCCTCCATTGTTCAAGGTGGCTCTGGAATTACTTGCTGCTGAGACTTACAAAAAAGCTGTGATTTCAAGTGCAGGAACAGCTACTTTCTTCATGTTCGAGTTTATTCTAAAACCCCTGTCTCACTGTGCGAGTTGGCCCACGAGTGACCCCGAGTTTTCACTCGTGGTGATCACGTAGCGGGAACGTCGGAACTCGCACGAGCAACTTATCGACTCGTGGCGCTAACGGCAGGTACTCGGGAAACTTGTTAACTCGTGAAAAAAATCAAACATGTTTGATTTTTTCCACGAGTCAAATTAACTGTTCAAGTGTAAAATGGAAACATTTTAACTCGTTGCAATAACGTATGGCCCCGTGCGTTTATCTTAGTGTCTCGTGAGTCTACCGTGGGAACTTTAATAATCTGTTCTTTTGCTCGTAAGACTGAACCAAAGATAGACACAAAATGCTGGAGTTTATAACTCAGCGGACCAGGCAGCATCTCTGGAGAGAAGGAATAGAGTCGAGACCCTTCTTCAGACTTTCCTTCGCTCCAGAGATGCAGCCTGTCCCGCAGAGTTACTCCAGCATTTCGTGTCTATCTTCGGCCTTTCTGCCACTTGTCCCCGTGGCTTCACTCTGTCTCAATGAACGGCTTAAAGACCTGCCGAAGGGGCAAGTCTGGGGTGGTGGGTGGGATGTGTCCACGTGTGATGCTCCATCCACCCCCCCGGGGCCGAGAGTGTGGGATTGGGAAGGAACTGCAGATGCTGGTTCACACCGGAGATAGACACACACAATGCTGGAGTAACTCGGCGGGACAGGCAGCATCTCTGGAGCGAAGGAATGGGTGGCATTTCGGGTAAGTCTGAAGAAGGGTCTCGACTCTATTCTTCTCTCCAGAGAACTGAGTTGTGTGTGTGTGTCTCTCTCCCTCTCTGTCTATCTGTGTGTATCTGTGTGTGTGTCTGCTGTCCACCCGAATTCCTCTGAAGTGGTGGCCAGCTGCTGTCTGTGTGTGTGTGTGTGTGTGTGTGCAAACAAGGCTCATGTAAATCTCTGTGTGTGGTGTGTGTGTGTGTGTAGCTCAGTTGCTGAAGTGGTGGCCAGCTGCTGTCTGTGTGTATCTCTATCTGTGTGTGTGTGTGTGTGTGTGTGTGTGTGTGTGTGTGTGTGTGTGTGTGTGTGTGTGTGTGTCTATCTCTGTACTGTCGGGTCCTGGCGGCCGCTCAGTCACCGCGCTGCTCTCAATCTTCTCTGTGTGTGTGTGTGTGTGTGTGTGTGTGTGTGTGTGTGTGTGTGTGTGTGTGTGTGTGTGTGTGTGTGTGTGTCTGCTGTCGGGTCCCAATGGCCGCTCAATGTCAGTCACCCGGGCTGCTTCCTTTTTTAAAATTATTTAAAATAGAGATCCATTGCAAAAAAGTATTTAAAAACATAAAAAAACAAGAAATGCTTGGTAGAATGCGCATTTTCCCATTGTCTTATCAATAGATGCGGCCGCGCTGAAATAACTCAAAACCACAGGATGGAGATGTATTTTAACATTGTTGCTTTATTAAACCATACCTTCATTCACGGTTGGCTCAAGAGTAACGGGAGAGGAACTTGCTAACTCGGGAGAGGAACTTGCTAACTCGGGAGAGGAACTTGCAACATCGCAGCAATTACATACCCGTGGGAACTCGGCCACACACTTGATCATACACTTGCAGTCTCGTGGGCAGCCACGAGTCTATCACTCGGGGTACCTCGTGGGTCAACTCGCACAGTGAGACAGGGGCATAAGAGTATAATTTGAAATTCTGAAAAGTGACTATTCTGTACATTTGAGTTTATTTGCAAAACGGTATTTCCAAAGCAATTACTCCAGAGTTGCTCTGCAACCTCAACAAAACAAAGATTAATTCCAGAATATTGTTACCAGCAGGCTGAGAGGCAACAAAGAAAATTATTTGAATTGTTGATTTACAACAGATATTCCCCATTCTCTAAAAGTGTTATTATGTGGAAAGCATTGCATTAGGCATAAATTTGAATGTTACAAAGATATTTCCAATAATTCTGAATGTAAAAATTATCCTTGTGTTCCAGAGCTGAAGAATGTCGGTAAATGATACCTAAATATTTCAGAGTACTTCAACTTAAGTACCTGAAATAATAAAAGAAAAACTTTATAAACAACCAACTCTGAAATCAAGACAATAAAAATACATGCAATGTCAAGAATCAAGAGTTAAGTGTTTAATTGTCATATGGGCAGAGGACAGAACAATGAAATTCTTACTTGCTAAGGATTTACAGCTTCACTGACGCAACAACACTATAAATAAATGTACAATAAAAAATAATGCAATAAATTATTAGTTATACTAGGTAATCAGACCACAATAGTGTAAGATGAAATGATACGATACAATAGAACTTTATTTATCCCAGGAGGGAAATTGATCTGCCAACAGTCATAAAAACACAAAATGCATGAAACATGAAATTAAAGTGACGAGGGCAAAGGATTGGGGCACGTGCAAAGATTGAAAGATTGTGGGGGGGGGGGGGGGGGGGCAGGGGGTCGGACAGGGGGGTGGGCAGGGTGTGGGTCGGGGGGGGCAAGAGGGGGAGTCAGTCCTAGTCTACCCCATGACAGAAGGGGGAAGCGTTGTAAAATTTGATAGCCACAGGGAAGAAAGATCTCCTGTGGCGTTCTGTGCTGCATCTTGGTGGAACCAGTCTGTTGCTGAAGGTACTTCTCAGGTTGACCAATGTGTCATGGACGGGATGAGCTGTACTGTCCAGGATGCTCCGAAGATTGAGGAGCATCCTCCACCTCCAAGAACACCTCCCATGAATCCCCATGAAGCAGGAAATGTAACCAATAAAAAGTCTATTGTAGTTTGTTGCTGAGGTAATGAATGAATGAATGAGTTTATGAATTAATTCTCTTGCACTCGGTCATATTTAAGTTGTGGAGTGTGTCTCAAGAGCCCAATGGTTGATAGGAAGAAGCTGTTCTTGAACCGGCAGGTAATGGTTCTCAGGCTCCTGTACCGTTTTCCTGACGGTAGCAGTGAGATGCCTGCATGGGCAGGGTAGTGTGGATGTTTGTTGATATTAGCGACCCATCTTGAGGCCAGTCACTGAAAGATAGCATGCAGGTTCAGCAGGCAGTGCAGAAAACTAATGGCATGTTGGCCTTCATAACAGGAGGAATTGAGTATAGGAGCAAAGAGGTCCTTTTGCAGTTGTACAGGGCCCTGGTGAGACCATACCTGGAGTATTGTGTACAGTTTTGGTCGCCAAATGTGACAAAGGACGTTCTTGCTATTGAGGGAGTGCAGCGTAGGTTCACGAGGTTAATTCCAGGGATGCCGGGACTGTCATATGTTGAAAGAATGGAGTGGCTGGGCTTGAATACAATGGAATTTAGAAGGATGAGAGGGGATCTTGTTGAAACATATAAGATTATTAAGGGATTGGACACACTAGAGGTGTAAATAGCTCGTTCTAAGCTCCCGCCAGTCTAGTTTCAGTCAATAAAATACTGAATCTAGCACGAGCAAATAAACTTTATTTTGGATAACACAACAACAGTTCCCCTATACAATACCTAACCACCGGGGGTACGATCCTTGTATCTGCTTGGCCAAGTCCTTCTAGCCTTGTGCAAACAGAGACACTCCAAAAGGACATGCAGTCCCAAGCGATCTTCCAGAAGATCAACATCAGACCTCTTGGGGGCTGCCTTTTATAGGTCCCCGAGCATCTAAACATAGAAATATAGAAAATAGGTGCAGGAGGAAGTCATTCGGCCCTTCGAGCCAGCACCGGCATTCATTCTGGACTCACCCAACATTGGGAACATTTTTCCTGCATCTAGCTTGTCCAGTCCCTTTATAATTTTATATGTTTCCATAAGAAACCCCCTCATCCTTCTAAACTCCAGTGAATACAAGCCTAGTCTTTTCAATCTTACCTCATATGACAGTCCCGCCATCCCAGGGATAAATCTCGTGAAACTACGCTGCACTGCCTCAATCACAAATATGTCCTTCCTCAAATTAGGAGACCAAACCCGTACACAATACTCCAGATGTGGTCTCACCAGAGCCCGATACAATTGCAGAAGAACCTCTTTACTACTGTACTGAAATCCTCTTGTTATGAAAGCCAACATTCCATTAGCTTCCTTCACTGCCTGCTGTACCTGCACGCCAACTTTCAGTGACTGGTGTACAAGGACACCCAGGTCTCGCAGTACCTCCCCCTTACCTAACCTAACCCCATTGAGATAATAATCTGCCCCCTTGTTTTTGCCACCAAAGTGGATAACCTCACTTTTATCTATATTATACTGCATCTGCCACGCATCTGCCCACTCACTCAACCTGTTCAGGTCCCCCTGCAACCTCCTAACATCCTCTTCACAGTTCACACTGCCACCCAGCTTTGCGTCATCCGCAAACTTGCTAGTGTTGCTCCTAATTCCCTCTTCAAAATTTTCATATATATGGTAAACTATTGCGACCCCAACACCGAGCCTTGTGGCACTCCACTCGCCACTAAATGCCATTCTGAAAAAGACACGTTCACTCCAACTCTTTGCTTCCGATCTGCAACCAATTTTCTATCCATGTCAACACCCTATCCCCAATACCATGTGCTCTAATTTTAGTCACCAGTCTCCCATGCGGGACCTTATCCAAGGCTTTCTGAAAATCTAGATACACTACATCCACTGGCACCCCTTCATCCATTTTACTTGTCAAATCCTCAAAAAATTCCAGAAGATTAGTCAAGCATGATTTCCCTTTCATAAATCCATGTTGACTTGGACTAATCCTTTTACTGCTATCCAAATGCTCCATTGTTACCTCTTTAATAATTGACTCCAGCATCTTTCCCACCACCGAAGTCAGGCTAACTGGTCTGTAATTCCCCGTTTTCTCTCTCGCTCCTTTCTTGAAAGGTGGAATAACATTAGCTATCCTCCAATCCACAGGAACTGATCCTGAATCTATTGAACATTGGAAAATGATCACCAATGCGTCCACTATTCCTAGAGCCACCTCCCTGAGGACCCTGGGATGCAGACCATCAGGCCCAGGGGATTTATCATCCATCAATCCCATTAGCCTACCCAATACTTTCTCGCCTAATGAACATTTATTTCCATTCCTCTACCCCCTTAGATCTTCTGTACTCCAGTACATCTGGGAGATTGTTTGTGTTCTTCTTAGTGAAGACAGATCCGAATTACCTATTCAACTCTTCTGCCATTTCCATGTTGCCCATAATAATTTCACCCGTGTCTGCCTTCAAGGGACCCACATTTGACTTTGCTACTTTTTTTCCCTTAACATATCTAAAGAAGCTTTTACTGTCCTTCTTTATATTCCTATCCAGTTTCCCCTCATACTTCATCTTTTCAGCCCGTATTGCCCGTTTCGTTTCTTTCTGTTGTCCTATGAAAGTTTCCCAACCCTCTGGCTTCCGGCTACTCTTTGCTGTGTTATACATCTTTTCTTTTAGTTTTATTCTATCCCTAACTTCTCTTGTCAGCCACGGTTGCCTACTACTCCCCTTAGAATCTTTCTTCCTTTTTGGAATGAAATGATCCTGCGTCTTCCGGATTATGCCCAGAAATTCCTGCCATTGTTGTTCCACCGTCATTCCTGCTAGAATCCCTTCCCAGTCTACTTTGGCCAGCTCCCCTCTCATGCCTTCATAGTCCCCTTTGATCAACTGCATCACTGCCACTTCCGATTTAACGTTCTCCTTCTCAAATTGCAGATTAAAACTAATCATATTATGATCACTAGCTCCAAGCGGTTCCTTTACCTCGAGCTCTTATCATATCTGGTTCATTGGACAACACTAAATCCAGAATTGCCTTTTCTCTGGTCGGCTCCGTTACAAGCTGCTCTAAGAATCCATCTCGGAGACATTCTACAAACTCTCTTTCTTGGGGTCCTGAACCAACCTGATTTTCCCAGTCTACCGGCATATTGAAATCCCCCCTCACCACAGTGGCATTACCTTTGTTACATGCCAGTTTTAACTCCTGCTGCAACTTACACCCTACATCTGGGCCATTATTTGGGGGTCTGTAAATAACACCAATTAGTGTCTTCTTGCCTTTACAATTCCTCAACTCAATCCACAGTGACTCTACCTCATCAGTCTGTATGTCCCTCACAAGGGACTGAATTCCATCCCTCACCAGCAGATCTACCCATCCTCCTCTGCCCACCTTCCTGTCCTTTCCCAGGCCCGATCTTCCTGCAGCCACGTCTCAGTAATCCCCACAATGTCATATCTACCAACCGCTAACTGCGCCTCAAGCTCATCTACTTTACTTCTGATACTTCGCGCATTCATATACAATACTTTTAATTCCTTACGCATCTCACCTTTCACATCGATCCCTATTACACTTGGCCTTACTTTCCTATCCCTTTGTGAGCTTCCTTTCCTGTTAATTCTGGGGTCGTTAACCATCCCTTTACTCTCTTTCCCTTTAACTCCGTCGACTATCTAATTTGACACCCCATCCCCCCCTTATTCAGTTTAAAACCACCCGTGTAGCAGTGGCAAATCTGCCTGCCAGAATGCTGGTCCCCCACCAGTTAAGATGCAATTCGTCCCTTTTGTACAGTTCCCCCTTGCTCCAAAACGGATCCCAGTGATCTAAGAATCTAAATCCCTGCCCCCTGCACCAGTTCCTCAGCCACACATTCAGGTCCCATATCTCCCTATTCCTGCTCTCGCCAGCACGAGGAACTGGAAGCAAACCGGAGATAACAACCCTGGAGGTCCTGTTTTTCAGCATTTTTCTGAGCTCTCTAAAGTCACGCTGCAGAATATTCATCCCCTTCTTTCCGACATTGTTTGTGCCGACATGCACTACCACTTCCGGCTGTTCACCTTCGCCCTTGAGGATTTTCTGCATCATGTTCGTGACATCCTGGATCCTGCACCAGGAAGGCAGCACACCATCCTCGAATCCTGTCTGTTGCTGCAGAAACCCCTGTCTGTACCTCTGTGAACCTTGAGGGGCCAAACTGCATGGGGGTTGTATCTTTATAAACCAATCAAACATATTGATAATAATAGTACATAATTGACATTTCCCCAACCCAATAATATAATCTTATATACATTGTATTTGAAAGAAGCTTCTAGAAGAAAGCCAACACAGATGAATAGTGCAACATGTGCCTTGGGATTCAGACAACCCAGACAAAGCTTAACATTTCAACTAATCAACAACTAACAAAGTAAGGCTTCGCAACATTATTTACACTATGTACGTCTGGTTTGCATTGACCCAATTAGCTATATGCATTTTGCACCTCATTGTGAGATCACTACAGATGTCCCATTCATTCTCTGCAGCTCTTATGTGGGCCACAGACATACTGGCACCATTCAGCAGCTTGTCTCAGTTCTGCAGAGGCACATTTAACTTGACCAAAATGGCCTAGCAGTACATACACCCTTACTCATGGCTGCTCCAATTTAGCCATGATTAACAGAGGCAGGAAACATGTTCCCGATGTTGGGGAATCCGTAACCAGGGGCCACAGTTAAAAATTAAGGGGTAGGCCATGCAGAACAGAGATGAGGAAAAACCTTTTCACCCAGAGAGTTATGAGTCTGTGGAATTCTCTGCAAATTCTCTGGATGCTTTCAAGAGAGAGTTAGATAGAGCACTTAAAGATAGCGGAGTCAAGGGACATGGGGAGAAGGCAGGAACGGGGTACTGATTGGGGATGATCAGCCATGGTTTCAGTGAATGGTGGTGATGGCTCCACGAATGGCCTACTCCTGCACTTATTGTCTATTATCTATTGTCTATTGTAGTGCTTCTAGTAGATCTCTTCGATGGTGGGGATATCAATACCCGGGGCAGTCCGGAATATGTTCATCACTTTCTGCAGCCTCTTTTACTCCTGGACTTCGAGTTACATAATCTGGGTGTGATGCAACTGTTCAAATGTGTGTATACCTTCCACAGTACAACTGTAGAAGTTCAAGATCGCATTCATCAAAATGCAGACTCACCTCAATCTTCTTAGGAGGTTGAGGCATTGATGAGATTTCTTTGTGATTGTATAAATGAGCTGGGTCCAGGACAGGTTTTCTGAGATATGGAAGCACAGGAACATGAATCAGTTGACTCTCTCCACCACCGTCCCGTCAATGAAGTCAGGTTCATGGATCCTCAGCTCTCTCCTTCCGGAATTCAACAATCATCTCCTTGTCTTGCTTAGATTACTCTTCAATCAGATTATCGATCTCCCTCCTGTGCTCGTAATTCCTGAACCTTGAACAACCAACTAAGATAAGGTAATACAAAAACACATGTAATGTAGATAATGTATCTAATCTGTGTTCTCACCATTCCCACCCTCTTCCTGCAGTGTGGTGACTGGAACTCCACACGATACTCCAAATGTACCCTACCGGCAACATGACTTTCCAACTTTTATACTCAATGATCCTTCCATCATTGGAATAATGGTCCACCAGGGCCCTCAAATACATTATACCAGGTTGGTGATACATTAACCAACCTGGTATCAGAACACCATGCACCTCCTCTTGCACTAGCTTGGACTTGTTTTCTAATTGTGTTTTGCACGAATGTCTTGCTTTTTGCAGTTTTTTTTATTTTTACTGTCTTGTAGAATTTATGTATTATATGTATAATTTATGTTTCCTTGTGTTGTGATGGTCTGTGTGCCTGTGATTCTGCTGTGAACAAGATTTTCATTTGACCTGTACCTCACCATACTTCGTATATGTCAATAAACTCAACTTGACCAGATGTGCAGGATGGAACTGCAGATGCTGGTTAACACTGAAGATAGACACAAAAAGCTGGAGTAACTCAACGGGTCAGGCAGCATCTCTGGAGAAAAGAAATAGGTGACTTTTCGGGTCAGGACACTTCTTTAGACCCTTCTTCTCAACACAAAACATTACCTATTCCTTTTCTCTAGAGATGCTGCCTGATATGCTGAGTTACTCCAGCTATTTGTATCTATCAACTTGACTAGACTCGACTAAGTTGTGCCTTAACAGTTTTGCTATCTCCTGGATTACCATCAAACTCGGGAGCACATAACCATATAACCATATAACAATTACAGCACGGAAACAGGCCCTCTCGGCCCTTCCAGTCCGTGCCGACCATTTGTTTTCCCCTAGTCCCATCTACCTGCACTCAGACCATACCCCTCCATTCCCTTCACATCCATATACCTATCCACTTTACCCTTAAATGTTAAAATCGATCCTGCCTCCACCACTTCTGCTGGAAGCTCATTCCACACAGCCACCACCCTCTGAGTAAAGAAGTTCCCCCTCACGTTACCCCGAAACCTCTGTCCCTTAATTCTCATGTCATGCCCTCTTGTTTTGAATCTTCCCTACCCTCAATAGGAAAAACGTATCCACGTCAACTCTGTCTATCCCATTTCATCATTTTAAAGACCTCAATCAAGTCCCCCCTTAACCTTCTGCGCTCCAAAGATAAAGACCTAACTTGTTCAACCTTTCACTGTAACATAGTTGCTGGAACCCTGGCAACATTCTAGTAAATCTCCTCTGTACTCTCTCTATTTTGTTGACATCCTTCCTATAACTAGGCGACCAAAATTGTACACCATACTCCAGAATTGGTCTTACCAATGCCTTGTACAATTTTAACATTACTTCCCTACTCCTATATTCAATGCTCTGATTTATAAAGGCCAGCACACCAAAGGCTTTCTTTACCACCCTATCTACACGCGATTCCACCTTCAGGGAACTATGCACAGTTATTCCTAGATCCCTCTGTTCCAAATGGCCCAAATCTCTCTGTAGACTTTGAAAATCTACTTCATTATCCACAACACCACCTATCTTAGTATCATCTGCATACTTACTTATCCAATTTTCCACCCCATCATCCAGATCATTGATGTACATGACAAACAACAGTGGACCCAACACAGATCCCTGAGGCACCCCACTGGTCACCTGCTTCCAACCTGACAAACAGCCATCCACCATTACTCTCTGACATCTCCCATTCAGCCACTGTTGAATCCATCTTGCTACTCCGCCATTAACACCCAAAGATTGAACCTTCTTAACCAACCTTCCATGGGGAACCTTGTCAAAGGCCTTACTGAAATCCATATAGACAACATCACTGCTTTACCCTCATCAATTTCCCTAGTTACCGCTTCAAAAAATTCAAGAAGGTTTGTCAAACATGACCTTCCAGGCACAAATCCATGTTGACTGTTCCTGATCAGACCCTGTTTATCCAGATGCTTATATATATTATCTCTAAGTATCCTTTCCATTAATTTTCCCACCACTGACGTCAAACTAATAGGTCTATAATTCTAGGTTTATTCTTTGAACCCTTTTTAAACAATGGAACAACATGCGCAGTACGCCAATCCTCCGGCACTATTCCCGTTTCTAATGACATTTGAAATATTTCTGTCATAGCTCCTGCTATTTCTACACTAACTTCCCTCAATGTCCTAGGGAATATCCTGTCAGGACCTGGAGACTTATCCACTTTTATATATTTCAAAAGTGTCAGTACTTCCTCCTCTTTGAATCTCATAGTTTCCATAGCTACTCTACTTTTTCCCCTTAACTCACAGAGTTCAATATCCTTCTCCTTGGTGAATACCGAAGAAAATAAATTGTTCAATATCTCCCCCATCTCTTTTGGCTCTGCAGATAGCTGTCCATTCTGGTTCTCTAATGGTCCAATTTTATCCCTCGTTATCCTTTTGCTATTAATATAGCTGTAGAAACCCTTTGGGTTTACTTTCACCTTTCTTGCCAAAGCAACCTCATATCTTCTTTTAGCCTTCCTAATTTCTTTCTTAAGATTCTTTTTACATTCTTTATACTCCTCTAGCACCTCATTTACTCCATGCCTCCTATATTGATTATTGTTATTGATGTTATTGATTCACATGTTATTGATTCTGATCTTCTAATTGCACGCTCAACGTTCTTTCAATTCTCGCCATTAAAAGATCACTGCCTTTGCTGATACATGATGAGCTTCCAGTGGTAACATTCTGCTACAACTAATGAAGATGGGTTTTTTTTCCAATGGCTAGTTGCATCAATAATTAATTAAGCCAAGAGGCTGTAGTTTGGTTCAACGTGTACATTTGTCAATAGACTGAGTAAACCACAGTTATTTCAATGTGGCTGTCATTATAGTGGGCAGCAATCTCTGTTTACATCGCAGGATCTGGTATTCAATTGCCACTTACAGCTGGACAGCGCTCCAGTCTCCTTCTGTCCTTGGGCATTTGATTGCTTTTAAAACCAATAAAAATAGTGGGAGAGTGCAGAACTAGAAATCATAGCCTCAGAATTAAAGGAGGTTCTTTCAGAAAGGTGATGAGGAGAAATTTATTTAGTCAGAGGATGGTGAATCTGTGGAATTATTTGCTACAGAAGGCTGTGGAGGCCAAGTCAGTGGATATTTTTAAGGGAGAGATAGATAGATTTTACTTGCTTCAGGTGTGATAGAATTGGAGGGACCAGAGGTGGAGGTGTTGCATTGCTTGTCAGAGAAGATATTAGAGCAGTGCTTTGGCAGGATAGATTAGAGGGCTCGTCTACAGTGGCTATTTGGGTGGAACTGAGAAGTGGGAACGGTGTAGCAACACTTTTAGGGGTGTATTAGAGACCGCCAAACGGGGAGCGAGAATTGGAAGAGCAAATATGTAAGGAGATAGCAGTAGTAAGCACAAGGTAGTGATTGTGGAGATTTCAATTTTCCAAAAATCGACTGGGAAACACAAGTCGAACCTTCTCTGCACGCCATAGAGGGAGTGCAGAGAAGGTCACCAGACTGATTCCTGGGATGTGATAGACTGGATAGACTCGGGGTATTAAGAGGGGATCTTATAGAAACTTACAAAACACAGGCTAGATGCAGAAGATTGTTTCCAGGACAAGGGGTGCCCTTTAAGACCGAGATGAGAAAGACTTTCTTCACACTGGTGAGTCTCTGGAACTCTCTGCCACGTTTGAAAATTGGCCCTTGTGGCGATCAAGGTATGGAGAGAAGGCAGGTTACTGAGTTGGATGATCATGATCATAATTGAATGGCGGTGCAAAAATGGTTCTATGTTTCTATGTTCTATTCTGTAAATGGGCTGGATGGTTTGAAGTTTGTAAAATGTGTGCAGGATAGTTTTTTGCAGCAATACATAGAGGTATCGACCAGAGAAGGGGCAGTGCTGGACCTCCTATTAGGAAATGAGGCAGGTCAGGTGATGGAGGTATGCGTTGGCGAGCACTTCGGGACCAGTGATCACAATACCATTAGTTTCAATATAATTATGGAGAGTCAGAACTGGACCTAGGGTTGAGATTTTTGATTGAAGAAAGACTTTGAAGGAATGCGTAAGGATTTAAAAGGAGTGAATTGGGACATTTTGTTTTTTGGGAAGGATGTAGAAGAGAAATGGAGGACATTTAAAGGGAAAATTGTAAGAGTACAGAATCTTTATGTCCCTGTTCGGTTGAAAGGAAATAGTAAAAATTGTAAAGAGCCATGGTTTTCAAGGGAAATTGGACACTTGCTTCGAAAAAAGAGAGATATCTACTATAATTATAGGAGGCATGGAGTAAATGAGGTGCAAGATTGGTATAAAGAGTGTAAAAAGTAGCTTAAGAAAGAAATTAGAAAAACTAAAAGAAGATATGAGGTTGCTTTGGCAAGAAAGGTGAAAGTAAATCCAAAGGGTTTCTACAGCTATATTAATATCAAAAGGATAATGAGGGATACAATTGGACCATTAGAGAGCCAGAATGGACAGCTATCTGCAGAGCCAAAAGAGAGGGAGGAGATATTGAACAATTTATTTTCTTTGGTATTCACCAAGGAGAAGGATATTGAACTCTGTGAGGTAAGGGAAAAAAGTAGAGTAGCTATGGAAACTATGAGATTCAAAGAGGAGGAAGTACTGACACTTTTGAAAAATATAAAAGTGGATAAGTCTCCAGGTCCTGACAGGATATACCCTAGGACATTGAGGGAAGTTAGTGTAGAAATAGCAGGGGCTGTGACAGAAATATTTCAAATGTCATTAGAAATGGGAATAGTGCCGGAGGATTGGCGTACTGTGCATGTTGTTCCATTGTTTAAAAAGGGTTCAAAGAATAAACCTAGCAATTATAGACCTGTTAGTTTGACGTCAGTGGTGGGAAAATTAATGGAAAGGATACTTAGAGATAATATATATAAGCATCTAGATAAACAGGGTCTGATCAGGAACAGTCAACATGGATTTGTGCCTGGAAGGTCATGTTTGACAAACCTTCTTGAAATTTTTGAAGAGGTTACTAGGGAAATTGATGAGGGTAAAGCTGTGGATGCTGTCTATATGAATTTCAGTAAGGCCTTTGACAAGGTTCCCCATGGAAGGTTGGTTAAGAAGGTTCAATCTTTGGATGTTAATGGCGGAGTAGCAAGATGGATTCAACAGTGGCTGAATGGAAGATGCCAGAGAATAATGGTGGATGGCTGTTTGTCAGGTTGGAAGCTGGTGACCAGTGGGGTGCCCCAGGGATCTGTGTTGGGTCCACTGTTGTTTGTCATGTACATCAATGATCTGAATGATGGGGTGGAAAATTGAATAAGTAAGTATGCAGATGATACTAAGATAGGTGGTGTTGTGGATAATTAAGTAGATTTTCAAAATCTACAAAGAGATTTGGGCCATTTGGAAGAGTGGGCTGAAAGATGGCAGATGGAGTTTAATGCTGATAAGTGTGAGGTGCTACATCTTGGCAGGACAAATCAAAATAGGACGTCCATGGTAAATGGTAGGGAATTGAGGAATGCTGTGGAACAGAGGGATCTAGGAATAACTGTGCATAGTTCCCTGAATGTGGAATCGCATGTAGATAGGGTCGTAAAAAAGCTTTTGATGTGCTGGCCTTTATAAATCAGAACATTGAATATAGGAGTAGGGAAGTAATGTTAAAATTGTACAAGGCATTGGTGAGACCAATTCCTGGAGTATGGTGTACAATTTTGGTTGCCTAATTATAGGAAGGATGTCAACAAAATAGAGAGAGTACAGAGGAGATTTACTAGAATGTTGCCTGGGTTCCAGCAACTAAGTTACAGAGAAAGGTTGAACAAGTTGGGTCTTTATTCTTTGGAGCGCAGAAGGTTAAGGGGGGACTTGATTGAGGTCTTTAAAATGATGAAAGGGATAGACAGAGTTGACGTGGATAAGCTTTTCCCATTGAGGGTAGGGAAGATTCAAACAAGAGGGCATGACATGCGAATTAAGGGACAGAAGTTTAGGGGTAACGTGAGGGGGAACTTCTTTACTCAGAGGGTGGTGGCTGTGTGGAATAAGCTCCCAGCTGAAGTGGTGGAGGCAGGATCGATTTTAACATTTAAAAGTAAAGTGGATAGGTGGATAGGACAGGAAGGAAATGGAGGGGTATGGTCTGAGTGCAGGTAGATGGGACTAGGGGAAAATAAATTTTTGGCACGGACTGGAAGGGCCGAGAGGGCCTGTTTCTGTGCTGTAATTGTTATATGGTTATATGGTTGATTAGTACAGGCGTCCGAGGTTATGGGAAGAAGGCAGGAGAATGGGGTTAGGAGGGAGAGGTAGGTGATTGAATGATGGAGTAGACTTGATAGTCCAAATGGCCTAATTAGACACCTATTTCTTATGGCCATGTGACCTTAAAAATGCCTTGTGAGTTGAGTGCTCGTACCCCGAGCCAGTTTTTGCATGTTAGGATGTACAAGTCCCTATCTCACTACAATTTGAGAACCACCGGCACCCCTCACCTGTGCAGTTTTGCAGGCCTGTCAAAGCTGAGTATGTCTGCTATCATATGCAAACTGAATCTTGGAGCCACAAGCTAGAGGTGAGTATCAGGTGTGGGAGCAATGCTGAGTGAGCAGTATTGATAAGGGTATGACAACAGCCGCCACCCCTCCTCCCATTGACCGGAGGTACTGCCTCTACCCAAGCATCACATACATCCCAGAAACTGACTTCGGATGGCCTTGATCCATCCACAATCTGGACCATTAGCTGAACCAGCTCCAGCAAGGTAGATGGGCATGGACGGGTCTTCCTGTTGAACTCTACAATACAGTTGGTACCGAGACTCAGGATGCCATCCATGACATCTATACCTGATATGCCACAAGATGTTCATGACTTGCAGTTGACTCCCTCTTCAAAATTAAAGGCAACAAACCAGACTATCAACTTTTCTCCCTTTTATCCATTGCTGGGAAGATGCTTGCATGGGTCACCCTCACTTGGCATTGCATCGACCAGCAGATGGATCTCTAAGGTCTTTTCATTGACCCAACAAAAGCCTTCCACAAGGCCAACGAAGGCTGCATGATTGACAACATCGGACAATTGTCAACTGTTGAACGTCCCAGAGTCTGTTGATTTGCGCTGAAAAAAAATCAATAACTGGTCATTGATAAATCATGCAACATTTCATTTTAAGATACTGGAGATTTAAAAAAAGGAACAATTTACTGGGTGAGTTGGATAGAGATAAAATTCCATGTAATGAATCCTCCACCAATGCATTTCATCTAAATTGATAACTCCACTTGAATTTATATGGTAAACAGATCACTGTGTACTGTATGTGCTTTTGATTGTAGATCTTTCCCTTGTGATGCATTTAGAAGTCTGTCATTCCATCTCCACTCAAAAGGGGCCTGCACCTTTTAAACAAGATGGATGATGATTGATGAAGATGATACTTTGATGTCACTTGTACCTAGGTGCAGTGAAATTCTTGCTTTTGCATACGAAGTACACAAAAGAGTCGCCACAAAGGTACAAAGTTACAAAAAGTTACACCCCTTCTTTGCCCACCACCTGCCAGGACCCCCCTTTGTTTTCAGCGCCCCATCCCATGCCAGGTCTCCCTCTATTCTTGGCCCATTCTCGCTCTGACCTCAGCCCGGCTCTGACCTTGATCCAACACTGACCTCAGGACTCCGACTCCTACTTTAGGGATCAGACCTTGAGGGACCATGACCACCCGACACCGCGCCAGCTTCTTTGGCTGGAATAGCAATTCACCTTGATTTTTGTCACTGAAAATCACAGAAGGAAGCTGTGATGGAAGGAATTCTAGATTTTCATATGTAGCTTTGGAGTTCTCAGTTGATGAGATCGGGAATTGCAAAGAGATGTGCTTCCTTTTGCAATTAAAATTAAGGGACTGATAGGGAAGAGAGACCTGTGCTCCATAGTGGAGACTTGTCTCTGTTTAACTCTTGGGTGCTGGTCTTTGCTGACCTCCCCCCAGCACCCTCCTTCCTTCAAAACCTTACAGCTCCAGAAGTCATCAGTCTTCACTCAGCCACTTCCTTTCCACTGATGAAAATCATATTTATATCCAATGCTACTGCCAATGGCTTATTTCGTCCTAATTTCCCTGTTCTTGGCCCACTTTTTTCCATCTTCCTTCTCCCTTATCTTTACTGAAAGCACTTCATTTTAAGAAGCCCAGTGCAAAGCCAGCACTAACTACAAATGACAGGCCATAACATTGCTCATCAATGGAGACTGTCAAGAGGCTGCAGTTACAGTCTATTTGATTTGAAAAAGAGGTATACATTTCACGCAGTTGCATAATATTGTGATCGTTTCATTTTTGCACTTGTTCCAATCATTCGAAGGATAGATTTGAAATTACCTCAGCGTGAAATTTAGATGTGACGCAGGAGTGAAAACTAGACCAGTAAGGAAACCAGCTGAATCAGCAGCATCGCCTTCTTGAAGCATTTGGTTTCCACATCATTTACCTTTCTGCTTTCAGTGAAGGGATTGTCACAAAATGAAGTAAAACAGAATTCTTCATTGTTTTAAACTATGCAATATAAATGACAGAATTAATTACCTATCCAGTGTAGGCAGTTCTAGCAATCTGTAAACAGTTCCATAGTTGTTGATGCTATAATCAGATTATTTATCTTAAGGCAATATATCTGTCATAGAGTTGTTTAAATGAAATGTCGAGATCATTTTCAATTTTAATAATCGAGGGAGATCAATAGTTTTATTTTCTTTGATAGGTTTGTTCAATACACACCAATATTACGCTGGTACAATGGGATTCATCTTTTGAGCCATTTGTAAAATTCGTTGAATATGAATGCTATCAGTTTTATTCTGTGGTTTGAAGTTAAAAATAAAAAAATTTTTGAATATTTCCAAAAAGTACCAGAAAGCCTACAACTTTGAAATTCCATGTCAAGATAAATATTGGGGACCACCTGAAGTAGGGTCGTGATCACAAGCATTACCTCTCCAAGTCTCCAGAGATGTTGTCTGACCTGCTGAGTTACTCAAAGGTACAAAGGTACAAAGGTATGTATTGGTCACGTACACCAATTGGTGTAGTGAAATGTTTCTTGCCAATGCAGCACATAAAAAAGAATACAGACAACAATAATAGAAAGATTTTAAACACAAAAAACATCCCCCCACAATGGTTCCTATTTTGAGGGAAGGCACAATGTCCAGTCCCCATCCCATGTCCTCCCATAGTCGGGCCTATTGAGGCCTCCGCAGTCGCCTTCACGGAGGCCCGATGTTCCAGGCCGTTCTCGCCGGGTGATGGTGCCCCAGCGTCGGGAGAATCCTCTCAGCGGCTTGGGACACCTGGAACGGCCTCTTCCTTACCAGAGTCCGCGTCTTCCGAAGCCAACAAGGCCTCACTGAATAGTCTCCCCTCCACTGGCTCCTGATGTTGAATTCAGCGCCGCCGCCCGCAGCTGGCCGCTCCGCAGACCCGCGGCTCCACGATGTTTTTTTGTCGGCAGTTTCAACTCACCGGAGCTCCAGCGCAGCGACCCAGGCAAGGCACCGCCCGCTCCGCCCGCGATGGGCTCCAGCGCTGCGCTGCTGCTGAAGCTGAGGTTCTAGGTGTTCCTCAAGAATCGCCGCTGCAGGCCCACTGGTAGGCCGCGAGGACGGGTCGAAGTTGCAGCCCGGAGAAAAGCTGCCTCTCTGACCAGGTAGGAACCAGGTAAAGTAGTTTCCCCCTTCCCCACCCCCCACCCCCCACATAAAAAAGAATAGACTCCAAACAAAATACTTTAACTCACTAAAAATAAAAAAAGAGTGAAACACAGATAGCTGCAGGCTGGGCAGCCATACCATACAGGACGGCGCCCCCTATGTACTCCAGCACATTGTGTCTTTTTTGGAAAAACCAACATCTGCAGATCCTTGAGTGGCAATATTAGTTCTACGAGGTAAAAGCAAGCTGGAGGATCATGAATAGGGATCTTGCGTTAGCCCATCCCAGCTGATAATAATGCAAGACTCATAGGAAATGTCAATGATAAGGATGATGGCTGCAATGATGAGAGGATTGTATTGCAAGCTTAGGTAAAGCAATATTTGTAGTCCGTGGCACATACTATTAAATATTCTTTGAATACATAATGATGGCCTTAGTCACGATTTCTCAAACCGACATCATGAACAAAGTGAATTGTATGGCAAATGTACACAGCATCATCCTTCCTAACGTCACCAAAGATGATTATCTGTAAAACTGTTTATCCCTCATGGAAAACACAACATCAATTCTGGGAAAAAATAAACTCACAAATGCAAGTCTCTGCTAAAGATTTATTTCACAAATTTTCTTTTGTTGAATACAAAATCCACATTCACTACAAAACATCAGTCTCAACACCAATGCATTGAGCATTGAAGGACTGTAATTGTGCAGGAGTGAATCTGATCATTTTTTGAAGCTGGCTTGGATTTTCTACTGGGTATTTGAGAGAACACTGAAGGGGTTTCCAGCCCTGAAGCATTGGGTTTGTGCACAGGCACACAAGGGTAGCGGAGAGTTGATGCCTTGCTGTGCCAGAGATCTGAGTTCATAGAAACATAGAAACATAGAAATTAGGTGCAGGAGTAGGCCATTCAGCCCTTCGAGCCTGCACCGCCATTCAATATGATCATGGCTGATCATCCAACTCAGTATCCCGTACCTGCCTTCTCTCCATACCCTCTGATCCCCTTAGCCACAAGGGCCACATCCAACTCACTCTTAAATATAGCACTCACTCTTAAATATAGCTATTCAATCCTCACTATGGGTGCTTGTCTGTATAGAGTTTATGTTCTCCCTGTGACCAGCGTGGGTTTTCTCCGGGATCTCCAGTTTGCTCCCACACTCCAAAGACGTACAGGTTTGTAGGCTAATTGACTTGGTATAAATGTAAATTGTCCCTAATGTGTAAGATTGAGTTAGTGTGCGGGGATTACTGGTCGGCAGGAACTAGATGGGCCTATTTCCGCACAATATCTCAAAACTAATCTAAACTAAACGGATGATGGTACTCATCAATCTTGCTGCACCATTTAATAAAAACATGGCGTACACTTGACTCAGCTTCATTATTTTGTTCAATAACACATCTCTTCTTCCCAGACAGATTTGCAGCAACTGCTCCTTCTGCAGTCAAGCGGGGTGGATGTGAGGGAGGACCTTAGAGAGTTGAAGGACCGGCAAGCTCAGCTCTTCACCTCTGAATCCTCCAAGATCATCTTCCGATCTAGGGTCAGCCATGTAGAGCAGGATGAGACGTGCTCACGTTTCTTCTTCCATAAGGTTCACAGGGGGAGCTCTGTGATGAACAGCCTTAGGGAGGAGGACGGCACGGTAGCATCCTCACAGACAGACGTGCTGAGGATCTGCAAATCCTTTTACACAGATTTGTATGACCAAAAGACCACAGACAGTACCTCCTCCCAGAACTTCCTGTCCTCAATCACGGAGGTCTTGGAGGACAGCAAGCGGGAGAGTCTGGACCAACCACTGACCCTAGAGGAGCTGACTGGCTCCATCCGTTCCTTTGACACGAATAAAACTCCCGGAAGCGATGGCTTACCGGCCGAGTTGTATTTGGCTCTGTGGGACTGGATGGGCCCGGACCTGCTAGAAGTGTACAACGACATGCTTCTGGCTGGTAGCATGTCAGACTCCATGAGGAAGGGCAACATCACCCTAATCTACAAACAGAAGGGGGAGATGAAGGACATAAAGAATTGGAGACCCATAACACTTTTGAATGTAGACTACAAGATCCTGTCCAAGGCCATCGCCAATCGGGTCAAGTCTGCTCTGGGACAGGTGATCCACCCGGACCAAACCTGTGCTGTACCTGGCAGGAAAATCTCAGACAGCCTAGCGCTGCTGAGAGATACCATCGCCTACGTGCAGGACATTCGGGTGGATGCCTGCCTAGTCAGCTTGGACCAGGAGAAGGCCTTCGACAGGATTTCGCACACGTACATGAGGGACGTGCTCTCCAAAATGGGTTTTGGGGAGGGAATCAGAAATTGGATCAAACTGCTCTACACCAACATCCGTAGTGCAGTCCAAATCAATGGGTGGGAATCAGACAGTTTCCCTGTAAGGTCTGGAGTCAGGCAGGGTTGCCCTCTCTCTCCTGTCTTGTTTGTCTGCTGTATTGAACCTTTTGCTGAATCCATCAGGAAGGATGCGAGCATAAGAGGAGTGACATTGCCAAGGCAGTGGGGGCATTCAAGTGAAGACCTCCCTGTACATGGACGATGTCGCTGTCTTCTGCTCGGACCCAAGGTCGGTTCGCAGACTGATTAGTATCTGCGACCAGTTTGAGTCGGCCACGGGAGCCAGGGTGAACTGCAGGAAGAGCGAGGCCATGCTCTTTGGCAACTGGCCCGACAGATCCTCCGTCCCCTTCACCATCAAGCCTGACTTCTTGAAGGTGCTGGGGATCTGGTTCGGGGGGGCTGAGGCATGTAACAAAAATTGGCTGGAGCGGATAGCCAGGGTTGGGAGGAAGCTGGAGCTGTGGAGGCAACGCTCCCTCTCCATAACGGGAAAGAATTTGGTCATCAGGTGTGAGGTGCTCACGGGGCTGCTGTACTTGGCACAAGTGTGGCCTGTCCCTCCCTCATACGCCACAGGGATCACCCGGGCCATCTTCCAGTTCATCTGGGGGTCGAGGATGGATCGGGTGTGACGGGCCACAATGTACAAGTCGGCAGACAACGGGGGTAAAAGCGTGCCCAACGTCGCCCTCATTCTGATGGCCACCTTCGTGTGTGGCTGCATCAGGCGGAGTGTAGAGCCAAGGCACGTGGGCACCAAGTGTCACTACCTGCTGAGGTTCTACCTGTCCCCGGTGTTGAGAAGGATGGGCCTGGCGCAGGTGCCACGCAATGTGCCAGTCAGCTGGACATTGCCGCCCCATCTGTCGTCGGTGGAAGGGTTCTTCCGGACCAACACCTTTGACCACATGTCCATCGGGCAGTGGTCAGCACAGAATGTCCTGCAGGCACTGCAGGGAAAGGACTCTATGGACCCGGTGGCGTGGTTTCCCTGAGCAGACTGCCCAGCTTGTCTGGCAAAATGCCTCATCGCCAGAACTCACCAACAAGCACCAAGACCTGGCTTGGCTGGCGGTGAGGGGAGCCCTCCCAGTCAGATCCTTCCTGCACCGTCGGAACCTCACTGCCAGCGCACGCTGCCCTCGGGACGGCTGCTATGGCGAGGAGACGGTTGCCCACCTCTTTACAGAGTGAGGGTTTGCTAAAAGAGTCTGGAGAAAAATGCAAGGGTCCCTGGTACGCTTTATCCCGAACAGCTCCGTCACAGAGGACTCGGTGATTTACGGACTGTTCCCAGGGACACATTCAGAGACTGACATTGAGTGCTGCTGGAGGGTCATCAACTCGGTAAAAGACGCCCTTTGGTCTGCCCGAGCATTGTTCACCACCCAGCAGAGCGAGATGTCCGTCAGGGAATGTTGCCGACTGGCCCACTGCAGACTGCAGGAGTACGTGCTGAGGGACGCACTGAAGCTCGGTGCAGCCAACGCCAAGGCTCGGTGGGGGAGGGCCACAGTCTAACGCCCTTCCGCTGCTGGACATGGGGGGTACGGTATGGTGGAGACGCCCCTCAATATAAGGGAAGGTATCCCACGCCACTGTGGCACGAGTGGGGGACTGATTTGTGGAAATTTGGGGGAAAGAAATGTCTAAACTGTATTGATCTATTGTACAGCCTCCGAAAATGTCGGATGGATTTTCCGCAAGGTTAATGTATTGTATATATTTATCATTCGAATAAAGTATATTTTGAAATTTAAAAAAAAAAAAGATAGTAGGTTAAACAGGGTAACGCCTCCAGCGCCATCAAAGTTGACAGCAGGAGGCGTCCCCGGGACACAAAGATGGCTGGGCGAGGAGGAGAAAGGGACATCAGGTCGCGGGAACTGCTCTAGTACATAGAACGCGCAGGCAGACAAGACGTTGGACTATGAATAATGGCACCAATAAAATGGCGCCACCCAGATATGCAAAACTAATTTCACTGTGCAGTCGTACACATGACAAATGAAGCACCATTGAACTATGTAGGTTGCTATGGTTAAAAGAAGAGTTTGGGAGAGTTGGGTAGGCCTCCCTCCCAACTCTTATAAATAAGAGATTATAAAGTTATCCAAACAGAGGTTTTCAAGCTGACATTTTGCAACAGAGAAAATCAATTCTTTCTGACAAATGAGTTAATATCCAGAGGTCACAGATTCAATATTATCGGTGAAAGATCCTGGGGGAGACAGCAAGAATTACTTTCAGTCAGAAAGTTGTCAAGCTCTAGAAAACAGTACCCGAGGATGGGATGGAAGCTAATTCCATAAATCACGTTAAAATGGAAATAGTAGATTCTTGGCAAGGATCTAAGATAATCACTGGCAAATAGGGGAGTCAAATTAAAAAAAATAAAATTCATAGAGCTAATACAGAACAAAGTGCCAAATGGACTCCTCTCTTGTGGTAATAGAAATGTTTGCTGCCACATTTAATATTCTCCAGATTAGGATCATTCTCTCAGAGGGAGAGGCCTGAAGATGGGTCCCAACATGAAAATCCATTCCTTATCCATTCTATCCATCAAGCCCATCCATTCCCTCCACTGATGCTGCCTGATCCGCCGAGGTACTTCAGCGCTTTGTGTTTTGATCACTCTTCCCTTCTTAAAAGTGAATCGGTTCCAATGTGACTGAGCAGGTTTAAGGAAACAAAGAGTTGGAGTAACTCAACAGGTCAAGCAACATCTCTGGAGAACATTGATAGTTGACATTTTGGGTCGAGACCTTTTTTTAGACAGGCTGAAGACCCTTCTTGACAGGCCAAATAATAGGCTTAAAACTTACTTGAAAAATGTGAAATGTTCCCACTGACTCCTGAGAATTCCTGGCCCATGACTGATCAAAGTGGAGGAGGATCATTTGAAAGGATACTGAAAACTTGGCCACTATTCATTGATAGCACATAGAGACACCACCTGCAGTTGATGGAGAGCATCATCTCATGAACCACCCGCCGGCCTGCCCCCTCCGTAAATCATTATTGTCACGTGTGCGAAGGTACAGTGAAAAGCTTCATTGTTGCGTGCCATCCAGGCAGCAAAAATACTATACATGATTACAGTCAAGTAGTCCATAGTATATGGATACAAGATAATTGTAATAATGTTTAGTGCAAACTAAAGTCCAGTAAAGTCCAATTAAAGATAGTTTGAAACTCGTCAATAAGGTAGATAGTAAAGGGTAAAATGCTTTGCAAAATACTACTCACATCCAAAGTAAAATTCAGCTTCCAAAGATCTGTAGTGCATGCAGTTGAAACATCTCAAGGTTTCTTGTAATTTCCTTATTTTCAAAAAAAAGGGAGAATAAATATTGTATGAGATGGTAGTAGATCCTTCTCTGGGAACAGCATGCAAAGAGTTGCCATGCTCTGGTGCTGTCTTGCACAGCCTCTAGCCCTCTGCCACCAGGCTTCTAAAAGGTCTTTCCATTAGTTAGGGTACTGTCTGATTAGCCTCTACGCCATTGTGGACATTGGACTTTCTCTATGAAACTGATACTCGACAATGCTGTGAACTACATTCTGCACTCTTTATCTTCTCTTGTGTTATATCAACTATATTGCACTTGAGTTTGACTTGATTGTATTTATGTATGGTATATGAGATCTGTTTGGATAGCATGCAAAACAAAGCTTTTCACTCTACCTCAGTACACTTGACAATAATAAATCTAAATCTAAAATATCACATCATGACTATAATGGTTATAAACAAATTTAATAGTTAACAGCAGTGGTTACAATACAACAGATGATATATTTTCTATTTTCTGTATTTGAATACAGGGATGTAACCAATTACCTGCTGTCTGACCGATACCAACCCTAAATAGCGTCTCTCAACAATAAATTGATAGGAAGTTATTTTACTTCAACATCATTCAATGTCTCAGAAAAACGGATAAGTTGAGTGTGGTTCCCAATTGCTAATACTGACACCCTTTGGAGAACAAATTGGAAGAAAGGAAATTGAAATAGCGTATTCTTAAATTCAGATTAACACTTGAAAATACAGAGATCGCCTGAAAATCACGAAACTACCCCGTGGAGTGACACTAGTGGCTAGATAATAGGTTTCAAACCCGAATCCATTTATCACCTAATTGCAAACTCCTTTTGCCGTGATGAGCCATTGTAAGAACAAAGCAGATAGTTACTAGGTGATATCAATCAGAATGATTCTGCAATTAACCATGTAATACACTGGGTCGATAGTCCCAACAAGAGTGTTCAACAGAGGCATGAATCCTCAATGCCTTTCTTTTAATCATCAACTTTTTCAGATAACAGCAGCATTAATACTCGCCATTTGTCAGGATTAATATAATTATAGAAAAGTTCATGCATTATTATTTTCTTGCTAATTAGCAATAATCAAATCATAGGCTTTCGACAAGGTCCCACATAAGAGATTAGTATACAAACTTAAAGCATACGGTATTAGGGGTTCAGTATTGATGTGGATTGAGAACTGGCTGGCAAACAGGAAGCAAAGAGTAGGAGTAAACGGGTCCTTTTCACAATGGCAGGCAGTAACTAGTGGGGTACCGCAGGGCTCAGTGCTGGGACCCCAGCTGTTTACAATATATATTAATGATCTGGATGAGGGAATTGAAGGCAATATCTCCAAGTTTGCGGATGACACTAAGCTGGGGGGCAGTGTTCGCTGTGAGGAGGATGCTAGGAGACTGCAAGGTGACTTGGATAGGCTGGGTGAGTGGGCAAATGTTTGGCAGATGCAGTATAATGTGGATAAATGTGAGGTTGTCCACTTTGGTGGCAAAAACAGGAAAGCAGACTATTATTTAAATGGTGGCCGATTGGGAAAAGGGGAGATGCAGCGAGACCTGGGTGTCATGGTGCACCAGTCATTGAAAGTAGGCGTGCAGGTGCAGCAGGCAGTGAAAAAAGCGAATGGTATGTTAGCTTTCATAGCAAAAGGATTTGAGTACAGGAGCAGGGAGGTTCTACTTCAGTTGTACAGGGTCTTGGTGAGACCACACCTGGAGTATTGCGTACAGTTTTGGTCTCCAAATCTGAGGAAGGACATTATTGCCATAGAGGGAGTGCAGAGAAGGTTCACCAGACTGATTCCTGGGATGTCAGGACTGTCTTATGAGGAAAGACTGGATAGACTCGGTTTATACTCTCTGGAATTTAGGAGATTGAGAGGGGATCTTATAGAAACTTTCAAAATTCTTAAGGGGTTGGACAGGCTAGATGCAGGAAGATTGTTCCCGATGTTGGGGAAGTCCAGGACAAGTGGTCACAGCTTAAGGATAAGGGGGAAATCCTTTAAGACCGAGATGAGAAAGACTTTTTTCACACAGAGAGTGGTGAGTCTCTGGAACTCTCTGCCACAGAGGGTAGTTGAGGCCAGTTCATTGGCTATATTTAAGAGTGAGTTGGATGTGGCCCTTGTGGCTAAGGGGATCAGAGGGTATGGAGAGAAGGCAGGTACGGGTTACTGAGTTGGATGATCAGCCATGATCATATTGAATGGCGGTGCAGGCTCGAAGGGCTGAATGGCCTACTCCTGCACCTAATTTCTATGTTTCTATGTTTCTAAACAAACAATTGACCGTAGAATCACATTTACTAGTATATAAACTTAAAATATTAAGTATGCAAAAATCTTAAATAGATACTCTGATAAGGTTCCACATTTCGATTGCTCTGGAAAGTTAGGTTGAATGGGATCCAGGGGAATAGCTAACTGGATACATAATGTGTAGGAAGGAATGTGAAGGAATTCCTTCCTACACATTTTGTCTGCTACACTAAAATCTTCTCAAGGTATGCCTACTTTTAAGAAGTTCTCCTCGTCTCCCCGATGAGAGTTCTGCAACATCCTCTCTCGTTGCTCCCCTTCTGTGGTTCCTACTCCTCTCCAGCTCTACAAACATATTTTAACCCAGACTCGTTACCGTAGCCATGTGTGTTTTCTCAACGTAGGAAGGAACTGCAGATGCTGGTTTAAACCGTAGATAGACGCAAAAAGCTGGAATAACTCAGTGGGTCAGACAGCATCTCTGGAGAAAAGGAATAGTTGACTGAGAGTCAGGGGAAAGGGAAACGAGAGATATAGATGATGATACAGGGAGATACAGAACAAATGAATGAAAGATATGCAAAAAAGTAACTATGATAAAAGAACAAGGCATTGTTAGCTGTGGGCAAGGTGAAAACAAGTTGCAAATAATGAGACTCAACAAGACGACTTTGAAGCTGCTAAGACTTCATAGGTGGGGAAGGGATGGAGAGACAAGGGATGCACCCCATCAGCCGTCACATACAACACATAATTCTGCGATATTTTCACCACGTCCAACAGGATCCCACCACCAGTCACATCTTCCCATCTCCACCTCATTCCGCCTTCAGCAAAGACCGTTCCCTCTACAACTCCCTTCCCACCAAAACAACCCTCCCCCCCCCCCCCCCCCCCCCCCCCCCGCCCAATGTTATCTCAGTGCTTTCTTGTGTGCCCATATTCTACCTCGGGGATGACAACCCCATTTCCAGACCTCCCCGTTGGCATCCAAGCTGGATCACAGGTACTGACAGTCAATCCATCGCTTCTCGCAACAGTTTTCCTTCCGTGTGCTGCATCCCACACTGGCTGCCACCATGCGCCGGCACCTGCAGGCCCTCGCTCTGACTCTCCCGCAGTTCCGCGACTGAGGTCTCGCAATCTGAAGTCGAGACACGACCCGAAACGTCACTGATTCCTTTTCTTCAGAGATGCTGCCTGTCCCACTGAGTTACTCCAGCATTTTGTGCCTATCTTCGATCTAAACCAGCATCTGCAGTCCTTTCCTACAGGTGCTGCCTGACCTGCTGAATTTCTGAAACTGTACTGCGAAATCTCCTCAAGGTTTGCCTACTTTGAAGAAGTTCTCCTCCTCTCTCCTACCTGCTGAATTACTCCAAAACTTTGAGTCAGATTGGATGCATAATTAGCTTTATGGTAAGAAGCAGAGGATGATTGCTGGAGAATGTTTTTTCAGATTGATGGCCTGTGACTAGTGATGTGCCTGAGGGATCAGGGCTGGACCCAATGTTATTTGTCATCTATGTCAACTATTTGAATGAGAACATGCAAGCCCTGGTTAATAAACTAGCAGATAACACTAAAATAGGTGGTACGCAGAAAATGACAAAGACATTCAAAAATTGCATGAGAAATTACGAAGGAATAGCAAATGGAGTTTAATTCGGATAAACACAAGTTGTTGCATTTTAGGGTGTCAGATTAGTTTAAGATTTTCACAGTGAATGGTAGGGCCCTGGGGAATATAGAAACATAGAAACATAGAAAATAGATGCAGGAGGAGGCCATTTGGCCCTTCGAGCCAGCACCGCCATTCATTGTGATCATGGCTGATCGTCCCCAATCAATAACCCATGCCTGCCTTCTCCCCATATCCCTTGATTCCACTAGCCCCTAGAGCTCTATCTAACTCTCTGTTAAATCCATCCAGTGAGTTGGCTTCCACTGCCCTCTGTGGCATGGAATTCCACAACTTCACAACTCTCTGGGTGAAAAAGATTTTTCTCACAGTCTTAAATGGCTTCCACTTTATTCTAAGACTTTGGCCCCTGGTTCTGGGTGCCCAACATTGGAGTCATTTTTCCTGCATCTAGCTTGTCCAGTCCTTTTATATGTTTCTATAAGATCCTCCCTCATCCTTCTGAACTCCAGTGAATACAAGCCTAGTCTTTTCAATCTTTCCTCATATGACAGTCCCGGCGTCCCAGGGATCAATCTCGTGAACCTACGCTGCACTACCTCAATCACAAGGATGTCCTTCCTCAAATTAGGAGACCAAAACTGTACACAATACTCCAGATGTGGCCTTATTAATGCCCTATATAACTGCAGAATGACCTCTTTACTCCTATATTGAAATCCTCTTGTTATGAAGGCCAACATTCCATTAGCTTGTTTCACTGCCTGTTGTACCTGCACGCCGACTTTCAGTGACTGGTGTACAAGGACACCCAGGTCTTGCTGCACCTCCCCCTTACCTAACCTAACCCCATTGAGATAATAATCTGCCCCCTTGTTTTTGTCGCCAAAGTGGATTACCCCCCAATTTTTCTATATTATACTGCATCTGCCACGCATCTGCCCACTCACTCAACCTGTCCAGGTCACCCTCCTAACATCCTCTTCACAGTTCACACTGCCACCCAGCTTTGTGTCATCCGCAAACTTGCTAGTGTTGCTCCTAATTTCTTCTTCCAAATCATTAATATAAATGGTAAACAATTGCGGCCCCAACACCAAGCCTTGCGGCACTCGCCACTGCCTGCCATTCTGAAAAGGACCCGTTCACTCCTACTCTTTGCTTCCTGTCTGCCAGCCAATTTTTTATCCATGTCAGCACCCTACCCCCAATACCATGTGCTCTAATTTTAGTCACCAGTCTCCTGTGCGGGGCCTCATCAAAGGCTTTCTGAAAGTCTAGATACATTACATCCACTGGCACCCCTTCATCCATTTTACTTGTCACATCCTCAAAAAATTCCAGAAGATTAGTCAAGCATGATTTCCCTTTCATAAATCCATGTTGACTAATCCACTTGGACTAATCCTTTTACTGCTATCCAAATGCTCCATTATTACCTCTTTAATAATTGACTCCAGCATCTTTTCCACCACCGAAGTCAGGCTAACTGGTCTGTAATTCCCCGTTTTCTCTCTCGCTCCTTTCTTGAAAAGTGGGATAACATTAGCTATCCTCCAATCCACAGGAACTGATCCTGAATCTGTTGAACATTGGAAAATGATTACCAATGCATCCACTATTACCAGGGTTCCAGTAACTATGTTACAGAGAAAGGTTGAACAAGTTAGGTCTTTATTCTTTGGAGCGCAGAAGGTTAAGGGGGGACTTGATTGAGGTCTTTAAAATGATGAAAGGGACAGACAGAGTTGACGTGGATACGTTTTTCCCATTGAGGGTAGGGAAGTTTCAAACAAGAGGGCATGACATGAGAATTAAGGGACAGAGGTTTCGGGGTAACGTGAGGGGGAACTTCTTTACTCAGAGGGTGGTGGCTGTGTGGAATCAGCTTCCAGCAGAAGTGGTGGAGGCAGGATCGATTTTAACATTTAAGAGTAAAGTGGATAGGTATATGGACGTGAAGGGAATGGAGGGGTATGGTCTGAGTGCAGGTAGATGGGACTAGGGGAAAACAAATGGTCGGCACGGACTGGAAGGGCCGAGAGGGCCTGTTTCCGTGCTGTAATTGTTATATGGTTATATGGTTATATGGTTATTACTAGAGCCACCTCCCTGACGACCCTGGGATGCAGACCATCAGGCCCAGGGGATTTACCATCCTTCAGTCCCATTAGCCTACCCAATACTATTTCTCGACTAATGAAAATTTATTTCAGTTCCTCTACCCCCTTAGATCGTCTGTCCTCCAGTACACCTGGGAGATTGTTTGTGTCTTCCTTAGTGAAGACAGATCCAAAGTACCTGTTCAATTATTCTGCCATTTCCTTGTTACCCATAATAATTTCACCCATGTCTGCCTTAAAGGGACCCACATTTGACTTTGTTATTCTATTTCCCTGAACTTATCGAAATAAGTTTTTACTGTCCTTCTTTATATTCCTGGCCAGCTTCGTTTCGCTCTTCATCTTTTCATCCCGTATTGCCTGTTTTGTTTCCTTATGTTGTCCTATGAAAGGTTCCGAATCCTCTGGCTTCCGGCTACTCTTTGCTATGTTATACATCTTTTCTTTTAGTATTATTCTATCCCTAACTTCTCTTGCCACGGCTGCCCCCTTCCCCTTAGAATCTTTCTTCCTTTTTGGAATGAAATGATCCTACATCTTCCGGATTATGCCCAGAAATTCCTGCCATTGCTGTTCCACTGTCATACCTGTTAGGATCCCTTTCCAGTCTACCTTGGCCAGCTCCTCTCTCATGCCTTCATAGTACCCTTTGTTCAACTGCTTCACTGACACTTCTGATTTAACCTTCTCATTCTCAAATTGCAGATTAAAACTAATCATATTATGATCACTACCTCCAAGCGTTTTCTTTTCCTCGAGTTCTCTTATCATATCTGGTTCATTGGACAACACTACATCCAGAATGTTGTAAAGCAATGAGATCTAGGAGAACAAGTGCACAGTGGCATGCTAGCCTTCAGTTAGGGCATTGAGTATAGACTTTAGATTAAAGATAAACAAAGATGGTGCAGAAAGTTAGGCGACACTTTGCATGCTGGTCCCATAATCGACTATCATACATTATAAATCACTCCACTTTTTAAATCATTATTTCAACAGCAGCATTTCTTTGATCTTTATCTTGCAGTAAATAATATACCCTTTATCTGTACACTGTGAGTGCCTTGATTGTAATCATGTATTGTCTTCTCATTGACTGGACAACTAAAAAGCCTGTCATCATACCTTGGTATGTGATAATTATAAACTAAAGTCGTCCAAGATACTGGTAAGGTTGCAATTTGCTTCCTGGATTCAGTTTGGTCAATGTACAATTGGAAAGATGGCATTAATATGAGAAGAGTGCTGAGAAGATTTACGAGGATATTGCCCGTGCTCAAGGAACTGACATAGCAAGTGGTTGGGCAGGCAAGGACATTATTCTTTTGGAACGCGGGAGACTGAGGGGTGGTCCTATTGATGTGGATAAAATCATGAGGTTGTATATATTTTGTATTTACGCAGCCTTTTTCCATAGGGTTGGGGAATCACAACCTAGGAGAGAGGGAAAAGATTTAATTGGAACCTGTGGGGCAACTTTTACATGCGGTGGTTAGTGGGCATACGAAATGAACTGTCAGAGTTCATTCAATGAGGCAGGCAAGATTTAAGAGATTTGGACAGGAATTGAGAGGTTCATGAATTGGAAAGGCTACTGGGGATGAGTCAAACATGGCAAATGGGATTAGTATAGATAGGCATCGTGTTTGGCATGAACGAGTTGGGCCCAAGGCCCTATTTCTATACTGTATGACTTCATCACTCTATGACACTATAACGACAACATAAATGTAAAATTATGGTTCTGTAATTCAATCTTAATGCCTATGTATTCGAACACTATAGTTACGACCAGCAACTAAAATTGACATCAATGGTGAGATTAATTTTGGATGGGGTTCATTAGGAAAATTAAATCTCAAATAAAATGAGTTTATAACTCTTTTCTTTAGTTAGTGCTATTTCCAGAATTTCTGATTCCCGTCTTGTAACAAGAATAACTTGACTGCCTTGAATTTTCTCAGTGGAATAACAAAACTTGAGAGAGTATTGCAAAAAGATCTGGAGAGACAACAATAATAGAGTTTATTTATCAACAGCTGACAGGACACTGCCTTCACCTTTATATCTGCAAGACTCGCATTTGAACATAGAACACAGAACAGTACAGTACAGGAACAGGCTCTTTGGCCCACAATGTCTGAGACGGACATAATACCAAGATAAACTAATCTCATCTGCCTGCACATGTCCATATCCCCCCATTCCCTGCTTATCCATGTCCTATCTAAAAGCCTCTTAAATGTCACCTGTCTCCAACACCACCCCTGGTGCCACATTCCTGGCACCCATCACCCTCAATTAAAAAAATACGGCCCTGTACATCTCATTTAAACCTTACAGCTCTCACCTTAAAGCTATGCCCTCTAGTCTTTGACATTTCAACCTGGGGAAAAAGGTTCTGACTATTTACCCCATCTATGTTCTAAGTTCTTTTTTTATTTTTTACTTTTGTCCTTTAAGAGGTGCAGGCCTAGTTATACTTAGCTCGGACTTTAGAGATACAGCGCGGAAACAGGCCCATCGGCCCACCGGGTCCACGCCAACCTGTGATCACCTCCGTACACTAGCACTATCCTACACCCTAGGGACAAATTACTATTTTCCCAAAGCCAATTAACCTACAAACCTGCACGGCTTTCGAGTGTGGGAGGAAACCGGATGAAATCCGAAGAAAACCCACACGATCACAGGGACAACATACAGACTGTGTACAGACAACATGTGTGGTCAGGATCGAACCTGGTTCTTTGGCACTATAAGGCAGTAACTCTACAGTTGTACCACTGCGCCGTCCACTCTGCTACTTCTGAAAAAATCCAATTTAAACCTTTCCCCTACTCCACCCGTGAAACACAACATTAAAATTCCAATTTGCTGCGGTGAGTTATTGATCTTGTTGAGCCCAAGACTGCCCATTGTCTTGAAAGTAGTTTATTCTAGTGTGCTATCGATGTAAGTTTTCTATTTTCCATGTAGATTAAGAGCAGGCGATGCTATCTCAGAAAACTACCCAGCATATGATCAACAGCTTCAAATATACATTAAAATAGTAAGATTAAATGAGAACTTACCAGTTTGAAGTTTGATCTTTATTTTATGAGGAGTTGCGATGAGTGATTACGTGAAGAACCTTGTACAGCCGTTGGTGCGTCAATCTTCAAAGCAGCGGAGTAAAATCACAGGTAACAATGACTGAAGTATAATGGTACGATAACAAAGACTGGAACTACCAGATGAAATCTATGAGGGTTGGGAGCGGAGGGCACGTAATCCCTCATCGCAACTCCTCATAAAATAAAGATCAAACTTCAAACTGGTAAGTACTCCTTTAATCTTACAATTTTACTTCGGAGTCACGTGAGTGACTACATGACGACTTCAAAGCAGTGTGATTTCATGCCGCAGACCCAAATCCGGCGTTCACACTGCATCGATTGACTCAAAAGTCGTTAACAATCAATAATTCATCAATAATAACATTTGTTAAATGAATAAGTTTATTTACAAACAAAACCATAACAAACCCCTCTAACTCAGGGGGAAACTACAACAGAACTCAAAACAGAATCAGCAAATGCCCCAGCCTTGAAATCGGCTTGTGGTAAAATATTTGAAAGGTCAGCTCACCGGACCATCCTGTGGCCGCGAGGATATGGTCTTTAGGCACGTCCATCGCCCTTGCCGTGGAGGTTGATGCTGCCCTGGTGGAATGAGATTTGAATTTATCAGTATCAATCCCAGCACTTCCCAGAACCTGCTTTAGCCACCTTGAGATTGTTTGCACCGACACCTTACTGTGGGTTTTTTTGTGGCTAATAAATAATGCAGACTCTGTTCCTCGTAGGGCTCTGGTGGCCTCAATGTAATGAGATAAATGTGAAACTACACACAGGCGAGCATCTGTGGGGTATGCTGAAAACACAGTCTCACATCCTGCCATGTCTATTCTACTATGTTTAAGCAAATCATAGACATAAAATATAATGGCATCTGCCGATACATGCATTCTGTCTAGCTGTAGCTTTTGCAATGTTTGCACACGTTGGGCTGAAACCAACGCCATAAGCATGACCACCTTCATGGTTAATTTTGCTAGAGATAGGCTTGCAACAGGAGTCCATTGGCGTAGAAGCATAAGAACTTCACTCACATTCCAAATACCGGCATACTTGGGTTTAGGAGGATTAGAATTGAAAACTCCCTTCACAAATCGAGAAACTAATGGATATGTCTCTACTGAATGTAACTGAATTCATGGGTAAATAAGAAGACAAAGCATTTCTGGCTGTATTGATCACACTATAGCTTAATTTTTGATCAAAATAAAGAATGTACAAGAACTCCAATATGTCTGTGATCCCTGCAGTTTGATATTAAATATTCTGCTGTAGACAGAATTCCTCCCACTTCCTTATGGAGGTGATGTATTGCTTCTGGGTACTATCCCTGCAGGCCGACGTGAGAACATCCACAGTACGATCAGCCAGTCCTCTCCCCAGATATGGCCTCCTTAAAATCTGCAAATCAACAGATCAATACGATCATGTAAAGGATGTTGATCTCCAGTTACTGGATTTACCAGTAGCTTTTTGTGCTTGGGAATAATCATGGCTGACTAGCCATTTGCATTACGAGAGGAAACCATGGTTGTGTAGGCCTATCTGGCACTACCAATACTCCTGAAGCGGAGTCCTGCTTAATCTTTTGCAAGCATCTACTGATGAGACATAATGGAGGAAATGCATAAACAAACATTCCACCCCAAAGCAGCGAGAAAGCATCCACTGCTGCTGCACCAGGATCTGGTTCCCATGAAACATATCTGGGCAACTGATGGTTTAGTCTAGATGCAAACAAGTCAATATCTAGCATTCCATAATGAGCAATCACTTGATTAAATATGTCCTGATTTAACATCCATTCTATGTTATCATTGAACTGACGTGACCTAGTGTCAGCTACAGTGTTGAATCTACCTGGCAAATATATTGCTGAAAGCCAGATATTTTGGTTGATGCATCAGCTCCAGATCTGATTAGCCAGTCTATCATAAGACTGTGACTTGACTCCACTCATGTGGTTTACATATGTCATTGCTGTGGTGTTGTCAATTTGAACCTGCCCATGCACGTCCCTCCTGGTAGAGCAATAAGCTTTAAGCCCATACCAGGTTCCCAACAACTCTAAATAATTGATCCCTCTTAATTGAAGAAGGGATGTCTCATCAGTATTCCATCTGCCTCCACAACTGGAAGACATATCTGTTGCACCCCAACCCAGCGCATGTACATCAGTCTGTAATATTATGGAAGGTGGTTCCAACGAAACCTTCCTAGAAATTTTTGAAACATTTACAATCCACCATTGAATGTCGGGAATTGCCCCAGCTGACAATTGCATAGGCCTATCAAAATGGCCCACCTGTGTTTGCAGTACCTGTTCTTTTGATCGTTGTAATTGTTGATAATGCAGAGGACCATATTGCACAGCTGGAAAAGCAGCCACCAATTTACCAATTAAACTGGCTACTCGTCTAATTGAAGGCCGTTGTTCTCTAAGGAGATTAACACAATCCTCAATTAACTGTTGCAATTTGTCCCTAGGCAAAGTTACCAACATCTAATTTGAATTAATTGTAAATCCCAAATAATCAATGATTTGAACTGGAGATAATTTGGATTTATCTGGATGAATGACGAAACCTAATTGTTCTAAAGTGAATTTAACAATTGAAACTCAGCATCAGCATGAATCTTTCCAACAATTAAAATATTCTCTAAATATTACCACATGCCCTTGAGCTCTGAGTAATGCTAAAACAGGCTTTAACAATTTAGTAAATAATCTAGGAGCTGAAGTTAATCCATTAGGCAGTGCTTCGAATTGCCACAACTGAGTCATCCAGATAAATTTCAAATACCTCCCATCATCACCATGAATAGACACTGAATAATATGCATCCTTTAAGTCAATGCTGGCCATATAACACCCTTTGCAAACATGATGTTTGGCCGTGGAAAAAGTTTCCATTTTGAAATACCTATAGCAAACAAATGTGTTCAAACTCGTCAGATCCAAGATAATTCTACATCCCCCAGTCTTTTTAGACCTCGGAAAAATACTTGACACAAACTGACGACTTTGATAAACTGACTTCTCAATCCCTTTCCTGTGTAATGTATTAATTTCTGCTTGTATGAGCACATTTTCCAATGTAAAATTCAATTTTGACCCCTTCAATACTGTTAAGTATAAATGAATCTGATGTTAACTCCTGCCATTGTTTGAGAAACAAATGCAATCTTCTCCCAATTTGAACATCAATCTCTTTAAGAGGCATTTAAAAAAAAAAAATTGTTTTTACCTATTTGAATATATATTTTTTTATTAGAGTATTTAGACAGTGAATTAGCAAACATATGTTATGATAGCAATATTTCATGTTCAACAAGCATACATTATTAATATTATCAAGTGTATCATTTTGACTCTAATAGTTTTTTTTATAAAGAGAGGAGAACAGTAAGAAAAATAGAATAAAAATCTACATTAAAGAAGAAAATCATAAAGAAAGGAATAATTTACTATTAATACATCGTAGGAGATAAGATCAAGGAATATAAGATATAACTTTTCATCTATTCCTAAATCCAAGTTTCAGTTAGGGTTCCCTGCCGAACCATTCTGCCGAACCATAAGAAGCATTTTTCTCACCTGCATACATCCTTGCAGAGCTGGTTGGCCCTGGTCCCTTGTAGGAAAAGGCATCCTTCCATTCACACCAGTGGCAGCCTGCCAGTTCCGATATCGCAGACTGAATGGCTGGTTTCTTCTCCTGTATCCGAACTGGTACCCCGCCGATAACAAAAAAAATCCTCTTCTCCTGTTTGCCACCTGACAATGAGACCCATCGTTTTTGCATCCTCACGACATTCTTTAACTCGCTTAGTGAGATCTACTCCAAATAAAAGATTGGGTGGTTGTACGCTGGGCGACTTGCACAAAGCCGCCAGATTGGGATTTATAACTGGCCTTATAGCACTTCTGATGTTATTTATCTCAATATAAGCACTACAAAGGAGTCCCAGACATCCTGATGGGCTTCAGACTTAAGGTTTAAAACTTACCTTCTGTTTTAAACTTACCACTTGGAGGAGATCTGCTGCTCCAACCGGCCAACTACACTAAAGCATCTGACGTAATTGCGCACCAACGGCTGTACGGGGTTCTTCACGTAATCACTCACATGACTCCGAAGTAAAATCTATATCTATATTTCTACCAATATGAACTGCAAACAGCCATCCCATTTGGGATCTACAAATGCTCTTTTTACGACAAAGTACATGTTCCAATCATGTTCCAAAGGGAAAGAGAGTAAACGGATGGTAAATGACCCCAGAATTAACGGGAAAGGAAGCTCACAAAGGGATAGGAGAGTATGGCCAAGTGTAATAGGGATTGATGTGAAAGGTGAGATGCGTAAGGAAATAAAAGTATTGTATATGAATGCGCGAAGTATAAGAGGTAAAGTAGATGAGCTTGAGGCTCAGTTACAGCTTGGTAGATATAATATTGTGGGGATTACTGAGATGTGGCTGCACGAGGATCGGGCTTGGGAACTTAATATTCAAGGTTATACGTCCTATAGAAAGGACAGGCAGGTGGGCAGAGGAGGGGGGGTAGCTCTGCTGGAGAGGGATGGAATTCAGTCCCTTGCAAGGTAAGACATACGGACTGATGAGGTAGAGTCACTGTGGATTGAGTTGAGGAATTGTAAAGGCAAGAAGACACTAATTGGTGTTATTTACAGACCCCCAAATAGTAGCCCGGATGTAGGGTGTCAGATGCAGCAGGAGTTAAAACTGGCATGTAACAAAGGTAATGCCACTGTGGTGATGGGGGATTTCAATATGCAGGTAGACTGGGAAAAACAGGTTGGTTCAGAACCCCAAGAAAGAGAGTTTGTAGAATGCCTCCGAGATGGATTCTTAGAGCAGCTTGTAATGGAGCCGACCAGAGAAAAGGCAATTCTGGATTTAGTGTTGTCCAATGAACGAGATATGATAAGAGAACTCGAGGTAAAGGAACCGCTTGGAGCTAGTGATCATAATATGATTATTTTAATCTGCAATTTGAGAAGGAGAACGTTAAATCGGAAGTGGCAGTGATGCAGTTGTACAAAGGGGACTAAGAAGGCATGAGAGGGGAGCTGGCCAAAGTAGATTGGAAAGGGATCCTAGCAGGAATGATGATGGAACAGCAATGGCAGGAATTTCTGGGCATAATCCGGAAGACGCAGGATCATTTCATTCCAAAAAGGAAGAAAGATTCTAAGGGGAATAGGAGGCAACCGTGGCTGACAAGAGAAGTTAAGGATAGAATAAAACTAAAAGAAAAGATGTATAACACAGCAAAGAGTAGCCGGAAGCCGGAGGATTGGGAAACTTTCATAGGACAACAGAAAGAAACAAAACAGGCAATACGGGCTGCAAAGATGAAGTACGAGGGGAAGCTGGCCAGGAATATAAAGAAGGACAGTAAAAGCTTCTTTAGATATGTTAAGGGAAAAAGAGTAGCAAAGTCAAATGTGGGTCCCTTGAAGGCAGACACGGGTGAAATTTCATTTCGGAGTCACGTGAGCACGCATGCGCGACATATTGTCGACCGCATGTGAGCGACAGGCAGTGAGGAGCGTTGCTCCTCTACTGCAGGGACCTGCAGGTAAGAAAAAACTAACCTGCGGTCCTTTTTTCATTTTAGGGACTCTGTGTACATACTCAAGGCCGCTTCGGCACTGACTGCGGACCTCGGGATGCGGGCAGTCAGCAGAGGCAGCATAGATTGGAGTCAGGCAAGCCCGTTGACCCAGGAAGGTCCGGGCTCACAAACTCGCCGGTCGGAGGGACGGCAGAGGCAGCCCGACTCTACACCGCAGCCCGCAGAACACCGCGGACTCTCGGCATGGAAGAAGGAGTGCGGCTTGCAGGCTCGCCGTTCAAAGTTAGTAACGGCAGAACAGCAGCCCCGTCTCTACACCACAGCCCGCAAGGACACTGTGGTCTGTCGGCATTAACCAGGAAGTGGGGCTTGCAGGCGACGGCAGAGCGGCAGCCGCGACTCTACACCGCAGCCCCCATGGACTCTGTGGGCTGACGGCTTACACGCCGTTCGCAGCTAGCAACGGCACTGCGACAGCCCCGACTTCATTTTCTACACCGGGCAGGTTGGGCAGCTCGTTGACCCGGTAGGGTCCAGGCTCACACTCGCCGTTCACAGGTAGTGACGGCAGAGCAGCAGCCCGAATCTACACCGCAGCCCCCAGGGTCACCACGGATTGACGGCAACGCTACCCGGATGTCGGGCAAGCCCGTGGACCAGGAGGGTCCGGGCTCGGAAACTGCCATTCCCGGGTAGCGAAGGCAGAGCATGAGCTCCGACTCAACGCCGCAGGCGGCAGGAATTCCGTAGACTGACGGCTATGCTACCCTATAGAGGTAGAAGACAGAGCCGGAGCCCCGACTCACACACAGGCAGGAGACTTGCCGTTAGCGGCAGTCTATGTCCCGCATGAGAGTCTGGTCACCATTGGAGCTGGGGGGGGGGGGGGGGGGGGGGGGGGGGGGGGGGGTGGAGAGTGCGCTCCTCCACCGGAAGCTTCATGTAGACCCTCAGATAAGATACTAACCTTGAGTTGTTTAGCTTCTGTACTAGACTTTGCTTACAGAAAAGATGGATGGGAGACCAGAATGAAGGCATCAAAGCATGCCTCCCAGGGCTATGGGACTTCGGATGGGATCAGCGTCCACTATTCCCGGAGCTGCCCGCAACACCGACGGTACCCACTCCGTGGGCCGGGATAAGGACACGGAAACCGGGGAGCCCTGTGCAGCCAGGACCTGATTCTCCACCACGGCTGGCCATGGAGCCGCAAAGTGGTAGGAGCACCGGGTGGGAGCAGGGTTTGCAAGACCCTGACTCCGTACCACTGTCACCTAAGCATATGGACAGTGGAGCAAAGGTGCGTAAACGTGTGACCCGCTCGGCGGCACAGACTCACCACCGGGGGAGCCTGCGAGATCGCGGGCCGGTGGAGTGTCATCTCGGTCACCGCACCCCGCTTTAGCGGCTGGACGTGACCGAACGTCGCCTTAGTCCCAGTGGAGGACAGGCGGCAAGCCCGCGCGGACGTCGGGGTACCGCACTTCGGCGACAGGGACCGACTCACCACCGCTCATGTCTTCCAGACAGGCGGGCCGCCACCATCCGGAAGACTGCGGACCTGCGGCATGTCAGCGCAGGAGTCGCTAAGCCCCGCTGGAGCGGCAGGCAGCGACATCCTGTCGAGGCACCCATAGTCATCACCTCGACGAGGTGCGGGCCGATGACTGAAAGCCTCAGTAGTTCAGGAGAACCTCAGAAGATCGACTTGTCGTCCGCAGATGCGGCGGCGGTCGCATGGCTCGGATGGCGTGCGTGATGGAGCGTATCCTAGAGCACAATCTCTGCAGCTGGACCAGATATCCTCCAGGCCACCCAGCATGTCCCGTCATCGGTGGGGAATGCCACGGATCAGCAGCTGGCAGACACGTAAGCAGGGTTGGAGCAGGAACCTACAGTACCTGAGGAAACCCAGGAGGAACTGCTGAATGTGGTCTCCAAGTTCGCCCAGCCGAAGCACTCAGGTCAGCCTTTGCAGCCCAAACCAGTGGCCAGCACAGACTACCTCACCACACACCAGCTGCAGGAACAGATCCTTACCGAGGCGATCAACATATACCAGGCCCAAACAACTGCATATCGTTGAATGTACCGACAGTCAACACGCCCATCTGGGGCAACATCAATCCGGGGATAAGGGCACAGGATCTGAAGTTACAAAAGATCCTGAAATTGCTGACGTCGGGGATTACTGCCTTTGCCAGGTTGGTTGACGGTACGGAAATGACGGCAGAGCAGGTGGATGCCCTTGCGATGTCAGTCATGAAGTTAACGCTTCCCGGAGTATCGCCATTAAACCGACTCCAAACCCCATATTTGCGGGGTTGTACAAGGCATCTGCGATGCCACCACCGAGACAGCTGTTCGGTGAGGACCTGCCCAAACAGGTCTAGGACCTGGATTAGGAGACGAAGGCAGTCGGGTTGATGAACCCACCTCCCTCCAGCAGGACGGCAGTGCACAGGCAAACGCCATATGTAAGACCTCGGGGGCCACCTGAAAGACCAGTAAGGACCTACACGCCGGCAGCACCTCAACACAATCCAACGGAACACCAGAAACCAGAACGTCAGGCCCGCCATGGAGTCAGGTGTTGCAGAAAACGCAACCAGATTCTGCAACATAAAGGACCATGGACGTCATACAGCATCATGCAGAGAGAGTCCACTAGGAAGCAGTACCTCACCCACATAAGGATATGGGAGGTTTCTGTAGTCAGGCCAAGACCACCAACATATCTGCTATGATCTCCAATGTGCTGGAATCCTCATGGGTCTTCATTATGATGAGTCCCTCAGTTACAGTGCCGTATACAGTGCCAGGAGTGCACTGTCATCCTACCTCAACATTGGAGTGGGATCCCACCAGCTGGTATCCAAACTATGAGGGGTATGTTCTATCCATCCCTCCCCGACCACGATATTATATTACCTGAGATATAGGGGTGGTGTTGACCCTACTCAGGAGCTGGTCGCCTATGACGGATTTACCACTGGCCTTACTCACCTACAAAGTGGTGATGGTAATGGCACTGAACACAGCACAACGGGTCCAGACTACAGGAATTCTATCCATTCATACCTGGATAGAATGATCGACCCATAATAAAGTAACTTCTTTATAGAAGAGTTGCTTAAACTACACATACCTGCGACTACAGGTCTGAATATGGCCATCAGGAATATGGAGACGGATCTGTTATCAGCCATGGAAACCCACATCACAGGGTGATGGTGCAGACTATCTCCAGATGGCTCACGGTGGTATTCAGTGCAGCAGGTAAGACACTAACCTTTTAAAATGTCATTCTACCAGGGCTGCATCCACATCAGCGGCGAGGACCATGGAGGTGTTCATGGATCATGTCCTCGCAATAGCGGGCTGGCACAGTGTATCTACATTTCAGCGGGTTTATAACAAACCTGTGGCTGCTCCCGCAACGTTTGCTGAGTCAGTTTTAAGTGCTGTTCCCTAAACGTTTGTCCCCGAGTTCAGGGGTTTATTGTTGTATTAACAAAAATGTTATTATTTTTCAGCTTGTTTAAGTCTGAAATACGTTAACATACTTCCTCCATCAGTATTATGGCTGTGTGTGAGCATGGACGTGATCCAGGGCATGTAATCACAGAGCTTTGAAATCTTCACGAAGTCACTCACGTGATTCCGAAATGAAATAGTAAGATTAAACGAGAACTTACCAGTTTGAAGTTTGATCTTTAATTTATGAGGAGTTGCGATGAGGGATTTCGTGCCCTCCGCTCCCAACCCTCTACTATAAGGTCAGCTGGTAAATAGAGTCTCTTCAATCTTACTATATTAGTTCATTTTTGGGTAGTTCTGTGATCCCACACCACTGCTTTCAAGAATGTCGCGCATGCGTACTTGGCGGGGTCTTCACAAAATCCCTCATCGCAACTCCTCATAAAATAAAGATCAAACTTCATACTGGTAAGTTCTCATTTAATCTTACTATTATTATGGGCAACAAGGAAATGACAGACGAGTTGAATAGGTACTTCGGATCCGTCTTCATTTAGGAGAACACAAACAATCTCCCAGATGTACTGGAGGACAGAGGATCTAAGGGGGTAGAGGAACTGAAATAAATTTTCATTAGGCGAGAAATAGTATTGGGTAGGCTAATGAGACTGAAGGATGATAAATCCCCTGGGCCTGATGGTCTGCATCCCAGGGTCCTCAGGGAGGTGGCTCTAGAAATAGTGGACACATTGGTGATCATTTTCCAATGTTCAATAGATTCAGGATCAGTTCCTGTGGATTGGAGGATAGCTAATGTTATCCCACCTTTCAAGAAAGGAGCGAGAGAGAAAACGGGGAATTACAGACTAGTTAGCCTAACTTCGGTGGTGGGAAAGATGCTGGAGTCAATTATTAAAGAGGTAACAATGGAGCATTTGGATAGCAGTAAAAGGATTAGTCCAAGTCAACATGGATTTATGAAAGGGAAATCATGCTTGACTAATCTTCTGGAATTTTGGATGAAGGGGTAAAATGGATGAAGGGGTGCCAGTGGATGTAGTGTATCTAGACTTTCAGAAAGCCTTTGATAAGGTCCCGCATGGGAGACTGGTGACTAAAATTAAAGCACATGGTATTGGGGGTAGGGTGTTGACATGGATAGAAAATTGGTTGGCAGACCGGAAGCAAAGAGTTGGAGTGAACGTGTCTTTTTCAGAATGGCAGGCAGTGGCGAGTGGAGTGCCGCAAGGCTCGGTGTTGGGGTCGCAATTGTTTACCATATATATAAATGATTTTGAAGAGGGAATTAGGAGCAACACTAGCAAGTTTGCGGATGACACAAAGCTGGGTGGCAGTGTGAACTGTGAAGAGGATGTTAGGAGGTTGCAGGGGGACCTGAACAGGTTGAGTGAGTGGGCAGATGCGTGGCAGATGCAGTATAATATAGATAAAAGTGAGGTTATCCACTTTGGTGGCTAAAACAAGGGGGCAGATTATTATCTTAATGGGGTTAGGTTAGGTAAGGGGGAGGTACAGCGAGACCTGGGTGTCCTTGTACAGCAGTCACTGAAAGTTGGCGTGCAGGTACAGCAGGCTGTGAAGAAAGCTAATGGAATGTTGGTCTTCATAACAAGAGTATTTCAGTACAGTAGTTAAGAGGTTCTTCCGCAGTTGTATAGGGCTCTGGTGAGACCACATCTGGAGTATTGTGTACAGTTTTGGTATCCTAATTTGAGGAAAGACATCCTTGTGATTGAGGCTGTGCAGCATAGGTTCACGAGATTGATCCCTGGGATGGCGGGACTGTCATATGAGAAAAGATTGAAAAGACTAGGCTTGTATTCACTGGAGTTTAGAAGGATGAGGGGGTTTCTTATAGAAACATATAAAATTATAAAAGGACTGGACAAACTAGATGCAGGAAAAATGTTCCCAATGTTGGAGGAGTCCAGAACCAGGGGCCACAGTCTTAGAATAAAGGGGCGGTCATTTAAGACTGAGCTGAGAAAAAACTTTTTTACACAGAGAGTTGTGAATTTATGGAATTACTTGCCACAGAGGGCAGTGGAGGCCAAATCACTGGATGGATTTAAGAGAGAGTTGGATAGAGCTCTTGGGGCAAGTGGAGTCAATGGATATGGGGAGAAGGCAGGCGCGGGTTATTGATAGCGGACGATCAGCCATGATCATGTTGAATGGCAGTGCTGGCTCGAAGGGCTGAATGGCCTCCTCCTGCACCTATTCTCTATGTTTCTATGTTTCTAAACAAACCATGTCTGTTTTATTTGAGGACAAGGCAGGTTTTTACCATTTAGCAATAATTTGATTTATAAGGATAAACAGCATGGAAAGAGGCCATTCGCCCTACCACACCCATGCCTAGCAATCTGTAATGAAGAAGCATTACAACATTTAAAATGCATTTGGACAGGTACACAAATAGGTACGGTTTGGAAGGATATGGGCTAAGTAAGTGGGACAAGCTCAGTTAGGCAACATAGTCCGCATGGACGAGTTGGGCTGAAAGGCCAGTTCTATAATACTATGTCTATGTGTCTAGGTTCTCCTTAATGCTACACAGTTCTATAATACTATGTCTATGTGTCTAGGTTCTCCTTAAATGCTCTCAGCAAATCTGCTTCCACCACTCTCTCAGGCTGTATTTTCCAGGTACTCATTGCTCTCTGAGTGAGAAAGGTCTTCCTCATGTCCTTCCTGATTCTCTTACCCCTTTCCTAATATATATCTATCTATATATATATATATATATATATATATATATATATATATATATATATATATGGATATATATCTACCCATCTATATATATATATATATATATATATATATATAGATGGGTAGATATATATCCTTTCATTTTATCTATCTCTGATATGGGAATAATTGCCCCTTGAATTGAGTGATGCTCTGCTTTTTAAGATTAAATCACATTTGTGGATTTGGAGCCATTGTGAGGCCAGATCAGGTAATGATGGCACATTTCTTTCCTCAATTACATTTTTGTGACTGCCCAGTCTCACAGTTACCATAACCGATATAAGCTCTTCATTTCATATGGAACTACTTGAGCTGAAATATTCCAAATATCACAATAGAATTAGAACCCGTGGATAAATAGCCTGCAGAAGCCCATCCATAATCATTATGCCACAATATTCCTTTTAGTTGTATGGCATTATTTTTGTGGCCTGGTGTTTGGTTCTTCAAGCATTCTGTGACTTGCAAACATCATTTTCCAGCAGAAACAGATCTAATTTTCAGGCAGAAGTTTATTTAAAATAATTGGACACATTGAGGCCATACATCAAGGGGCTGAAGGGCATGATTCCAAACTAAACCCAACTTTACCTTGGTAACAGAATAACATTGGATGATACATGAATGATAGTTGCAAGCTGGTCTTCTAATATGTAACCCTCCTGGCAATTAAATAAAAAGTTTGGTGAGAATGGTTATACAGCAGAAAGCATGTCTGTGGGCAAATTTGCTACCATAGCCCCAACCAGTGTGTGCTCTGTGATATAATTTCTAATCCTTATAAAACAATCTATTGTTCAGTACATTATGTGAATTTGAAAATAAATTTGCTTCAGTGCAAGTTGTCATTTTTCCAACAGCACTAAGAGTTTATTAATTCAAGCTGACATCTCTTACTGTAAATCACTTGTAAGATTTTATGAACCAAAAATCCAGCAGTAGTAGATATTGAATCATTCTGTCCAGTCAAGGCTGGGGTGTTTTGGACCACAGGGCTGCCAAAGGTGATGGGGAACAGATAGAAAAGTGGACTTGAGGCCAAAGAAAGGATTGATTGATGGAGCATGGTGAAGGGGCCATTTGACTATGCCTGGTCCTGTTTCTTGTAAAATTCGACAAGTTTTATGTTGCTGTTTGTGGGACCTTCCCTTGCATGAAATGGATGCTAAATGTTCTATCTTACAACACAGATTAAGATAAAACTTCATTGGCTACCCTGCAGTGAGCAACATATAAAAGGGCATTTTGAAAATATGTAAGTAATAAAATGAAAATATTCACCCAAATAATCGGTGTTCCTCTCCGCAAGTAGTATTGAATTGAGTTAATGGTTTATTTCACTTGGTGTGTATATGGAATGAGCTGCCAGTGGATATGGCAGCAGCAGGTACAATTATGAGTTTGGAAAGATATTTAGACAGATACTTCTCCCACCAGGCCCGCCAGGTCGCCGGTCGTGTCACCACTCCCGAATCCCATTTCTTCTCCCGCGAAAGAAGGTGAAGTGGTCTCCTACCGCACGAGGGCCGGACGGGTTTGCAGGCCACCCATTAGATACGGTGATTTTGTATAATCTTGCTAGCATGTTCTTAGTATCCACTTGGTATATTGTTTAAGGTACCGTAGTTACTTTTTATTTTCTACAAGAAGAGATGTAGATTGGCTATTGCATGCTAGCCAATTAGAGTGTTTGTTAGTAGTAGCCCCACCTAGTACATGCTTTATAATATTAGGAACTCGCCTATGTCAAGCAGTAGATGTAGCAGCTTGGACGTGTAATGTACTGCATATCAATACTGTAAGTGTTTAATAAAAATGTGTTTTATCTTCAAATGTATACGAGTCCAATAATTGCAGAATGATACGGTGTGGACCTGTCCACACCGACCATGTCCCATCTACACAAGCCCCACCTGTCTGCGTTTGTCCCATATCCCTCTAAACCTGTCCTACCCATGTACCTGCATCAACTACCTCCTCTGACAGCTCGTTACATACACCCACCACCCTTAAAAACATTACCCGTCAGGTTCCTATTAGAGCTTCTCCCCCTCAACTTAAACCCATGCCCTTTGCTTCTCAATCTTTCTTTAGTTCAGCTGGGGTTTTCTTTTGACCTAGGGTTGCTGTGGTCATGAACCACTCTTTACCATGGAAGTTCTTTGGTTGCTGCACGGTGGTGCAGCGGTAGAACTGTTACTTCGCAGCGCCAGAGAACCAGGTTCGATCCTGAATACGAGTGCTGTCTGTGCAGAGTTTGCACAATCTCTCTGAAACCGCGTTGGGTTTTATCCGGCTGTTCCGGTATCCACCCACATTCCAAAGACATGCAGGTTTGCAGGTTAATTGTCTTCTGTAAATGGCGCCAATTAGGATGCAAGAGTGGGATAACAGGGTGGTGAATCTGTGGAATTCTTTGCCACAGAAGGCCGTGGAGCACAAGTCAATGGATACTATTTATGGCAGAGATAGATAGATTCATGATTAGTATGGGTGTCAAGGGTTATGGGGAGAAGGCAGGAGAATGGGATAGATCAGCCATGATTGAATGGCAGAGTAGACTTGATGGGTCGAATGCCCTAATTCCTCTCCTATCACTATGACCCTATGAACATATAACTAGTGTGAACGGGTGATCTATGATTGGCATGGATTCGGTGGGCTGATGGGCCTGTTTCCACACTGTATCTTGAAAACGAAATGTAGAAGAAAGTTTGAGAATTTTCAGGTTCAAAATAATGACAGGCGCTCACCCCATGACTAATTATTATTTAAGTGATTTCTGTGAAAAGCTAGATCTCAGCGATGGAATGTAGTGAATACAGATGTTTAATTTCTAAAACAAAAAGGGAGTTTGAAGATAATCAATAGCTCTGGCATGAATTAAAATTGAACTCATCATGATATTATTGCACACACTTTGGATCAGAATCAACTTTCAATCTTATTTCATTTTCCGTTCTTTGGAACACAGTTCTTCGATATTACAGGAGTAATTTGACCTTGTCACTGATACACTCCTCCTGGAATTCATGACTTTTGAAATAAGACTCAAATCAAGAAGAGATTATTGTCATGTGCACAAGTACGCTGAAGTATTGGCACAGCAGAGATCTTGCAGCAGCATCATAGGCACAGAGACTCAGACAACACACAAGCGGAAATTATACATAAATTACACATGAATTCTGCAAGATAGTAAAAACAAGATGGAAAAAAAAATAGGCTTTAGTGCAAGACACAATTAGTCATCAATCATCAGTCAGAGTATAGACGTTGAAAGGTCCTGTTGCAGTTGTATAAGATTTTGGTGAGGTCACATTAAGAGTATTTTGTTCATTTTTGGTCACCATCTCACAGGAAAGATGTTGTCAAGCTGGAAAGGGTGCAGCGAAGATTTATGAGGATGTTGCCAGGACTCGAGGGCCTGAGCTGTAGCAGGCTAGGACTTTATTCCATGGAGCGCAGGAGGATGAGGAGTGATCTTATAGAGGTGTATAAGATCATGAGAGGAATATGGTAAGGTAAAGCTTTTACGCAAAGAGTGATGGGTAAATGGAATGAGCTGGTGGAGGAAGTAGTTGAGGCAGGTAGTATCATAACGTTTAAGAGATATTTGGACAGGTACACGGATAAGATAGGTTTAGAGGGATATGTGCCAAGCAGGTGGGTGGGACAAGTGGCATGGGCAAGTTGGGCAGAAGGGCCTGTTTTCACGTTCTATGACTTTATAAGTCTATAAAAAATACAAGTCTATGTAGTGCAAGAGGTGGTCGGTGGTGTTGTAGTGTTCCGTTGCTAAGGTAGGATCAGGGTTGTTTGGGTGGCTCAAGGATCTCATAGTTCCTGTCTTGACTGAGTGAGTGGTGCTTTCAACTGAGCAATTGTATGAGTGGATTCAAGCTTTACTCTGGCGATTGAGCTAAAAATCTAGGCTGATGCTCCAGTGAAGTAGTGAGAAAGTGCAATGCAACTGAGGTGCAGGGGTTCAGAGAAAGGCTTGGTGGCCTTGATTCAATGATTCAACGACACGTTAATGTCACATGTACCTAGCTACAGTTGAATGCTTTGTTTTGCGTATAAGCTGGTAAAATCATATATCGGACCTTACCGAGGCAGTACACAAGTGTCTGGCACTGACAAAGTTACATAGGTTCACGGAACAGTCTTCTCCCTGCCGCCGCACTTGGCGACAGGCAATCCCCCCCACCAAGGTCCTGCAGCTTCACCTGACATTTCATTAGATGACAGAGCAGGCTTAATGGGTTGTATAAAGCTCTCTTGTGTTTAGTTCTTCTGTTTTTCACAGCCAAATAAAGATCTTACATTAATCCCGATGGTTAATTCTGATGTAGACCGACACATTTGACATTAACTATTGCAAATAAAAGATGAATATTAGAATTCAAATGGTCAATTAAGAATGCCCCAGAGCCAACACATCCTCGAAAACAACTAAACAGCAGAAAGGAGACATCTTGTAAAATGTACCCACATGAGCCTTCCTAAATTATTTTTTTCTGGACTTCATAGTGCATGTGTCTTCAGAAGGTTGCTCTATATTTGAAAATTTAGAGGAAGAAGATGCCTATGTCATCATCATGCCACTATTGCATATTCACTTTATCTGCCTCACACATAGTCAGAGAGTCTTACAGCATGGAAAAAGGCCCTTCAGCCCAACTTGCCCATGCCAGCAACAAGTCCCATCAACACTACTCCCACCTACCTGCATTTGACCCATATCCCTCCAAACCTAGCTTTTCCATGTACCTGTCTAAATCTATATTACTAAAAGTCTGATCTTGACCACTTCCTGTTGTTCTGTATCTTGATTTTAGAAAAAACGCTGCCACTTACGGCTGTGATCTTGGGCCATCTTACTCAGTCCCCCTACGCTGCGCAGGACAAGAGGATTTTTCCCATTGATGAAAAATAAAAGAGTTATTAGTGTTTAAAAAATGTCGAGATTCTCTCTCCTGAAGGCCACGCCCCTTCCGGAGGGACTATAAAACCGGAAGTGTGGAGGTGCCTCAGTTCTCTGCAAGATGGGGGAGCGAGAGGTCGCAATTCTCAGCTGAGCTGTGAATAACACTGAACACATGTCTGTGAGTGGTTTTACTGACCTGTCAGTGCCCTTAATGTGGTTTGAAAATGTAGTTTGAAAATGCAAAAGTGTGTTTTGGTTTGAAAGTGCTAAAGCTGTGTTGACTTTGGTTTTGAAAGTGCTAAAGCAAGCTGCGTTGCCTTTGATTTTGAAAGTGCTAAAGCAAGCTGCCTTGCCTTTGGTTTTGAAACTGCTAAAGCGAGCTGCCTTGCCTTTGGTTTTGAAAGTGCTAATGCGAGCACCCTCTGACTAAAGAAATTCCTTCTCATCTCCTTTTTAAAGGTATGTCCTTTTATTCTGATGCTGTGGCCTCTGGTCCTCGACCCTCCCACTGGTGGAAATATCCTCTCCACATCTACTCGATCCAGGCCTTTTACTATTTGTTAAGTTTCAATGTCCCCCCTCATCCGTCTAAACTCCAGTGATTAGAGGCCCAGTGCCATGTTGTTTCTCTTCCTGATGATCTTTAATGATGTGGATGAAGAAGGCAAATATTCTATAGCTTTTTCACCTTGTTCCACCTATTTCTGATTGTGTCCCACAAAGTTTCCATTCTGTAATGAAATAATAAGATTAAATGAGAGCTTACCAGTTTGAAGTTTGATCTTTATTTTATGAGGAGGTACATTGAGGGATTACGTGACGACCCCGCCAGCACGCATGCGCAACTTTCTTCAAAGCAGCGGTGTGAAATCACACATGCGCAACTTTCTTCAAAGCAGCGGTGTGAAATCACAGATGACAGAAGTTTACCTAAATTATAGTAAGATAAGAGAACTAGAATACCAGTTGACCTATATGATAGAGGATTAGGCGCGGAGGGCACGTAATCCCTCAACGTAACTCCTCATAAAATATAGATCAAACTTCAAACTGGTAAGTTCCCATTTCATCTTACTATTTTACTTCGGAGACACGTTCTGTGATTTCATGCCGTGGAAACGAGTCCATGCATCACTCACTGCATCAGTGAAGAGTAAACATTAATAATGCATTCAGACATGACATAGATATAGACATGTTGATGCTTTTAATGAACAAATAATTATAATAGTAACCTCCCTCAACCGGAAGGAAACTATAAACAGAACCTAAAATAGAGTTGGCAAATACCCCCGGTCTGGCAAAGGTTTAGATCTAATATTTTTGGAAGATCATTCGTTTTGACCATCCTGCAGCCGCTAGGATGTGGTTCCATGAACGTTCATCCCCTGCTGCTGACATTGTTGCAGCCTAGGTGGAGGAGGCTTCAAATGTCAGTGTTCACTTCTATATCCCTGAACCCGTTTTGACCACCTGGAGATGGTCTGTAGTGATACCTTCTTATGAGGCTAGTTCAGAGTCTCTAAGGCTCTAGTGACCTAAACATACTGGTGTAAATGTGTATTCTGCTGATTAAGTCATAAACATAAATGTTATTTTGCCTGCATATATAATCATCCTGTCCATTCACGGCTATGCAAAGACTGGACCCGTTGCGCTGATCTCAGTGCCATGAGCATAACCACTTAGTACGTGAGTTTGACCAAGGACAGGGATGTTCCAATGTTAACATCCCATATCTCTGCGTACCTTACCTGGGAGGTTTTGAGTTGAAGATACCCTTCATAATCTAGATATCAGAAGGTGTGACCCGACAGAGTAGATTCTGCTACCCGCAGCCAATATGATGAGAAGCACGTTGGGCACAGTAAATGGCACTTTATTAATGATTGTCAAACCCCATATAGAACTGAACTTCAAGACGTCGGTCATCCATGCCGAATTATATGTAATAATAGTATAAAACAAAAATACATCCCATCTCCTTATGAGGAAAGTACTGCTATTTTGGTGCTATCCCTGCAATTGCAGTGAGCACGTCCATGGTTTGGTTTACAACCCGAGCCGCAGGAACGGTCTTCCCAGTCTGCAAGTCAATGAATTGATTATATTATGTAGAGGGTGGTTCCCTGAGTCACGGCTAACTAGCAATTTAATGTCTGGAAATAACCATATAAGGTTCTATCATCATTCCCAACATCAGTAGAAACCATGGCTGTACAGGCCAGTCAGGCACTCCGAAAAGCCTGAAGCGGGAGATTGCTGAATTTGCAAGACCCGTCCGATGAGGCAAAATGGAAGAAGACATAAAGAACATTCCTCCCCAGTACAGCGAGAATGCATCCATCGCCACTGATATGCCACGTATGTTGCAACTGGTGATTGAGCCTGGATGCAAACATCTCAATCTTTTGGTGTTCCATCGAGCCCACAATGTCATTAAATACTTGTGATTCAACATCCATTCTGTGTTGTCATTGAGTTTACATGGTGATACACCAATGCCAAATGAAGTTAGGTAAACTATCACCGGATACTTTAATTGATTGCACCCATGTGATTAACATATAACAGCACCAGGGTGTATCAAGTTAGACTTGAGCATGCAGATAATGCATATTCATAGAACATTTTTAATCCACAGAATGCACCTAGTGTGTATAGGTAGTTGATACCATATAACTGAACAATTGGTAACTCATGCAAACCCATCCGCCTCCGTAACTAGAGATGGTATTAGTGATATCCATCTTTGAGCAATAGCATCAGTTAGTAATTAACTGAAGATTTACTGATGAAAGTTAGTGGAGCAATGCTGAATACTGTTTGTCCACCATGGTTTCATTTTATAGTTTCAGCTGTGAATAGCATAGGTCTGGTAGCATTTCAGTTGGTATCAACTTAAATTTAACTGGATGGATGAGAACCCAATTTCTGAGATATATAATTTTCTGGCTGATACTGCTAATTTGTCAAAATACAGCGTTTAGAACATTATCCAGATAGGCCATAACAATAGCTTTTTTTTTGCTCTGAGCAGCCGAAGCACTGGTTTTAGTAATTTGGTAAATAACCTGGAAGCTGGTTAGCCCATTTTGCAATGTTTTTGACTGTATCATGTCCCATCCAGCTAAATTTCAAATACCTCTGGTGAGCCCTATGAGTGGAAACTGTTCCTCTGTTGTTAGACAGTAATGAAGTTTCCTATTCAGAAATGTCTAGACTGCACATGCGAGTTGCTGTCTCGCTTGTATACTGTGCAGTATAAAATTGATCTCATGTTTCTTTTAGTTTATAAATAGATCATATGCACAAAACAAGTGTAAATTTTACCAACTTGTAAATGGTCCACATATCTCATATTTCGGAAAGAACCAGACCCACCTACCTTCATGGTTATTGGTGGTCTTGTGGTAAGCCCAAAGGCCCTTGGTGCGGGTTCTATTTCCGTCCCAGATTTGGAGAGTAGGATTGCTGGGGTGCATGGATCCATATTTTACCTGAGGACCATTTTGGGCCTTGGCCTGAAGGCCTGTGCCCAGCTTTGAAGCTGACACCATCTTCAGTGAAACGCTTGCTGTCGATAGGGACTTGGGGTGTGTTGTAGCCATGGTACCTTGATAAGCTGGACAGCTTTGATTCTTCATCCGGGTCTTACCTGTTTGGACAGGTTTCCTGAAGAGAGGATTCGGCTGGAAGGCAAACCCCGTGGTTTGCCTTCCAGCTGTCCCGGGTTTTCCCCGCGGATTCCAATCTCTGTGGTTTCCACAGCCGGGATTTCCTTGCACTCCCTGAAGACGGGATTCCCCACGAAGTCCGTGTTCGGGTATCCCCCCCAAGCCGGGTATCCCCGCGATTTCGCAGCCAGGATTTCCCCGCGGTGTAGGTGGGATTCCACGATGTCTCCAGCAGGAACTCCGTAAGAGCTTCCTACAAGGAGAAACAGACCTGGAATTAAGTTGAAAAACTTACCTTCAGGTTTGAAACTTACCGCTGGTGGAGCAGCGCAACCACAGCCTGTCGTTGTGCAATGCGGTAGACAATATATCGCGCATGCGTGCTGGCGGGGTCTTCACGTAGTCACTCACGTGATTCCGAAGTAAAATATCTGTTTTACCACTCAAATTTCTAATGATTCATGTGAAATTCCTTTGTCAGTTTGGTAATGGCAGTAACCACTTGAACTAAACGGGCAGATGTTACCACTTAATGAATGTCATATAGTTTACAAAATCTTTCCTGACATTAACACGGATTCACTAAATCTTTAGTGTATGATGATTGATTTTGTGCATCAGTGAAAAATAGCTGAAGGTAAACTGACAGCTCATGTGCTGTCTTTTGTGAATTTATTGCAATTGGATAACCCATCTGAGAATGAGAAGCATTCACTGTAAGGAAAAATTGCTGCTAGACTTCACGTAACACCTTTTGAATATCTCAAACCTTTCATCTCAATCATCGCCTCATTTTCTGAACATAGTCCCGGCTAAATGAACAGAGTATAACACCCCAGAGATAAATACCATGTCTGCATCCATTTACATTTCATAAGGATGGGGGAGGGGGGGGGGTGCTCATTGACACGTACTGAATAGTGAAAGGCTTGTATCGAGTGGATGTGGAGAGGATGTTTGCACTAGTGGGAGAGTCTGGGACTAGAGGTCATAGCCTCAGAAATTAAGGATGTTCCTTTAAGAAGGATAAGAAGGAGATGAGTAGGAATTTCTTTAGTCAGAGGGTGGTGAATCTGTGGAATTCTTTGCCTCAGAAGGCTGTGGAGGCCAAGTCATTGCATAATTTTAAGGAAGAGAGATAGAGTCTTGATTAGTACAGGTGTCAGGGGTTATGGGGAGAAGGCAAGAGAATGGGGTTTGGAGGAAGAGGTAGATCAGTCATGATTGGATGGCAGAGTTGAATAGATGGGCCGAATGGCCTAATTCTGCTCATATTACTTATGACCTGATGACTTTATTCAGTCAGAGATGGACAGGCAGGAAGTTCATAGATAACAGGTCACAAAATTAACCTGTCCAGTGACACCCCCATGTATACTTGGGTCATGGCCAATAGTGAAAACAAAACCTGACAGTGAACAGGTTAAACCCATCTCGAGGCATGTATGCTTACCAGTGATAAAACAATGACAATTTTATAGAATCATATGGAAAGTAAATCTTGTTAAAAAAAATCAAACATTGTTTGTGACAAACTGGATGGATAAAGGAGTAGAAATACATGTAATGTCCACCTTGCCAGGTCATCGGTGCCAGCTCTGATTTGTTCTTTACCTTTTTATACCTCCAGTTTCCCTCTCCACTGACTCTCAGTCTGAAGAAAGGTCTTGACCCAAAACAGTGCCTACTGCTATTCTTCAGAGATGCTGCCTGACCCGTTGAGTTACTCCAGCATTTTGTGTCCATCATACATATAATGTATTTGGAGTTCTGGAAGATATTCAATAAGGTGCCTCATGAAAGATGCCATACAAAAGTTCATAAAGTTATGAATAACATTTTGATATGAGTAAACAGTTTGTGAACTTACAGAAAATAAAGTGAGGATAAATGAGTTAATTTTGCAATTAGTAATCATAAATTATTCAGGTACCACGGAAATTAGAGTTGGGACCTAAATTATATACAGTACCATCTACGTTAATGACTTAGATGAATGGTTTGAGTATAAATACAGCGTTGAAGCCAAGATTGGTGTTGTGATTATTTAATTAAATGGTAGAACAGGTCTAAGGGAACAATCGGCCTATTCCTGCACATGCTACAGTATACGTTCTCCCCAGTCCTAAATGGCTTCCCTCTTACTCTGAAACTGAAACCCCGGGTTCTGGACTCATCAGCCAGGTGAATGAATCCTCCCTAAATACTTAATCTCTCCTCACATAGCAAACCTTTACATTACTCTACTTTAAAGAAACCGAACGGAAACAGGCCCTTTGGCCCACCGCGTCCACGCTGACCAGCGATCACCCCTCACACTAGCTGTATACTACACACTAGGGACAATTTACAATTTACAGAAGCCAATTATCTTACAAACCTGCACGTCTTTGGAGTGTGGGAGTTGTTAAAGTTCAATTTGCTTGAAACTGGAGAAACAGGCCCTTCGGCCCACCGAGTTCGCACCGACCAGCGATCCCTGCACATTAACACTATCCTACACACACTAGGATTAACTCATTTATCCTGACTTTATTTTCTGTAAGTTCCCAAACTTTTTACTCATATCAAAATATTATTCATAACTCTATGCACTTTTGTATGGCTTCTTTTATGAGACACCTCATTGAATATCTTCCAGAACTCCAAATACATTATATGTATGATGGACACAAAATGCTGGAGTAACTCAACAGTTCAGGCAGAATCTCTGGAGAAAAGCAATGTTCGATCATAAACAGACCATTTGGTTTTAATACTCAAATGGGAATTTTGCAAATCATATTTTATCTATTTATACGCTAACCATGGCCTCCATATTACCAGAGCCTTCCAGGAGATAATATATATAAAAGTGATTAGTCCATAGGGTCATTAGATCATGTGATAGGAGCAGAATTAGGCCATTCGGCCTATCAAGTCTACTCCACCATTCAATCATGGCTGATCTATCTCTCCCTCCGAACTCCATTCTCCTGCCTTCTCCCCATAACCCTTGACAACAGTATCTATCTATCTCCGCCTTAAAAATATCAATTGACTTGGCCTCCACAGCCTTCAGTGGCAAAGAATTCCACATATTCACCACCCTCTGTCGAAAGAGAAGGTCCAGAGGGAGGGGAGGTGATTAGTGTCAATGGTGGGGGCACATGGCTAGATTCTACTTTCTATATTATTTTATACAAGGGTAGCAGTTAGTTGAGTTGAGATGAGTTTACTTTGAGGTACAGATGAAAAGCTATTGTTGCATGCTACCCAGTCAGTGGAAAGACAATAAATGATCACAATCGAGCCATCCACAGCGTACAGACACATGATAAAGAGAATCACGTGAATAACGTTTAGTTCAAGATAAAGCTGGTAAAGTCCAATCAAAGATAGTCCGAGGATCTTCAATGAAGTAGATAGTAGTGTTAATGCACCTCCAGTATTCTGGGCAATGTCAAACATGGATAATAGTAAGATTAAACAAGAACTTATCAGTTCAAAGTTTGATCCTTATTTTATGAGGAGTGGGGTTGAGGGATTACGTGAAGAAGCCCCGCCAGGCGCATGCGCGTCATACTTCAAAGCAGCTGCGTGAAAACACAGAAACAAATAGCCGAAGTAACATAGTAAGGCTCGTAGAAGACTAGAACTACCAGATGATCTCTTAGATTATGAGGGTGGGAGCGGAGGGCACGTAATCCCTCAACGTCACTCCGCATAAAATAAGGATCAAACTTCGAACTGGTAAGTTCTCGTTTAATCTTACTATTTTACTTCGGAGTCACGTGAGTGACTATGTGAAGATTTCAAAGCTCTGTGTTTCCATGCCGTAGATGCACTCCATATGACAATCTGCTTCGGTTGTCACAGTAGTGAATAAATAATATATTGAACATTGCATCAATTATTCAATAACTATTTTAATAATGATAACAAAAGCAGGAATAAACCCTCTGTCCCAGGGGGAAATTACAAACAATGATATACATAAACAAAGCAATAGAATTAAAGGGAACCCAAAACAGCAGGCCCAAACCGTGGCACTGTCTGAACAGGTTTATCATAAAAACAAGAAAAAATTGACTATCTAGACCATCCTGCGGTCGCGAGGATTTAGTCTAGTGGCACGTCCTGAGCCTTCGCCACGGATGTAGACGCCGTCCTGGTGGAGTGAGATTTAAACACATCAGTGTCGACTCCAGCACAATTGAGAACCTGTTTCAACCATCTAGAAATAGTTTGTACTGATACATGTTTATATGGCTTTTTGTGACTAATGAGCAGTCCTGTCTCAGAACCTCTGAGACTCCTTATTAACGCAATATAGTGGGTTAAATGTTTAACTACACATAACATTTGGTCAACAGGATATGCTTTAAACGTCACCTTGGTTCCTGACATTCCTGGTCTGCTCTGTTTGATTAACTCATAGACATAAAATGTAATGTCATCGAGAGACAATTGCATACAATCTATTCGTAACAATTGCAATGTTTGCACACGATGTGCTGAAACCAGCGCCATTTACATAACCACTTTAAGAGTTAACTTTTGCATAGATACCAACGGAATTGGAGCCCATTGCCAAAGCAGTGTGAGAACTATACTGATATCCCGGATTTCTGTGTATCTAGGCTTAGGAGGGGTTTTTGTTAAAAATTCCTCTCATAAATCGGGATACTAATGGATGAGACCCAATAGGTTGTTGTTCTGAAGACTGCCCTAAATAGGAGGACAAAGCACTGCGAGCAGTGTTAATAGCACTGTAACCGAGGTGCTCATCAAAATGCAAATGAGTAAGGAACTCCAACACATCACATATGCTAGCAGTATGATAAGATATAGTGGATTGTACATAGAACATCTCCCATTTCTTTATGTGAACCAGATATTGTTTTTTAGTGCTATTTCTCCAGGCTGCAGTCATAACCTCCATGGTCCTGTTCGATAATCCAAGCCCTTGGAATGGTCTGGTCAGAACCTGCTGACCAACAAATTGATATGATCATGTAATGGGTGACTTTCTCCTGTAACCGGATGCACCAACAAATTACTGCAGCTGGGAATCATCATGAATGGCTGAGCCATCATTCTCAGTAGTAATGGGAACCATGGTTGTGTTGGCAAATCTGGGACTACCAAAACGCCGGTGGCAGAGTCATGCTCTATTTTGGTGAGACAAAATGGAGGAAATGCATAAAAGAATGAGTGTCCCCAGTGTAACGAGAACGCATCCACAGCCACTGCTCCTGGATCTGGCTCCCATGAGACATATTTAGGCAACTGATGATTCAGTCGGGATGCGAACAGATCAATATCTGGCAACCCAAATCGAGTGACAATCTTTTGAAATATTTTTGCATTCAACATCCATTCTATATTGTCATTAAACTTTCTTGACCTAAGGTCTGCTACCACATTGTCTATACCTGGTAGATAGATGGCTGAAACCCAGATGTTCCTTGAAATTCACCATTGCCAGATAACGTTAGCCAAGTTATCACATAACGCTGATCTTGCTCCTCGCATATGATTAATATATGCCACAGCTGTGGTGTTATCAATCTGGAGTTGAACGTGTAAATTAGTCATTGTGGAGCAATATGCTTTTAACCCATAAAATGCCCCCAATAATTCCAAATAATTTATCCCATGCGTGTGGAGAATCAAGTCTTCTTGTTCATTCCATCTACCCCCACAGCTAGACTCTGTGTCCGTAGCCCCCCATCCAAGAGCGCTAACATCAGTCTGTAAGATCACTGAAGGTTCGTTCACCAAAATGTGATTGGTGGCTTGACTAACATTAACAAATCCACCACTACAATTCTGCTAGAGCCGTGGTTGGTAACTGCATAACCCGATCAAAATGGCCTGCATTCTGTTTCAATGTTGCTCTCTTGCTCTTTGCAAATGTTGATAATGCAAAGGTCCGATCTGTACTGCAGGAAAGTTTGCTACCAATTTCCCAATGACCTTGGCGACTTCTCGGATGGAGGGATAAAGCGTTTGTGTAAGGCATTAACAATATCCACAACCTTGGCTGTTGGTAATGTGACTATCATATGAACTGAATCAATAAGAAAACCCAAATACTCAATTTGTTGGGTTGGCTGTAACTTGGACTTAGTTGGATGGACCAAAAACCCTAATGTTTCAAATACATGTTTGGTTGTTGCAACTGATTCCTCAGCTGACTGTTTAGTGTTGCTGAGAATTAAGATATCATCTAAATAAGCCATGACAATGTGATTGTGGGCCCCCACACAGGTTTTACCAATTTAGTAAATAGCCTAGGTGCAGAACTTAATCCATTAGGCAATGCTTTGTATTGCCACAGCTGTCCCATCCAATTAAATTTCAAGTACCTGCGATAATGAGCATGAATTGGCACCGAATAATAGGCATCTCGCAAATCAATGGTGGCCATATAACAACCCTGTGATACCAGCTGCTTTGCAGTAACGAAGGTGTCCAGTTTAAAATGCCTATAGAGAACTGAAGAATTTAAGTGATTGAGGTCCAGAATTACTCTACAACCACCATCTTTTTTAGGTCTGGGAAAGATATTAGACACAAATTGTTGAGGATGATGAATGGCTTTTTCAATCACACCTTTGCGGCATAAATTCTTAAACTCCTCGTTTACCTGTTCAGTCTCTGGAGCAGAAAACACCAACATTTTACTAGGCTTGTGCTGTTGAGGTGGATTTATCCCTGAGATAAACTCAATGGTAGAACCGGACACAGTATAGAGTATAAACATATCAGACGTTATACAGCACCATTCATTATAAAATAATTGTAATCTACCTCCAATAGGAGGTTGCACACCAGAATTCTTATCCTGAACACAATTTCCCTGTACCTCTCCAGTTGGCCTGTAAGGCTGTTGTCTGGCCATATTGGGGTTTAGGCAAACTGCCGTGGTGGGTATCCTCGTTGCACCCCTGGTCTCTCCATGCTGGGCCCAGCACTCGGATCCGATCTTCGGTACATATCCCACGGCTTCCGAATAGACGGTCGAGATATGGTCGGCTTCATTAACCCTATGGTTTTTGCCTCCTCATCAATGTCCCAAATTTGTTTGACTAGATCACTTCCAAAGAGGAGGTCAGGCGTTTGGACATTGGTTGCCTTACAGAGTGCAGCAAACTTCTGATTTAGGGTCGGTCGGATGGCGATTTTTCGAATACAATTGACCTAAAAGAAAGAATTGCACATCATAGCCAACATATCTTTTTGGAGTTGAGTTATCATGGTCCCTCGGACCATGGTGCCACATGCAGTAATCGTAGCCGCCACCAGTTTGAGGACGTGTTGGTAACGTACCTCCTGTCCCCTCAGAAGGTCATAGGTGCCCATATTGCTGGGTTCACCATAGGCACTTTTAGTGATGCACAGTTGACAGGTGTTTAGTATTCTTAGAGGTCTCTTGTATGGCCGATTGCTGGAGCTGGTGAGAGACTAAATAATTGATATTATATTTGGCATCAAACATTTATCCTCTAGCGATTGGTTGAGAGAGCGTCACGTGATTTCATATATTTTCAGCTATTTCAGAATGTTGGCATGTTGACACTCCACGATTTACTATTTGCAAAATGACATCACTTTTATGACGACATTTTGCCAATAGTATGTGCTATGTGGGGAAATGATATCACAGCTTTACTCGGGAGTATAGCGCGCGATGTAAATTGATGGAAAAACAAACAGGATGTAAATATTGTAAATAGATGTTGAAACAATGGTTTGACTTTTCAAGAAGTTTTCCCTGACTGTTTATGTTTACACTTGGATTTCATTGAATTTGGATTGGAAAATTTGAGCACAAGACTAACAGAGAAGATTTAAGGTAAGCAATTATTCTTGTTTAAATGTTTGATGCCAAATATAAAACAAATATCCTTGGCCTTATTTCGAGTTTCTGGTTAAACTATTGGCCTCGGTGCCTCCAAAATAGTACTATTCACTTCGGGGCTGCGCCCCTCAGTGAATAGTACTATTTTGGAGGCACCTCTGCCCATAGTTTAACCAGAAACTCTCAAGGCCAAGTATATTTGTATATTATTGACAAGGTACTCCTCCATTGTCTCACCAGTCCCCTCCGGAATAGCAAAGCTCATTGCTATGTCCGGGACACCCGGAGCGTGGCTCTTGTGCTCTGGTGTTTGCACATAAGCAGGGACACCAGACTCAGGGTCAGCTGCATCCTGCCCCGCATCTCCCAAATGATATTGCAGGGAGGCATCTTCCAGTCCTATACCAGGCGCTGGAAGGAAATCCCCTTTGCGATATTCCATATAGTCCTCTTCATATGGGCCCTGCTGCTCAGCAGACTGGGGAAGCACTGGGGCCTTAGACCCTTGTTTGATCAGAATCTGGAGCATATTCTCCATGTGCTGCTTTCTCCCCCACAGTTTTTTATTGCCTGGGGGAGAGTCACCATCTTCATCAGACTCGTCTGATAATACTGGCCTGTTTGATTTTCTTTTTGCTTTTCTATGGCTATCAGCATGCTCCAATTCCCCCCACACTCCAAGGACGTAGAGGTTTGGAGGTTAATTGCCTTCTGTATAATTGTAAATTGTCTCTAGTGTGTGTAGGATTGTGCTAGCGTTTGGGGTTATCACCGGTTGGCACGGACCCGTTGGGCCGAAGGGCTTGTATCTATGCGGTATCTCCAAAGTCTGAAGTCTAAAGTAATTTCTGCCTCCACTGGCTGTTCAGACTGAGTTTGACCTCCACCGTTCGTGGACAGTTCCCTTACATATTCCTGTGTGTTATGGTCATCTCACTACTCCAATCATTGTCTTTCTAAAATACTGATATAAAACCCTGACAAATATATCCAAAGTGACTCCCAAAAATGATCTTGTCAATCTGCAATCTTTCAAACCTGAAGAAAGCTGTCTCCACCCAACCACTGTCAGAAATTTGCCATAAGGAAAGTGAGAAAGCAGCTGCAAGCTTTCATTTAGATGGGACAGTGACAACTCTAAATACCCACTTCAACTACTGCTCAGACCTGCCACTTGTCAGCTTCTCTTGTCAGTTTCCTGAGCCTCCGGAAACAATCCTCCTCAGGTAAAATTCACAGCCAAGTTAAAAATACCTCTACCAAGTCAGCAATGTGATGGAATATTCTCACAGAGCTTGCTGTGTGCACAGCTCATGCAACAGCCCAGTAAAATCATCAGCTTTACCATTGCACTAGTCCACAGCCTTAGATAAAGGGTTCACACTTTTCACTACTACACACTGTGTCTGAAGACTGCACCATTTATGTTGCATGCGGCATCTCAACAAAGATTGTTGGACAGTGCATCCTCAATTTTGGATCTCGACCACCTAGTATAACAAGATTAGCAGAGG